>OY390735.1:32335623-33546318 GCA_959613385.1 Geotrupes spiniger
TTCAGTCGGATTGTCAATGTATAGCTTCCTGTTCGTAAATACCATCTCAACACTTTTTGCAAAATTCAGTATCGTCCGCAAAAAGTGTAATATGTATTATTCGATCTGACCGATTTTACAAAATCATGTGGGACTCCATTCATTGTGCTTATTATGAATTGTAATACGTATCGATGTATACTGCTTCCGGTTACTCATAAATGAGTCAATTAACTGTCAACTGGCTTAATTTTTTTAGTTTATCTACTAGAAGTTCCCTAGAGATCCAATCCAATACTTTCCGTCGCAAAAAGTCACCGTAACTTAATCACCCTTTTCTTACCCCTCAATAGTTTCTGCCAACAGCTTATTGATAGCATCCAGTTGACTTATCTGCCCCAAATCCAAATTGATTCTTGCAGAATAGGTATTATTCTCAAAATGTTCTGAGACTTGCCTTTTTAAGATTGTCAAATATTTTTGTGATTATTGGAATCAATGATATGGGTCTATAGTTGTTTTTTGTACTTTGGAGATTTTTATCTGGAAAAATTCCGAAATGTATACAAGAATTTATTAACATTGTTAAGGGTGTTATTATAACGTTTTTTATCCGCTTGATTATTGCAGCTGTTAAACCAAAATAATCGGGGGACTTATGCTTATATTTATACATTAACAATGTTAGGCAATATTTTGTGATTAGTTTCCCTAAATTTGAACTCGAGCAACACTCATTCTATAGAACTGTTACTGACTCCTGTTAGGTATTTTCTCGATTTGCGGGATCTTATTTATACTCGTGACCGGTATCTCAGTAAAAAACATATTCAGTAAGTTTGGACTCTATGATATTCGATTGACTCTTTGTTCGTTTATAACTGACCAGTAAGTCTTTGGTTTATTACTATTGTCTTTTATGTACCTTGCATAATACCTACTTTCCCTTAATAATTTGTTTTATATGCGAGCATGAAATCATTTACATTTACATTTACACAAGATTTAAGGAAACGATGACGATATCGGTGATGCGACTCAGATATTCTTGGTAATTTCCCACGTAATTTCCAAAGTAATTTCCACGTATTTTCCAAAGAAATGATGTGAATTCAATGGCCTTCAAATTAATTCAAGTCTCACATAGTATAAGAAACTAAAATTGAAAACCCCTGTTCAATATATTACTCTTTTCCTTAGATCAGTGGGTTGTCAGAACAATTAAAAAAATTAAATAATAACATCGATAATTTGACTTTTTATAATACAAAAATAATAGGAACTATGTATACCAAATTAAAAACGAAGACACCCCCCTTGCTACAGTCCACCTCAATTTGTAAACACCAATGTAAAGATTGTAGTTGTGATATATTGGTCAGACTAAACAATATTTATAACGAAGAATACAAAGACAAGAGAAGATTGCAAAAACATATTGACGAAGGGAATAAAATCTGAAATTACTGCGTTATGTTCACATGTCGAAAAATACCACCGTACTTTTGATTTTTCTAACTTCAGGTAGCTGTTCTTGGTCTCACTGACTTACAAAAACTATTCTTGTACATCAGTGAAACCAAGAAGAGCTACCTGAAAATAGCAGATTGGGCCGAAATGTCGAAGCGACTCTTAGGTGAACGTTTCTTCAACGCGATTCGGAACCCGCGAACCAAGTATCACAGATTTCAGTTACGAGAAGCTACGCACCAATATATTTATGTGTATGCGTATGTTGATAAGTAAGAGGATCAGCTGACAACTTTGCCTTACTCTTCGTTGTTACGAAGCCCTGAGATATCGTGGACCTAGATAGCAAAGTGCTATTTAGGTTCATGTATTACTGATGATGATCGTGAGAGCTGTGATACTATATATTAATCTATTAATCCATATTTGATAATCTTTTGGGCCTATATCGCTATTAAACTTAAATTATTTTAAATGTTAATGTAATGACAGTTACATGTTGCCTCTATTATCACCGTTTAGACGTGTGCGTTAAAAGGTCAGGTGTAATTGAATTATAAACTTTTCATACTCGTCACATTGTATTTAACTGTACGCGGTTGGAAACAAAAAGAACTGGAAATAATGCATGTGTGCAATTGACGAATATGTCCGGGACAAAGCTGGTCTCGCTTGTTGCGGTTAATTTGTCAGTCCGTGGCACATATGGAAATGGCTTTGAATTTACAACGTTAATTGATCACAACTTAAAAACAGTTGGCGCTTTTCATAATTTAATTCGTCGAAGAATTTTTCAAATGCAAAATGTATTTTTCGCGATGCCGACGAAATATGTGATAGATAGTAAATATATTATATTAAAACACTTATATTTTTTATATATTTTTAGAATACATAATCGTCGCGTTCCAAGTTACATCTTAGTACTTAACCTTCCGTGACTGGCGCGCGGACTCACACTCCGCAACCGAATGTTATCCGGATTTATTTCAATATTACCTACCCTAGAGACCCCTCACTTTCGGTATTCCTCTAGCATGTTATGGTAGTATTCTCAGGATTGGGGCGCTCAGGAGTGGCATCTTCAATCGCAAACATTTGTTTGATTCGTAGCCTTATGGTTTTCGGTATATAATCCTGCATTGCTCGAGAACGAATATGATGTTCGGCTAACTCGGACGAAAGTCTATGCTAAAATTTTCTCCTAGTTGTACCAGGATTTTACAGATGAAATATTCTGAGTGTCTAAACGAAATAATTGTAGCGAATATTTTGCACTGGATTGCGCGGATCTAAATTGACTTAATTAAATGCTAACATGTACATATGTGGGACCGAACATTGTTACTGGCGGCGGACTCACGCTCTGCAATCTGCCATAAAAAACAAACGACGGCACTTATATAGATCACACGATGTACTGAGGACAACCATAACATGCTAGAGGAATACCGAAGGTGAGGGGTCTCTAGGGTAGGTAATATTGAAATAAATCCGGATAACATTCGGTTGCGGAGTGTGAGTCCGCGCGCCAGTCACGGAAGGTTAAGTGTTCTCGTATTCGTCCGTCTTGCGGGTACTTTTCGTAAATTGTAGCTGATCAAAGGAACCAAAGGCTCGTCCTTCTACTTGTGAACAACGTAGAACGATGTATGCGTGTGAAGTGAGACTGGACACATAGACCATTTGCCAATGCTTGTGAGTCTGACATCGGTTTTATATATAGTTACAATACGCTAGAAACGAGTAATGCAAATATAAATGCGATGTTTCACGCCCGTAGCCAGGGGGAGACAAACATTGCCAGTATGTAAGTACTGACTTGATTTTCACGCGAAAAAACCGGCCACCCTAAAATATAAACAAAACCATTGACATACTGGTTTATTTAATTTGAGATATATTTTATATCGAAGGAACATTCATTATTGGCAGGAAAACATTAAAATTACTCAAGAAAAATACGAGATTAAACAAAATTAAGAGTAATGTAAAAAATAACAAAAACGACACTTCGAAAACTGGAAAGAAATGTCTTCAGTTAAGTTACTGATGACGGTTATAACCTCTTCATGCTCGAATGGCATCATTTTAAACGTCGAGGCAACGAATCAATCAAATGTGTCAACGAATTTTGGGGTATTGCCTCAAATTCTTTGTAAAGCAGTGCTGTTAAATCTTGCAGTGTTTCTGGCAAAGCTAGACGACGACGAATGCATATTTGATTCCACAAGTGTTCAATGGGATTGAGATCAGGACTGCATGCTGGCCAGTTAAGCCTATGAATTCCCACCTCGTCTAAGAAGTAAATCACTACTCGTGCTACGTGTGATCTGGCATTACCGTACATTAGAGTGAATCCATCCCATCCCAAATTGTCTGAGGCACATACCGAACTTCTTTTTGTGGAAAATGGTGTTTTTAATGCCCATCGATACGTGCGAGATGTGCTGCGGGAAATTGTTGAAGACGATGTTGAAGTTGAACAGTCGTTCATCTCCAATCTCTTAGTTCGTTGAGCACAATACGGACTGTAGTTGTTCCTCTTGTTTTTCCGAATCCTGCCTTCCTAGTGCAGCTGCCAGTCTAAAATTACCTGCTCCAGGCATCCTGAATGTAGCCAACGTTACTCGTATAACGTATTTCACGCATTGGGAATACTCCACCTAATGCGTGAGACACGTACCGTTGGCTAGGACCATCTTCAATTAAAGCAACAATACCAGCATCAATCTCAACAGTTAACGACATTTTGTTTAATTGCGTAGCTTTTTAACTGTCGCGCTCCATGTTAAAGATAATAAAAAGAAACCTCCTTTATTTTAGACAAATTAATCATAAAAGACAATACATGAACTCATTATGCGTAAACAACAAACATTTTTAATCACGTTAAAAACGGAATTTATCCCTTAAAAATAAAAATCCAATAGGAAAAATGTACATAAAAGGTTCTGAAAACAAAATAAGAAATGGATTCATAGTTAAATATTAATAAATTTTAAGTCAAGTAATAAATTGTTGAAGAATCTTTTGGTATGTACCGCCCAACCCACTGTTGATAATGTAATGTCGAACATTGTCTTGAAAGCACTGATTGATAATCAACGTTCAAGTAAATGTAAATAGCAACTATGGGATATAAAATTTATTTATGGAATTTCAGCCAGATGTATGGACACGTCGCTGGTTTTGTGCTATGACTACATGAACGAAAAGTGTTTGCGATACTGCGTGTAATCGACTCGTGGCGAGTTGTAAATTCGACGAGTATTTCGATTACGTCTCTCGCTCACGTGTGTTACGCCAAATAATCTGCGTCGCTACCGTCTGAGAGTTATTCAATCGTTCGAAGGCTTGTTCAGATAAAATTGTTCGACTGGTGTCGTGCTAATGTTGTTACTTTGACTGTTGTCGTGGTAATGTGATACTTTGATAATGGCTGTCTAAATGTGAAAACGTTCCTTAAATAGTAACGTTCTTTTGTGTAATTGGTTGGAATGAAATGTCCCCACTTTGATGTAAGCTGAAGAATTCGTCGTTATTGGCAAAGAATTTAAAGCGATGAAAGAAAGGGAAGTTTGAAACATTTGGTTTAGAGGATTAATCTAAAATCCCGAGAGCCATATAATAACTTAAATATTCGTAAATTGGTTATTTACAACCGCCTTTGTGAAAGTGCGGCAATCGTGAGATGACGGCTTATATAACGGGAATTGGGGGTGTAATTTTTTTAAGATACATAACGTCTTGTACGTGACCGTACAAGAATTTTTAGATCTTAAATTTGCCAAATAAGTAATAAAATGTAAATGACCGAACCGATCGTTAGCTGGACGCATCGGCGGCTCCATCTGTACATGGACAGGGTCGTGCGGATTAACATTTCTACATACTTAAAAATAATTGTGACGAATATTTACACGGTTTGCGGGGATCTAAATTATCTTAATTAAATCCACATATGTAGATGTGGGACCGAACAAAAAAAATTACTACTTTTATCAAAGATCTGATCAAGCAACACCAGCAAATCGTATTCACCATGGATGTGGAAGAAAATAACTACTAGCTACGTTCTAATAACGAAGAACTAAGGCCATCGCTTGAGCCACACTGTATATCGAAAGAAGAACCATACCAACCGTGATCTCAACGCTGAATCGTACCAACATTAACAACGTAATTAATTTTAATTAATTTATTCAAAATAGAGCTGTTAAAAAAAATTTCTTATGAATGGTACAAATTTTTGTTATAGGAGTTTTCATAAAAAAGTTAGCGATTTATAGCCTAATTGAATAGAACAAAAATAATGATGCGCAAAAGTGTTCGGTTTGTTTGTTCTTCATTATTATCTTAGTTTATATTGATTTCATATTGTTTCTTTTGTTAGCAAAATATTTTATAATATAATAGTTTAGGTGATTAGCAATTGCCACTATTAAATGCAGTAATAATAACAAATAAAACATGAAGGCTATTAATGTAACATAATTACAATAATTTAATTCTTAATCAATTTTGATTACTAAACATGAAGAGGAGCGATTAGTTAACGTTAGTTAATAATTTCAATCCTATTGGCATGAGAATCTAGGTGTCCAATTTAAACGTAACCAAGACCAATCGATATACTTTTATTGAATAAAATGTAAATTTGGTTGAGATATAGTCCTAATCTTAATTAATTTACAACATTTTTATAACCTCGTTTTATGAAATTTCTGGTTACTAATTTGCCAGGAAGAAAGGAAATATAATGTTTTAATCGAAAATAACTACTCTCATTTACTTCTTGGCAAATTTTATTTTTAACCGCTACTTCCAGACAACCCGAAATCCCCCAAAAAATTATTACATGGTACTAGTAGAGTAGTAGCCGACAAGATTGCTACATCTGGTGACAAAATTATTGTCTGTTACTAAGGACAAAACCCCTATCCCAAATCCCTTGCGATGAGTGTAAAAAAATTCAATATACTAGAACCAATATTATTACCAATAATATTGTGTCCTTGCGACTCATTCCACTGGCAATGGCCATCATATGAATTATAACGAAACCAAGATCTTTAATAAAGAACTTTTATGAAAATGTATTAATTTTAAAAGACGACAGTTTGAGCAGTATCTACACAGGACTACTCGTAAAATGTTCCCATGTAAAGTCAACTTAACTTTAAGTCAGTTTTGCCCTTGGTACTGTGGTTTTTAAATAGGAAGCGATCTCATCAACGATTATTTTCTTTACCCATAATCTTCCCTAATTTACTTTACTCCTGTTTAACCATTTTGTCTACGATTTCATACTTTGTGATCGGTCTATGAGATACCTCATTTTCTGTTTTTATTTATTGCTGTTTTCTAAAATTTTGATTCATACGACTTAATTAAATCAAATCTCAGGCTTTATAACTTCCCATTACGAGGGGTGTTCAATGCTAGTGGATTTTTATGACTTTGAGTTTCGCCGATATTAAGGATCATTTTCGCCTTTTTGAACCTTAGTTTTTTGTGCGAATAAAATTCTAGGATGTATTCATTAAATGCGGTGTGATTTTTAAACGCATCTCATTCAATATATGACTTCTTAAATTTAAATTAGTTTTATCCGTTCTTACCCTTGTAAATGTAGTTACTATGAGTGTCTTATTGATTACCTTTCATCTCACACATCTAACAATTCATGTTAGTATATTTTTGTGAATTATTAAACCTGTTAGACTTTGAAAATTCTCCTATATAGAAGGGAAACGTCAGCTTGAACAAATTTATGGTTTTTTCTTTTCCTAATCGGTAAAATTGTAATGGAAAACAATAATCAATACTGATCTGGTCAAGAAATAGTTAATCAAATGTGTAACATAATTAAATACCTAATTGGATGGTGTTGATGAATAACTGCTTTCAGTGCACATCACACCCCTCTTCACATCGATCTAAGTAGTAATAGGTCCTCTGAAGCTAGATTTTATAGACCGAAAGAGCTTTCTTATCCACTTAAGGCTCTTAGAACGCGTCTGAACGTACACTCCAATAAAACCCATCCATCTCACAGATGAATTTCAAAGCAAATTACGTTCGTTAAATATTATTACAGGCGCAATAGGATTTGCTATTTGCGATATTTCTGACGATATCCGTGGACTTTCTGCGTTCCATTATTTATTTAACCAAATTCAATCGAAACGTTCTACCGATATAGTTCAAATAAATGGGCATTTTATAGTTGAGTGTTAAATTGCATTATGCTGTCAAGAACAAATTGATTTTTAGTTGGTGTTATATTGAGAGTTTATTGGAAAATTTTCCAGTGGTTTATGTTTATAATACATGTATAATAGCTTTATTTAATTGCAACGAGATTCGATATTATATATAATGAAATATAATGTGAATTTAAAATGTGTCTATCACAGTTATGTTAGGCAGTGTTTCACAATTAGATGCATTGCAATTAAAGAAGGTATTACCAGTCGATTTGGTATGATTTGTTAACCTTTTGTACATCTTAAATAACTACTACTGCTGTTTAGTAATTTTTTTGCACACTTCATTTTCCCATTATCCTTTTAATGAATTACTTAAAATTAATTACGCGTAAGATATTCCAGTATTTTTTGCGATAACGTTAACTGAATTCAATAAAACGAGCAAAAATGAATGTCATCCTTATATTAGCTTTCTATTCAAAATCTTTTTTATTCCGGTACCTATTAATTATTTCTTCATGATGACGCTCTTAATTCATCCATCTTCATTACCTAATAATAAACAACCCCCTTACCAGGATCATAAATAGAAATTTTGCCGGCTGAGGAAATGATTAATCTTCATAATTAATATTAATTATTTAACTTTATTTCAATCATTAAATATGCTGCGTTTACTTCGTCATCTATATTAAGATGTATTAGATAATCATAACACCATTAACACATTATTAACAATTATGCTTATATATTTTGAGAAATTACATCGATATAAAATAATTTCAAAAAATATAAATAAATGTAGGTAAAAAAGTCCTGTATTTCCTATATACATAAGAAGCATGCATTAATGATTTACAGAGCTAAAAGCCAATTGACAAGACCCACAGCGACTGGGTTGAATAAATAGTTCGGTGACGAATGAATTTTTGGACAAATTAAACTAGAAACAATGTTAATATAATGGTGCCTAATAGATAAACTTGTCTTACGGTCATAAATGTAGCCCCCCCTACATAGTTTATCAGCAAAAATTGCATACCCCTATAAAATATTCCTTCGATTCATCTTCAAAAGATACTTCTCCTCTTCGTCGTGACTAAAATAGTTAAACAGATAATGATTACTCGGGGCCATATCTTGACAATACGGATGGTGATCGATTTATTCGGTCACGAAATCCTAATGGCGAAATTCAAGGAGCGTACAGTTTACCATGTATTTTATCTCGAACGTTTCGTTGTGATTTGTGCATGAGAACTGCTTAATATGTACCAGCGATTGTGGTGTTATGCTCTTTAATTGTTGTTACCAGAATGCCCCAACAATCTCAATAAATTGTAGCCATCACATTTTTGTCTACTGCAGAACTTGAATAAAAAAAAAGCGGTGCATCCCGTTTCGTTTTTATTGCGTCTACTCTCTTTTGAATAAAATCATAGTGAAAACCATAGTTTCATCTGATCTGAAAATTGTCTTCGACAGAGCTCCAACAAGGATCGAGCATACACTCGACACGACACTGTCGCTGAACTTTTATGAGATAAAGGTGGACCTGCACTTCAACTTCAACTTCAACCGTTCTTACTGTTCATGCATCGCCTTTCAATAAATGCTGCCTCATTCGAAACTTCATCTCCAGATGATACAACGGAAATGCACATGTATTTCATGGAGCTAGCAGTTTTATGCAAACAGCAGTTTCCATAACTAAATTATATCGTTTCAACTTTAGACAACGCAAAGTGCCAAGTAAATAAATAATCAATATCATTTGAAATTGTCTACAGTATCGCAAAAATTAATGCCAACTAACTTGTTGCTTTCATTCCTATTTTCTATTCTTAGATACTTATTGCCATTTCCTTTATTTTTCATCGATGTGCCTTTCCTTTCGTATTTTATCCTTATCATACTCCCATTTCGCTTGTGGTCTTCCTACCTATCTTCTTCCATTTCTTCTTCCTTCTGTTATTATTTATGTCGTTTTCTACTTTCGCATGCGCATTTCGTGCCCAACCAAATCAGCTGTTTTTCTGCATTCCTGCGTAGTGTCTCTTGGAGTTGAAAATGACGACATAGAATATAATAAACATGTGTTTTTGCTGAAACTATCAACTGTGGTGGTTGCAGAATATCATCGCTATGTATTGCGCCAGTACAACCGTGATACGAAAACAACTAAATTATTTCAATAATATCATTGGTGTGTTGAGCTTTATTTTACAGTTTTCTCTCCAAGAGCTTAAATAAAATCATGTTAATTAGTGATATTAAGTGACTATTGCTAATATACTAATTTTCAAAAATATTCATTTTAATGATACTACTCCATTTTATTCTGCACCTTGTGATTCATTAACAGTCCATGTTTGAAATTATCAGTTATCTAGAATTTACATATTGTTGCATATTCTAGTTATATATTAACATCAGAACCGAACAGTTATGGTGAGTTTTACATTACATATATATAAATATTCTAATAAGGGGACTTTGCTTTATGAAATGGACATTTTATCGTTAAATAGCCTGAAGGCGTACTTCTTAATGAAAATCGCCATCGCTTCGGCACTTCTATTCAATTTAATCCTTTTACCAATACAAAGAATAACAATCGAAAAATAAAATCTACCGTTAATTTGGCTTGTGCACGATTTTACTCAGTAACTTACGAATTGCTTGATCAATATGTTCCCAAAATCAAGGCACGTAGTAGAAAATTCCTCCGTGGTTTTCATCAAAATAAAAACTATAAAGTTAAAACAAAATATTTGGAAAGGATATGTAGCGCGCGATCATTCACTTATGGTGGCGTTGAAAACTTTTCGGCGCGACCTAATGTAACGATAGATACAATTCTATGTGTTAATATAGAAAATAATATTGAAAATGATTCTACAATATTTTGGCAATTTGTTAATAATTAATAAGAATATTACTGATGCCTTACTACTTTTTTTCATGCCTGTGTAACATCACTCTAATAATGTGTACACATAATTTGACGTTGTTACTAAAGCGAAGGTTTATAATAACTTGAGGAAACTTGGACTTGGACTTGGGACTTCCATCCTTTTCTGGGGCCGAACAAGGTTCTTCGGCCCTTTCTTCTCTTAGACACTCTCTCTTCGTAGATTTTGAGGGATGGTGGTTTTGGATATGTTATCCAGTGTTTTAGTATTGGTCTCGTGGTCGGCGTATAATACGTACACACGTCCTTTCATAGGTTCGACCTCAAGGTTGCTCATGTGGGTCTTCGCCGCATTCGACCAAGCCAAGGAGCCGTAAGTAATCGTCGGTCTTATGACAGTTTCATATAATATTTTCTTGTTTCCCAGTCCTAGCGGGCTTCGGAGACAGAGCAGCGGGTCGAGCACCGAGGTGACCACCTTAATTTTTCCACAGATTATCTCTGTGTGTCTCCTCCACGTCATCTTGGCATCCAGGTACATGCCAAGATATTTTACGTCCGGCCTCCAGGGCAGTCTCCTTTGGCCGATGTTTATGCAGTCCGCCGGCGAGCCGATCTTTTTGGTAAACCGGAGGGCTACGCATTTTTCATCCTTTAGATGGATTTACCATTTCTGGCACCAAGTCTCGATTTCATCGACTGCACTCTGGAGTCTGTAGATATTTAAGTTTTTGTTCCTTGAGGAGGAGTACACTGCTGCGTCGTCTGCGAAGATAGCCACCCCCGCGCCCTGCCTTTGTCAGAAGTCCGACATGTAGACCAGGTTCCAAGATTGATCCCTGCGGGACTTGGGCATATATTTCTCTAATTGTGGATAGATCTCGTTCAATTCGGAACGGGAAGATTCTTCCTTTCAGGTATGAGGCGACAATTTTGACTGAGGCGGAAATCATACATCTCTCTACCATTTTTCTAAGTATGGCGTCGTGCCATACCCCAACAAATGCATTTCTCATATCTAAGAAGACTGCCGACGTCACTTCCTTGGATGGGTTCTGATAGTCTGTGAGGACTTGTAGTTCAGTTGAGTGGCGTTCTCTAAAGCCGTATTGCTCATCCTGGATGGTCTCTCTCTCGGTTAGTTCTGCTTTCAGTCTAGCCAGTATGGTCCTCTCCGCGACCTTGCTGAGGCATCTCCTTGCATTGCTGTCCGTACTACATGCTCTGTTTCCTCCTCAAAGATGTCATTCAGGTTTTTGCAAAGACCAAATAACGTTTTTTCAAGGGTGTCCGCAAATGCTTCCGCCTTATCCACCGTTATATACTAGCCCGTTTTGACCGTGGATTGGGGCGTTGGTTGTAGCCGTGTTGGCTTCCACTAGAGGAATTCCGTTTGAACTCTTTGACGACTCTCCAGAGTGAGCCGCCGTTCCCAGTGCTCAAGCTTTCCAATTTTTTGTGCCATAGGTCACTCTTGTGGACCTCCAATGCCGTTCTTAGTTGTTTGCTCTTGCTATTTGCCTCTACTCTGTCTGCTGGATCCATTGTCCTGTCAGCTTTTTTCTTGGCTGCTCTTCGTTCCCTTTTAGCATTTTTATTTCCGGCGGCAACCACTTACTTGATATAAAGGGCTTGGTGGTGGTGGCCTTTGATAGTGCTATAGAGATTTTGGATGTTAAACCCGACACTGCAGCATCAAGTTCCTGAGTTGTCTCTATTCTTTTGACTGAGATTTCTTCTTCGCAATATCTGCGATAGGCTTCCCAATCAACTCTCTTCCTCATTTCACCGTCAAATTTCACAAGATTTTGTAAAATTTTTATAAGAATTGGGTTGTGGTAGGAGCTTAGTTCAGTAATATTGTAAAGTTCGACCTGGCGCAAGAAGTTCCTCGGTAGTGCTAGTGTAGTGTGCTAGTGTAGAGGATGTCCGGCCTGCATCCATTTCGAAAGTATGTTGGTCCTGGAGGATGGTGTACCAGGACGTCCAATCTTTGGAGGACATTTTATAACCCCCTTCCAAAGTAGTTCGCTGTACGACAGGACCAAAAAGGATGTTTGGCATTTAGATCTCCAGCCATCAGGACCGGATCATCATCGCTGAATATATCTTAATATTAACTGATGTTGAACTTTCTCGTCGGTGGATGGTAATCCGAAATGATTTTTATTTCCCCTTGTCCCCTGACGGTTAATGAGGTGGCAGTGGTGAGTTTTTCAACATTTTAGATCTTTGTTGACCAGGATAGCTGTTCCTCCTCCCTTTCCCGTTCTTCGATCAGTTCTTAAGGTGACATAGTTGGGAACCGTCAGCCGGTCTCCAGCGCGCATGAGCATGAATTCAATCTCGTATCTTTCGAGGAATTCCTCTACCTCCGATACCTTTTGTAGCATGTCATTTGCATTCCACGCAGTTATGTTGGCGTGCTACATTAAGGATTTATACCTGGTTTCGCGTTTGGCAATACGGTTCTTAGCTTGTTTACTGCCGAGTTTATTTGCGCAAAGAGACTTGGCTACGCCTCTAGTATTGACCCTAGATCCGTCAATGTTGCGCTTTGATTGTTTTTATTTACCTTTGGTTTTGCAGGCGTTTTCAGTGTGACCGTTTTCGTATCAGTACCCTTTGTTGAGGTCGGATCAAGGCGATTTGATATTTTCTTTAATTTGGGAAACTTTTCACACCCCCTGTCCCCCCGGGCGCTGTCCTCTTCAATTTATGCATATCGCCTTTTCGTTTTTTGTCATCGTACACACACTTTAGAAAATAATATAAGTTTATGTATTTATAAACGATATTATGTCAAGTAATAAGCCGCAATGACTTATTACCCTGCGCGAATGATTCTACTGACATATAAAATGCATTAACGATTGTATTATATGCAAAAGAATTTCGATGCGTGGATACATGAACACCATAATATCTGGACGTTTCAAAACATTAGGATTTAATATTAGAAATACGAATAATTTCAGTAGAATAATACCGCGAAAATATTAATATTTGTTATAATACGAATTTAAAGTGCATAATTAGATTTAAAAAAAAATCAAGACGTTTAATAATAAAAATCATTAACACAAAATTTTAAAAACTTAATGTAAAGGTTACAAATTAAAATTGACATTATATTATTATCACTGTACTGTACAAAAATATGTAAATTATTTTAGAATATTATTGTAAATCCCAGATATGATTAAGTTTTCGTTTTTTATGTTACAAGACTTTTCAGTATAATTTATATAAACGAATTCGAGGAATAAGCTAAAATTATTCTTCGTTTTAAATACTGGTTAGTGGCATGGAAAAGATATATTTGTTACCAACTATAAACTCAAGACAGTCTCAATTTTGCAATAACTGCACTAACGAACTAAATATTTACGTTAACCCAAATTGAACAAAAGCACTGGTACGCAAAATTGATAATTAAGGAACCGGTATTAAATAGAGGTATCATTAATTTTATTAAACCGGCCAAAATCTTTTTTGTTGATAGTCAGTAAAAAGGTATAAATGACATTTAAATTATCCGTGTTCGACTTAAAGTTCATGGAATTAGGGTATTTTTCCACCATTTCTATAAATTCTTTTTTCAAATTTTAAAATATTGAAATCTTCAAAACTAAAAGAATGTTGATGCTCGAATGTTGTTATAAAGCACATCTATTTTTCTTTCTTTTTATGTTGCTCATATAGAGAGTCAATCTTGTCTTCAAGCAGTTGGAAGTTTGTCCGATATACACTTTAATCCCAATAGCTGCATGGAATAGAATAAATCAAATTAGAACTCATCAATTTTTAATTTTTATCCTTCAATTTATATAATCTATAACGTTGTAGAAAGCAAAGTGTATATTGTTACAAGCTAAAATTGTAATGATCCTGGGGATAAGTTCAGGGATGAATGGTAATTTAAAATATTTAAATTGCGAATGAATATCCACTGTGGCATCAGAACTCTACCAAGAGTGGTAATAAGGTTAATCCCTGAAGGGGAACTAAAAGGCAATTTACTTAATAACGATTTAGGATAACCATTATTAAGAAACATATCCATCAAAATTTTGAAATTTTTATTTTGAAAACTAGAGCAACAAAATTTTATTACACTATTTTCAACGTTATTACGGTATTGATAATTTGTTTAATAGTGTTACTTCAATGAACATTCAAGAATCTACCAGAGTGTGTTTCCTTTCTATACCAGGCTATTATGATCTTATTCATCGGTGTTCTAATAACTAGGATGTCTAAAAACGGTACATTATAATTGGTTTCTTTTTCAACAGTAAACTGAATATCAGGGTGGAAGGAGTTGAAGACATTAAGAGTATTATTAATCTCACCTGCTGGAAGAACTAAAATGAAGTTATCTACATACTTGTTTATGAGGGCAAATTTGGAAGGTAAAACAGGAAGTATATTGTCCAGTAAGTAGTCCACTACAATGTTGGCAAGTGTCTGGCTAAGCGGACTACCGAATGCGAAACATTGTTTAGATAACAATAATAAATTTATCAACAAATTTGAAATTCTGCACATTGAAGAAAAAAGTAAAAAAATAAAGTCACTAGAAAGCCTAGAAATTAATAAATTTAACAGATTGGGCGTCATTTTGAATGATCAAGAGACATAAATAATTCCCCCCTATTAAATCTAAACTTGTAATTACACCCCTCCTTTAAAGCCGATATTAATATATAAGTAATATTTTCTGTATGATTATTTTGTATTTCATCACCTGATGAAACCACAGTATTGGCGAGACATATGTAGTGTTATAAATAAATTTTGAAACTTACAACATTTGGTGTTTGAGTCTTATTGTATAATTTTCAATATATAGCTCTTTATATACAGTTGCATCTTCCATTATCATTATCTATTTGCTTTTGAGGACAACCTAACTATGCAGCTTGTTACAAGTTATGTTACAAGATATGTTTGCAACAATTAGAAAATCAGAAGCACATGCATTACGATATCAATTGAATTGTCGATACCAGTGGCGGATTCTGGTAGCCTGCTTCAGTACTCTTCGTATGCATTACTCGAAAGTATAGTGTTAAACGCCTGCGATCGCGTTATCTTTGGAATAGCTTTCTGCTCTCAGTAAATCGCAAATTTGGCTAGATACAGTAATTTCACTGTCGTGAAAAGAAAATACAAATAAAATAATTCAAAGCTTTATTTATTAGATCTGAATGCAAGTAATACAAACAAAACTCAGTTTAACAATTACAAACTACAGCTTACTAATGAAGACTCGAAATAACGAATACAAATTATATACTCGGGGCTTTACAGAAAGATATAACAAATAAATTGTGCGAAATTGACAGTGGATTCAAAGCCAATATAATTAAAAAACAATTAAATTCGTCCAATTCGAAGTATTGTTAACAACCAATAAATTGAAACGCACTTACTGATTTCTACTTCTGGAGTTTCGACTATTGTCGCAAGCGAAGCTTTCGGTCTCGATATTGAGGACTGACTAATTGCAATACCGATACCGGTCTGCTTATATACCCGATGCTATTTCACATTATTTTGAAACTTTAAACAAAATTTTACCAAAAGTCATAAGTCGAATTGCTATTGGATATTTGAACGGAAAGCAGTTGCCACGTAGGTAGTTGATAGGACAAAACCCAGTTGCCAAGGTGAATTTTCCCGCGTTTTGCATCATCAAGTCGACTCCAATTCGACTCGGGCGGACCAGGTGCTGTGAGACACCTTTCGGAGTCCCGCCCACCGCTCTCGCATTGCGAAGTTTTCGTGTATTTGAAAATACGATTTAAATTGTATTAATATAGTAAAGCCTATTACATACCTTATCTAACTTAATTATACGACCAACATCCTTATTTGATCAATTATTTACATAGAATTATAATTCGAAATAATATTACGATGCCCAATCTCCCTACGCGGTGCGATCTAAAAGTTTTACTCCCGTCTCGGCGTCGTATTTCGTTGCTGTTAAATCAGTTATTTTATTTAACGCTTTTACTGTTAATTTATGACTTTTACAATACATATATATATATATATATATATATATATATATATATATATATATAAGGTTTCATAAAACAACCTTCCATGGGGAATCAAACGTTTAACGAAGAATACTTATTTATTAGAAATCTACATACAGGTGATTCAACCTGTTCCTCACGTTATCATTCCATCGCTACTCGATGGCATGATAACTTGGGATCCCAACACACGGTGGTAATACAGAATCACCTATGTCTATCACTTTGATAAAAATACATGCCGTTTGATACTTATCTAAACTTTTATGATGTCCTTTTCTCCATATCATTCTTTCTCATTACATTTGCATATATTTATATCTAAGTCATTTATAAAATAAGATGTTTACATGAAATATATAAAGTGACTTTCAAGAGTATTTTCTTTCAGGATGTTCGCCACACACAGCTCGCTAGAAAAAATTAATTTAGTGTAAATGTACGACAAACTATCGATGTGCTACATAACCATGACAGCCGTCCGTTCGGTGGGTTGCTGTTTTCATCCCAGTAGCTACAGGTAGCAATAATAGTTTCTCAACCAGTTGGGCGCAAGTTGGTTCTCCTAATTTAAAATAAAGATGAGAAACGGGGAAAACAAAGTGATGAATACGGACGGAATTTCGTGAAAATGCATCACAAGACAACTGTTTTAGTTGCACCTGCACTGCAAAACAGCAGTTGTACTCACCCGCGCTACACCCATCTTAGCTTTCTGTCGACTCTGGGCCCCGGAGACGTGCTGCAAGCTCTAATTGTTCTAATGCTTACCGTTGGAGTTTTGGCAGCCAATACACTGCTGATCGTCGTGATCAATAGCAGACGATATTCGAAGTATATACATTCACAGGTGAGCATTTAGAAAATTGTCGTTATCACGTATGTACTTTTAGTATGCAGTTTTAGTTTTATTATTGATACGTGTGTAATTACTTAGACCAATAAATTGACTCAGTTGCATTCAAATTCTGTCTCTTTAATTTTAAAACGTGTATAATAAATATAGTCAACTCAACTTCGCGTATTTATCAAATCAACATTTACAAAAGTTATGTTACAGAGTTATTTGGAACAAGTTTTATGCGAAATGAGATTTTTTTTCTTTGTTCTAAAATAATTATTCTTCGTCATTAATTGCCTTCACTGTACAAATATTTAAAATTCCATTCATTTGCTTCGCTGTTGTTTCTTAAAAGGATTACTGTTTCTCCTTGCAGAACTATAACATTCCAGACGGATTTTTGTCTCATAGTATAGCCTGACTATAATTTATCTATTAACTCATTAATGTCGATAACTGAAGCATTTGCAAACTACTTTGGTACTTCTTAATGTATGTTAATGTAACGTCGATGTTTGCGCTTGTGAAATTTTTCTAGATAACATGGCCAGGTAGTTTTTTTAATTTAATCTTTTAAATGAATAGCTGTGCTGGTGTTACTTGATTATTTATACTTGCCGTTACGGTAGTTCAATAATATTACCAATATGAAATACGACTCCGTCACGTAATTTGTTGTATCTAGCGTAAATAATGTAAGTATTAATCCGACACCCAGTTTACACTTTGTGTTGCATCATGAGAAACTAACCACTTCGTGTTCTTGAGATCACGCAATTCAGTTAAGAATTTTAATATGATTCTCGTACTAAAATATCTTCTTTAAATTTTGATTGGGTGTCTGTGTTATGACTGCATGATCATTGGCATTCAAATTTCGAATAAATTCTCATTTAATTACACTAAAGGCTAGCAGTAGTCTTGGTAATTAAAACTAAAGACTGCGCATTAATTTGTGCCATAACTAATGCAGCTCGAACTAATTTCACCGCACTGTACTCACCGAATTTTAATCATTTGCTATTAATTATACTCGTGGAGTATTATCCGACTGCTTTTATTAAAGGGGTCTCGGTTGCAATATGATATTTATTTTCATGAAACTAATCATAAAGCGTCTATTTATGCAAATTGCGTTTCATGTCATCGATGTAGTGATATTAATTAATTTCAGTGGGACGTGCGTATAAAAATATTGTAAGGAAAATAAGGAAAAGCATTATTGGTTAAATAGGCACATTTCATGTAAAATATTTTGCATAAATACATACAAAATATGCATCAATACGTCATATCATCATATACGTGTTTGACATACCATATCAATCCATATCAATAGCAATTGAACTCATGTTCACATGTTTTATGTACCTAGAACACAAAAAGTTTTATAGATGTAGTCACGAAAATACAAATTATCTTGTCAACAAAATGCACGTGTGTGGATATTTTAACATTTCTACCATGGGTTACAAGAGTCTCTCTATTTAAGTGTCTCATTGGGTTCCTGTTCATATTCAAGTTTTTTACCCCTTAATAATTATTTTATTATTATTTTAGATGAAACAAGTTTTATAATTTCTACATGTCCAATTACTGTTCATTTTTGAACAGCCGTTGTGTTGCGCTATGGGCAGACTTTTATTAATGTATGCTCTTCATCCAGCGATAATTTACATCATTGTTTATGTTACAATTTCCTGTTTATGTCATAAATTCTATCCCCATATTTTATGAACATAAAAATCAAACAGCATGGACAGCAGACATTAAGCAGCAAGTAAAAATTAACAAGAAGAGTTGGCAAAAATACCTCAATAAGAAGACGATAGCAAGCTATGGGGAAGATAAAAAGCAAAAAAGTAAAGTAAAGAACATGGTAGCAGAATCAAAGTACCAAACATAGAAAGTGTTCGTTGAAAAGGCGGAGAGAAATAGTAAAAGTAATCAGAAACCTTTCGTCAGAGCAGAATCCTAAGAGGCAATAAAAAAGACAATCTAGTAATAAAAGGAGAGAAAGGGGAGATACTAACGGAAGAAAGAGAACGATGGAAAAATTACCAAAAGAAATTAATGGAAAGGCGAGAAGTTGAACAATGAAAGTGGGTATAGTAAGCGGTAGATCAATAATAAAAATTAGAAGGTGAAATGGTAGAAGAAAATCTTTTGGGCATCTCTTCTCCAACAAATTGGCCAAACCAATGCATTCTCCAAGATGGTGGCTTCGACGATTTAACCCTCATAAGCAAAATAAAAGCCATTAGTATTCTATAAACCACTAGCAAATCGATTATGTGTAGGAATAATTTGGAAATAGTCATGTGGGTGGTCGCTTTTTAGATTGTGTAAGTTTAAATTTCTTAAGCTATTTAAAAGTGAATAAAATATGTATATAGGCAAAGTAGTTAAAATGACGACAATGACGATGTAAGAACTTACCACGCGCGTTCATGGGTGGAGTGATACTTGCATTCGATATCATAAGTTAATATTACCACAATAACAAACGTCATATATGATATTAATAGTTACTAAACAATTTGGGTAATAAACTTAAAAAAAATGAGGTAAATATGTGCGCACTTTCCTTAGTTTATCGTCCAACTGATTCCCAAGTAGTGCTTACAATTATGACAAACTAACAGGGCTAACCCGAACTCAACTCAGAACTTTGTAGGGAAGAGTAAAAACCATAAAACTTTAAAGAAAAGGGATTAAGTAAAGTGGACTAAATTGGTTTGCGTTGATAACCAGCTTTAAAATACCTTACTCGACAACAAGGAGTACTTACTAATTTCAGGTTCTCGAAGGTTGGGGATATCAATAAAAATAATATCTCGTAATATTCGTAAAACGATCGCCAAAAATGTAAGTAAAAATAATTTGAAGGATGGTATAGAACGGACGCGCTAGAGTTGTAATAAATGAGAAGAAAATGAACAACATTTGCTGATTGATTAGAAATACAGAGTAAAATGAAATGCACACAGAGGGCTAATTAATATGTTAACATTTGGCGACAAATTTAGAAAAGAGGGAAAATCAATGTCGTTAAATCATCAATAAAGTTTTCAATGTTTTAAATAACTAATGAAATTTTAACTGAGAACGAATGTTCAAATGAGTTCTAATAAAAGTCAGTGATCGGATATTTGCAGCATTTTAAACTAGGATTCGGTTAAATTCCCGAGGATTTTACGTTAGGAATTACAATTCAAGTAATTTCGAGAAATTTTCTTGAAACATTATAAAACAAAGGAAAATAAAAAAAAAATTTAAAAAGCGCTGAGAGCAACTGAAATCGATTTTTTACGACCAGGTTAGGTCGTGGAAAACCTGGTCAGAATCCATGAACATGGAGATGATGTAGAGACAAAGAGAGGGAGATGGGGGCTCGCTGAAGATCTTAGAAGGATTGATATCAGAAGTCAGAAGACATTGGACATCATTTCGCACGTACATGACGATGAGGACCGTCGTATTACAATAAGAGCATGTTTATTTGTTCAGTTTAAACCATCGGCCATATTGCATTGGCATATGTACATTGACTACGAAAACGGATTGGAACAAGCAAATAATGGCAGAGTTGACCAAGTATGACGTAGATACAACAATCAGAATTGCAGAAATGAGGTAGAAAGGCCGATCATCAACAACAATGATCAAAATAAGGACACTCGAAGAAAGCAGACATTTCTACAAATACGGCAAATACTATAATTAAAGATAATACTAATAGCTATGGATCAATTAACAGAAGCCATTAAAATATTGAAAATGGAAAAGTGTCCGAAACTAATCAGTAAATAGTAAAGAAAGTGGGAGATGGAAAGGAACTAAACTAGAAATGCTAAAACAATAAGGCATTAAAGCGTTTGACAGAGTACCAATAAGGGAAATAAAGGAAAGTCTGGAGTTCTATGTTCCTTGTAAATAAAAATATAACAAAAGTAATAAAATGCCTATACAAGGATAACAAATTGAACTACTGAAGATGGCAACTTAGTTCCCAAAATAGGTATATAAATTTGTTAAAATCAAGTGTGTTGAAGTAAGAAGGGGTAAGAAGTCTTTGGTTGCAGAAGTTTAAGTGCTTCTGTTTATAATCTTCATGAAACAAGTAATCGAGACCACGAAACAGAAAGAAAGAAACCGCTGTATATAGGACATAGAAAACTTGAGAAGACTGAAATCACAGTGTGCGAAAAAAGAAATGGAGTGAAGCGTTAAAAGAGAAAGGTGTGAAAATGTACATGGGCGAAACAAAAATTATGGTGATATCAGAAGAAATGGAACGGACTCAATTAGAGGGTGAAGATATCGAACAGGGCAGTAATTATCAACATCTAGCGACGCTGCTGGGTTAGTTAGACAGGAGGTAGTTGAATATCAACTAGAAAAAGCAAACAATATTTATAAATGCCAGGAATAAGATTTTTCATAAATAAAATAGAAATAACAAAGATAACAAAAATGCTAATGTATAAAGTAAATATAGGACTATTTTAACTTATGGGTGTGAAACTTGGGTGATCACATCAAAAGGAAAAAAGCTAAATTAGAGCAGCAGAAATGAAATATTTCAGAAGAGACAGGATTCGAAGCGAACAAATTAGACAAGAGCTTGACATAGAATCAATAGCGGTGTATATAGAAAAACGATAACTGGGATAGTGGAGACACATGCAGATGATGAGTGACAAAATACCAATCAAACAATAATATAATTGGAAGAATTTTAAAGAAGAATTAAATAACATGGACAGAGACAAAGAAACTTGCACAGAATAGAAAGGAATGGAAGATTTTTATTAAGAGTTGTTAAACTAAACGAAACTGCACATTTACTTTGACTTTTTTACCTACTATTTACCTTGAAATCCTCCAGCTTTCCCATCGATCTTTTTAACGTTAACTTTTGCAGTACACTATCTCTTCAAGTGCCAGGAATTTCAGAGTTGTTATTCTAACCTCCATTATTATGAACATCTTCTCTTAAATTGATGTAGTTCAATTTCCTGCCTGCACGATGGGCATGTTTCCCTTCTCTTCCGAAGGCTTGGGCCCCATGTTCTTTATTTCTTTTGTCATTCTACTTAGTCCCTTGGCGTAGGATCGCCACGTAAAGGTATGATTACCAGTGAAATTAATACTTCTTCTTCACTTAATGCTTGGGCAAACTTTTATTAACGACCTACTAAGCGAACAAATTAGACAAGAGCTTGACATAGAATCAATAGGGATGTATATAGAAAAACGATAACTGGGATAGTGGAGACACATGCAGATGATGAGTGACAAAATACCAATCAAACAATAATATAATTGGAAGAATTTTAAAGAAGAATTAAATAACATGGACAGACAAAGAAACTTGCACAGAATAGAAAGGAATGGAAGATTTTTATTAAGAGTTGTTAAACTAAACGAAACTGCACATTTACTTTGACTTTTTTACCTACTATTTACCTTGAAATCCTCCAGCTTTCCTATCGATCTTCTTAACGTTAACTTTGCAGTACACTATCTCTTCAAGTGCCAGGAATTTCAGAGTTGTTATTCTAACCTCCATTATTATGAAGCCTACACGATGGGCATGTTTCCCTTCTCTTCCGAAGGCTTGGGATCCTTTATTTCTTTTGTCATTCTACTTAGTCCCTTGGCGTAGGATCGCCACGTAAAGGTATGATTACCAGTGAAATTAATACTTCTTCTTCACTTAATGCTTGGGCAAACTTTTATTAACGACCTATTCCAATGAATAACGCTGTATCGTAACGCAATCGTTACTGAATTCTTTTCTGTTCTTTTACCGCTATGTTGCACATAATATTTATATCGATACGATTGTAACAACGTCTGATGAAGATATTAGTTTTTAATTTTTCTACTAATATCTTTGCACATTTTATTTTATATTGTAACGACGAGGTACAGAGGTTCACATTGGAACATAAATGAGCTCCAAGATCGGACTATCGAGCGGCAGTGGTAGTTTGGGGCAGACGAGCATTGCATAAATATTAACGGGCAAATTGTCTATGTTAAATTTAGTGAATAAATCTTGGATTTATTCTTCTAATTATTGCGAAAAAGTACATAGCAAGGGCTTAACACAGATTTCCCTTATAATTTGTGAGTATATCAAAATAAGTTCGATCATTCTTGTTTTTGCAATTCATTTCATTTCAGAGGAATGACAAGACCGCATTATCAACAGTCATAAGAAGTCATAAGAGAACTTTGAGCGTATTGGACCATCAATGACCAATGATGCGTGTTCTAGCTGATGTGCAGCAACTTTCATAAATAATAATGCCTTTTTACGACAACCTTACATTTTCTTTCAAATCAATTTTGAGTAAGACTGGCTCCGATACGCGGTACTATCTGATATTATTCACCTTCCATTTATTACGACGATATTATTTCATAATAAATGACTCATAACACCAAAATGGAGTAATCAAAAAAATAATTAAAAATGATTAGACATTAACAGAGTCTAGTATTCAATTAATTATGAATTTAATTGATATGCGACCTAGACAGTTAGCATTACATTTTCTTTCACAAAATGGAAACCATACCAAAAGAATTTTACGTAAAAGAATTTGCTAAATGGAATAAAATTGGTGAAAATACAACTAGGAATCAAATAAAATTTCTCACTGGTGAAACATTAAAAAAAAATCGAACAATTCATAAAAATTCAATAAGAAACAACAACATATAAAATATAAACAAGAATAAACAAGAAATATGGAAAAAAGTGATAAGAGTCACTTCCGGTTTATATATTGCTTTAAAAATATGAGCATTTCTTCCATGCTATTTGAAAATCTTAAGTTATATTATTATATTAGATTCATAAGGTTGGGCACAGACAGAATTTCTAATTCAAATTGAATCACTTCATGGGTATCTTACTACAATGGCGTCTTAGCCATGAGGGACAGACTTGAGAAAAGTAACAGAAATATTATTTTTGTCTGTGGTGCATATTTCTTTTTCTTATAAAAAGTTTACAATTCCAAACTATCTTTCGCTTTGCACAGTTTTGTTCTACACGCTACATGACAATCTTTTTAATTTTTTACAAACTTGCAAAATTATTACGAATATAAAAAACTTAATATAGTGCATTTCGACTTTTGATATTAATACTGCATTTAATTTAAGTACTGTAATTTTAAAGTGCACATTATAATGTAATTGTTTAACGAATCAGATCAATATTTGTTTCAGCCCCGCTACCTTCTTACATCACTAGCGCTAAACGATTTGGCAATGGGCCTGTTCGTAACTCAATTCGCGATCATTCCATCATTGAGACACTGTTGGCCCTACGGAGACTTGGTGTGTCAAATTCAGGTAAATGTTACTAATAATTACAATTTATACCGCATTTGTAAAGAAACACGTTCATTAACTTAATTGAATGTAGGCTTCCTTTGTTGAAGAAAGTAATATGGTAATGTAGTGTTCTTGGTTGATATCATTTTCACACAAAAGATAAAAAAGCGCATTAACTCTCACGCTTTCAATGTATAAGTGTATTACGTTCATTAGCGAAATGATAATAAAACTAATGTTCCTCAACAGGTGGTCTGCAGGTTTCGAGCCCCGCTTTAAATGTGGCTGCTTTTTATTTGATTTATGTACATTATAAATTGTAATGTGTGTAATGAAATATTTGGGTTCAGAAGGGTGAATATTTTATTAGTAATTTGTGACTTTTATGAAAAGTGTGATATCTCAAGTTCCATCCTTATACCATCACATTATTTAACGGCCACATAATAATTATACCTAAGGTTGAAATAGGTTACTTATAGTCACTATAGAAATGGTGGAAATATGTCATTGGTTTATGGTAATTACCAATATAATTAAAACATTAATCCAAAGTTCTATATAACTAGTAATAGTTTAGTTAATAAAAAATAATAACCATGGCAGGTTATACTGTCGTTTATTACTTAAAATTGTAGCCATTTTCAAGATACTAGTAGGTAACATATATCCGAAAATAAACAATAATAGCTCATGTTCAAATTCACATGGCGATTGAAAACTTACACAAAAAATATCAAATCACATACTTAGATGTACAACCATAATTAATTAAGTGTTAGCATTTAATTATGAAGGCACAAGAAAAATAAGTTAAAAATAGGTGGAGTTGATTTTTTTTACCCCAACTCCTCCTTCACTCCTTGCTTCCCCCCAAACACTCCACACCCCGTAGGCTGCAGAGCCATCAAGAAAGATGACTTACCTCTTATAATTATTATTATTTTAATAAAAGTTTACACAATATATTACAAATATCAAACAATTACAAAATACAAGTAATAATAATAATACCATAGTAACAATAATACAATACCGAAATTAAGAGAAAATTGAAAAAAGCAAAAAAAGTCAAAATCAGATTGTTCTGTGCCTCTTGATCTCTCTAATACTTGATAATAATAACAACAATAATAATTTAAATGTTATTGGTGGAGAATAATGTAAATTACAATTTACTAAATGATACGTCAAATTGATTGAACACACTTTAGATGAAGGAGCAGCATACTGTTTTACTCTAAGATGATCTACGATCCTTCTTTATAAGTGGTTCTGAAACTTTTTTGTCGGGCGACACACTGAAATTATGAAACAAAAATCTCGGCACCCCTATTATATTATTATCATTTCTTCTTTGCTTTTTTACAGTTAGAAAATATATGAATGATGAGAAGTATTTGAAAACAAAATAAAAGTTTTTTTTATAGGAAATAAGTTTATTTCCAACATTCAAAACAAAGATTATTATAAAGGTATCTGGCAATGTAAATGTAATATGAAGTTTGAGCCTGGTGGTCTTTGCATATTTCTTTGATAGTGGGTCGTGTTTTCGAAATACATGCTCTCTTTTCACTTTCAAAACCCTTTAGTCTTTTTCTGTCCTTCGTTTTAATATTTACGAGTGCAGCGAATCCCATACGACATACGATGTGGAAAACTGCAATAATATTTTAAGTGCTTTGTACCCTGTATTGGCATATTCCTTCATAATTGTTATCGAAAAGGCTTCAGACATATTGCTGAACGATTCAGCCTTAACATACAATCGTTTCTTACATCAATGAATTATTCGGCTTCTGTAAAACTGAAGTAACTTATTTCTGATATTGAGTCAATAATAGCATTTCAAACCAGTCGTACAAATCAACTGATATGTCTGGGAAATAATTGTTAATAATAATAATTGTCTTTTAACGACCTTACATGACGGTAAATAAGTTTTTGCAAATCTTTATTATTATATTTTCCTTTGCCAAGTTGAACAAGACTGCCAACATTTCTAGATTATTTTCGTTCGCTTTTATCTTCCACATTTGTATATTATCTTTAAAAGCTTTAATTTTACCTGTAGATGTTAAAATATTTTCATTACTTGCTTCCGTGCTGGAGTTTAACTTGTTCAGTTGATCATATATCTGCTAGTTTGGAACGCCAAGAATAATTTATTTGTATTACACAAAATTCTGGCTTGTCACGCAAGATTTCCAAGATAGACCATTTGTATGAAATATATGTTCATCATATCGAAAACATATTAGCTCGTCGTATTTTTTTTCGAATTCCTTTCATCGTCACTTTCAATAAGTCTAGTGAAAACAAGTAATCGTACTTTAGCACTGATATCAGTTGACTCATCCAACTGCAAACTAAATAATATCAATTCGATTATTTTATTTATAACTGATGATTCAGTATCAACCGATAGATCAGTAATATGTCTACTCATCATTTGACAGAGGAATATTTTTAATTTTTTGCCCAGCTTCAGCACCAAAAATTGTTCACACAATTGCTGTACAGGTAGAACGAATCAAAGTTTCGCCCATAGTATGAGACTTAATTTCTTTCGCGATTATTTCGGCAACTGAATAACTGGACTCTTGATACTAAGAAGCGCGTGAAGACAAATAAAATATATGATTTCTGTAGACCATAGCAGTAATTGTTTGTAGGATATCACTAAAGCTAAGAATTAACAATAAATATAATATATACTATGATCTAATCAAATATAGGTATAGCAATTCTAATGTAGGTCCATTGTCATAATTCTTTAAATTATAATTATTTCTTTGTTTGAAAATATTTTCATAACTAACTAATTCTATACAATTTTATGCATCTTTAATTTAAGAAAATCTGGTGTTAGTGGATGGTCTATTTCTAAATTATGTTGAGGCATGCTTGATTTTTAGGTCTACATGTATTAGGTGCTACCTGGCCTATATAGCGAGTTTTAATGGAAAGTTTCGTATGTCCGACATATTTTTGTTTACAAGACAATTTATTTGATATATTTCAGATTTCTGGTCGGCTTCAATTATATCATTTGCGTTCCCTAAGATAATTTTCAATGACATACTAGATTTAAACGTAATCTTAACATCATGATCTTCAAAAACATTTTTTAACTCTCTGGAAGTGACACAGCGAACAAAGAATTGCATTGCCTTGATCTCTCTAAGGCAGTGGGAATGTGGGAATGTGTGTATATTATCACATAATAGTCGATAATGCATTTTGTTTCTGGGCGGGCATTTGTAGAATTTTTTCTAGTGACGGGTTGTGGTTTTTCTAATAATGCTGGTTATGGTGGTTGAAGCAATTTAAATGGGTGAGGGAATCGAAAAATATCTTCGAAGTGGTCGATCAAATTCGGCCATTACCGAAGAAAAAGCTTGAAAAATTGATTCTTGAAGATCGACGAATTGAAATCGTTGTGATAGCTCTAAGTTTGCAAATTAGCATGGAACGTGTTTGGACCATCATCCATGATAACTTGGGCATGTCAAAGACGAGTGGCAGATGGGTACCGAAAACGTTGACTCTATTCGATAAACAACGTCGACTTGAAACTTCTCAACAATTTTTGGAGATTTATGAAGGACAAGAGGAAGAAATTATTCAGAAAATTGTAACTGAAACGTGGATTCATCGGTATGATCCTGAATGCAAAAAGCAGTCGATGCAATGGAAACACAAGGGCACGCCGCCGCCAAAGGAGCTTAAGGTCCAACAATCGGCTGGCAAAGTTATGGCCACTCTTTTTAGAGACTCAGAAGGAATTTTACTGATAGAATACTTAAAAGACCACGTTGAAGGGTAACTATATATGCTGATATTATTGGCAAATTGCAACTGGTCATAATGAAAAACGCAAAGGAAAATTCAAAAATAGAATTCTTCTTTTGCATAACAATGTGCTAATGCACAAGGATGTTTCTGTCCAGGATGCTGTAAAGGATTTAGAGTTCACAGAACTAAATCGTCCACACTACAGTGCTGCCTTAGCACTTTTTCGCTCAGAAAGTTGAAAAAGCTGTTGAGAGGACAATGCTTTCTAAACGACGAAGAATTAACGTGGATAATGCATAGAAGTACAAGGAGATTATATTGAAAAATGACTGAAAACTTTTATTGTAGTTTAACTCCTTCAGGTACCTTTTTTATTAGCTTGCTCTTGTATGTTTATGATGGTTAATTATTAGTTATTCTCGTTGGAAGCAATTGTGATGTTTTTAATAAAATTGGGCGGAGTTATATTCGTGCCTTGAAAAATTGAAAGCTGTGACACGAATTCGTGATTATAAATTTATTTATATGTGAATGTCTATTTCCACTTTGCTATTGTTTCCAATTATTCAGCTAAACAGTCAGTACAGGTTTAGCCGTAATTATTGCAACCGTGTTTTAGGCGCGCGCAGTTTGAGATTACTGAATTTTCCTTTGCTCATATTCTATATTGCTTCTCACTTAGAAGATCAAGAAGGCCAGGGAGCGCTTGAGGAGAAATTCCAAGCTATTCATGGCGAAGCTGGGCTGGTCACACCGCCGAGATCAAGGATCCCCTCATCTTCATCGACCAGGGTGTCAAAATCAACCTGGATAATTACATTTCGGACGTCCTGATCGGTTGGGCCCCCATGGCCCTCAGGGGTAAGCGCTGGATCTTACAGTGGGACTCGGCGCACAAGGCTAGGAAGACGGAGGAGTTGCTGGCGACCCACGCCTCCGAGCACGTCACTCCTCAGGAGTGGCCCGTCTTCTCGCCAGACCTGAATCCATTGGATTTCTCCGTGTGATCCGTGATGGAGACCAAGATGAGGACCATGACTCACGGTAATGTGACGGACATGACGAAAAGCCTACTCAAGATCTGGGACGTACTTCCCGTCGGGTACCATGGTGGAGGCAGTCCTCAACCGTCTGAAGGCTGTTGTGGAGGCCAATGGTGACTGCATCGAAATCCGAATATAACCCGTTGTTGAGAATGAGAATAAAATGTTATGACTGAAATCTGAAGTTTTGTTGCCACATATCAGGGAAATGGGAAGTGGGTAAAGTGGTTGCAATAATTACAGCTAACCTTGTATCATCCTTTCCGATTGAAAATTTTTGTATCAAAGAAGGCGGAAATATAATCTACGTACATAATCCATACTTATATAAATATTTATCCTTTCTTTTGAAATCCATTAACAAGACTAATACAAAACGGGCTATAGATGGAGAGAAACAGTGCCGTTCATTGTTGTTCCTAAAATCTACCTTCAAATTGAAAACAATTTGCAGACATGCATAGTGATTCTTATATATATTTCCGCATCTATCTTTTTTAACAAACTAGCTAGACGTTTTAGCAATAGTACTTTAAGTACATGAACTCAAGCCTTACAGATTGGCTAACAGAAGATCGATGCACAGAGATCATAGTAAGAGATCATTTGACGACGGGCTAGTCCACTTTAGAGTTTCCGACCCTTGTGGTTTAAAGATGATGCGCCAAATTCAACTTAATAAAAATAAAGAAACTTACCAAAGATTGAAATCCAGGGGATGCACGAGTGCATAGGAGTAAAATATTAGATGGTTGCAGTGCTTAGGTAATTAATCGAAAGCTCCTACACGCACCCCCAGGAAACACAAAAACTGCTTCTATGTATGACCAAATGAATGTCGCGAAAAAATACTTGCTAATCATTACTTTTTAAATATTTATCACTGCCCCAGGGAGCTTTGGAAAGTTGAATCTTAAATTACGGACTTTCCAACTTTACTTAATGCTCAGCACTCGTGTCTTGTATGAATTGAGAAGTTGTTAATGGTGGTCGGAAGAAAATATCGAATACTTGCTTGAAACCGGAATCCACGTTAAAAGCATTATGGACATACATCAGTGTCAAACCGGTGGCCCTTCTAAGCGTGCTCCAAATGCATTTGTTCCATTTGCTCCGGTTAATGGACCGTGATTGAAATTTGATTGAGAAACAGCTTAATATGCGAACGCCCTTTGAGTAAAAGGATGCACATTAGCAGGCACGTTTGTTCTGCAATAGTAGAAGTAATTAGTTGAAACAACTACTAAAATGATTGATTATTGTGGTTAATCGATATTGCGTTCCACAACCTTAAGTATCAATTATCAATATTCAAATTTTTCTGTAATGCTTGATGATTATCTATTAATAATTGCGACTAAATTCAATTGACGAAGCTGTAGGCACTCGGTGAAACATGATTAAAACAAATAATAAAACACTTGGTAATTTGTTCCACAAAATTTTTCTGACAAATCTTTATTATAATTTCGGCAGTTACGCCATCATCAGAAGATAAGTAAAGAGTTTACAAAACAATTCTTAATTTATATACAATGTTCTTGGTTAACATTCGTTGTTGGTAGCAGGGAGAATCGGGAATTCCTTTAAAACTAGGTCTACGAACGGCGAGTGGATTACATCGAGGTATTCGTTCATTAGTAATTTGCCTGCTTTTTGGGATTTCTTAATCTCATAACCTTCTAAGAAAGTGAATCTTAAACCTTTCTTTTCTATATGCAATGCCGATAAATTACTAATGGTACATTTGTGATTAAAATCTATCAAGTGTTTGGCGACATTAGAGTTTAAAATTTTAGACATATAATTATGGCAGTGTTCTTTAAATGTGGTTCTGAACATTAACTGAACATTAACTAAACTATTTGCAGAGAGAACGCGTTGGGTGGATTTTTCTTATTTTAACTTCCTGAACACCGAGAATTTTATTTGTTAATGTAAATTTAGATGCAATATTATAGCTTAAGGTTTGCGCGGTTTATATTCACGATTTTTTCATCTTTACATTTTGCTTTCGTTATTGGAATGATGTTTTAAACTTAAAATTATAAATTAATTGCTTTGATCTGCATACTTACGGGCAATCGATATTGGGTGATGGCTTAGATTCGGTGATGTATCAGAGATGATTTCAATTCCTAGAGTACCCTTTCATCGAATTGTTAATGGAATAGCCTAATAAACGTAAATGAATTTAATTGGCAAACATTATATCGGTTGGTTAATGACGAAGTAAAAGATTAATAACGGCAATATGCGATTTTTTATGAATTGCTGCACGTTTCTTTCGTAATGATTCAGCTAGTTTCTGGTTCGTTAGATAATTTACATTCGAATATTATGCTTAGTGTATGATGTTGGGGAAAAGGAGAAGTACAAGGAGGAGGCAATAAAATAAAACAAAATTTGTTTCCTAAAATCTCAATTGTAAATATGAAAGCATTGAATCGGCAATTATCTTAAAATAGAATTTTAAATTCAGAAGATGGAACATTGACACTCACCAGAACGATACAATAATTACGATACCACCGCCCATAATTTTTCTGTGAAGCAAATACCAATTATTTATTTCTCCTGGGCATTTAATCATTCTAATCTTTGACCTATTCAATATATCTTCTTATTATATATATTATATATATTAGCAACCTTGTCAAATGACAAAATAAATCGACCAGTTAGCGTAATGTTTTATGCAATTTTATTTATTATTAAAGTAAAGTTTTCCTAAAGTTTCCAATAAAATCCATGAATATTTATTAGATGTCCGATTTAAAATTTATTGAATAATTTATTTGCATTAATGTAATTGTGCATGCACTCTCACCTTTTCGGATTCATTGTAAAATATAACAAATATTATAGCTCTAAATTATTAATTCGCAGTCTTATGGAAAATCATCTTATACATGCGTTCGCTTATTATATTTGACATTTCGACGATTTTATTGTAGATTGTCCTTCAGGTGAATTTAGCATCTACATTTTGAGGTAAACTGCAACCGATATAAATACACCGACATCGTTCCCACGGTAGTAGAAAGATTCCTGGGATGTGGCAGTGAGTGTGAATCGCGATGGTGTGGTCTGAAAATTTCTCGGCCTCTCCCATAGATGTTATCACTACTCGCATGATTTCTTCTCATGTTGGAACAAGTCGGAATGTGAACTCGCCAAGTGAAATTACAAGCCATTTCAACCAACAGTTCGTTGTAGGCAGTTGTTTGAATCAGTTGTGGTTGATGAAGTGAAAAAATTCTTCATAAAAGAAGGGTTAAATCCTACCGAAATTCATTCAAGGATCACTAAAGTGTATGGCGACTCTTCTCCAATCCATGAAGAAATAGCCAGTCGCGGTTAAACGTGGTTGTAAAAACATTTCCAAGATCACCCATTTAAGCAACATCCGAAAAGTGCAACCTCACCGGAAATCATCGAAGGACTGCATGATATGATTTTGGAAGATATACGAAGGTGCATCAAATTGCTAACACTGTAGGGATATCACACATGCACATTTTACTCGAGGAATTGTACATGAAAAACCTTAGCGGAAGATGGGTGCAGCACGTGCTGACTGCGGATAAAATCGAATTCGGACGACACTTTCCAAACTGTGCTTGACGTATTTTACGAAAAACAAAAGTGATTTTTTTTTATCCATATGTGACAATGGATGACACCTATTCTCAGACGAGTATTGACGTACAATAATACTCGTTTGAGTAAAGATGGTATTAACATCTGCCTCACAACGTTCACATCACATCATGGTAATGAAATGATCAGAGTACCATACATAAAGACTACTTGTAGTTGGTAAGGGATGGTATTTTTCATATCAACATGTGATTGTCAATACAATATAGCTATGGTAGCACGTCCACCACCAGCTTTGCTTTTTTCAAAATTAGTTGCGTTTTAAGGTAACAATCCAACTGAAACTAAAGTGACCAATGAAATGTTTGCATGTCTGTGTAATCAACCAATATCTTGTCAATTACAGCGATAACATCTTTGGCCATCTTTGTCTTATCGGACCTCAAAATAAATAGAATAGTAAAATAGTTGAAATCGGTAGCTCTTACCGGTGATTTTGCTTACTTTTTACATTCATTGTTAACAAAAGTACACAGATTCGCCATACCAACATTCTTCTGCGGTGACTTTAATGTAAATTTCGTCGATCACAGCACGGGAGATGGTCATGGGAAACACCTATGTAACATGTACTTGTCGTGTGGTCTAATGAAGACAATTAGTAAGTTTACTCGAATTCGAAATCAGTCGAGTTCTATAATTGATAACATTTTCAATAATATTAATCCAAACACCGCAAAGCCAGAGATTATCTATTGTGATATTTTGGGATCATTTTATGCAATGTGTTTCCTTTGACTATGTATGCTACTGACCCCGAAAATGCTTGTAATCACGTGTATAAACGATTTTATGTTTCACTCGACTGTAATCAGTTGATTTATCACTGATATCACTGATAGGATATAATATTGGACTAGTCCATAATAATAAAGTAATCTCTGTAAACATATAGAGATTTCGATTTGATTACCAAAAGCATGAAGCGCCATTTCCTTTACGTCGTCTGAAGCCACTGTTGGTTATATTAGATTATATTCCATTTTTAAATCAGAATCGATAAATTAATAATCATTAGCAGTTTCACAAACTTGTCAAAATATATTTTTCTTCGACATCTACGTAACTATGACAATGACGAATGCATACCTACCTACCTTTGTAGGTAAGTGTGATGCAGATTATTAAAGATTCTCACAAATAAGAATGAATTTAAACATAGAAGGGCTTGTGTATCGCAGGCAATTATTAATGAGGGAGTTCTCCTTAGAGTATAAAAATTTATTTTACCTTATGGATGCTGTCTTTCTCGTGTTGTTTTTGTGCGAGATTGTAGCTTATTTAACTTTGTCCATTGATTTGAAATGTGTTGACATGTATATTAGAATTCATCGCCGATGTTCATGTTCACGGGCGTACTTCAATTTTCGCGTTTTATCCGTTTTTTTTGTAGCAATTCGTTTTTATGATTTCTACTTCCCTATTTTTGTTTTCATTTGTGTGTGCTTAGTCGATTTATAAACTATTCGTTTGGGTGGTTAGAGGAAGGGTGTACTACTTGGTTAGTCGTTTTTTTCTATATATGCCGAATACTAATTTGTTTTTTATTATGTTTTAGTTATTGTGAATTTATAGTTCCAGTTTTTTCTTTCTGCATTATAAATTTTAATTGTTTGTGTATATTGTGAATGTCTTGTAAGATATTATTTTCATTATCTTTGTCTATTATTAGAAATATGTCATCTACGTATCTGATCCAATGTGTTATTCCATATTTGTACTTCAGTTTTTCGACGTGTTCCTCATCTATATGGTGCAAGAATGCTTCGGTCATAATTGCTGATATGGGTGATCCCATTGTTAGTCCGCTTGTTGGTTGTAAATTTGGTTGTTGAATTTAAAATAATTATGTTGTGTTATTTCTTTCAGTAATCTTGTTATTTGGTTTATGTATTTGTCTTCTTTGTTGTTCTTGCATAATTTGTTTTTAATGATATCTATTGTTTCTTCTACTGGTACATTTGTATATAAGTTTTTAATATGAAGTGAAATTAATTTATTTGTATTATTTATTGATGTGTTTATGCATGTCATTTTTTATTGTATATTTGCTTTCCAATTTTAGATCTTCTTTTAATATATGTGCTAGCGTTTTTGCTACTTAGTGACTCCTTAGAGACTTGCATGGATCATTCAAACAAACTGGCGATCATGAATTGCTAATACGCTACAAGTTAATAAGGAAACAACGTTCGATGTGTATAGAAATGGTTAAAAAAACACTTTGATGATAGAATGGCTTCATCTAGTAATAAGTCAAAAACAGCTTGGCGTATAATAAATAATCTAAAGCTAAAGCGCTACCGCGTTCGTTCTCAAATTGCAATGGTGATGTTATCTGTAATTATGATCATGCGGCCCTGGAATTCCACGACATTTTTATAAATTCAATTAATGAGTTAATTAACAGTCTATCAACTACAGGAAAACCTCAACCTGATATAAACTTTCACTATCCTTACTGCCTCTTACCGGAGATGCACTAAGTCGAATTATACATTCTGTTGCTTCCAAGGATTCATCCGGTGACGATGGTGTTCCTTGTACATACATTTATCTTTTCAAGAGGTTATTTTCCCTACTGCCCTGAAGAAACAAATTACAAATTATTCCTATTCATACAAATGGATGACAGCTCTTTAATCTAAAACTATTATATATCAGTGTTTTCTAAACTGTTTGAAAAGCCTTATTCTGCCAGACTAGGTAATTTCTTGAACATTGAGAAAATTCTAACTGATAATTAGTTCGGGTTCAGGAGGGGTCTTATGATCCACACGATGTGTTGTCACTTTGCAACTATATACTTAAGAATTGCGAGGAAAGTAGGGAAACTACATGTATATTTTTCGAACTTAAACGTGCTTTTGATATTGTTAACCATGACCTAATTTCTGATAAATTATACGTTTATGGTGTTCGTGGTCCAGCACTTGAATGGATAAAATAATACCTTCGTGGCAGAAGCCAGGAAGTTATTCTAATAAACAACGGTGAAGTGCATAAATTCAAACTTGGCATGGTGTCTGTGGTAGTACCTCAGGGTAGCGTGCTGCCCTCCTGCTGTTTAAAATGACATTATCCATTGCTTGGAAAGCGACCTCACGGTCCTTTTTGCTGATGACACCTCAGCATCAGTATTTGTCATTAGCACCGATAACCTCAGTACACAATAAACTTGGCTAATATCTTCAATACAGGAAGATGCTGCTCACTAAACACCTTAGCCCTCAATAATAGCAAAACTAATATGCGTTTATTTTCTACAAAGGAGCTTGATATCAACCTTTTGGTAAAGTTGAACAGTGACAGTGTCAAACAAACCGATTTCGTAAAATTCCCAATTATATAGATATTTTGTTAAAAATGTTATTTATTTTCGGCCTGCTTCGTCATATGGCAACTTCGCATGCATGTGAATCAACACCTTTTGAAGATGTATTATTATGCTTATGTACAATCAGTTCTTAGTTATAAAATTATATGCTGGGGTAATCGTAGTCGTGTTTCTAAAGTACTAATACTACAAAAAAAAATCATTCGCACCAAGACCTCAAAAGCGCATCGATATTCATATCGGAACTTGTTTACTGAGTTAGGGATTCTAGCTATACCCTCGTTGTATATCCTTAATTTTGTACAGAGGTGACATCAAAAATTAGTCACTGAGACCAAAGTACAATGTAGCTGTCCTAGAGCATAAACTGTCATGCTCAGATGCGACATTGCCGCAACTTTGAAATAACCTTTGATGGTGTAAATCAACTTCGCGGTACACACTGTTCCGAAGCAAATTCCTAGTATCGAAACATGTCGAATGTTTTATCTAATTTTTTCGAATGCCGTCAACCAGACCATATTAAGCTCTGAATTGTGGACATAAATGCATTGATCATAATATTAGACGTCTAATATTTTCACTAATTTATGAATGTGCATTTGCTACTTTTTAGAACTGATATATCAGAAGAGTATCTTGACAGTCACAAAGTTTTGTCGATGTCAAAGACCGTGGTTGCCACACAACGCAATTTGTATTGCCCACACAACCTAACACTCACTAATACATATTTTCAATATAAAGACAAGTTTTTTGAACAAGTTTATGGTTGCGCAATGGGTTCCCCTATATCGAGTGTTATAGCACAGCTAGTTATGGAAGATTTAGAGTGTACAGTTATAAACAAATTAAATTTTTTTAGAAGATATGTAGACGACTGTTTAACTGTCATTCCACTAAAATACAAAACTGAACTTATCAAACAATTTAATAATTACCATCCCAAACTTCAATTTACATCTGAAGTTGAAGAAAATAACTATATAAACTTTCTAGATTTAATTTTATTGAATAAAAATAAAAAAATTCTGACCAAATGGTACACGAAACCAACTTTTTCGGGTAGATATTCGAATTTTAATTCAGTTTAACCTTCGTCACATAAAAACAGTACCATAATAGGAATAGCTGATAGAGCTATAATTTTAACAGATCCATCTTTTAGACCTGAAACAATTCAAAAAGCAAAAGAAATACTAATAGAAAACAATTACCCCGTCACATTAATAAATAGAATATTTAAACAACGAATAAACAGATTATACAATACAAATAAAATGAATAAAACTAAAAAATACAAATATATTTCCATACCCTATGTCAACAAACTATCTGAAAATATCAATAACATAATAAAACCATATAATTTACAATTGGCACACATAAATAAAAATAACCTAAACAACCTATATACTAAATTAAACCAATATCCATAAAAACAAAATGACACATATAGTATATGAAATTCCATGTAACAATTGCAATGGTGAGTACATAGGACAAACTAAGCAATATTTAGAAGGTTAAAAAAAATGATTCAGATAAAGAAACATAAAAACGCAATAAATGATAGACTGATATTCAAAATTTAACATCAATTTATAATTTTATTTAAATATTATACTCAGTATTCTAAAATAACAAACGGGTTGATGTTAATTATGTAGCATTTCAACTATATAGTTATTATATCTATTCAATGTTTCAGTTTTCATTTTTCTTTAAAATATTATTTTCAGACATCTATTTTTGGAAATTTATTGGTTACATTGACCATACGCAAAATTACGATTAACCACGTGCATTTCGGTTTATAGGTTAAATGTATTTTAATAAATGTGAGTTAATATAATGGATATTTAATTTTTTTTTACAAAATAACAATAATAAATGGTACTGTGTATACGACCATTGTTCCTGTTATATGGTTTTGACCATGTAACTCGGAGTTTGATGTTTGTGAAATGCACGAGAGTAATTTCGTTTCGGTAAGTCGCTCTGTTTATGAATTTTACTTTAAGTCTGTTTGTAATTAGATTTCCTATCATTAGAGTAAATAATGTTTTACACACCAATTTGGTATTGTCGAATGTTTTTATGCAAATAATTTGAAATATGTAATCATAATTTAATTTAATTAATTTTCTCTTAATTGTTATAGATATAGGAAAAATAAAAATTCTGAGGAAGACTCAAATAAGAGTCGAAACGTTAATGGAAAAAAATCATTAGTGTAATTAATTATTATCAGAAAACCCAATAACCTCCACATACCTAATAGAGAAACTGGTAAAGAAAATACAAAACACATACTATATATATATATATATATATTAGGGCGGGTCAAATTGTATGGACCGATTTTTTTTTATGAAGCGTATAGCAAAAATGTAATCTATAGGTGATTCTGAGAAATTTTGCTCAAGAGACCATAGCTCTAAGTCGGATTTGGAGCCCCCCAAAATTTCAAAATAGAAATTTTTCCATATATACATAGAACAATTTAATTAAATTCGTCATAAAATCGGATAGAATTATAGTAGATTTCTCAATTTGGGCTTGTTTGAAAGGTATTTTTATCACCTTTCAGAATCTGTATTGATACCTGTAGAATAAGTCGTCAATGGCAGCATTGTTCAATTGAACAACTTTGTAACACTGAATAATGACGTTTACCACCACTAAACGTTGCCAAGCTTGCTTTTCCTTCTTCCTTAATCGTTCATCGTGCAATACGCACGCAGTTTGCCAAAATACTTAAATAAAAACTCGGTTATCACAATACCAATATTTACTTTGTTATACATTATGTATAAGTATAGGAATCATGAAAAATTTCGAACTCGAGATTTCAACGGATATACACGTTTTGAGGTCCCCTGAATCGTTTCTGACTATTTTCGGAATGACGTCTGTGTGTGTGTCTGTGTGTCTGTGTGGTACTGTGTGTCTGTGCGCGCTCTAGCGTCCAAACGATTATAGCTAGAGCTCTTCAACTTTAAACTTAACATTTGTATGTAGCAAGGAGGAAAACGTCCTATTTTGAACGCAATCTCTTAACCGGAAGTGATGGTTTACTCTTATCACCTTTTTCCATATCTCGACAACGGTACACGTTACTGGAAAACATATTCTTACATAAATTATAGATATTGGGGTAATTACTGTGGGGAATTTGCAAACGGGGTTCTATATATACTAATTCAACACGTGTGCGCTTAAGGGATAATAGCCGCATAAATGACCGGGGAAATTCCGAATTCTGTGTGGTCGTTCGTGATGTTCTTGCCGTGTTTTTCCGCTTTTTTGATTTCTAGCGTTTCTAACAAATTCAACCGTTTGCCTTTGGTAGTTGTATGCAATGTTTTAAATTTATTTAGATCCGGGAAATGGTTCTTTGTTATGCAGGTCTAGATAATTGATCGTGCCATCTTCGTTGTTTTCTGTCTCTACGGTGAATTGTACTTGCTCGTAGAAGCAATTACCTAGACCTTCAAATTGGGAAAAAAGAACAACACCTGACCTTCGACATATTCAGAAAACATACTTTCTCAGACGCCATAACAAATGCCAATTCTTGTCAATTCAATATAAAAATGAGTGCCTTTCGGTCATGGATACACAGGCTTCTAGTATTGCCCCTATCGACTGCCAACTACAGAAGTTGAATAAAGAAGTTGAGATCCTGAAAGCCATTGTAAGAAACAATAATTACCATGAAAGCGTCGTCGATCGGTTGATAAGGAAAAAACGTCAGAAGCTATTAACCAAACAATTGTACGCACCGGTGGAGGATGTCCAGCGCAATTATTGCTTTATCAATTATGTTCTTAAGTTTAGTGACAAAATCTCCAATAGGTTACGTCACAGCAACCTAACACCTATTAGTGTAAATAAAAAGAACTTGGGAACTAAATTGGTAAACAATAAAGAGAAACTAGACCAAACATAAAAAAGCGGAGTATACGAAATTAATTGTAAGGACTGTGACGCTCTATATATAGGTCAAACCGGACGCAACTTCAAAAAGCGCCTGAACGAACATAAAAATCTATTCTAAACAACGCAAGAACAACTGGCTTAGATGAACACTGCATAACAAAGAACCATTTCCCGGATCTAAATAAATTTAAAACATTGCATACAACTACCAAAGGCAAACGGTTGAATTTTTTAGAAACGCTAGAAATCAAAAAAGCGGAAAAACACGGCAAGAACATCACGAACGACCACACAGAATTCGGAATTTCCCCGGTCATTTATGCGGCTATTATCCCTTAAGCGCACACGTGTTGAATTAGTATATATAGAACCCCGTTTGCAAATTACCCACAGTTTAATACACTCTTTGAAACTTTAACCAAGTGTTTAATTTTTTAATTTTTTAACTATAATTTTAGATTTAGTCAAAGAGTGCAGTGATAATATCAAAGTTATTATGGATAATCAAGAACCATCAACATCGTCTGCGGTGTCTTCGCAAATGGAAGCAACAACATCAACAAGTTTTGACTCTAGATTGACTAACATGCCTCATCAAGATATTGTTGTTTTTGGTTTATCAAGTGATTTAAATGATCTTAGTTTGCCTACTAAATGTGACATTTTAAAATATTATTTTTTTTTAAGTGATCGTGCTAAATTTGAAAACAAAATGTTCTCGTATAAAAATTTTACTCCTCACGTAACAGATAAATTGATCCAAATTTGGTGTAAATTAAATATTGAAATCATTAATAGCAAGAGTGTTTTAAAAAAATTAACTGGTTTGCTTGATAAATACCAGAAACATGTACAACATAGAAACAAAAGAGATGAATTTAAAGCATTTGTTGATTCAATAAACGAATTATTTTATATTGGCAAATGTAATTGCAAATTAAAAACAACAGAATGCTCGTGTGGATTGATTCCAGAACATCTAAAAGAATTTATGATGGACCAGCATAATGTTAGAAAATTCACAATACCTGAATATACCTTGAATATTCAAGACGCTGAAGAAGTAGCTACAACAATACCAACACTTACAACTGGTACCGATGATCCAAGTTACGAACCACCTGAATTACACATGGATGAAGATGAAAATGAAGCAACAACAGAAGTTCCAGAAGCAACTGTTCAAATGAGACGAGGTCATTATACTCAAAGATACGATGCCTTAAATTTTGCTATGATGTGTGATAGATTCGGTGTTTCAGATAGAGTCGCTTCATGTTTAGCAACAGCTTTATTCGAAGATATAAATTTTAGAGATGTTCATGGTAATCTTGTTATTATGGATAAATCAAAAGTGGCTAGAGAAAAAGTTAAATCTAGAGATGCAGTGCTCCGTACACGACATACAAATTCTTCCATAACTGCATTCTCTTTCGATGGTAGAAAAAATGACTCATTAACTACAGAGAAAGTTAATGACAAATTTCATACCACTATGGTAAAAGAACCGCATTTAGTTGTTCTGAAAGAGCCCTATAATGAGTTACTTGGATATGTAAATTTGGGTAGTCAAGAAGATGCAAAAACCAAACACAGAAAACTGAATGAATTTTTCAACAATAAAACATTAACAGTTGATCAATTAATTGGCATATGCAGTGATGGTGAGCCAACAAATACTGGAACAGAAAATGGTGTTTTACGATTATTTGAAAAACAGTTAAATAGACCAATTCACTGGTTTATATGTCTGCTTCATTTCAATGAACTGCCATTTCGTCATTTATATGAAGCATTGGACAAAACAGTCACCAGTGGACCACGAGCAGCAAGTGGAAAGTTATTCAAAGCTATTCAAGAATGTGAGAAATTGCAGGTATGTAACACTTTATTTTATTTAATATCATCATTATTTATTGTCATTATTTTACTTTTTCGATTGGGATAAAGTTAAAATAAAATAATTGCATTTTAATTGATCTAAACATTTCATTTTTCAAGTAGTAGCTGATTTTGATCCAATACCACTGGAGAATATGCCTGCAATGATGGATCATGAACATGAGCTCGAACTATCAACAGATGTTAAATATTTTTATCAAATAGCTAAAGCAATTTCGAATGGTATTGTTCCAGTTGATTTAGCTAACATTAAACCAGGACCAATTGCACATTCTCGTTGGTTAACCAAAGCAAGTAGATTACTACGATTATATGTAACAACTAATACACCATCGACCAATTTAAAAACTTTGGCAGTTTATATTATTACAGTTTATGTGCCAATGTACTTCAATGTGAAGTTTTATAACTCTGTTGTGTACGGCAGTGCACTTTTATTAAAATTTATACGTTGGACACGATACTTACAACCAAACTTTCGTAATATTGTAGATGGTGTAATTCAAAACAACTCATATTACGCACATCCAGAAAATATCTTATTAACAATGTTATTTGATGATCGAAAAGCAATACGGGATAGAGCTCTCAAAAAGATTTTACACTATCGAGAACAATTGTACGATCCAACTAAACTCAGAGTTTACAAAAAATATATCTTAAATTTCAATGTTACCGATTATGTCAATATGGTTGACATGAATAACGACGATATATTATTTGAACCAGCATTTACTCGACAGATTCCATATGATCACTTGGTAGAATACTTAGATTTCGTTGAACCACCACTGGCTGATCCACAAATTCCAATGCACATACAAGGAACAGAAAGACATGTACAATTATTAACGAGTGTTTCAAAACGAGTTATAGAAAAGAATCGTGAAGGAGTTATGGCAGTGACATTAGAAAGTCGTAAGAAAACTCCTCGAATGGAAAGTAAAAAGGACCTTAAAAAATAATATTACCACGTTAAAACATTAAATTGTAGGTCGAGAATAATATTTAAAAATAAATTGAATAAAAAATGTAAAAATAGTGTTTTCTTGTTGAAACCTTGAAAATGTTGATTTTTTCAAATCGATTTTCCTACAAAAAAATTGATCGTAATAAAAGTTTTTGGAAATTATCTGAACTTTTATAATCTGAATTCTGAATTCTGAATTTATTAGTTAAAAGTTCATTTTAGGCTATTTTTCGACAAAAAATTCCTAATATCTCTACTAAAAATAAAAAAAATATTGGTATCAATACAGATTCTGAAAGGTGATAAAAATACCTTTCAAACAAGCCCAGATTGAGAAATCTACTATAATGCTATCCGATTTTATGACGAATTTAATTAAATTATTCTATGTATATATGGAAAAATATATATTTTGGGGTGCTCCAAATCCAAGTTAGAGCTATGGTCTCTTGAGCAAAATTTCTCAGAATCACATATATATTACGATTTTGCTATACGCTTCATCAAACAAAAAAATTAACCCGCCCTAATATATATATATATATAAATATATATATATATATATACAACTCTTCACAAACTTTACGCACAATTCACAAACGATTGTCTGAAACGAGTAACTCAAGGACTGAAGGAGAAATCAGTAGGTATACCACACATCATGACTTATTTCTTCAGTAACTGTTGATGATTTGTACTTGTTTTTAATCAGATATCTGTGCTCACATACTCCGTAATTTACCATATAAATTACATTAAATATATCGCTTCTTCTAGGCGCTTGCTATATATTTAATCGCCAGAGTAAATTACCACAAAATGTTTCCAGATGTAATTAATTCATTTCCTGAATGAACCCTCATTAATTCATGTAATTTGCGTATGGGGCTTTGAACTAAACCAACGTAAAGATTATACGATTACTCATGTCAAATTTTTACGTACCTTCTAGATTTACAGCGCCACATCAACATTTGTAAATTCGTTCCTTTTATTATTCTCGAGTTGTTCGCCCTTTAACATTTCCGAACACTTCATTAACCTTTCTTGAAGTTTTTGCCGTCTTACCGGAGTTTTTGTTACGTTTCCTGTTAACTTCCCTGGCGTTAATTTATTATGCGGTACCACACTCCATTATCAATTTCAAGACGTATTCAATTTCTATCCGCAGATTTCCCGAACACCCGTACGAGAAATAAAATTTGATAAAAGATTTTCAATTTCTAATATTAGGTTATTATGTAGAGGTAAGTAGATTGGCTACTTGTGAATTATGAAACTTAACTTAAATTTGCAATCACATAATGTTAAGGCAATTTTGGGCAGTATGGTATGTAGAAATGTTATCATGTGTAAAATGTGTTATCAAAAATCGCTTTCAACAACATTGCTTTTCTCGAGATGATCTCTTATTACCTTACTCACTTTTCTCACTTGCGATTATCTGTGTTTATTTCATAATACATGCTGGACTTGATATCACTACTTCGGAATACTGAAAGATTTAATTGAAAAATAAACTAGAACATACGTGGTTGCATTAATAGGAATGCTCTGCTCGTCATCGAATTTATAAATATGGACACCTCCTTTGTAACCTACATATCGCAATATCTTTCATACGATCGTGATCGTCTGCAACGGAGCTGCAGTCTCTTTTATAAGAAGGAATGCATGAAAATGTTCACAGTATTTAGTAACAATATGTTTTTTTTTTATGTAATACGAGTTGCAACTTCAAATCTAGATTTGCATTATAACTCAAAAATGATTCTTGCTTACTCGACTGTGCGTTGTCATTGCGGCCACTAATGTGTTGGTTTCCTTCATACGCACAACATCGCTATATTCCTGTTGGGATTCGTACATAAATTCGCATTTCTATTATAAAATTTGGTGGCCATCGCCCGACGACGTTTGTTTACGATAGCATTTATTAAATTCTTTTGCATAAATATTTCCCTATTTTTTTGTTTTAAATTTCAAATTATTACTTTTACGTGAACAACTAAAAATAAAACAAATCCTGAGTGAATAAACTTACCGATTTCAGGACATAGTTTAAAGTATAAAGTATACCGAGGAGAGTTTTTGTCGTATACCCCTAGGTAACTAGAATAAAAATAATTTGACAGCATAATGGGCTTCTCCGCACAGCAAATTACTATATGTATATGCACTACAGGCATGTATTCTTCTTTGTACATAATGTATAGTTCGTTATTTATTTTTCTTCGCCAGCCGTCTTTTGTATTTGTTCTTCTTAATTTTCTTTCCCTTCGATAAAGGACATCCATTTCTGCTTTTTTTAGTGACTATGCCTCACAAACATATCTCACGGTTGGTTTTATAATGGTTTTATAAATTCTTATTTTCATTCCTCTTGGCGTATTCTTTGATTCGTCTTTTCAACATTACGTACTTCTTGTTACCTTTCGCAATTCTGACTTTTATTTCCTGCTCCTCATGACATTTTCGCGTATCGACTCCCAAATACAAGTACCCTTTTACCTTGCCATACTCACATTCATACTTTCATTTGGATTTCACAGGTAATGAAGATTGAACCGCCAATGCAGGCGATTCTTCTATATCAGACACTTCGCTTGAATCAGACATTTTAATAAAATATTCTCCACAAACTTTTTTCATGCCTTCACACATTTAGTTTTTTTACAAACAAAGTTATTTCTCTGTAGTAAGGAACATGAACATTTCGATGGCATTTAAAATTTGTTTCTACATATTTTTCATTATAAAATCTAAAAAGTTTTCAAAACTTTAGTAGAAAAAAAACACGTGTGTAATTCGTAGGAAATAATACTGAAAAATAATGCATTTCCTACCTCATTACACAAATAGTTATTTTGATACCGCAGCATAATAATGTTCAAAAAGCGAAAAAATTCTTTTAGTTTAAAAGACTCATCTTTTAATCATGCGCATATTATCAGGAGTTATTATGTGGCTAAAGGCCTGGCTGTTTTCTTATATTAATTATAATTTGATCTATGATAATCATACTTCTATTGACAAAGAACTGAATATTATATGATTGCCAATAAATTAATTGGATTCTTGCGAAAAGTGTAATTATAACTTTATATTAAAATATACTCATAGGTAGAATTGAGGTCCCGGATGCAATAGCGCGCGGAGCGCGCGAAGCTGGAAATAAGTATTGTCCAACCGATCGATATTTTGGGGAAATTTTTTTTTCGGAAAATGGATTAAACAAAAATACTATCTTGTGTAACTTTCTGCATCTTTTTTACCCGAACTATTTTTTGATCCGTCAATTAATTTGTCCAGAAAAAATAAAATAGTGAAATTTTTTCGTTCGACAATTCAATTAATTTCAATGCTTTTTAAAACTCGAATCGCGAATTCTCGGGAACTATTCGACGAAACTAGTTGAAATTTTTAATGGAACACTGTGACACTTCACTGTCGCGAATAAAGTTATTGCAATCGTCGAAATAATCATTTGTTGGATAATATTCAATAAATAATCAGTTGCGCTATGAAACCATGTTCTTTTTTTTCGACTAGCGAGGAAGTTTTTCACTAATGGTCTTGCGGCATTCTCTTTGCGATATCATTGTTCCTTAGACTGTAACGTAAATTTTGATGTATCACTTGGCGTGATAAGTTTATAACCTGGAAAGTTGTTGCTTTATAAACAAAAGGTTCGTTTACCGTGCACGACGCGTCAAGCGCTTCCAATCCATTCGCGCTACTTTACTGCATTTTATTCTAGCAAGCATAGATTAATGCCCAACTTGCTACTTAAGTGTTTATGTGATAATCGTGATTGAAGCATACAGTTATTCTTCTATGCAAGTACGAAATCAAACATACAGCGCATATGAATGAAAAAATTGCAATACGATTACCGGCTGTAAACAAAAGATTATTTTGGTCACACTTGCGACCATATAAGGAAAAGTCGAATAATTAATATTGTTTTTATAGACATTTTTTCTAACAACGAAAGAAATACAATGAATAGTATTAACTTGTAATTATTACATCACTAAAATATTAAAAACATCTATCATTTGGGATGTACGGACGGAAAAAAATTGCTCGAGCACATTGAAACTGAAAGAGATTATATATATTTGGTACAAAGTGCTCGAAATCAACCATTTACTACTGTAGAACAGAAAGACTGCACGGTGAAAGATTTTGAATCTTTAATTTTAAAAAAATACAAAGTTCCGAAAGGACTTAAGATCAGTAAAGCAGTTAAAATTCAGTATTTTGGTAATGGTCAAATGAATGTTTTCTACGATTATGATGGCGAACCAATTACCTATAAAATAGAGGCGACAGTGTCATTTGACGATATTGTAAATACTGCAGAAGCTAAACAAATAGGGATTTCACACGAAAAAAATAAAGATTTAAATGCACTGCTACGATATTTGACTCCAGGAGGTAGAAATTATTTTACATCATATTTAGATGATATGCGTGTTAGAGTAAAGACGGTGAGCAAATCTAGTGAAGATAAAAATCTAACAAGCAGGAATGAAAGTAGAAGAAACAAAAGAATCTGCTCCCTAATGATAGATGTTTTTTAATATTTTAGTGATGTAATAATTACAAGTTAATACTATTCATTGTATTTCTTTCGTTGTTAGAAAAAATTTCTATAACAACAATAATAATTATTCGACTTTTCCTTATACGATCGCGAGTGTGACCAAAATAATCTTTTATTTACAGCCGGTAATCGTATTGCAATTTTTTCATTCATATGCGCTGCATGTTTGATTGCCTACTTGCATAGAAGAATAACTGTATGCTTCAACCACGATTATCACATTAACAATTAAGTAATTTGGGCATTAATCTATGCTTGCAAGAATAAAACGCAGTAAAGTAGCGCGAATGGATCGGATGCGCTTGACGCGTCGTGCGCGGTAAACGAACCTTTTGTTTACAAAGCAACAACTTTCCAGGTTTTAAACTTATCACGCCAAGTGATACATCAAAATTTACGTTACAGTGTAAGGAACAACGATATCGCAAAGAGAATGCCGCAAGACCAATAACGAAAAACTTCCTCGCTAGTCGAAAAAAAGGACATGGTTTCATAGCGCAACTGATTATTTATTGAATATTATCCAACAAATGATTATTTCGACGATTGCAATAAATTTATTCGCGACAATCAAGTGTGACAGTGTTCCATTAAAAATTTCAACTAGTTTGGTCGAATAGTTCCCGAGAATTCGCGATTCGAGTTTTAAAAAGCATTGAAATTAATTGAATTGTCGAACGAAAAAATTTCACTATTTTATTTTTTTCTGGACAAATTAATTGACGGATCAAAAATAGTTCGATCGATTGGACAATACTTATTTTCAGCTTCGCGCGCTCCGCGCGTATTGCATCCGGAACCTCAATTGCTACTGACAAATTACTTTGTTTTTTCAACCACTTGAAATAAGCACGAACAAACAAGGGGGTGTTTAAAAACCGGCGGAAATGTATGAATTTATCCTGCTCTTAAGATTCCAACACAATATTTGTATCTATATTTATTAAAACCAAATTATTTAGATTTGCGTTCACTTAAGTCATTTAGATACCGCAAAATATTATGATTTTCTACACTACAAGCGCATGCATCGAAGAACACTATTATAAATCGTTAAACATGAAAAGATTCTAAAATCTATCTTTTTTCAAAAAATAGTGACCATTTGTTAGCTACCTCGTCCTTGTTTCTCTCATTTTGCTCTGACTTGTTTTACCCTTCAGTTGTTATATCCTTAGTTCCTAATTCCATATCACCGCCTCTTTACGTTACATTTTTTCCATTTCCTATATGTATATTTGGCGGAGAATTTTTTTGTAGCATATTTTGGTCGAAATAGATCTTTTTCCATTCTTTACTTCATCTTTTACCTTCAATAAATGATATTTCAATTATTACAAGAGTTATTTTCTTTTATTGTATCAATTTCGCGTTATCAGTTAATTATTTTTCGAGTGTACAGCGTTAATCTAGGAAACAAAGTTTCTGAGTTCGCACCCGATCATGCTGCATTTTCCAGATTCAGGATACTACATCGCAATTTAACCACAACAGAAGGGTGGGTAATCGCCTTCGTGCAACGATAACTTTTAATGGTTTCGCAATGTCTTTGGATACGCATCAGTAGTTTAATTTAATTTAAGTTACAACGCGTCAATTAAACTGGGTGTTGAGTCGTACGAATTAAACACGGCAACTTTACGTGACTGCTTGTGGTGGTTTAAAAGATCGATCTTATATATTTTCTATACGTAGGGATAACAATTACACGGTTTGAAATTTGGACACTGCTTTATTATGATATATGTCAGATATAATATGTTTTATCCTTAAGTAGGATTCCCTTGTGCTTATTTTCTTGACTTTTATAATATTATAGCTTAACATTGACAGTTTTTTCTAGATTTTCTCCACCTACTTAAAGCAAAGCGTATCGATTCTTTATTTTCCTTTCTACATTAGTTCCAATAGATCCTGTATAACAGTTTCTTCCATTAGTCCTGCTGTTACTTGGTCCATATGTTTATGTATTTTTTAAGCACTACTTATATCACCTGAAATATTATTAATGTATTAGTTATACATTGAAGATTTAATAAAAAATAACACTAAAACATACTAAAATTATTAAAATTAAATGAAGCTCTTGGTTTATTATCTTCTCCAATTACTCTACATAATGTAAATATTGCTTAAAACATTTTGTTCTTCTACCAAATGATATGTATCAAGAAATAATATCCAGGAACGATAAATTGCTGGAATGGCAACCCGATATCATATCGGTATGTGATCGATGTCAATTTTTGAGAGTTGTGTATTCTGGGTATAGTGATAGGTCAACAGAAATTAATGAAAAAATTATACTGGCCAATACGTCACTACATAGAAATAAAAAGGTTTTGAAAAATAAGACTAGGATGCAGATGAAGATACTAAGAAGGCACGATGTCCTTGTTTTTCAAATAAAAACATGTTTAATTTTGATGCAATGTAATACTGTACATTTTTTCATAAAATTGAATGAGAGGAAATCCATATTAACTTATGAAGTAGTCCCTCACGTGAGAGTTTCAAATAATGCGAATCGATCGAAATTGACTGGGCCTAAACACGTCAGTTAAAGTTTGAATTTTCTCCTTCTGTTAAGAATTAAGTCGGCTAAATATCTATTCAAAAAGCGAAGTATGCCTACTGCACCAAAATCATAAACAGATCTAGCAATAAATCAAAGGCCGTGTGGGGACTTTGTGCGCGAGGTACAAACGATCGTGATATGCCAAATTCCTTATTTGTAGATATAATAGATCTACGGAAAGTGCAAAATTATAATACGTTGATATATATATATATATATATACAAGATTGACGAATCTTACACCTCAATGGTGTAGTGAACAAGTCCATGAAGACTAAGGGCCACTTTTTCAATAATGGTTCATCTGTAGGATCATGTGAACATGGTTCAATAATTGAACCAGGTACAACTTGTTTTGCGTTGCTCAATTTAATTCTTATGCTAGTTCAATTGAACGCCGTTTATCTGCTAGTCGTGTTCCCAACCACTTGGCGCGCCTCACTTCACGTTGAAGAAATACAGTTTTCATGCTGAAAAAGTTAGGAGGCGTAGTAGCCTTGCGTCTTTGTTAGCAAGTGGCGAATGTTTATGTACGGTTTGTTTATAGTTAAATTATAAACTTTAATGTCGCAAATGATAAAATAAATCGTACCAGTCTGAAGGAGACATTTTATATTTATGTATATTTTAGTTAATCTATATAGTTGATAGCTTCACCAGAAACATATTTTTTTTTTCATCACATTAGCTAATGCTAATGAAAGTTAAAACAGCCGTGACCGCAACCATTTTCCCACCGTCTAGATATTCTATGTAATTACATATTTTGGCGTCTGAAATAATCTTCAACTGTAAATTTGCACATTTGGAGATTATCATATGGATTTTTTTGTAAATTGAATTTAACGCAATGTAAGCAACATGAATTAAAACCAAAACTGCTTTAGTTTTGTTATAAATAATAGCCTTGGTCGGTTAATGTACTGTACATATTCCTCGATATCAGCATCGTCTTCTATTATTTCAAAGAATCGATCAATATCCATCGTAAAATTAAACGAATACACGCTACAATCACGGACGAATACACAAAGATGCACTTCAACTTGAGGGTATGTGCTGTAGTTTAGCGTTAGACCGAGTTTAAACGCACACAGATGTGGGTTCAAGTTGAACACAGTTTAATCTAAGATCATGTTCTGAACTTTGCTTGAAAAACTGGTTTTTTCGATTGAACTAAGTTTAAACTCTGAACTTAGTTTAAACCACTTTTGAAAAACTGGCTCTAACTGGTGGAACGCTAGACAATATTGTTCCTGAGTTATTACCCTTCGTCAGTAGCGATTACCAAGAACATTAGTTGTTGAAATACCTTACAAGTAGTGGCCATCAAAATTGCTTGGCGCGAGCCAATCACTCCTAACGAACCACTGACATTAATTAATGTTCACTACAACTTGAGGTGTAAGATTCGTCCATCTTTCATGTAAATTTTACGTTTTTCTGTCATATTTGACAAGACACATTTTCAATTTGAATTATTTTTTAAGTTAATTGCAGCAATCCTTTTATATGTTGACACTGGACATTTGACAGTCGTCTTGTTTAGTCTCCGCAAGGTGTTAGACAAGGTATCGTCTCGTCAGTGTTCTGTTGTCAGTGGTTCGTTAGGAGTGATTGGCTCGCGCCAAGAAGTTTTGATGGCCACTACTTGTAAGGTATTTCAACAACTAATGTTCTTGGTAATCGCTACTGACGAAGGGTAATAACTCAGGAACAATATTGTCTAGCGTTCCACCAGTTAGAGCCAGTTTTTCAAAAGTGGTTTAAACTAAGTTCAGAGTTTAAACTTAGTTCAATCGAAAAAACCAGTTTTTCAAGCAAAGTTCAGAACATGATCTTAGATTAAACTGTGTTCAACTTGAACCCACATCTGTGTGCGTTTAAACTCGGTCTAACGCTAAACTACAGCACATACCCTCAAGTTGAAGTGCATCTTTGTGTATTCGTCCGTGATTGTAGCGTGTATTCGTTTAATTTTACGATGGATATTGATCGATTCTTTGAAATAATAGAAGACGATGCTGATATCGAGGAATATGTACAGTACATTAACCGACCAAGGCTATTATTTATAACAAAACTAAAGCAGTTTTGGTTTTAATTCATGTTGCTTACATTGCGTTAAATTCAATTTACAAAAAAATCCATATGATAATCTCCAAATGTGCAAATTTACAGTTGAAGATTATTTCAGACGCCAAAATATGTAATTACATAGAATATCTAGACGGTGGGAAAATGGTTGCGGTCACGGCTGTTTTGGCCATGTAAAGGTATTTCAACAACTAAGGTTCTTGGTAGTCGCTACTGACGAACAGTAATAACCCAGAAACAATATTGTCTAGCGATCCACCAGTTAGTCTTCATGGACCTGTTCCCTACATCATTGAGGTGTAAGATTCGTCCATCTTTCATGTATATATATATCAATGTATTATGATTTGGCGATAATAACTGATTAACGACTGGCCATGCACCGAGTGTAACACTACTTTTGCAATCACTAGATCAACATTTCGCCCGATATTTGGGTTTACAAATTTAGGATTAATTACTTCCACACTCGTTCGGTGTCCGCAACTCAGTTCCATCGTTGAGTCTTTCAAATCAGTCGTGTGGACATACAAAATTAAAAGCCTAGAGTAAAACGCTACCCCAACCCAACATAATCCAACTCAATCCAGCCCAACCCAACCCAACGTGGGAACGAGTGTGAAGATACATCTAATTTTACAATTGTACTACTCGTGCAAGGAAATTGGTTTTTTGTTCTGCGAATGTGGAACCAACCGTGGGGCGAGCAATATTTAAAAAAATACCGCTTTCACATCGCATATACAGGTCCATGGATTGTGTAAATTTATGCGATTTGTGCGATATGGCATAGACTCGCACGTTAGTTTAAGTATTTTTGAAATCGATGTGGGATAGTTTGTACACCTAACATTGAAATTGGGTTCATTTGGTGTTCCTTAATTGGCATTAGCACTATCACCAAGCCCAGAAATCATCATTAGCCCATAAACTGCCTGTGGCTTTAGGGGACATGTTTAGGTTTCTCACTGTTGTATGTGTTGTTGTAATATGATTACGTTAGCCCTGATCTATGTCTGAAAGATCTCCCAGTATTCAAATAAATGTCCGTGTTAGGTTAGTTAGATAAAACACGTCTTGCAGTGTGCATTTAATAGATACGCACCTCAACATTACTTGGTTGAGTCATGATGTCGCTGATGCTTTGCACGACTTCCGTGTATGTAATCACTTACGTTCTTATTTCTTAGCTGTTTAACTGCTTATATATATTGGATTTACATGGCTATATAATGTGTTTATCTTTTGATTTTGCTTGTTCTCGTTCAAGCGATGAACTAAAACTTCGGAATCGATGACGTTCGCTGAAACAAGTCACAGAAAGTCGCCAACAGTCACGAATTCGTACGTCTGAAAACCTAATTGTATCTTCGAAAATGTCGATTTCATAACGGACGAAACTAGTCATTGATTTACTGTACATTGTGCTCGAGAATACCGAACATTTGGATTTATATTTAAAACAACGTGTCCCGATATCAGCATCAGCATCAATTCAATGGCTGCAATTAATTAACATATTGTTTAATGGAATACAGATAACAATTAAATCATAGGCCATTATTTTGGGATCTAACTGTAACTTTACGTAAACCCTTGTTACAAAACACTTGCTCTAATAATATATCACTTTGGTTTTGAATTATTAATAAATTGCTATAGTTTACAATGCTGTTACATAATCATCGAAATATTTTTCTAGCCGTACAAGTGTAATGCGTCGTTTTCCTAAACTGATTGTTATTAAATTGAGTTTCATATTTTTTCATCGAATTTTGACCATCGTCTTTTTAAATATTAGATATCTTGTGATTCGCATTTACCCGTTATAATATTTATATTTAAAATGTTGTATATATCAACGTATCAATTTAACTGCTATTAGATTTTATTTAACACGGGAACCTTGACGTACCGGACAATTCCACAAAGGCGTTAATTTCAGTTTAGCGATGATTAATTGAAATTTAATGATTGCTCCCCGGATAAAGAACAAAACTACGGTAAAAAATGCGTTTATGCTCGCCGTCATATTTGTTCGCAAGTGGCACGCAGCCGTAATTTGACATCTGATAAATCATCTTTTCTGGGATGTACTGAACCAAGATTTATAACAAAGCGACGCCCATTAATTTAAGTTTCAGTTACATCGCTTAAAAATAATTCATAAAAGACGACGCGTACATTTCGGTGATATATTGACTATATGCGAATTGGGTTTGTTCTGTGACGTTTCACACCTCGGTCACATTGTTATCGTCAGGCTTGAAAATTCATAAAATGTTAATCGCAATTTATTGTTATGTAAATGTGCTAACTTATATTTCATTTTATCATAAATGTAACACGGTATAGTCATTTTCATTTTTATGTAAATAAAGTAAAATAAATATGTAAATATACATACAAACGAAGTATGGTTCGTGATTTAATAACGGAAAATGGATATTTTATAAACCTAATACATCATTTGTTGCGTCCCACAATGAGGTGAGGTCCGATTATATATGAATAGAAATATCTACTTTTCATTTTAATCATTACTATTATTTTTTTACCAAACAACGTGATTTAAACAACAACCTAGATTTGCCATAGCTAGGAAGCCCGGGTGCAGAGCCCGAGAACTCGCCGTGACGTGCATAACATGTGATTTGCTGTTTGTGTAGAGCATGTAAAAGCGTACGCGTTAATAACATTACGAATTTACGTTCCGGTGCACTCTGTGTAACATTGTGATTGCAATGGAAATATTAAATATTTTGGTGCAAATCAGTTATTGGGTATAATGTTGCCAAATCGAAAAAAATTACAAAAACTTTGGTATGACACAATTTGCTGTGACGAAACATTAATACAATTACCCACAGAGACTCACGATTTGAGTGGGGCGTGTGGGTAGTGATTTGGAAATTTTTTGCCTCCAATTGTTCAGTAAAGATATCCTGAAATAAGAAGCTCGATTTAGAATATTTTGTACCGCGTCTAAGCTTCTCAAAACTAGAACTTTGTTATGAAAATTTCCATAATTAATTGTTAACCCACATCTTTAAGAAATACTAAAAGTAAAGGACATATTTCTCATCCGACTTACAAACAATTTATTGTGAATAACTCTGAGACTCCTCCATTTCATGGCTTTCCCAAGATATCCAAAAGTGACGTTCCATTACGTCCTATAATATCCTCTATCCACTCTCCTTTATACGAATTGTCGAAATATTTATCGGACACTACCTCAGTCAGACCACATATAATACTCAGGACTCCTTCACTCTTTTTAATGATATCAGACATACCCAATTTTTTCATAATTTTATTTTAATTCCATTCGATGTATTTATTAATATTTCATTAAACTTGGTTATTAATGGTTTCATAATTATTATTGGTTATTATGGTCACTTATTTGTGACTTTTGAGGTTCCAGTTATCTTTTATATTACTTAATTAAATTTATATTTGATAATTGCTACTTTTCCTTTCAAGATAAATTTTATAAACTCATTTCTGGAACTCGCAAGAGATCAGCATTGAGCGCAATTGCTAATTACGATGAACATTGTACTAGATAATATTATGCCAAATATACGTTGAAGATATAGGTTTCCTTTAATAAAATAAATGAAAAATTATCTATTTTCAATTCTGTACGTAGTAGCTTTTCAATTTTCAATTGAACAAGAAACTAATCGCTCTGTTCCTTTTTATACAGAAAAATTATAAGAAACGGTAATAATAAAATTATGATTGATTAGTACTGAAACCCTACTATCTTCGGGAAGATACATAAATTCTTATTCAAATCATTCTATACAAAAAGTCCAATATTATTTATAATTATAACACGCCATGTGAAGATTGTGACAAATGTTATATTGGCCAGATTATTCAACCAGTGATTAAATAAACACTCGTTTAGTACATTATAGGAGTGACTATCCCGAAGTTAAATTATGCATTATCCCAACACTATTTCAATTTCAATCATCAATTTGACTTTGGTAATACTACTCTTTTGGCCGTAGAGAAAATTATAATAGCAGGATATTTTTAGAAATATTTCATATTCGTACAAACATAAACTCATTCGGGCATTCAGAAACTTACTATCGATGCCAAAGTAATAGGCGGGTGTGTCCGATGGCCTATATCAAAGAAACGGCTTGACGGAAAAAATTAAATAAACATTGTTGCAACTTCGTGACATATCATAATTTCAATTTTTTCTCTCTGTCTAAGTTTAAAATCAATCATTAGAGAAGTAGCCGATTTTAGCGATTTCCAGCCGATGGTCGTCTTTACAATTATTTTCTCCTATTCACAAAAAATGTACTCGACACAGTCCATCGTATAGAGCACCGACCGATATTTTTAGTTTTTGAACATTACATGTACTTCTTTGAATACTCTGTTATCACAGTAATTATATAATGCACGAAAGCGAGATACAGCTCATAGGAATTCTCAAACTATGTTTATCTCGACAAATATATTAGAATTATATTTGGCCAATTATTTAATTAGTTAAGGCAAGTAAAATCTTTGGATAATTTGCAGCGACTGCGCAGGATAAGTACTTAGGTCTGCCTGAGGTGAACCGACAACCTGCTGTTGTTTTTTAATAATAAATAATTAAACAAATTATAATCTCACAACCGCATAGACGATAATACATATCCACTGAGGTAGATAATGCTAATAAAAACATAAAATTCGTTATTTTATTTATTTGCTAGTCACAATTTCGTTCACTTAAAATAATTATTTGTATTTATAGAAAAATTCGGTAGCATTGTACTATAGAAATCAAGCAAGTAATTACAAATATTAGACAATTTTTTCAAGAAGAAAAAGATTACAATGCGCCAACTATTGAAGCAAAGAAGTCGTAAAAAGCACGGCTAAAGCTGTTGGAGCCTTAAGAAGAAGTTTTGAAAGTACAGGAACGTCCTCCATGTTCCAATAACGCAATTAAATTATTATTTACGCCTGTTGCAAAAATGTAACAAATGAAGCAGGGACAATAATCTAGAAAAGTTTTAGTCGGATCCTGGCGAAATAATTCGTGTCGCTGATTCGCTTTACCCCTCGCGGGGAAACATGGGTGTAGAATATATCAATTTTTATCTCGCTGTCAAAAATACTTGGTGAAATTTATTTTTAATGTATTGGTCGAGATACACATAACTTCTAAAATTCCATTGCACTATATAGTACACCGTTTTCGTGCGATATCTAATTCCTGAATTAACAAAGTATACAACTCAAGATTCTAAAAAAAGTACATGAAATATTTAAAAAGTAAAAATATTCTTTGGTACTCGATATGATGGACTACGTAGTTTCACATTTTTTTGTGAACGGTGTACGACAAAAAAAGACGAATCGCTAAAATTGGGTACTTTCTTGCACTTTTTAATGATAGCTTTTAAACGTATTGACAGAAACATTTGAAGTTACAGTATGTTAGGAAGAAATTAATGTTGGTTCTAACAATGTTTACTTAATTTTTTTCGTCCAGCCATTTCTTCAATACAGGCCCTCGATCACATCCGCCTATTATTTTGCAGCAATAATAATACCATTTATAGTAAAAGTCAAACAAACCTTTAAAATTGGCCGCTTTTAATTTTTTTTTTTAAATAGGTAACATTTATTTAAAAATTTTCGACTTGGTCTGGTTGTGATATTATAGATCATATACAACGCCTCAAGGATGTTATAACTGCAGAGATCTGCAGAGGAAAATGGTTGAAACTAGAAATTGTGTAGGGACACCTGACAATAACTCAGGAAATGCGATTACCTTTGAAGAGATTGTTCAGGAAATTGAGGAGCGTAAATCTAAGGAATATTGTGATGTTTAATGAGCCAGAAACTGAATCGAATGATGATGAACGCAACACTACGCTGGATATTTTAAAATTTATTCATGTGGATTGTATTTTGAGACTATGAAAAGTCAAGGTAGCTGCTAAATCTAGACTACTCAAAGTTGTATTAAACCCAGTAAGTGAAGCTAAACTGTTCAGCGTAATGCCAGGAAAATGCAGGATTATCCCGGTGAATAGCAAATATCTATTTCAAAGTATTTGACGGCTAAAGAAATTGATAGTAAAACCAACTCATTAAATGACTTCCGTGCACATAAAGCTAAGGGAAAAAGAATAATATTAAGATACATACTTGGTGAACCAAAAATCGTTATGCAAAAAAAAAACGTGATTGCTTCCGGCAGCCAGAATTAAATTTTAAATATTACTACCAAACTGTGAGGGGTCTGAATACAAAAAGTTTTGAGTTTTATAACAACCTTCTTTCATTTGATAACATTGTTTTATTAACAGATACCTGGGCGAGTGACAACTTGGTCAATTCTGAGCTGTTTATCGTGAATTTACTGTATTTAGAAGAGATAGGAATGGCCGTGGCGGTGGGGTCCTTGCGGCCCAACATTAGTTGCAGCGAGGTGGATATTGGTGAAGATGAAGACTTGGTTCGGTATAATGTGGATGTCCTATGCGTTCAGCTACGTGAACGTAATGTGACTGTCAACGTTATAGTGACGTACATACCTCAATCGACACCATCGTTTGTGCATGAACATTTATTTCACAAACTTGAGTTACTTGCACTTTTTGACAAAAATTTTTTATTTGCTGGTGATTTTAATATTCCTTGTTTGGGTAGTGATCAATGTTCAAAATTTAATAGTGTTGCGAATTTTCTAGTCACTACGAATGCTGTGCAAATTAATACTATCACTAATCAATTTAATAAATGGTTAGATTTAATTTTTTGTTCAAAACATACTTGCAGCAATATTGAACGTTCTGAGAACTTGCTTGTGCCAGAGGACTCATATCATCCTGCTCTTGTTTTCCAAACGTCTTATGAATTATCTTCAATTAAACGGTTTGAAACCTCGTCCAACTCAGTTTATAACTTTAAAGTGCTAACTTTGTTGAATTGTTTAACGTGATATTACATACTGACTGGAAATCTGTACTGGTTGCTACTGATGTGACCTTTGCTTGTGAAAAATTTTACAAAATTTTAGGCGGTTACTTCAACTTACGGTTCCCCTAAAATGCAAGAGAAATTGTTCTTTTCCATGTTGGTTCTCTGCAGACACCCGCAGGAATATAAAAATAAAGAAGTACTACCGAAAATGTCAAGGAAGTCTAACTAGGCATTCTACTCACACAAATTCAAAGAATATAGGAAATTGGTCACGCTGAACATTAAATCGGATTTCCGAAATTATATGACTGAAATTGTCAATATCAAGAATGAGCCGAAAAAACTTTTTTCCTTTATTAATAAGAGGAAAAGTCTAACACGTATTATGTTCCATGATCAAAGACGATGAAATAATTGACCCCCCTGAAGATATTTCTAACACATTTGCCGAGTTATTTAAATCCGTTTTTAAACTTGAATGTTATGTTAATTACGATGATTATGACAGTGTAAGTTTTAATAACGATATTTTAGTTATCAACAATTTTGAATCATCTGATTTCTTACGAGCAGTGAATTCTATAAAAAACTGGACTCACCATGGATTGTGATTTAGTTAATGCGTTCCTTATAAAAATTACAAAGATGTCATGCAGTTGCCGATGTTGCACATATGCAACCTAATTTTAAAGAATCGTATATTTCCGGAAAATATCACGAGTAACACCAGTTTTTAAATCGGGCAATAAAAACGAGTTACAAGCCTATTTCGATAATGTCCAACTTCTCAAAGGTTTTTGAGCTAATGATGTTTACACCGTTATATTACTTTGTTGAGAATAAGTTGTCCATTCGGCAACATGGATTTGTAAAAGGAAAGTCAACTGCAACTAACCTTTGCTAATTTATGCATTATGTATCTGATTCTATGGATAATCGTTGTCAAGTTGATACAATCTACACAGACTCCTCGATGGCGTTTGATCAGGTTCAGCACAAATTGATTCTGGTAAAAATAGATAAAATAGGCATCGAACACGACTTGATTGAAGTATTTAGGTCGTATTTAAAGCATCGAATGAATTTTATGCAGTATCGAGGTTTTCAAGCATACGAATACATGTCTGTCAGTGGTGTACCACAAGGCTCCCTTCTTGGGCCTCTGTTTTTTTTCTGATTTTCGCAGATGGTGTTGTGAATTGTATTTCATCTGAATGTATTATGTTTGCTGATGACCCTAAAATATGTAAGAGAATAACTTGCCATAATGACTGAGTTGCGCTGCAAAAGGATTTAGACTGTTTATATAAATGGAGTAAGTTCAACTATCTGACTCTGAATATCAACAAATGTGCAGTTGTACATTTCTTAAGAAAGATAAACGCCATTCAGTACTTGTACAAAATTCTCAATAAGACTTTGCAACGTAAAGAAGTTCACAAAGGTCTTGAAGTGTACTTTGATAAAGAACTGACTTCCAACTTTCATATACGGGAAGCTTGCAGACAATTGTTTGGGATGTGAGGATTCTTGATCAGAAACACTAAGACATTTGTTGAAAACGAATTAGTGATTAGTCTGTACAAGGTGTTAAAAAAGTGTTACAAATTTTGAGGGCTGATAGTATGACCGCAAATAAGTCTTAATGAACATGGGTCCACAAATGGACGGTTTCGGAGATACGAAACATTTTGCGTTTACACCACTTACACCACATCTAGGCGGCATGGACTTTCAAACTCTTTCGAAAAGACTTACAGTGACTCGGATTCGGTACTGGTTGCTCCGAGAGATCATTTACAGGCGTATCGTACACTAACATATTCAAATATCCTTAAACAAAGAAATCAAGGGGATTTAAACCGAGCGATCATGCAAGTCATGATACAGGTCCGCCCCTTCCTGCGCATCTACGTCCAAAAGTTCCGCGTAAATACTCTCTAACAGCAATCGACAAATGTGCCAGAGCACCACATTTGTTTCCTTTGGTTCAAAGGAATCTCGTCTAAAAGATGCGTATTGTGGAAATAAGAAAAATCGTATCTCCGAAACCGCCCATTTTGGGTCATACTATCAGCCCTCAAAGTTTGTGACACTTTTTTTTACACCTGTATAATGCTTTTGTTCGGTCTAAACTTGAATATTGCGCTGTAGTGTGGAATCCTGGCTACTTAAATTACAGTGGTGCATTGGAAAGGGTTCAGAAAAAAAATTTAAAACTTTCTATTACCGAAAATGTGGTATTTATTTACACCATGGTTATGATTATACTGCTCTATTAGCGGAGTTCGGATTTCAATCACTGAAAGTGCGTAGAGCCGTTTCTAAAATTTTGTTTGTTTATAAAATAATTCATAGTTATACTCGCGATCCTGATTCGTTTAGTTTTTTTAGTTGCCTTGTACCAAGACTTAGCAGTCGTAATTCTCCTTTGTTCTATATAGGTCACGCAAACACTCGCCATCATGATCATTTGCCCATGATTTATTTCTATGTGTAGAAGTGTAAATATTTTTTGTCAGGAAATTGATTTGTTTAATATAACCTTAAATTCTTTACCGACTCATTTCAGCGTAGGGAGTTTGCACATTAGTTATAATATAATGTAAGTTAATTTGATATGTTTTATATTATATGTATATATATTTTTCATTTTTTCTCCTTATTTTTCTACTGCCATAGTTATATTGTGCACACAATATAAGTTAATATAATATTATCCTGTAATCTGTAGTATTGGTTTTCTACTGTTGGATAATAAATTATTATTATTATTATTACGTTTTAAGTTTGTCCTTGTTTTTATACCATTTGGTTGGTTTCCTTATCGTTTTTGATTGAGCGTTGATGATTATTTTCTTCCTATCAAATAAGTTCAATTTACTTTATATGAATTTTATTTATCAAGCGTGTTCCTTGTACAATAAGAACAGATATTATTTTTACGTTATACTCGATGTTTCTAGTGTTTAATTTCTCGTATTTAGACATCGTTTACGTAGTATTTTTGAAAATTGTCATTCATCAAACTTTAACAATCAGGGCCATAGAACTTTCAATTTGTTTTCGATCTTGATTTAATCCTCTAGTTGTAGTATTTTTTACAATTGTTATATGTTTATAATTGTCACATGTGTCATAAGTTTTTTTTAATAATATTGTGAAATAGGTTCCAAATTATCAAGTAAAAATAATAATAATTATAAGCAATTAGCTTCGTATAATTGAAATAAGATACAACCTATCGGTCAACGTATCTAAGGAAAGATCGGAAAGGAAAATAGATATAACATACTATAGCTGGCCCACAAAATATCAGTCTATCAGAGGCGGTCATAATTTTTGCAAATGGTGTCTTCCGTCAACGTTACGTTGAGAGTTGAGTGGTAAACAGGCGCAAAATAGACGAGTAAACAATCGAGCTGTTTACTCGTCAAGAACACGGAATAATTCGTTACTGATTTCATCACAAAGAGAGAATAGATCATGGAGCGGCCGTGCGCCTGCAAATAAATATATATTTATATATGTAGTGGTTTTCTTTTTCGTAGGTTTTCTAATGTGTTTTTAATATTTCCTTCTTAACTTTTTACACACGTTTCGTTTATTGATTAAACATTGTCAGAAACTACAATTATATTACAATTAATGTTAATATAATGAAACGACCTATTAGAGAAAACATTTTCATTATATTGAATATAAATTTTCAGTAACTTATTTACAGAGAAAGGATATTTGCGATATCACCCCAAATTTGTTTTTGCAGATATTTTTGTGTCGTAAGAAAGTTTTACGCAGACGTTTACTGCAGTACGCGAGGATAATTTTGCCGGCACTGATAGTGATTAAATTCACATTATTTTCCTGCTGAGATTTGTAGTTTTTCCTTGAATGTGTTTATTATTAAAATCAATAGTGTATATATGGTTCCAAAAGGTTTATATTTTTATTATCGAACGGGGGTACAAGTTTGTTATCTGTTATAGTGTGGTGATTTGTCGTTTTGTTTTTAACGGACTTGTTTAAGTTATTACTAATAATATTTAAGTCTGGACCCTTTTCTCAATTGGTAATATACATACGGCGTTATGTTTTCGAATTCAAAGAAAGTGTATGTTTATATATAAGTTCATATCTGTAAAATATTTTGAGCCGCCATGGGCGGTTCCTCTACTGGGGGCGACATGAATTTTAATTTCTTAAATGAAACAGCTTGTATATATTTATATTTTGAAATTCTATGAAGTGTTTTGAATACATCCATGTACACCGTATTTGTCAATAGTCAACAGAACCGGTGATTTTTTAGCGAAATTTTAGATATGCAAACCATGCTTCAAAAATCATGTAACTGAGAGAGTTGGTACAATAATTCTTTATCCGTGGGCTAAGGGATCATACATTTAAGTATAAATACCTCCTTCTGTAAACAGGGTGTTATCGCTGAATTTTCAACCTCAAACAATTTTAAAAATATCAAATGACACCTGATACAAAATTTACCAAAACTCACTTCAGAATCAAATTCTGCGTCGACTGGTGCTACATATTCTTAAACGTATCGCTTCACGTTTTCGAGTAATTTCAGAAAATACTTTATTTTTTCACAAAATCGATCGCATTACAATTTTGTAAAATTAAACATGGTAGCCTGTTGTCACTTCGACGTTATCATGACATGAGACTATTTTCGCTGGGGTTTTATAAAATATCAAGTCTACCTCGAGACTCCTCCTAAATACGAAAATCAGGATTCAAGAATCTTATAATTATTTTACTCCTAAAGTTTTACAACGTGTCAGAACTAGTTTTTGTATTGAAATACTATTTTAGCGTTTTTTGCATTTAAGTATTACTATCATTATTACTTGTCATTTGTCAGAATTTAACCTCCTATTACTTGTTCAGAGTTCATTATTTTTAACAGCAATCAGCTTATAAGATGTTAAGTAGGTTTTAATCAAGTGGGTCGCCTTACTTATAACATCCTTGTTGCTTTTAATTAATTAAAGTAATGTGACTTTAATTGTTCGATGGAATTCTAGATGGTATAGAATTTCGGGTTTTGAATTATCTTATGTACTGATGCGACACTAGGCTACTATCTTTAACATTACGAGAATTGTAATACTTGTACAGCTCGCATTGGCAAACGTGAGAGCTGAGGAGGCGTGGCGAAAGCTGCAGTCGTTTTCAACGTACGTTCAGGTTAAAAAGTAATTGGGCGCAAATTTAAAAGGTAGTATTGCAATAAACTTTTATCACAATTTAAAGTTTAATAACGAAATGAAGAAATTAACTATGTTATTACAAAATAAGCACATAAAAAATACATAAAATGATATTACAAAAGATTTTAGATTTAGAATTTCGGTCACTGGCCAAAACATCTTCGACAGACCTTATGTTGTCTTCACATAGCCCAGTATTAACGTTAAATACCAAATTTTCAACGGGTTGATCCATTAATGAGTGGCGTGTTCACATTTCTCCGACTACCTGATCAACGTGCGTAGTTTTCCCAATCTGATTGATCAACGCTGTTCGCAGCCAATTTTCTATTTAGCTACTGTTATTCATTGCGACCTTCATGCTTCTTTGACAATTCGTTAACATATGCCTTGCTGTGATTTCTTACCTTAACTAATGTCATTAATTCAGCCTTACGCATGTCAATGGTAGTGGAAACTTCATTGCTATCAATCCCATCACAAATATCTTGCTTTCATGCGGCTTGGGTTGGAGGTTTATTTATTTGAACCGTGGTATGGAATGAATTGTTTTTACACTCAGCAAGAATATTAGCAATTCATTATTCACAAATAGGTAAGCATCACCAGCGTGTACAATCGTCTTGAGATTGCAAACATTTGCTGACACTATATGACGGATGGGTGTAGGTTTCATCCACAATAGTCACTGTTTTTTGTTTTCACTAAGAGTATTGAAAAAGATTCTTTTTAATAGACGAGAGTAATGCAGAATGCAATAACAAAGAAATAAACACAAAATCTGTCAACTACTGTTTGGTGTAGATTTTATTACCTTTACTCCTGATTTGGAATGTACCCATTGGTTGAATATCTTACAGCTTAAATTATTTTAAATAAAATTTTTGTAGTTCGCGTATTTTCCGATTTTCATGTTTGCTAAGTTGAGATATACTTGTAATAATTGACATACTCGAAAACCTGAAGTCATAGGTATAGGGAATACGTAATCGTCAGTCGATGCCGAATTTGCTCTTGCATCGAGCGTTAGTAAATTTGATAGTAGGTGTCATGTGACAAAAATTATATTTTGCCTCTTGAAATTGTGTGAGATTGAAAATTCACTGACAACACCCTGCATATATCAGGGCATTTTTGGCGCTATTGATTACATTGATGATCCTTTAGACCACGGATAAAAAATTACCCTCCCAGTGACTATCCTCTCAATTATACGATATTTTGAAGTAAATTTGCAATTTCAATAAAAAAAATTAAATCGCCGGTTCTGTTGAGTATTAACAGACATGGATGTATTCACAATTCTACATAGAATTCAAAAATGTAAAAATATACAAGGTGTTTTTACAGAAAGAGATTGACAACGAAATAAACTTCATAGAAATGACAGTTAAAAGACAATAACTTTTTTTAATTTTGAGCAGCCATATCAACCTAAAATAAACATAATAACTGGCATTGATGATAGAGCAATCAAACTCACAAGCCCTAAATACAGAACAATAGCAATTAAAAAAATCAAAAACAGCACTAACAATGAATTCACAAATTAATAAATATATCACAATTCCTTATGTGAAAAATATTTCTGAATCCATTAATAAGATTGTCAAAGTTTATAATCTCACTATAGTTTATATACAAAACTTAAAGATAAAATACCCACCACCAAAAATGTACATGAAATATAACAGCATAACATACAAACACAATAAATGGTAAAACAGGCATACCTGTCACAAATTTATTTTCAAATAATATAAAAAGTTACATTTACAATATTGACAAGTGTTTGGTAATCGGCGGATGTCGTCTCTTTTATTCATGGTTTTGTGACGTTTTTCTATTTCTACCTCTTTCCTATTCTGGTGTGGTAATTGTCACATTTTACGATGGGTTTAATATATTCTATGTCAATTTTGCGCCATGTCTGCATCATACAGCGAAGAATTCATGTGTCATCATATTGTTATCGGCGATTTCAACGCACCTAATTTTAATCATGGCAACGGCGATGTTGGCAAATGTCACTTGATCAATAGCTTCATTAATCTTGCCAACCTCAAGCAACTTAACACCATAGCAAACTCCCATGGACGGTTGCTTGATTTACTTATGACTAACTTAAATGGTGTAAGTATCGAAAAAGATGATACACCTTTAGTCTTAGTCCTTACCATCCACCCATAGGAATGTCCATTAGTTGTACGCACTACACCCCCCTGCGGGGTAATAACCTTCGTAGGATATATAATTTCAGGAAGGCGGATTACATCAATTTGTACAATGCTTTTCTTGAAATGGATTGGTCTTTCTTGTGTGGCTATAAGGATATTAATGAGGCTTGCGCTGAATTCTACTCTAAGATTTATGAGGGATTAAATAAATACGTGCCCCTGAAAAGTATTGGCAGATCTACTTACCCTGCCTGGTTCACGAATGAACACATCCGCAATATTAAGCTTAAGGAGAAATATCGTCAAAAGTTTAATAAGTATAAGTATCCGCATGATCATCAACAATTTAAGCATTTTCGTAAAATAGTCAAAATTAACTCCTCGAAACTATTTAAAGATTATATATCCAACGTGCAGAATAAAATTAAAGATCATCGCAAGTACTTCTGGTCATTCGTGTCTTCAATGAAAAAAAAACACCTAATTCAATGACAGACCCCACTGGAGTTATATTAAATTCACCAAAGTCCATTGTTGATGGATTTCAAGCACATTTCAGATCTGTTTACACATGTCCCTCTGATGTTGAAGTGACGAATACTAGTCCTATTCAGGCTTCACTTGTGAATGTCCTCACTGTTGATGAATCTGATGTTCTTAAAGCACTCCAAAAATTCAAAAATAGTAACACTATGGGTCATGACCGCATCCCTAGTTTCATAATTAGGGATTGTGCTTATGCTTTTTCAACGCCTTTATGCCACTTAATAAATTTATCTTTGTCGAGTAGCACTCCCCGAATGTTGGAAAATTACCCGCTTATGTCCAGTGCACAAAAAAGGGGATGTAGCTTCTATTGAAAACTATCGCCCCATAGCCATAATTAACAACTTCGCAAAGATATTTGAAATATGCGTCCTTTCCAAGATTTTCTCTCAGATAAGACCATTCATTGCTGAAGAACAACATGGTTTTATGAACAAGAGATCAGTTGTTACGAATCTTACAGTTTTAACAGTTTCTATCAGAGAATCTTGATAATAATATACAAGTTGATGTAGTGTACACGGCCTTCACTAAGGCTTTTGACACTATCGACCATTCAATTCTTTTACGTAAACTCGGCTCGATTGGTTTCTCTCCCATGTTAGTATCTTTTTTTAAAACATATATTGTGGGTGGAAAACAGTACGTAGCACATATGGGGCATTTAGCCAACCATTTTATGCCGACTTCCGGAGTTCCCCAAGGTAGCAACCTGGGGCCCTTATTATTTCTCATCTTCATTAATGATTTATGTCACCAGCTTCAATGTAACAAGCTACTTTTTGCGGACGATCTCAAGCTTTTTGCACAAATTAAAACGATTGATGATTGTACAACTCTGCATCAGCAATTAAACATAATAATGAATTGGTGCACCAAAAACAATTTACGCATGAACTTATCTAAATGTTAAATAGTAAGTTTCTCACGCAAAGTTCACCCGATATTCTACGACTACAATATTAATGATTATCTTCTTCAACGTTCTACATCTATTAAAGATTTAGGTGTTACTTTCGATGACAAACTAACCTTCATTCGAGCACGTGATACACATTGCATCTGCTGCAACAAAGGGTTTGGGATTTGTAATCAGAAACACCAGACAATTTTCTACCGTTAATCTGATCAAATTAATCTATTTCTCTTTCGTCAGATCTAAACTGGAATATGCTTCGGTGGTTTGGTCTCCCATATATAGCATTCAATCGAATATGCTTCAAACAGCATGGGGAATACCCTATTCAGGGTTATCACAACAATGTCTTTCTTGAGAGCTTTCAAATTAACTCGTTAATGCTGCGACGAAGCCAGATTGACGTCAAATTCTTATACAATCTACTAAACAATTTCGTTGATGCACCGAAGCTTAATATGGATGTTGGTTTCGTTATACCTCAGTACCCTTGCCGTTTACGCAGCACATTTTATTGTTCATCCGTTCGAACAAATATGATGCTAAAATCCCCTATTCATAGAATATGTAAATTTTTCAATAGTATTTCTAATGATAGTGTTGATATTCACTTTTGTTCCCTACCACGCATTCTGAATGATATTGAATGATGTAATTTTTGCTTGCAAGGTTTTGCTTTTCCTTATCAATTAGCAAGTAGTTTTAATTAGTTTTTAGTTATTTAGTATTTATTTTTAGTTATTTAGTTACTGCTTACTTTGTATAACCTCTTCTATGTATACTTTAATTTGTCCTGTTATTAGATTGTAATCTGTTGGGCATTAAATATATATTATTATTATTATTATTATATTCTTGTGTTCTTCTTTTCTCACGCTTACGCGTCTACTTGCGTGTCCAATGTATGTGAGTTCACATGCCTTGCATGGTATCTCATATACTCCTTGGTCCTCTAATGGGATCTTGTCTTTTTGTATTGGTAAAAGCTGCGCTATTGTTTTTTCTGTGAAAATTGTTCTGATATTGTGTCTGTTTAGTACTCTGCTGATCCTGTCGGCGGTTCCTTTGATGTAGGGTAACAGTACTTTGCGTTCGTAATCCGGTTTGTTATGTGTGCGGTTTTTCTGGTGTAGCGTTTTGTTTATTTGTTTGTTCGTGAGGCCGTTTTGTAGTAGTGCGTTCTTTACTATGTTTATTTATTATTATAATGACATACAGATATACAAATTCGTCGCTATATCAACACCTGATAGGGACAGGGCACAGCATTGACATAGAGAGTATTAAAACCATAGTAAAATATGACAATTATCACACACGAATAATCAGAGATGCGATAGATAAGTGATAATAAAATTAAAACAAGAATGTTGTATAATCTTTGTTTTTTAGTTCGGTATATTTTATATTCATGAATAAGGGCAGGGCAGCTTTTATGCATTATTTTATATTGTCATTTACAAAACGATCTCACCTTTCTTTTATTTGAGCCATCAGCGAACTGTTTGTTTTCAAATATCTTAAATTGACGGCGAGATCCAGTGAATAGACGAACTCGTACTTTCTACTTTAAAATAGCAATTGTTCAGCTGTTTAAATATCAAAGTGATACCGCAAACTGGGGTGCATCTTTCATTAATATTGCAACAAAAAATTAAAACATAGAAATTGAGTTATTATTTTATACCTCATTTCTTTAAATGTAGATAATATACTCAAAAAAATGAAAATGATTATTATCGCCACTAAATTGCAGCATCTAAAACTCTATACCTTTCAATTTAAAAAGTTAATAATGAAATTTTTATTCGCTTTTGTTATTCGGCAGCCGGCGGGTATCATAGTTTTATCTTATTAGTTTTTAGAGTGTCTAAAAGTTTTCGGCACTGCACAAAGAATGTACATGTAAATTGTTTCCACACTGCACCGATGTGTTTTAAAACTGATCGTCGCAAAACTTTACCTTTACCTTTAAACTATTTTGGAAGTTTCGGCAAATTTTAAGTCTTGTTTCTTTCAGGCGTTACTTCGCGGCGCTATCAGCCAACAGAGCGCCGTGATTCTAATATGTATGGCGATGGATAGATATCTCTGCATGCTCCATCCGGCGAGATATCACAAACATTCGAGTAAGAAGGTAGGTCGATCTTAATACTACCTAATTCGTCATAATTGAACCAACGCTTTTATCGCGGACAAATAATATCCATTGCCTTCATGCCGTGATCGAATATTCACTTTAACTGGCCTCCCACACGTAAAACCCACGCGAAATTTTAACAGATAGAGTGCATTTTATCGGAAGTTCGGCACTTAATTTTCATTTTACGACGCTCTATTTTAATGGAAAACTGGGCATACTTTAAGTTATCCTATGTATTTACGCGACGGCGAGGTCCTGAAAATGAGATTCCTGATATATGTATCACTTCTATTCTGTGTGGGTGTTGTAATATTCTGGCTGAGAATATACTTTTAAGTTACACAATTTTGTAGTCATATCTAATGCTAATATATCATAATATTTTCGTGTTAGTTACTTTTTAATTTATTTATTTAATTTTAAGTTGGGGTTGTATGTGTTAATGAAATGGTAATTTTGATGCAATAGAAATATATACGATATGGAAGAATCATATAGTTACATAAATTGCTTGATCCTGCCGATGCAGTTAATACTATACATTATCGAAGTATACACTCGAAGAAAAAACTACTAATATAAACATTCAGAAAGTTACGAAAATGGAAGCTGACAGTATACGAGTATAGCTTTGGGAATCCGCAATTTTCTAGTATATCAGTGGTAACTGCGCAATGATGCAATGATACCCATTCATATCCATCGTAAACTAAATCTATAATATGGAAATTTATGCTTGTCACTCGATTGTTTTACTGGAGTGGAGTATGAATATAGCAACAAGTTAAATTTCTATAAAGTGTTAACAAGGTGGATGCCAAAGCAATTAACTCCACAATTGAAACAGCGACGTGTTGATGAACTTTTTCAACGACATAAATCAGATCATGATGTTTTTGGAGAAACTTAAATGTGTGCAATATTATCATCCAGAAACCAAACAAGCAAGTAAGAATGGCGTCACACCTCTTTCTTACATAGCTCTCCGTAGAAAAGATTAAGCTAACCCTTTTTTGTCATACAAACGTTATAAATTTCAAGGATTATATGTCAAGTAGACTTACTGTTACTAGTTCCACTTACTCATAACTTCTGATCAACCGACTCAAGCTTACCATCAAGACTAAAAGGCGCGGAACACTGGCATTCTGTAAAAATCCAAGATTCGAAGTTTGAGTGTCTACAACACCCTCCTTATTCCGCCGACATCACCCAAAGAGATTACCATGATGTTGGTCCACTTAAAGGGGCATTAGGTGAGAATAAATTTCGCAGCAATGAAACAGTTGAGGACGTGCATAACACATAATGGGGACTACTTCCAAAAATTACATACTTGTTTTTTATATTGCTTCAATAAACAATATTTAACAATCTTAACCCTCCGTTTGGCACATGGGTTCAACCAGACCTTTTGCGATTTAAATTGCTTTTTAATATAATAGAATATAATATCATTCACTTTTCCTAAAATGCAATTAGTCTTCATTTGATAGGATACATGCCGTACAACAATAATTACAAGGAAATGTATCTGAATATATTTCGGTTTGCTAGATGTGATCTGGCCAGAGCCATATATACGAGGGGAGATCAGTGTCAGTCCCTAACATAGAAGGAAACAAGTTTAAGAAATATCAAACGTATATTTTTCTACATAATCTCCTTGGACGTTGATGCATTTGGTCCAACCTTTGATTACTCTGGAAAAAAAATCGGTTGCTTTTCCAACCAGTCGTTTACAACCGTCATCTGGTCACCTGAAGATATTCTTTTAATGTTGGAAATAACAAGAAATCACTACGGACAAGGTCTGGTGAATATGCGGGATGTTCAAACAATTCAAATCCTGTGCTCAAAATAGCGCTCATCGCAACATAGCTTTTGTCTTGATGAAATAGAGGTTGGCATAGTAGGAGCCTGTTACTAAGCAATATTCTTTTATTTGTTTATTACTGGGCAGTTAGGTTTTGGTTTAAATGAAACACTCGCAGTTATATGATTTATTTATTGTTGCTTAATTCATAACTTATTCTAATGTCACATGATCATGTTGGTGGTCGCGAGTACGCTAAACTCGTCTTCTTGCATTCTGTCGGTGAACTTGCACTTTTAAATAACCGATATGCTTAGTATTAATTCTGACGATATGTATTTTCAGATAGAATACACGTATCCTGATATGGACATGTGTATTGTATGAAATAATGCCGATGCATCAATACGCTACTGGTGCTTTCCATATATGGAGGTGTTTAACATGTGACGTAGCTTGCTCATATCGCATTACTTAATGCGAACGGAAATAATACATTTCGGCCACGCCATATCCTCACAAAGCCACATATATCAACTTGCAACAAAATTAAATAGCGCAAATTATAAACCTAATAAACATGTAAACACTCGATCTTTGCTACTGTTCTACAATGCTTTTGTCCATAGTCACTTATCAAACTGTGTAATTTTCTGCGGAAGATCTAGAATAATTAAAAATATGGGGGGGTCAATAGGATGGATCATTGTGGTTCAATGTTTATTCGCATGCTGTTGATGTCTATATATACTATACTATATTTTTTTAGCTTATTATTTGTTACAAATAATAAACAAGAATTTGTCCTCATCATCATAGCTCCCTATTTGAGCATTGCATATAAAAACTTGCGTAATTTAATTCAAAACCAAATTATAAACCTAATAAACATGTAAACACTCGATCTTTGCTACTGTTCTACAATGCTTTTGTCCATAGTCACTTATCAAACTGTGTAATTTTCTGCGGAAGATCTAGAATAATTAAAAATATGGGGGGGGTCAATAGGATGGATCATTGTGGTTCAATGTTTATTCGCATGCTGTTGATGTCTATATATACTATACTATATTTTTTTAGCTTATTATTTGTTACAAATAATAAACAAGAATTTGTCCTCATCATCATAGCTCCCTATTTGAGCATTGCATATAAAAACTTGCGTAATTTAATTCAAAACCAAAGTTGCTTTCACAGCCTTTGTATTCGTGCCTCGTTTTTTCCAATAGCCATTATGTACTTGTATTACATATTTACTTGTTTATATTTAATGTATATACACTTTTATTTTATATATATATATATATATATATATATATATATATATATATATGTTGACAAAGCAACATACTGTTAAAAATATCGGAAAATAAATACAATACAATACAGAATGATGAAAAATAATATTAATAATTCATATTGCCCGTATGCTGTGTGACAATTGGGGGGTATGTCTGTTTTTGAAAAAATGCAGCAAAACCAGGTATAGGGTCTGAAAAATCAGCATTTTTATATCCAGATAGATGACTTTTGAATTGCTAAATTACGAAGAAAACTTTACAAAGAACAAATATAGCATAAGTATAAATATCTTTAACGTCAGTAAAACCTATTTAAATATGAAATGATTGTTTATTATATAAAAGGTTAGTCAAAAAGAATATAATCAAAGACGGATACAGCAAAGTTCTTTTTTTCTCTAAAATCAACGAACTAATACATTTTTTTTTAATTCACATCCATGAAGAATTAAATTGAATCGTGTTGCCAAAATAATTCTCATAGTTCCTTTTTTCCTAAAAACGATAGGGTACAATTGATTACATAATTCGCATACATTTGCTGCACATTTAATTGGAGATCTATTCCTATTCGACCAAAGATATTTAATTAAACAAATGATTTTAAATGAATTTTCGTACCTCCCATCCGAATATTACAAGTTTTTTTTTTGCTTCTATAGCGAATAGAAACTGTTATGTTATGTTTGCTTCATTATATTTGTCCAAATCTGTTTATGTAGCTTTTCCTCCTCCATTATATTTTTTATATTATGGTCTATTTCTTCTTGCTCCGTCCGTTACTATTTTCTCTATCTTAATTATTCTCAACACTGCATCTTAACTTGTCCTGTGCTTGCTAAATTTTTCTACAACTTTCTATCTTGTGCCGTAGCAAATGCCTTTTTCATTATCACACCTATGTTTTGTTGTTTTTCTTGGTCTCCCTACTCAATTTTCTTTCCTATGCGCGCTTCCCATATCCGTCTGTCCGTTTCGCCTCTTCCATTCGTATATAACTCAACCAGTACAATTGTATTTCTCCAATGTTTGCAAGTTTGGTTCAATTTTCATGCCAGATCCTTATCATTGCCATTGGAATCCTTTCATTGTTTGTTATATGACATTTTATTGCATTTGTTTGTTTGCTTCCTTGTTTACAACAATCTTGCTTTGTTTTAATTCACTCTTCCGTATGTACAGATATTTTATTGTTTCCAATATGTACCGTTACTCACATATTCATTTCTGCTTTTCTCTTTCAACCGTTGTTGAAGTGACATATATCTCCTTCTTTTTCATTTTTTTAGCTTCTTAAATTCTTCATAACAATTTCTTTTCCATTGATATATATGCCCATAAGCTGCTGCAGGAAGTTTTCTTACGTCGTCTTTCAGTATTACGGGGTCTCTTTTGTCTATTTTCTGTGCATTTATAACACACTGCCTTCCCTGCCTTCTCCATCCACTATATTTTTTCTACAACCTCGCTTTCTTAATATTTTTATTTCCTACTATAATTTGTTCAATGTTTCTTTGTCATTTCAATTTCCTTCTTTAATTTCAATATTAGTTCATCGGATTCAGTTCTCATAGGTCCAATGCATTTTTTATATCTTTCTGACCACCTTGTTGATTGTATTCTACCCTTTCAAAATTATTAGTATATCCGCACCAATTCCATCTATTTATTTCAAGTACGATCCCATATATTAACCTCGTGCGAGGTCAATTCTTCGGAAGCACGTTTTCCTATCTCGTGATTGTAAACTGCGCCGGCCTGTCATGTCAGCACGTACAGTAATTTTAAACACTGGTTGTTTGTCCACGATAGCGGGAAAATACTTCAACATATTCAATTGTGAAATGATGTGTTTGTATTATAAAATTATTTACAAACATATTTTTTATGCATCGCAGCAAAACAACACGCATGGGGTTTTTAACAGTTTACGTTAATTTATATTTATTCTATACTCCCTGGGTTGATGTATCGTGTTTCTCGCATTTAATCGTGTCACGCCTATAACCGATCGGTATCTTCCTCTTGCAACTAATCACCTTTGGTAGGCAACTACAATACGTTCGTTCTTTTGTGAATTCACATGTCATTCTTTTCGATTATGTAGACGGCGCTAGAAAAAAATATCGAGTCCAGATATTGATTACACAATGAAATAATATTTAAAAATCATTAATGTTTTTTATAAATAATGTTTCTACTCTTCATTAGGAGAGAGGTTGATAGTTTGGGCAATAATAAATGAGCACTACAGACCTAGTTGGTCCATGGCTTGGTTGCATTTCTTCCTCCATTCTTCTTTGCTCCTTGTTAACCGCTTCCAGTTTTTTATTCCCAATTCATGCTGATCCTTTTCCACTGCTTCAATCCATTTTGTCCGTGGCCTACCTCGTTTTCTCCTTCCTGTAATAGCCCCCATAAAGACCTGTTTCGTTGGTCTACTCTCGGCCATTCTTGCTACGTGTCCGAGCCATCGCATTCTATGTGCCCTTACTCTGATCGTTATACGTAGGAGTCCATACAATTGTCCTAACTCTTCATTTGTTCTTTTCATCCATTCCTCTCCCACTTTCTTCCTTCCATATGTTCCTCTTAATACTTTTCTTTCCGATATTTCCAATGCTTCTTTTTCTCTTTGATTTAGCTTACATAATTCACCTCCACATGGAACTATCGGTCCTATTACAGTTTGATATATTCTTATTTTTACATTTCTTGAAACATTCTTAGGCCCAAACAATTTCTCAATGATCCCCGGCATTTGTATCCCTTTGCTAATCTTTCTTCTATTTCGGTTCTTTCTTAGCCTTTACTGGTTATTGTTACCCCCAGATAGTTGAATTTTCCACTCTATCAATTTTATATTCCTCCGTTACAAACCCCAAATTTCTTTGTTGATTCCCATTTGGCAAGCTTTCCATTACGATATATTTCGTTTTCTTTTCATTTATTTTTATTCCTTTACTTCTGGCCTCTTTTTCTAACCTCTTCATTGCTTCTACTAAATTATCCTTTGTCCTAAATTATCTCCATATGCCTATTTGCACCGTTTGATTATACAGGGTGCTGCATTGGCGGACGCAACATAGGAAATCCCATGTTAATTTCGAGGCATTCAAATATTGGCTTCCCTAATTATTTTACAGCAAAATTCCATTTAAGTTTTTTAAAGAGCACTAGATCATGGTCCAATTGGCGCAAATTGGGCATTTTTTCTATGCTCAGTTCGCAAATACATTAAAAAATGTATCAGATAAATTATGAAATTTCAAATCAAAACATCAATTCGGCCTTGGTCACGAACTGTCAAAGTTGACAGACAGTTCTCTGATAAACTTAACTGACAACGGCCGAATTAAAAATGAGTTATACAACACCAGAAAAAATATTCCTAGTAAAGTTATATTATGCACTATTCAACGTCTAGTAACGAAGTTTGAGAAATAAGGAACAGTTTTGAATAATTGCAAATGCAATAGGGAAACCCAACCCAACCCAACCCAACCCAAGGTCTGGTCCAGGAAATGCACTGCGGAAAAGAACTAGACATTTTGCTTTTTGTCGAAGAAAATAAAGGAGTAAGTACGAGACAACTTGGTGAAAGAATAGGAGTACATCCCGCAACAGCATTACGGGTTTTAAAAAAAGATAAATACAAATCATATAAATATGAGTGCTATTAAGAACTATGGAGAGGTGATGATGAACAAAGATGTGAATTTTGTATTGACATGATGGAAAGAGCTAACAGTGACAGACAATTTTCAGTAAGATCTCCTGACCTTTCCCCAAATGATTTTTTTCTTTGGAGCAACGTAAAATCTAAAATGTATAAGGACGCACGTTTTGAGAACCTAGAGGAGTTAAAGAATGCAATTTCTGCAGAATATGCTAACATCACGCCATACCAGTAAAGTAATGTGCGTAATGAATTTTACGATCGTTCGGGTTATTGTTTAAATGCAAATGGAGGATTCTTTGAACATTTAATTTAAAAATATTATGAGTTTCGTTGTATATTTCTACCAATAAAAATAAATCCTCTATTGTACTTAGTTTATTCCTCGATTTTCCCGTCTTATTTCTAATTGCCTCTTTAATGAAAAAACAAAGTCAATGTTAGATACTTGAATAAATTTCTATTATGTTTGTATCCGATGTACAAATTATTTATTCAATTTGGCCGTTGTCAGTTACGATTATGAGATATCTGTCAATTTTGACAGTCCTGACCAAGGCTGAATTGATGTTTTGATTTAAAATTTAAAATTTAAAATTTAGCCGATACATTTTTTAATATATTTACGAACTGAGCATAGCAAATATGCCCAATTTGTGCCATTTGGACCACGATATAGCACCTTTTAAAAAACTTAAATGGAATGTTGCTGTAAAATAATTAGGGAAGCCAATATTTGAATGCCTCGAAATTAACATGGGATTTCCTATATTGCGTCCGCCAATGCAGCACCCTGTATATCGTCCCTTTAATTTTTATCCTGCTTTTAACTGCTGTTTCCAACACTACATTAAATAGGGTGGTTGATAACGGGTCCCCTTGTCTCAGTCATGTCCTAACCTGAAACTTCCCAGATACATGACCATTCACCCGTACCTTGTATTCTGTTTCATTTAATGACATCTGTACTAAACGTATAAGTTTGGTTATTATTCCAACTTCTCTCATTACGATGTATATCATTTCCCTTTTTACTGCATCGCAAGCCTGCTTGAAATCTATAAATACCATGTACAGAGGCAGATTTTGATCTATAATTTTGACCGTAATCTGTTTTAATATAAAAACTTCGTCTATCACTGATCGATTTTTCTTAGACCACATTGATATTCTCATATCTCCAACTCTACCATTTCATTTATTCTTTTCTTTACCTCGACTGCAACTATTTTATAGACCACATCCACAAGCGCTATTCCCCTATAATTTTCGCAATTGCGTTGATGTCCTTTTTATGCATTGGGCAAATTAGAGCTTCTTTCCACGCAATTGGCATATTTCTTTCTCCCATACTTCTTTTATAATTTTCTAGAGATTCCTTTCCAACTTGTCCCCTCCTACTTTTAACATTTCCGCACATATTCAGTTTTCCCCTGGCGCCTTGTTTTTCTTAAACTCTTTAAGTATATTTTTTATTTCTTCCCTAGCTGCTGGTTCACACTCTCCTTCTACCTCCTCTTGTTGCTCATATTCTCGTTCCTGGCTAACATCTTCATCTTCATATACCTCTTTGAAATACTCCGCCCACGTATTTACTTACTTATTCCTCCTACTAATTGTTTATTCTTGTCCCGACAGAATATAGTTTTATTTTCATATACATTTTTATAACTTTTCGCTTCTTTATAAAACGCTCTTGCTTGCTTCGCCATATACCTCCTTTCTAGGTTTTCTACTTGTTTCTCTAAATGTCTCCGTTTTTTCTTCCTACACATTTTTTATAATTTTTCCTGTTATCGGGGGAGTTCGCTTTGATCATTTCCATTCTTGCTTTTCCCTCTTTACTACCCTTTCTTTAAATTCTTCATCAAATCGTGGTTTTTTTTATTCGGTGTCCGCCTTTCAATATTTGCACCCCCTCTTCCATTACTCTCTAAAATTCAGCCCACATCATTTCTATATTATCCGTTGTTTCCAAATCTCTATTAATTTTATTTTGGAATTCATTTCTTAGATTTTCCTGTTCCCGTTTTTCCACTGCGTACTGTTTCTTTCCTGTTTTGTTATTTTTAACTATCGGTGGTTTTCTATATTTTATTTTCGCTCTTACTAGCATGTGATCACTATCACCGTCCGTACCTCTGTAACTTCTTGCGTCTGTTATACGCTTTAGATGATTCCCCTCTATTACAATATGGTCAATTTGATTCATCGTGTTCCCATTTGGTGCTATCCATGTACATTTGTGTATTTCTCGATGCTGAAAATACGTCGTTGCTATTCTTTACTCCCTCCCCATTGCGAACTCTACTAATTTCTTACAATTTTCATTAGTTTCTGGATGTTTACTGTGTCTTCCAATAGTTGGTTGGTACACTTTTTCTGTCCATATTTTGGCATTTTGGCATCTTTTTCCTCTATGTCTTTTTCTTCTGTTGGGCAGTGTACATTTATGATACTTATTTTCCAGTATCTACTTTTGAGTCTCATCGTACACATTCTTTCTAATAACGGTTTAAAATCCACTAGCGCATATTTTATCCTTTTACTGGCTAAAAATCCAATTTCCTGTCTCTTCCCCCGCTACTAAAGATTACATTGTCTCACATCTCCACAATAGCGCTTCCTTGTTGTTTCGTCTTTTGCATTGCCATTATATCAATACTGTAGTTTTTCATTATTTCCGTCAGCCTAATTAATGTTCCTTCATTATATGTTCCTCTTACATTCCACGTTGATATGTATATTCATTGCTTCTCTCTGTTTTGTACTTTCCTTTTTTCCTTTCGTTTCCCTGATCTACGTTATTTTCCCTATCCTGATTATGCTGCTCTGGTTTTTTGAGTCTTGTCTTTTCGACTTTTCTTTACTTTTATTCCACCTCCACTTTGTTCCATCTATAATAACCTTATTGTAACCTATTTTCACGTTTCATTTTCCTCTCTATTCTTCTGCCCTTAATCGCATGTGCTTCTGCTTTGCCCATTCCATTCGTCATCAATATATATTCTTTCTGGTCTCAGTTCGTTCAGTTTTGATTTCATCTTCATTACTTTTGATTTATCCTTTCCATTTTCATGTTCTATCAGATAAGACTTTTCTTCTATTCTAAATGCTGCCTTGACCTTGACATCTGTCTTTAGTTATTTCTTAATGACCTTATTTACCCCGCATTGTTCCCCTTCTGGATCTCTTGCATCCATTAACAAATCCCTTCATTAACACATTGTTTTTCCTGCTGTATTCCTCCATCCCCTCAACATTATTTTTCATGGCGGTTAATTCTCCTTTTATCTCTTTATTTTCCACCTTAATTTTCTCGTTCTATTTTTTCATGGTTTCGTTACTCATTTCTTCCTTAAACTCTTTTTGTTCCACCCTGATTTGGTGCACTTCATTTTCTTATTTCCTTCTGATCTGCCTTCATATCCTTTATCATATTCAATATTAAATCCAACTTGTCCTCTTTCTTATTTTGCTGCTTTGTCGGCGTTCGTTGCGTTTTTTTACTTCTCCGACAGTGCCCTTCCATTTCCTTCGCCGCTCTCTTTTTCCGCACTCCGTCATCCGTTGAATAATCACTGTCCATTTATCTTTCTTTTTCTTTCACCGTAATCGTTCAACACCCTATACCCGAGTCGTCTATTTCAGTCCTTTACGTTGTTTATTTCGTTACCACTATCGTACCAATAGTAATATAATAATGTATCTAGAGTAGATACATGAATATTATAGAAATCTACGCCTTAAACGCTGCTAAAACCGCTAAATTTCATTCTACATCGCCAAATCGTCGATGAAATCGCTCGTGTAGTTTATTCTTTACTTTTGCACATTGTTGCTGCACTCCACATGGTTCTGGGCGTTATGACCGCCAACGTTTATACTGTATGCTATGCTATTGTAAAATCAGCCTTGTTTGTACCCAATGTAAATCATTAATGAGAGAAGTACTTTTTATTAACACGCAGAGTGAAATTGAAGGTAAACATTTATTTACATTATTGAAGTACATAAAACAACAACAAACTCCTGATAATGAAACCATTAAATATAAATGAAAGCTATATTAGTAAAATGGAGACTGTAGTTGGCAAATAAAATAAGAAAAAAAAGTATCCCAGAAATTAATGAGGAATGTAAAACTAAAATACTGAAAAACAATTCAAAGCGTACAAAAAGAATCCTCGCAAAATTAGAAAAGTGTTAAACAATATATTTAAAAACAAAAAACCGACCAAGACGAATTTAAACAAATAAGTAGAGAAGGCGGAACGACCACAGAAAATAGCAAAGAAATAGATGAAGAAATCAACACCCACATCATAAACATTGGGAAAATGCTACCTGCAAGAATAATAATAAAAAGCTCAAACCAGAATCATTGAACCAACAAACTTCCACAATACAAAAAATGAAATCTTAAATATAATAACCAAATTTAAAGACAACAAAGCACCCGGATTTGATAAAATCACAAGTATTGGCACATTTATCGATTAAAAGAAAGCTTTCGATACAGTTTCAAAAATTAAATTAATAGAAAAACTATTTGTGATGGGGATAAGAGAAAAGTTAGACTAATTCAAAGTTACCTGTCAAACAAAAATCAAATCACAGAAATTGATGGCACACACAGCACACCCCAACATTCAGAGTATGGCATACCTCAGGGAGGGATCTTACCACCAACCCTATACATCATGTACATAAATGATTTTTTAGTGCTTAAGGGTACATTAAGGGTTATCATTTCAAGGGTACATCTTACATCCGTGCAGATTATACGCGCTTAATATTTTCTTCCAAAAATAAACAAACAATAAAGCAGAAGATATTAAGAAAATGGAAAACAGGTTCCACGAAAATCTACTTACAATCAACGAAAGGAAAATGGAGTACATCAATTTCACGAAACAAGTAATAAACATCAAATTAAACGGTAAAAATATCCAAGGAGCAGAGGAAGCAAACTAGGACTGGAAATAAGTCAAAATTTAAAATAGGACTCACGTCACTAAAATAATAAATACTACCTGAAAAGCAATCGCAATCGCAACAAGAATTAGACATATAACACGTCCACAAATAAGGAAACAAATTTTCATTTGCAGCAACACTACACAAAAAAATGTACAGAAAATCCAAAGACAACAAAATAGTATATTAGGCAACAAGTTTTATAAACGTAATTTTAGTCACGAGTTTATTAGGCACGAGCGGAGCGTAGCGGAGCGAGTGTTTAATAAAACGAGTGTCTAGAGAAGTTTATAAAACGAATTGCATACTATACTTTTTCTACGACCATCACAAAAATACTAAAATTTGGAAATTATTTTATTATCTTAAGCCACATTAATAATCAAGCAAGTAACACATTCTCAGATAATGAATTTGTTTGGTTTTCTCGACGCCAATCTTGGAAAGGTTTATATGCACGTTCGTACTGACTTTTTGATTTCTCTGGCAGCAAACTAGGAGTTGCCGATGCCGCTGCTTGAGTAATTTCTGGTGGAGTTCCAATACAAACATCATCTTCACTTCCACTGTCGTTTCGGTTCATTTTTTACAAGAATGACACATTATTTTTATCACAAAATACAAACTTCCTTGTCGCGCCACGTCGGGTTATTTTGACAGATTGACGACAAGTGACACCTAACTTGATTTTGAGTTTCAATTGATTTTCGGGATTAAAAACCTAGAGCTAACTTCAGCCCGTGACTACAGCGCACAAAGTCACGGCTTGTCAAGGTGAGCTAACTTCAGCCCGTGTCTAAAGCGCACAAAGTCACGGCTTGTCAAGGTGTGTTTAAAAGGCCTATTAGCGTCATGGAAACATATTCGATAAATGGCGTTTTAAACATGGGAGTAGAAAAAATATATTAAAAATTCTTTGCTCATTAAATATACTCACTCGCCCAATCTAAATATACAAAATAAGAACTCAATATAAACGAAAAACGAAACAAAGAAATACACAAATACACAACACGATGCAAATAAAATATATGGACAGAAAAATTCAAAACAAAGAAATATACACAAACATTGACGACTTGCGCAATAAATAAGTATAATGGATTACCATAGCACTAAAAAATTGAACAGACATACATTAACCTAAAGTTTAAAAATTGATTTTGAACAAGATGCTATAACATAATAGAAAACAGAAGAATATAAATATTTAGATGGACGTATTCTCTCATTACCAGTAGCCCGAGGTGGAACTATCAACATATCTCGGGGCGAAGAAAGAGAGAAGGAATGGAGACGGCACTACATTCTTTACATTTAATGTGTATATGAAAAGTGGATAGTACTCGAATAAATAAACATTTAATGTTAAAAAAGAAAGTCGATTGAATACCGAAAATTGGGGAACCTGGGGTACGTGTCAGCATATCCAATCTCCTGCTGACGATGTCTCTGCTTTCGTCGCTGCTGTCGGCGGCTAGTTTGGCCTCTCTGGGGTCAGGCGTGTCCTGAAATGGAAGGAGCACACTCGGTCTGCGTTGGATTGCGCAATGGAAGCCCTAGAATATAACGGTGAACTATATCCCGTTTGGAAATTTGATACACCTTAGGGCTAAATTGTGTTGTTGCGACGTGAAACATCGAAGGTGTCACAATTGTTAGTGTAAAATTAGGGAAAGTAAAGTACCTCTTCCTGAGGAAAAATTTAAAAGCTTTCAGAAGTTTTTCAACAGAGAAAGAGGTCATAAACGGCATACAGACATGAATGCACTACTTGGCGGATATGTCATCATCCATTTTATATTCGATTTCGCATGTATATCCTGAGATATTAGAAGGGCCATATTTTCTTTTGGTTTATTTGATAGATACACAAATCTATATTTTCACCCCTATAGGCGACTTTTCCTATTACTCTTTGTTTAGGTGATTACCTTTGACTAGTTTTAGCTTTTCCTCGAATTTTTATGGATTTCAATTTGAACAATTATATTAATTTCGTTTGCAATAGTTTATATTATACTCATGGTTCTTACTGGTTGAGTTCGATTATCTACATTAAATTTTTTTTGCATATTCATATTAAAGGCCATATTAAATATATATTTCTTGCTGAACATGCGTTCGTTTTTCGGACTGTAATGTCTCGTCGCTTTTTTAGGCCCGCAACAATGTATACTTTCATCCAATTACGTTTACGTTGGCGTTTTCTATCGAAAAAACGCTCACCCTATGACAAAACCCCGCTGCGAACAAAAACATGTTTCAGGCGAAGAAAAATCCGTCTTCTGTTTAAGACAAAAGACTATTATTTGTAAACGAAGGTTTAACAATAGCAACGCCCGTTATTATGGCCGTTGGAAAAGTTTTTATCTTGTACATTATATAAACGATATAAATACAAATATATAGATCCGTATTACATTCTAACTGCATTGTAGTTGTTAAACCAGCTCGAATAAATGCTATCCGATTTGCGTGTTCTATTAAATTGCGTTTTGTGCTTGCATCGTATCAAAATACAGTTGGGTATCGTAAATGAGTAAAACTATGTATTTTATTTTCATCGTAATTTAATTTAAAATGAAACAAATATTGCAATGCACTATGGTCCGAGTTTGTAATTATACGTCCTAAATATATATATGATGGCGATTTTAACCTCGGAATGATTAGGACAGGTTTTGTAATAAAACAAACAATGTTACATAAGTGACGTTTCGCTTTTCTTAATAAAAAGAACCATCTGACTAAAAAAGAGAACGAAAGTAACACATGTCATTCAATTATGAAAAATATACAAACTTACCAAAAATGTAAATCAAGTTTATAATTAAAAAACATTTTCTTGTGAAGAAATAAGATCGTTATAACTTTTCAAATCAACTTCAGGACGACGTAGAACAAAAATCAACATAATTGATTCAAAAACAAACAAATTAAAATAACGGCGTATCAATGAAAACTGACTCTAAAACGCGGAATAATATCAACAGAAATGTGTGCAGTGAAAAGTAAAAGTTTTTTATTATCATATATGACTTTTGTTGTGCTATTTTCCACAATAATACCTTGACAAGTATGACTAACTGTAGGCAACCAAATAAACTAATTTAATAAGAGATTGTATACCGTAGATAACAAAATATTCTCACTACTGATATTACAAGTATTGGGAGTTTTGTTTATGTATATAGACTCCATGATCAATCTTTTAGATAAATTACGCTCTCTGTCGAATATTGTAGGGTTGGAAAAATTAAAACTAGGGCAGTTATTTCAGATTGTTTTTCTTTTTTATTAATATTATTACAATCTTGTCGATGATTTTGTATCCTTCGTTTGAGATATTGCTTGGTTTGGCTGATATATGACAGGTCGCAATCATTACATTGTAGCTTGTACACCAAGTTGGATTCTAAAAGTGGGGGTGTTTTTGTTTTTAATTTTGAATATAAGGACCCTACTGTTTTGGTATTATAAAACGTTAACTTGTCCATATTATTATTTAAGATGCGATTTAGTTTTTCGGATAAACCCGTAATATATGGGAATGAATAAAGTTATAGTCGGCTTGTCATTATTAATTTCATTATCTCTACGTCTAGTGGTATAAATGATCTTGTTAATAAATTTCTTAGGATAATTATTAAGATTTAAAATTTCATGGATCTTAACAATGTTGTCATTACGGAATTTACTGCTGCTGAGTTTCTCTATGCGGTTCTTTGAAGCAAGTACGGTGTTAATTTTTTGTCTCTCATTGGGTGTTGTGAGGTAAAATTCAATAGCCTACCGGAACTTGTTGGTTTTGAATACCACATGGTTGAAAGTGTTTGATCTGTGTTTCTGATAACTAAAGTATCCAACAATGGTAATTTATTGTTATGTTCTATTTCCAAAGTAAATTGTAGTTTGGGATGAAATGAATTGAAATGACCTAAAATTATGTTAATATATTGCTGCGGTATAGATGTAAAAATGTCATCAACGTATAAATATAAGAAGGGAAGATCTATAGGCAATGATGCGATAACAGAAACTAAGAGCTTGTTCATATTCATATATATATATATATATATATATATATATATATATATATACGAAAGATGGCCTAATAAACACCTCAATGGTGTAGTGAACATTTATATTCATATTATCAACTTGCACATATGGTTAAAAAATGTGCATTGGATAAATACAGGTCTAGATGATATTTAAACAAAACTTCATATCCGCGTCCTCTGTCTACGTTTCATTATTGGATAGAGTCAGATAGATAATTGGTGCAACTTGAAATATACGGCAATGAGTTTCTAGGTTTCATGACTTTAGGTAATCGAAAATACTTGAAAAAAAATACATGAAGATATACCAGATAAATATATATCTATTAGGAATATAAGATGTGTATAAGAAGGCAAATTAGCTTTCTTCATCGAAATGCCATGAGAGTTCACCTTGTGGAAATAAATGAGAGATATTATAAAAGCTGAAAGGCAGTCACTTGGTCATTTGGTTTACTATTTTTGATGTATCAGTGCATCATCATTTCCATTTTAACTACTCCTTCATATATTACATCCAGATTGGCAAATAATACATACTCCCCATTAAGGCTAAATGGAAAATCCGGCCCATTGCCAAGAACGCCGTCACTTCGCAAAGACGATCTAACACATTTTGTAATTAGCCTAAATGTTTATGGACTAATTTTAATAAACCTTAAACATATCAGGTTTGCTAGAACGTGCTACACCATTTTGCAATTCGCGAAATGACGGCGCTCTGTGGAATTTTCCGGATTTGACATTTAGCCAACCACACATCCACCGGAATCCCCTATGCAGACCGTTGTATCTGAGATTCTCATGTAACCATCGTCTAGGAGTCGCAACTAAATTAGAGGTTGGGTTGGGTTGGGTTGGGTTCGGTTGGGTTACCGATTTTAAATCTCGAAGATGGGCAGATATATATCGTGGCGAAATAGCGCAGGATATTTAGCTTCCATAACCTCGGTGGTGGTGGCGTTGGTTACGTTAATGCCCGGATAAAAAAACCGGGCCTACAATAGTATTTTAAGGCACAAGTATAAAAAGTTAGACAGTTTAGACGCCGTGAGTACAAAGAAGAAACTTTTTACATGTGTGTCCTACGATGTTTTATGTTTGCTCGTGTACAAATTTCGTAGGAAATTGATAATACTGCTTTTAAAGGAATATATGCAATTTAATTGCTAGTAATTATTTATTGCTGAATGAAATAAAGATATCGTTCGTCTCTGTATCTGCAGGTTTTTGAGGCCTTCGCCGCTATTTTTTTACTTACTTGTACTTATTTGTACTTATCTAGAAAATTTAAATCTGAATTAACAGCTTAAAATAAAGAGCACTGCTTCCATCCAAAAGACGATAGAAATTATGAAAATTATGTAACTAATTTTATGAAGATGTTAAGAGATGTATTGGTCAAATTTTAATGTAAATAAAATATGTACGAACTATGAAATGAATGTTAGTAATGGATACCAGTAAATCAGCTTTAATTATGTACCTTGGGTACATAATTAACATAATACGTTTATTGTGGGTGAGTTGTTACCAATCAATTTTTCAACAAACTATTACTCTGTTTGCAGGGCCCTGAATTTGAGATGTTTTTCGTATATATAGAGGTACAGCCAGAATTATCACAACAATTAAAATACATGTGCAGGTACTTTATACACGAACAACTCATGCCACAAGTATCAAATAAGCAAAAAGACAATGAGGCAAACTACCTCTCACAATCGATATTTATAACTGTGATTAAAATTAACATAGGTCGACACCGATAATTTTAACAAAGTTTCGAGAATGGCAATCATTGCATTCCAAATCAAGTCTCGTTAGCAATATTGGAAAGATCAATAACTAGTAAACTAAACGCTTGCAATTAAACCATCTAATAATAATGCGTACTTTGATCGTTCACATGATAGTTCCCCCTTCGTAATAAATTTAACACAAACGTTTCCGTTGCGTTCATTTTGATAGCTGATCCACAACCGATTCCAATTGTCTTAAACTAGCTGCTATAAGAATACTCGACGATTCAGTAGCTTCTGGGTGGGTAAAGTGTCCACGCAATGGGCGGCAGTCGCAGCGAAGTGATCGGAAATCGACGTTCCTCCACAGGAATAAGACAGCGACGCCTGAGTTAATTTTTGCATCGCCAGGTGCCACGACCGCAATCCTACACACAAAAATAACTGTTTAATGACGAAATGGCTGCTACGAATACTAAACTATAAATGTATGGGCTTGCACCATTTCCGTAACAGGACAAATCAAATTGACTGACAATTTTAGACGCTATAGTATTTTATTCAAAACTACATCTATAACAAAATTAATAATTGAATATTGATGAAGATTAATAGTATACGTTGCTCTGAATAGCAGCAGAGTATACTAATAGAATAAATGATGTTACCCCAGTTTTATTATCAACTTCTTCGTTTTGCTGTAGTTCTACAAAAGTTGCCGTGTGTATTTTTGAGCCACAAATGAACTCCGCCAAGCTCATCATTAGCACAACCATTGCCAAAAGCGTTACAAAAGTTCTCCGAAACGAATGACCAGTATATTTTCTGAAAATCTTGAAAACCCAAAAACAATGCAATTTATATCTCCCTCCAGTTGTGTGTATTCCCTTTGTAAGATACTTTTTGAATGTATATACTATTTTCTGTGTGTCATAAAATTCACACATTTAATTCCGTCTACTTCGTTTATTACAGTGAAGGTTCTTCTTTGATTTGTCTTGTACAGGGAATTGTAATTACTAACTCCGTTTGAGTTTCCTGAATATCGTCTAGTGAAAAATTATCAATTAAGTATTCTGCAACCACCAGCTATTCCATTCATAGCTAGAACCTGTAAATTCAAAAAAACTCGTATAATTTATTGTTTTATTTAAAATTTGCTCTTGCTTTGCCAGGAGATATTTGTTAGTAATCTACGGATTTCGTCTCGGATTTTAATGTTTTTGATTGTTTGGATTTTTAACCACTGGTTATTTTTTCAGGAATGCTGCCGCTTTGGAAAAGGCAGATATGTCAAGCTTTTCAGTCGCAATTAATATTTTCAACTTCACAGAAGATACACCCATTGTTTTAGACTTGTAACAATAATAAAACAGATAAAGTAATCAATATAACCATAAATTCTTATCTAATCTAAAAATAGGTCGGCATAAGTTTTTCCGTAATTTTTTCATATTATTCTCAGCTGTGTATTCACAAAAATGGCTGAATTGTTCTATATTTCAACAGACTTGATGGGTATTTAACATATTTAACACACGTTTCTTCTGATTTTCTTTCAATTTCTGAAGGATATTCACTAGAATTCATTTTGAAGCATCAAATTATTTCAACAAATTAAACAATTGCCAAATAACCGTGGGCAATTGTTCCGAAAATGGAAGTAGATTTTGAGCATTTGCTAAATTATGTTGAAACTACAGTATAAAACAAAATATGCTCACTTTCATATGAAATACACCACCCATTAAGGATTAGATTACAATTTTGAAACTTCGCTAAAATAATATTTAGTTGAAAAAAAGAACAAAAGTTAACATTTTTCAAGAAAAAGCTAATAGTGGGTTGCATCCCCACGCGCAACTAAGCATTCATTACCTCTTCTAACCATGCTCTCTATTAGGTGGTCGATATTCTCCTGGGGTATCTCGTTCCATGCAACCTCTCGATGGTGTCGAAGTTCATTCAGATTCTCAGGAGGCCTGGGTACTTGTCTTACTGCCTTGAGGTTGAGTAATCGTATTTTTAGAGGGTTTAATAAAATTACAGGGACGTTGGTGGAAGTGTCCTAGATGGAGATTATGTAGAAAAATTATATGGCATTAACTTTTTAATTTAATTTGTTTTTTGTTACAATGCATTGTGGCGGATTATTTATTAGAGTTTCAGTTTTATTTAATGGTGACTTGAATTCTTTAAATATCAGTTTAAATGAAATCCATGAGCAATGCTAGATGAAAAATGAAAACTATAAACAAATTTAAATCTGGAATTGAAAATATAATAACGCAATAATAAAATTAATATGAAACAAACTAACTCTTACCATACAGTAGTTTATTATACAATAGATGTACATTTTCACAACTAAGTTGTCATCTTCAGCAGTATACTGCTTGCAAAGGTAAGATTGTTTCATTTTATTTGCCAACCACAGTCTCCAATTTACTATTATATTATATGCAACTATAATTAACATAAAAGCGGCCTCTTGGACTGTTGGTTACCTATTGCGGCCTACTAGACTACAATATTTTTCGCACATGTATGCGGTATTGTAAATAAGCCAACATTGTAAAATATGAGTCACTTGCTTTCATTCAATATTCGCACAATTTTAATTCAGCTGAAAAAATTTATAGGGGTTGCGGGTTTTAGTTAGTTTGTACGCAATACGTAGGGCAGATTATTAGTGGGCTGTGTGATCAGTGATCACACAAGCGTGGTATAATACATCTAATTTGCGTAAACAACTATTAAATATCTATTACTGTGTCTTATTTTAACTCAACCAAAAACTTCATACAAGTACATATAAGTAGCGCTTTAATTTTGAATCTACATTCAAGAAAATATTGCAATGACAAACATAGCAATTGTAATGCTGACTAAGAAAAACTAGTAGTTCTACTAATAAGAATCCCCTGCCTTAATATAGCAGTGGAAATATATGATCGTAGTATAATTTATGTGATCAAACTTTATGCTACAATTTGAATGTCGACCGCAGCACTGAAGGGAACTTTGAACCGGATCGCGCCAGCAAATGACAATTCAACTCGCTCAACCTCCTCTCGTTAATAAATACGATCCAGACGCTTGAAAATGTAAGCAACATTCGCAGGAATTGCAAGTTCACTCTCGCACGATGAATGTGCGGTCTGAAAAGATTTACCGGTTGTTCGCCGGATTGTCGAATTATAGCTGTTAATTCGATGTTTAACGACGTTTTAAATTTTATCTGATTTATGTTACTAATTTTAAATTGCTAGTTTAGGCAAGTGAATATCTCATATTTGTACATTTACAACCATTCTCGGATCGCGTCGTTTAGTCAATTATTTTAACGTTAACGTTTCTGTACATAGATTTGCTTTTTGTAAATATTTCAGTCTTAGTTTTGATTTATTGTCTCAAAAGTTGGCATATTATATGATAATATAATAGTAATTATAATATTTATAACGTGTATGATATTACATGATTACATTTTTAATGTGAATGCATATAGGAACATATTCAGCGTCCATAATTGGCTGCTAAACATCTATATTATTACAGGATCAATTGTTACCAACTGTACTAGTTTCAGTTGGCCAACTATCGAACAATTAATTTTTACATGCCATGTATTTGCTTTTCGACTTTGCTTTGTTATAGTTTTGTCTATTTCGCAGACTTATAGGTGTATGGTTGTTATATATAACGTACGTTGCGTTTCTTTGAAACATCGTCGGATGTCTACAATTACAGATAAGGCTAAGGCTGTATTATCACCATTACCTTTATCTATTATGCTTTTTAAATAGTATTATGTTTGTGCAATATATACACCTGGACAATCTAAGCATTACATTTTGTAAACTGTATGTGTTTATATAGGTGGGGGTATTTTGTTTTGAGTTGCGTAAAATTATTTGTTGTTATTTTATTTGGTGTGTGTGTGTGTGCGTGTTTTTTTAATATTGTATTTTTTAAATAGTTTTTAATTTTTGCTGATGTTTTTGAGGTAATGGTATAAATTTATGTTGTGTATTTTGTTTATTAATTTGCAAATTTGTATTAGCATTTTGTGTATTGTTGGTTATAATGATAATTCTCTTATCGTAAACATTTTCGGGGTAATTAAAGATGTATGTCTGTGCGATTCAAATGATAAAATTACGGTGCGATCTACTAAACTTTTTATACGTTGTAGGAATATTAAAGTTGAAATTTGTGTGAGTTGATAGGTTTTGTGTACCAGTTTGTATTCATAGAGCTTGTCTTGGTGGTGTTTTATTGTAACATCTAGAAAGTTTATTTGTGGATTGTTTTCAGTTCATTTGTAAAGTTTATTCTGGGGTAAAATGATTTAATTAAGTTAACTAACAAAAAAATCCAGATAATGTTGATTAATTCTTAAGCCTATGTAACAACTTGTCATTATCAAATAAAATGATGTTAAACGAAACCAATATTTACTTATAAAAAACGCAGACACATGCAATACATCCACAGTTATCATGAAAAAAGGTAAAGCATATTAAAAGATAGAACTCCATATAAAATATTAACAGTAGACTAACCAAAATATACAAATCAGACATTCCTCTACATCCAATAATAACCAACATCCAAGCTCCTACAATCTATCAAAATACGAAGGGAGATTAAACGTTTACTTTTCTACATAAACTTCCTGAACGTCGATGAATTTGATTCAACAATGCTCCAAACTTTTGATTTCTATGGAAAAATTCTTTCGGTTTCCAACGTCGTCGTTTACGGCCATCATCACTTCACTTGGCAAGAAATAGTTCCCTCATCATTAGTCCTAGGCACCTACTATGCCTTCATGAAAAACGACGAACGAATGGAAAAATTAGATTTTCCATTTTTAGAATTTCTCTAACCTTGTCTATTTAAATTCTAAATTATTTGAACAGTTACAGTTACAGTTACAAAACTTCAATTGAGCCAACGTAACAATAAATTATTAATACTTTAATGTACATTGATTCAACGTCACTCAACGCCTACTATGTCAGGGGCGCTAAATGATCTCCGCTCGTGTCTTTCTAATATGCTAGAAAACTCATGGGATTTCACGAAATTAGTTCAAGAACAACATATGCCTTCAAACTTTCAACTAATATCTCTAGACTTTAAATCACTATATACAAATACAACCAGTAAGCTAGCAAGAAACATGTTTAAAAAATGGGACATAATTAAAACACTATCTTAAACAATAAGATTTACTAGAAGCAATTGAACTAACTTCTACATATTTTATTGCATTGCAGCCCACATCGCTAAGCAGGCTATGGAACAATTTGTACAAAAGAAACTGAATGAAATTAAATATAATGTACAATTTTATGTAAGATTTGTTGATATAATTACATACGTACCCAAAAATAAAACAAATGACATGCTAAACAAATTTAAATCATTTCACCACAGAATAGACCAAGACAGCCATTTGCTGTTTTCGAAACAGAAAGCAATTCGCATAGATGCTTTTAAAAGCAAGATCTATGCAAACTGGTACACAACACCTATCAACTCACAACGATATACAAATTTCACCTCTAATATTCCTACATCGTATACAAAATGTCATCTCAGTTAGTAGCAAAATCGCAAACATACCGAAGAAAGTGAAATGAAATAATTATACACAAGTAAAAACAAAATACCTCCACCTATCCAAATATATAAATTTTTCAAAATGTGATGCTTATATGGCGACAAACACAACAATATTTAAAAAGCAAAGTATACTCATACAAATATTCCAAAACAGATAAGGGTGATATTACATTATATATATATATATATATATATATATATATATATATACGAAAGATGGTCTAATCTTACACCTCAATGGTATAGTGAACATTAATTAAAACAGGTCCATGAAGACTAACTGGTGGATCGCTAGACAATATTGTTTCTGGGTTATTACCCTTCGTCAGTAGCGATTACCAAGAACCTTAGTTGTTGAAATACCTTTACATGTAGTGGCCATCAAAACTTCTTGGCGCGAGCCAATCACTCCTAACGAACCACTGACAACAGAACACTGACGAGACGATACCTTGTCTAACACCTTGCGGAGACTAAACAAGAGACGAATGTCAAACGTCCAGTGTCAACATATAAAAGGATTGCTGCAATTAAGTTCAAAAACAATTCAAATTAAAAATGTATCTTGTCAAATCTGACAGCAAAATGTAAAATTTACACGAAAGATGGTCTAATCTTACACCTCAATGGTATAGTGAACATTAATTAAAACAGGTCCATGAAGACTAACTGGTGGATCGCTAGACAATATTGTTTCTGGGTTATTACCCTTCGTCAGTAGCGATTACCAAGAACCTTAGTTGTTGAAATACCTTTACATGTAGTGACCATCAAAACTTCTTGGCGCGAGCCAATCACTCCTAACGAACCAAAGGTAAAAAAGTAAGGTATTTCAACAACTAAGGTTCTTGGTAATCGCTACTGACGAAGGGTAATAACCCAGAAACAATATTGTCTATCGATCCACCAGTTAGTCTTCATAGACCTGTTTTAATTAATGTTCACTACACCATTGAGGTGTAAGATTAGACCATCTTTCGTGTAAATTTTACATTTTGCTGTCAGATTTGACAAGATACATTTTTAAGATATATATATATATATATTGAAAAAAAATGTAGGGCTATTATACACACAATTAAAATCAAAAACACCCAGTTTATTACAATCTAATCTAATCTACAAGATACAATGTAATGACTGTAGTTCATCGTATGTAGGACAAACAAAACAGTACTTAAAGAGACGAATCCAAAATCACAAACAGGATTGCAACAATGTGATGACCAAAGGCAAGAAGCCAGAAATCACTGCATTATGCTCACATGTGTGGAAACACCACCACACATTTGATTTCTCTAACCCAGTAATTTTAGATACTCAAATAACTTCCATAAGCGACTAATCCTCGAGTCTCTGTATATCGCCATGACCCCCAACACGTGTAATATAAAGAGTGAAAATAATTTAACTTCAGCAATTTATAAGAATGTATTAAATATTACTTAGGTAGTTGGCCTTCCGTTTCGATCGCTTAATAAATTTATTTAAATTGAGGAAATAATATCGTTTTTTACCCTTTGAGCAGTTTTTGCTAAAGTCTTGCGTGCATTGTATTTTACTCTGCATTTGACTTGCGTAGAGTTCGCATTGAATTTTTAAATTTTTATATGTGCATTTACGTGTTTGAGGAGCAATCTTCACATTTGTTTATGTTTGATTGTATATTGTAGTCAGTTTTCATGCGTCTGCTAAATTAATATTACATTAGGTGAGTCATTTATTAACGTTAATATTGTTGTATTACCATCTGTGTTATTCATTTTAGTCTGAAGATGTCTTTTATATTAAAGACGAAACGTTACTGATGTAATTATTGTTTAATTGATTTGCCTGTCCAAATTTTCCCGAAGAATTATCTTTTCTCAACGTATACCAGCGGGCAAGAAATAAGAATTATATTACTATCATATATATATATATATATATATATATATATATATATATATATATATATATATTAGTTATTTTACATGAACATGCCGTTGGGTTTGCGGTCTTAATAAGGGCGATTTATTTTATGTCTTTATTAATTGTCTATATTTCGTGAAGCATTATCCACATCATCAGGACTTCTACAAAAAATTATAAATAGAAGATGTAAAATAATTATTGAAAATCTATAGAAAAAACACTTAACCCACAATACTATGTATTTAGCATTGACAAACACTGATTTACTAACGCGTTTTAATTAGTAAAAATAAATGTTGAAAATGTGTAATTTCGTTACTATGCTTTCCAGTTGTATTTCCAGTAAATGCATGCGTGAGCCTTGCTCATATTTAAGGATTTAGATGTCAAATGGTTAAACTTTTATACCAAAGATAATTTAGTTTGCGATGCTTTTCTCCTAAAGATCAATTTATTAAATTAGTCCATATAATAAATTCTGTTATATTCATGTTATATACCTTGTAACAAATATGTGTATATGAATAATCTAAAGAATTGTTGTTTTTATCAATTGATTGACCACGTTTATTAAAGTTCTTTCTTAATCCATGTAGAAATTGAACGAGAAACATTCATCTTGCTTTAAGTTCCATTCCATAAATTTGCATTGCTGTTGCTGTGAACTGTAACATCATCAATTTAAATTTATTCATAAAATAAATCTTCGGTGCAAACGCATCGTTGATCAGTTTGCGGACAGAACCACGGCGAACATCCGCACAAATCGTGTATTTGTATTTTGCGCCGAGTTCACAAACAATTAATGAAGTCCGTTGAGATTCTGTTTGGTCTACGAAATTACAAACGGAAGTAAATAGTTGCAAAACAATTAAGCGGGTAACGTGGACAATTAACTAACGACCGAAGTTCGGATATCATCGGAATTTTAGAGATAAACCTACAGGTATATCGATTATCGGAGACAGAGTTAAATTACAGCCACAGGGCAGGACCCAAGATAAGATATTACTCTATTACCTACATTCCGGATCATAAGCTATTAATTAGGCAATATATATATATAAATAAATATATTTGTAATGTTCACTACACCATTGAGGTGTAAGATTAGTCCATCTTTCATGTAAATTATAAATATAGTTACTAACATATTAACATATTATTCAGATTTTCATTTCTTACATTTTTATACTTTATGTGTAAGGAAGTATAGTATTTAAACAAATTTACTTATTACATACCAAATTATGGATTTGTCAAGTCAAAGGTAACTAACACGAAATGCTTCTGTAGCAATATATTGTACTACCCGTGTTTAATTTTACACATTAATGTATTGCATTCTGTTATTAATATCATGCAGTTGAATTGTTTTCATATAGATAAGTGTCATGTATATAAATTATTGCGAAATGATTCCATAAGATTTATTGATTCTAAACCCAATATAGAATATACATCCTTCATCGTTTGAATGATTCCGTTACATAATTATTCACTTATGCGATAACACCTACAGTTAGCCGAAGGTGGGTAATTGTCACTGCATTGCGGACTTCCGCTTCAACGTGTCAATGGATGATTATCGGCCTTTGCGGCAAATTGATTAACAGGGTTTGATCCAAAATACAAGCTGCAACTGGCGAAACCGACATTCTTGTTAACACGTTACATAGAAACAAAATAAATAATAATTCTGTCTAACGTATTATTACAACAAAAAAATATAATGGTAACGTCCCATGTGACATATATCTTAACATGTCGCATGGGGATCGTATTTTCTCACATTTGTTTGCCCATCTAGGAAAAGTAACACATCAATCATTCTATTTGGACATTTCTGGTCTTCTTGATAAGTCGTAAAAAACAATCGGATACATTTCAATGTGGTAATAGGTTCCATATATACATAACGTCCGATTTAAATTGGCGCTGTTATAAGTTACCACTTAAGGCCAGTTTTCAATCGTTGATCAATTTCGTCTAATCGGAATTTAATCATTATCTTTTGATTAACCATATAAATCATTTTCATTTTTTATTTTTTATTAATTATTTTTCAATTACACAAATTATACCAGGTTGGTAAAAATTTGAATAGGAATGCACCTGCTAATATTAGGGTCGAATGTGATAAGCTCATGTCACCTCAAGCAAATACAATAGTCGAGAAATTTTCTGGAGTAAGTACATTTTAAATATTGTACGCTATGTTCATAGAACTAAGGGCAGCGTTCGATAGGGTGGGTAGAAAAACGGTAGCGGATACGATGAAAAATAGGGATCTTAGCAGGGTTGGTCGAAAGAAGAGTTATACGACGGAACATGGTGGAAGGTAAGTGTGGGCAATAGACTCGCAGGGCTTCGAAACAATAAGAGGACTAAGATAGGGATGTCCGCTGACACTCTTACTTTTCAATATATATGTACATGAGAAGTACAAGAAGTTTTAAGTAGTGGGAAAAATGGGGGAGTAAAGCTTGGAAAGGCTGGTATTTAGTCCTTAGATTCCCCGACGATATTGTAATCCTAGGGAAGACAGAAGGACATCTACGAAATGCGTCGGCAAGTTCGATGAGATTGCTAAGACAAATAAAACTAATAATATACTGGAAAGTGGAGATGCCAACTGGAGGTATGTAAAGGTAGAATGGAAAGGAGAGATAATTGAAGATGTAAATGAATGGATGTACTTAAGGTGTGTGGTGACAGCTAATTATAGGGTATACTTAAAATATGTATGTGGGAAAGCAAGAAAAACAAATGGATTTATGAGGAGTATGTGGAGTAAGAGAGTGTAAGTTTGAAGAAAGGATGGTGGTATGGAAGACATATGTAAAAAGCATATTGTTGTATGGACCGGAAGTGTGGGGCGTGAAAGAGGAGAAGTTGGAGAAAATGTCGCAAGAGACAGGGAGTATGACGGAGGCAGGATCAAGGATGGTTAGATATAAACTGACAGCAAATATGTGTGGAGATCATAGGGTAGTAAAAATGGTTCTGGGAGAGTTAAAGACAAAGGAGGCCAGGTGAAGGAAATTATCGAGATGGGAGGAGAAGGGGATAAAGATATATGACGAGAGAAGGGAATGACGTAGAGTAAGAGGTAGTGGATAGGTGGAAAAATATAGAAGCGCCCTGACAGAATGCGAGGTTTGAGCGATAAAAAGAGAATGAAAACTGGGAAAAGAGTTTAAATAAGATAGGAGGCGGGATAGAGATATTGTGGAAGCTAAAGTGGTTACAAGAAAAGAAGAAGGAAGGAAAGGAAAGAAATACAACATATAAGGAATTAATGAGAAGAATATGTAATATAAATAAGTTATTATGTAAGAGTATAATATATATTATGTTATTATTATTTATACCAAATAAATACTACGAGGGGAGATCATTATTTAGCGTCTCTGACATAGTAGGCATTGCGTTGCGTTGGTTCAATTGTAGTTTAGTCACTTGGTACCAGTTCAAATAATTTAGAATTTATGTAGACAAGTTTAGAGAAATTCTAAAAATCAGTGATTCGTACAGTTAATACAGTAGTTGCAAAAGGGTTGTCTCCAAAAGCAATTCATGAAGACATGGTAGGTGTATTAGGTGAGGGTGCTATTTCTTACCAAGTAGTGAAAAACATGTCTCGAGAATTTAAACTGGGAACACAAACATGCGAAAGGTGCTGTACGACCAGTGAGTGTCACTACCAAGAAAATGTTAATCGCATACACGATGTGGTAATGACAGATAGACGACTGACCATTCGCCCTATAGCTGAGATTACGAATTTTTCTTATAGTACTATAGAAAATATTTCAACAAATATTTTCGGGCTAAAAAAGTTGTCTGCACGTTTAGTCCCACGAATGTTGACACCTGACCAGAAACGTTCTCGAGCATTCTGAAGCCAGTTTAAAGCAAATCGTATGAATTTCTTTCTTGATTCGTCACTGTTGATGAAACATCAATTCACCACTTCGATCCTGATTCGAAGCAACAAGTATGGAGTGGCATTGCCGAGGTTCTCCGGGATCCCCTAAATTTCGTGCTTTGGCATCCGTTGGTAAAGTTATGGCCACAATTTTTTGGGGCGCAGGCGGAATTTTGATGACAATTTTTTTTTGGCGTGGACATACAATAACAGGCTCCTATTATGCCAACTTAATTTCAAGACTGTGCGATTGTGTCAAGGAAAAAAGACGGGGAAAATTGAGTAAAGGAATTCTGTTTCATCAAGAGAACGCTCCTGTCCACAAAAGCCATGTTGCCATGAGCCCTATTCTGAATGCAGGATTTGCATTGTTTGAACATCCCGCATATTCCACCAGATTTGGCCCCTATTTATTTCTTTTTATTTTCAAAATTAAAAGAATATCTTCGGGGGAGCAGATATTACGACGATAATGAAGTGATGACGGCCGTAAACGACTTGTTGGAAGAGCAACAGAAAGATTTTTTTCCAGGGGAATCAAAGGTTTCGAGCATCGTTGGACCAAATGCGTCGTTGTTTAGGTAGATTATGTAGAAAAATAAATGTTTGATATTTCTTCAATTTGTTTCCTTCTATGTTATGGACCGTAAATAAATCACTCCTCGTACTTTACTGCTACATCCCAAATATCAATTAGATTATTAAGGAAGAGGCACAAATTTTTCCACAGAAGAGTTTCTTGCTTCTTGGTTGGACAAATCAACTTATTTTTTGAAATATAAAGGGACCCAAGGACAAATGCGATAATCTGAAAAGAAATTTGGAGTCCTTGATTTACAGACGCAGATCTCATGTTTAAAGAGATTCTTGGTCAACTTGATGGAATGACTAACACGTATCATAATGACGTCATATTAAGTATTTAATTCGGAACGTATAATTTGGCAGTTAGGTTATTTTAGAATTTGATCCAAACAATATAGCTCCAAGTACTGTTGAACAATATAACGCCACTTGAAGCACAAAGTAAAAATATTTCTATAATATTAATATTCGTTATTAAACATAGCAAGTGCAGTTATTTTTCTATTATTTTGAAATTTGTTGAAATGGTACGTATTGATTGCATTAATTAATTAAAATGTGAATCAGTAGATATTTCGTTAATTAACAAAACCCTTAATTAGTCAAACTTTTATTGTTCGTTATCAATCGAGATTAAGAAGTATGAATTAGTCGACGATTCAAAACAATGTCTTAGTGATCACGGTCTTTGGGAAAAAGAAATTTTTGTGCCACTAAATAACATTTACATCCCGTCCCGACCCAATCCGTGTCGCTAATAATTAATTCACATAGTACGTTAATAATTCCATTTTGAACATATGTTTAACAAGTCCGCAAGATCAAACCAAAGCAGTACAGAGACTAAAAACGTTCTAAATCGAAGAGCTTTTTCAACAAACCACATATAAAGTAATATCATGTGTCATATCTATCAATTTTACGATCGGGGCGAAAAGTAAATTCGCACTCGTAGAAAATTCGAAAAATAGGAAACGAAATGTGATTTACTGAAGTTTGAATGAAAATTCGCCTTCGAAGAACTGGCTTACGCGCCAATAGTTCATACGTTAAACTGGTAGAACCTACATCCGAACAATGGATCTTCATTCAAATAAATATAAGGTGAAATAGTATATAGTAGAATATATAATGCTTCACATAGTATATAGTAATATAATTTATAGTTTCTGAATGGTTGCCATTATCGACTATAATGTTGAATAGATACCATTGATAGCTAATTCATTGACGGGTTGTTATCTTACAAAACAAATCTATACAATACTGTAAAATAATCGTCAACAAGGTAGATTTACACATTGAATTAAATGGAAATAGTAAAATTATATAGCATTATAAATAATACAAAATATTCCACAAGCAACAATTTTGATTTGGATTGGGTCAATAAATAAATTCGTCCACATGTGAAAACTGTGATTTTATGTATCAAGTCAATACAACGAAGTTCCTAGAATTGGCTTCAATTACGTTTTATTGCATGGTATTGTGACTCTTGATTACGGTCGTGTATATTTAGTTAATTGGCGTCTGCGAATTTGCTGCTCGGTGGCCGTGGAGCTCGGCAGGATCTTTTGTCGAATTTCGTCTTTAAAAGTAATCTCAAGCAACCGCAATTAACTACGGCTATTACTTTCGCATCGATCCACAACTTCACTTCCTTTGAAAATACTGTAGGTAATTAAAATATTAAAATGATTTCAGTTCTGAATTTTACGAAAAGAGCAGTATTTATAATTACTCTCATTTAATCAAATCGGTGTATGTAGTGCCAATTTATTATTATAGTCGTACGCTGAGTCTGATTCATTATTTTCATATTCGTACTTCTATTGTTGTATTTCATTAATATATTTGTATGTAAAGTCAAAATCAAAAGAAATATATGCGAGAATATAAAAAGGATATAGCGCATTTCACTGCAATAAAAAATGCCCAAAGATAAAAAATAAATCTTCACGATTCACCACACCAAAGCACAAATGCAATGGTAAATACATACACGCGCCAAGAACAGAGAGCTGCGGTTTAGAAAATGACAGGTTCCGATTGACAGTGAGGAGAAAGGTATGCGCGTGGCCTATTTTTGTGATTACCATTCAACGGAGTGGTTATTAACCTTCAAAAGTAACGAGCCCTGGCAGGTCCATAACTAGCTGTATGTCTTTGATGTGTGCTGCTATTTAGACAGGGGCATGGGTGATGTGATTTTATTTTCGGGTTAAAGTTATTGTTGGCCTCTTCACAGATTTTAAACTCTTCAGAACATATATCAAAATCTGCAACGTGGCCATATCTTAAACCTTTGTGGCACGTAATGATATTTAAGTTTTCGAAACTTCCTTGAATCAAATTATACCAAATAACCGGCTATCATATAGTAACATTAAATTCCCTCTTCAAGTTTATTCTGTTTATGTATTCGTGAACTTTCTGAACTTTCGGAGATATCTTTTCCTATTTTCGATACCTCGTCTTTTTGACTCCAGATTAATTACCTTATCATTTCCTTCACAATACGTCGTTGTATATTGTATTGGTGATATTAAGTGATAACATTCTTGCCACTTATTCATGCATTTTATTAGATATCTGGATTAAGTTATTTTCTATGTAATTGGCTCGATTTAATGAATTCAACAAGAGCATGTATCATTTTATTTTAATCCTATATTTTTTATTATTCCAATTATTACTTATCTTCATATATATGTGGTTTTCCAGTTTGAATTCATCCTTTTTATGATGGAAACTTGTATCCCATTGCCATGGCAAAAAATATGATGTTATTGCCGTTGGTAAATTGAAACACGAGTAGGATGATTTGATTTTGGCAGCGCCTATCATTTTTATAAACGTCCATATTTTATTACAATGCGAATAGAAAAGTCTGTTTCCCGTAACAGTACTTAACGAAAAGTTTTCACCATAATAAATGTGCCGCGGTTAAGGTCTCGGTTGTCTTAAAACAATTAGTTTAACATTTACATTTTCGTTTTATCGCGAATATCTGTGTTTTTAAGAATTTACCACGTCACAATTTGCAGCAGAGTTTACACCGTTTGAAACGACATGCATTAGTAACCGACATGATATTGAAGAGGCTCTTTTTTCAGGAAATAATTCACTTTTTTTACAAAGCTGTAATTTCAGACTCATTATAGTGCACATTATGAATTAAAATAATTCGTATAAACGAATTTAAAAACACGAATAAAATTCAAAGATTTCTCTTCATTATGCATATACACTTTGCACTACACATGCTTCCGGATGTTTAACATGATGCAAATAGAGCTTGTAAAAGTCGCCGTGGACGTCCTAATTCATGTGGCCTTAAATAAATAAATTCTGTGATAAATGTTTGTGATATCTTGCATGTATTTCTTGGCCAATTTGCAGTTTATGAATTTTATAATGGTTCACGATACTTGCGTATACAAACTGGATCAGCACGTCATCATTTTCTATGAGTTAGAAAAAGATATTTCATGGCCCGCTAATAAAACAAGTGAGCATTTCGAATTGTTCGCTTTAAAAATCAGATACTGGACACCTACCATAAAATGCAAATATTGCGTTCTTTGCTATCCCGATTGCGATTGTGTTCAAAAATACGATTCAGATATTAGTTTAATGAATTAACGTAAATATGTATTTTTATATCGAAGTTGTGATATAGATACTTTTTGTATGTTAGGTATTTTTGTATAGCATGTTTATTTCGGTTTTCGTTTATTCTCAATTAGTGCAAATATTAGTTAATGCTTAAGTTTATAAATAACAAATATATTATATGATATTTAATTATATATATATATATATATATATATATATATATATATTATATATATATATATATATATATATATATATATATTATATATATATATATACCAGTTAGTCTTCATGGACCTGTTTTAATTAATGTTCACTACACCATTGAGGTGTAAGATTAGACCATCTTTCATGTAAATTTTACATTTTTCTGTCAAATTTGACACGACGCATTTTCAATATATATATATATATATATATATATATATATATATATATATATATATATATATATATATATATATATATATATATATATCACACCTTCTGCTACTTTTAGGCTAATTTTATTACAAAGAAATGTATTTTTCCTGAAAAGGTATTTCGCAAATGTTATTCTAAAGAAGTTTCTTATAAAAATGTTTTACAACCATTGAATTTCATATTTTTACTTTCTTATACATTATGTATAAGTAAGTATAGGAATCATGAAAATATTCGAACTCGAGATTTCAACGGATATACACGTTTTGAGGTCCCGTGAATCGTTTCTAACTATGTTCGGAATGACGTCTGTGTGTCTGTGTATGTCTGAAACTCTGAAACTTTAAACTTAACATTTGTATGTACCACGGAGGAAAAAGTCCTATTTTGAACGGAATCTATCAACCGGAAGTGATGGTTTACTCTTATCACCTTTTTCCATATCTCGAAAACGGTACACGTTACGGAAAAAATTATTCTTACATAAATTATAAGTATTGATATCCTAAACAACTTTCATTTGAATAGTTTTTTCGAAAAATGTAGCATAACTGAGTATAAGAAAGTTCAGTGCGGACCACTGCAGATTTTTACTTTCTTATACTTTCTGTATAAGTATAGGAATCATGAAAATTTTCGAACTCGAGATTTCAACGGATATACACGTTTTGAGGTCCCCTGAATCGTTTCTGACTATTTTCGGAATGACGTCTGTGTGACTGTGTGTCTGTCTGTGTGTGTGTATGTGCGTGCTCTAGCGTCCAAACGATTATAGCTAGAGCTCTGAAACTTTAAACTTAACATTTGTATGTACCAAGGAGGAAAACGTCCTATTTTGAACGCAATCTCTCAACCGGAAGTGATGGTTTACTCTTATCATCCTTTTCCATATCTCGAAAACATTACACGTTACGGAAAAAAATATTCTTACATAAATTATAGATATTGATACTTTCATTTGCAAAGTTTTTTCGAAAAACGTAGGATAACTAAGTATAAGTAAGTTTCGTGCGGACCACCACGGATTTTTTATATCATTACCTTAACAGTTAAAAATTATCTACTTGCCAGAGCACAGATTTAAATCATACAAACCGAAATACAAACCGTACAAATCATTAAAAATCAAAAACTTGACAACGTGAAAAAATGTTCAAATAACAAAAATTCTAAGAAATCATTGTAAAACAAGTAAATAGAAATGCAGAAAACGCAAAAATCTTCAACGTAATACCGAAAACATTATAAATCGAATTACATCAAAAACATATTTCATTATTAAAAAGTCGTAAATATCGAAAATTATCATAAATCATAAATATCGCAAAGTTATTGAAAAATCATTAAAAATCTAAAATAATCACTAGAAACTAAACGAAAAATAAATAAATATATATATATATATATATATATATATATATATATATATATTAGGGCGGGTCAAATTGTATGGACCGATTTTTTTTTATGAAGCGTATAGCAAAAATGTAATCTATAGGTGATTCTGAGAAATTTTGCTCAAGAGACCATAGCTCTAAGTCGGATTTGGAGCCCCCCAAAATTTCAAAATAGAAATTTTTCCATATATACATAGAACAATTTAATTAAATTCGTCATAAAATCGGATAGAATTATAGTAGATTTCTCAATTTTGGCTTGTTTGAAAGGTATTTTTATCACCTTTCAGAATCTGTATTGATACCTGTAGAATAAGTCGTCAATGGCAGCATTGTTCAATTGAACAACTTTGTAACACTGAATAATGACGTTACAAAATAATGACGTTTACCACCACTAAACGTTGCCAAGCTTGCTTTTCCTTCTTCCTTAATCGTTCATCGTGCAATACGCACGCAGTTTGCCAAAATACTTAAATAAAAACTCGGTTATCACAATACCAATATTTACTTTCATATACATTATGTATAAGTATAGGAATCATGAAAAATTTCTAACTCGAGATTTCAACGGATATACACGTTTTGAGGTCCCCTGAATCGTTTCTGACTATTTTCGGAATGACGTCTGTGTGTGTATCTGTGTGTCTGTGTGGCACTGTGTGTCTGTGCGCGCTCTAGCGTCCAAACGATTATAGCTAGAGCTCTTCAACTTTAAACTTAACATTTGTATGTAGCAAGGAGGAAAACGTCCTATTTTGAACGCAATCTCTTAACCGGAAGTGATGGTTTACTCTTATCACCTTTTTCCATATCTCGAAAACGGTACACGTTACTGGAAAACATATTCTTACATAAATTATAGATATTGGGGTAATTACTGTGGGGAATTTCGAATGGTATTGTTCCAGTTGATTTAGCTAACATTAAACCAGGACCAATTGCACATTCTCGTTGGTTAACCAAAGCAAGTAGATTACTACGATTACATGTAACAACTAATACACCATCGACCAATTTAAAAACTTTGGCAGTTTATATTATTACAGTTTATGTGCCAATGTACTTCAATGTGAAGTTTTATAACTCTGTTGTGTACGGCAGTGCACTTTTATTAAAATTTATACGTTGGACACGATACTTACAACCAAACTTTCGTAATATTGTAGATGGTGTAATTCAAAACAACTCATATTACGCACATCCAGAAAATATCTTATTAACAATGTTATTTGATGATCGAAAAGCAATACGGGATAGAGCTATCAAAAAGATTTTACACTATCGAGAACAATTGTACGATCCAACTAAACTCAGAGTTTACAAAAAATATATCTTAAATTTCAATGCTACCGATTATGTCAATATGGTTGACATGAATAACGACGATATATTATTTGAACCAGCATTTACTCGACAGATTCCATATGATCACTTGGTAGAATACTTAGATTTCGTTGAACCACCACTGGCTGATCCACAAATTCCAATGCACATACAAGGAACAGAAAGACATGTACAATTATTAACGAGTGTTTCAAAACGAGTTATAGAAAAGAATCGTGAAGGAGTTATGGCAGTGACATTAGAAAGTCGTAAGAAAACTCCTCGAATGGAAAGTAAAAAGGACCTTAAAAAATAATATTACCACGTTAAAACATTAAATTGTAGGTCGAGAATAATATTTAAAAATAAATTGAATAAAAAATGTAAAAATAGTGTTTTCTTGTTGAAACCTTGAAAATGTTGATTTTTTCAAATCGATTTTCCTACAAAAAAATTGATCGTAATAAAAGTTTTTGGAAATTATCTGAACTTTTATAATCTGAATTCTGAATTCTGAATTTATTAGTTAAAAGTTCATTTTATGCTATTTTTCGACAAAAAATTCCTAATATCTCTACTAAAAATAAAAAAAATATTGGTATCAATACAGATTCTGAAAGATGATAAAAATACCTTTCAAACAAGCCCAGATTGAGAAATCTACTATAATGCTATCCGATTTTATGACGAATTTAATTAAATTATTCTATGTATATATGGAAAAATATATATTTTGAAATTTTGGGGGGCTCCAAATCCAAGTTAGAGCTATGGTCTCTTGAGCAAAATTTCTCAGAATCACCTATATATTACGATTTTGCTATACGCTTCATCAAAAAAAAAATTAACCCGCCCTAATATATATATATATCAATTGTAAAAATCAAAATAGTAAAAATATCACATCAAATTATGTTGAAATATTGTCAATAAACGTAAAAATAATTATAATAAATAAAATAAATATAAACATTAGAAGTGGCAAAAATAGCAAATGAAAAGGTGAAAAAATCATAAAAATCGTGATTTGTAAAAGGAATCATCAAAAAAAAAGAATGGAAAAAATTGATGCCTAATCAAAAATTATCGTAAAAATTTTTAAAACAGAAAAAAATCGAGTATTATAAGAAAGGTATGTGCAGAGCACTGCAGACTGTTTATAATTATATATACAATAACATAATAAACAATAACTTTTACGTTTTATTCTTATAGAAATAGAAAAATATCCATTTCATGTAAGTAACATATTTGTCCTAGATTTATAAACAATGACTAGGGGGGTGTGGGGAAATACGCACAATGCGCGGGTTATCATGCTCACTTTGGTTTTTCGTACAAGATGTGCATTAGCAGGTCATGACTTGTCTTGCCATCTACCGCATGGCTTCAGATGTAACACCGTTCGCGCAAATTTCTCTACGATGTGTGAGGTGGGCAGATGTAGATTTTGTTGTGCTTCGTTGTTATTTTGTGCCTGCTGAAAATATGGAGGTAAGCCATTATCACTTAAGTGATTCTTTCAAATTTGGTCAGTGCGAATGGTGCTATATTAACATACGTAAGCGTGCTGTTCAGTTCCATTCATTGCGTCTTTAATAAATAATTTATGAGGTAAGTTGGTAATGGTACGCAATGGGGAGCAAGTTGTGCACAATTTCCCCAAAAGGCGACTGTCCTTGGCTTCTATTGGTCTCAGATGTCCAGAAACTACAAGGGGAAAACTGAAACGTTATCCTACTTGGACGAAAGTCTAGAGAAGGTATTAGATGCTATTAGAAGGGTTAAGATGAAAATTAGAGAGGTCGGAAGACACATCAACATCCCTGAATCTACTTTGCATCAAAAGATCCTGGATAATCGTCATGTACCTAATATTCCCGCTTTGGAAGGACATCCACGTTTTCCATAGAAATGGAGAGTAAATTGAAGGATTGCATTGTAACATTGGCAAATTTATTCTACGGCCTGACTCGGAGGGAACTCCGAACTTTAAATATGCCGAGAAGAATAAAATTGAACACTCTTTCAATAAGGAGATGTATTTCGCTGATAAGGATTGAATGTACGGTTTTTAAGGAGGAATACAGAAATTACGCTAAGACAACCGGAGGAACTAGTTTAAATAGAATCTATGTATTCAGCAAAGCAGAAACTGCAAGATTCTTCTCCAATAATCGGGAAAGAATGCATAAATATAAATTTCAGGTAAATAGAATCTTCAATATGGACGAAACGGGCATCACAGCCGCCCAAAGGAACTGCACTGAAATTTATAGTCCCAAAGGAGTAAAGAGAATTGAGGCCGTCATATCAGCATAAAGTGGAAGAAGTACTCAAAGAACGGGTAAATCAATTCAGATTTATTCTTTGAGTGGCTACTTCATTTCCAGAACTATGTAAAACTTAGACGAGTGATCCAGTGCAAACTGCACTTTATAGGGAATATGATTTATATTTAACCTCAACCATGAGAAAATTACAGAATAAGAATTGGCAGAGTTACTGAACAAGACTTCCATGAAAGTAGCAATAATGGAGAAGGCTGTATTTTTCTATTTGCTGGGATACATCCACTAAATCCTGATACGTTTTAAAATCAAGATTTCACACCTGCCAATGCAGCAAAGGCATTGATTATTGAGAGTTGTTGTCAACGGAGATGGTTAGGATATTTCACAAGCATCGCCATGATTTCGCTGAAACCATACCTTACATATCTACTGTAGAGATTAATTCATTTTTTAAATCTAGAAAAAAAGAAGCATAATCTCAGAAAACCAAGACGTAAATTGAAGTTCAGAAAAGGAAAACAAAGCAAGAGAATGGGAAGAAAAACAAGAATTCCGTGAAAAGAGACATAGCACCGTCATTGGAAATCAAAATGGTACGCAAAATAAAGAAAATACTGATCAGAGTCACCTGAGTCATCCATTGACGAACCGGAGAACCTTTGTGATGATGACGAATTGGATGACGTCGAGCTAGACCCGGGGGTGGATATGAACCTGAAAAGGGACAAATGAACTTTACAGACTTTGTGGTGCAATTGGGAAAGGTATAGAGTTATGGTATCGCTGTAAATTTTGTTCGGAGTGGAATCATACTGACTGTGCTGAAATTTACACAAAAATTATGAGTGTGATTTTTGTGAACGAAATTTCGATTTAAATAATTTCGAACTTTGTAAGGATGAACGTTTCGTTTGAGCATTATTGCACCTGTGCCATAATTATTATAATATAATATATAGTATTAATAGATTTCTTCATAAGTTTCTTCTCATTTGAAATTACTGTTAACTGCGTAGTATTATTACCCGTGCGCACTATTACCCGTCAGGTGGGAGAATCGTGCGCGAATGCATGTTTTTGCTACTCCAATATACTAGGTTTCATTTCAAAATTAGTATTTTTATGTGAAAATGAACTAAACAAAATATCGTATGCATTGTTTCGTGATTATCTAAGCATACGTTTCAGAGCTGTGATGGAAGTTGCTTTCGTGCGCTCTTTCCCCTATATAATTAAAATATTATTTGCTATAAGCCAAGACACGCAACAAATATCAAATATGCCTATAGAGAAATATCATACATGCTATGTAATTTTTATAATTCTAAAAACAATAGCAGAAAAAAAAAGAAAATTAATTATTTCGGAAGAAAATAAACTTATTTATAATTTTTTTCAAATCTGCTGTGGTCCACATTGAGCTTTCTTATACTTACTTACATTTAATTTTTGGAAAGAACTTTTCAAATAAAAGTTGCTTAAAATTCCAATATCTCTAACGTTTATAAGAACATTTTTTCGATAACTACCATTTTTCACTTTCTTCCTTGCTATATAAAAATCGTATGTTTGAACTTTCATACCTTTAGCTTTATCAGTTCAGGCGCTAGAGCGCGTACAGAAACAATCAATGTGTCCTTTTGTTATTTTGAAAAATATCAAAGTTGCAAAAAATTTAAAACGTAAAATACAAGAAAATTAAAAATGGAAAAATCTAAACAATAAAATGTATATAAAACTAATTGAATTAAGAAAACGTTATATGAAACATTGTGTATATATATATATATTGTTCATGTTTGATTGTAACGTCAAACTTCAATATTTAATTCAAAAATCGACCAAAGCAAGATAACAAACCCCGTTGTTGGACATACAACAGCAACTATATTGTTTACATAGAGTTTGGAGGAAATCAAAAATGATTATAATTGTGATTTCAATCAAAGCCAAACAAACATCGTCGTTTTTTAACATTATATTTGGAAATCGAACGACTGGCATCACTTCATTTTCTTTCCTGTTTTCTCTTTCTCACAGTTATTTCCTCTTATATTTATCATTTAAGGTTCCTCCAAATTGTGCTTCCATCTCTCTCCTTCCTTTGTTTTTAGTGATTTCATTTGTGTAGTTTTTACCTACTTGAATTGTTTAACTACTGTAAAAAATAACTTTTACTTTCATTTTTCTTGTTGATCCCTATTTTTTGATTTATTGTTTGCTCCTCCGATTGTCCTTCTCTCTCTCTCTGTTTCCTGCCTTCATTGTTCCACAAGTTTCGCTGGCAGTTTCCATTTGTCACACCTCCACAATTCGTCAACTTCCATGTTCCTTCTTGCGTTCTGTACGTTCTCTGTATTTGTTCGCCGTTTTTTTCTATCTTAGTTTGGAGGTTCTTATTATTTTTTGTTCTATATATTCACTTTCACTTCAATATTCCCTTTTTATTTGTTCTTTGTCTGATTTTAGACATCACCATGTAGTGGTCACTATGTTTCGCTATGTTTCCGGGCGTCTCATTGCTCTCGTATATGTCACTCGCTTCTTCTTCCTTTTTGTCATAATATGTAGGCTACCATGAATTTGTCATTCCTTTCTATTCCTTTCGTCTTTGTGTTCGAAGAATGCGCATATGACTATTAGGTTATTCAATCAACATCAGTCTTTTACTGATACCAAGACGATTCTTTTTGAATTAGTTCTCCATCGCCCATATTTTGCGGTAAGTGTAAATCCACACGTTCCTCTCTCCCAACATTTTCTCTCTTTTCCCTTTTTTCTTTGTTTGTATTATCGCTAGGATTGCTGCCTTCATCGTTTCAAACACTTCATTTAATTCCTCCCTGTTTATATTTATTCCTCTTACATTCCATGTTGTGCATCTCAATATTTCTTTCTGATTCTTCTCTTTCACTCAATTTTCTTTTTCTTCCTTTAGCTTGGGTTTTTTTCCCTTCCTCCGTTTATTTATCTTTTTCTAGTGTTTTATTCCATATTCATTCTCTGTCCCTTTTGTTCTGTTCCCAGTTTTTTGAATTATCTCTCTCCCTTTTTCTATTTCCTCCACATTCTCTAGTTTTTCTTTATTTCTGTTCCATCTCCATTCAATTCCCTCTATCGTTTCATGTAATTTTTGCTTCTTTTCTTTCACTCTTTCTTATAGTGTCCCTCTCTCATTCTATTTCTCTGTTCCTTTTTCTTGTTTGTAAGGTCGTACTGTATACTGTATCTGTTACTATGTTGTATCCCTGTACGATTTCGTGAGAAAATGTATCAAGTCATGAGACATAACATATTTTCATTAATATTATTATATTTGATAGAATATTAATTAAAAACTTTTCATTCGTTTTAATAGATGGGTTGGGTTGGGTTATTTGTATTATTTATATATTTTATTATTATTATTTATATTATATAACAAGCCGTTGTAACCGATCGATTTTTCCTTCCTAAATACACACATCGTCCAGTAAGAACGAATCCTTCGGGTTAAATATTTTTGAGCTATGAGAGGCTCAATAATTTGGTACTTTGAACAGATATGGGTAACTTCTATTTTTGTTGCTATTGCTTTTTTCATCATTATTCCGATATGCTGGAACGTTTCACAAATTTCGCTTAAATTATGATTTTTGTAATTTTTATATGTAAATAATAAAAAAAGTACAGTAACAGTGGATAACAAGTATGAATAGTTTTGCATTTTATTTACGGCCTCATTTGTGGTCTATCGCAACATGTCAAAAGAATGCCAGTCCATATTTACATAGCTTGAAAGCTTGAATATAGATATCCTTCGCATCCTCCGGTTACCAAACACGGTTAAATGTAAATAAATATACTGCTGGCTGGCTGCGCAAAAACGCGACTTACAAAAAATGAAATGTAACTCATTAAAATTTATACGTACTCTGAAAACAGTTGATTTTTAGTTTGTTAGTTAGCAATACCTTTAATTGTAACACGAGATAAGTACGACAGATTTTACCTGAAACATACATTCATTGTTTCGGTGTGATTTTATAGGGAAATAAAATTTCAATCAATCCTTTTAGATGTACAAGTTATATTTTCAAATCATCAATGAATTCACTGATGTAAAATATGTTTCTGATACTTCCTAAATAGCAATTCTAATAAAGTACCTCCTGTATACAATGTATTGTTTTGAGAACTATTTACATAAAAGAGTTTTGTTTTCTTTTAAAATTGTTATCTTTTTGTATTTATCATTAATTCTATATTATATTTAGCATTGATTACATTTTATATTTATCATTAAATCGTTACTAAATTAACTTTTGTTGTTTTATTTTCCCTTATATGAGAGTGTATTCAACATTTTATATATTTTTACTTATTTAGTCATCAAGCGTACCTGACTCGCAAAGCAAAGCTATTAGCTTATTATAGGGTGCTAATGGATTACGAGAACATTGCACGCCAAAATCGCGCAAAAACTACTGCCAGTTATTTCTTACCGTTCTTGTACCACTCTTATTGCTTCTTCTGTATCTAGGTTTGTTTTAGTTTTTGTGTTGAACTTCAATTGAGTTACCACATACTCCACCGTTTATTTCCTCACACGCGGATATAACTTTTTAAGTTGATTAAAAATAATTCTATTTGAAAGAAATACAGACAGAGTAAAAGATTACATTCTAAATTAATGATTATACTTATGATTAACGCCATATATATGTTACTTCTTATATTTTTGAATCGTTTTCCCATGCTGTTCGCCAATTATATAGTGTTACTTCTAGTTTTGAAACGTTACCCACTTTAATTCTGATTTACTACGAAACACTTTTTTTTATATATATGTGGCCAATTGGTCCCAATTAAATTGAGTTTTTAAGTTGAACGCAATTAAAACACGTTTGTCCGTTCTAAACGTCCAAATATTACTTTTTACTTTCTTATACATTATGTATAAGTAAGTATAGGAAGCATGAAAATTTTCGAACTGGAGATTTCAACGGATACACACGTTTTGAGGTCCCCTGAATCGTTTCTGACTATTTTCGGAATGACGGCTGTGTGTATGTCTGTGTGTCTGTGTGGCTGCGTGTGTGTGTGTCTGTGCGCGCTCTAGCGTCCAAACGATTATAGCTAGAGCTCTGAAACTTTAAACTTAACATTTGTATGTAGCAAGGAGGAAACGTCCTATTTTGAACGCAATCTCTCAACCGGAAGTGATGGTTTACTCTTATCACCTTTTTCCATATCTCGAAAACGGTACACGTTACGGAAAAAAATATTCTTACATAAATTATAGATATTGATATTTTAAAAAACTTTCATTTTTTCGAAAAACGTAGTATAACTGAGTATAAGAAAGTTTGATGCGGACCACCGCGGATTTTTTATTTATCAATCACCACGGACACCAACATCAAATATCCACGTGTATCTGATTTGTATTTAAAACTGTCGAATATTTGGCATTGATGTACGTTTGAATCATAGTTTTCATGTTTTACATAACTGTTACAAAATTTTAATAATCATAATTATAACCGCACATATTTTAAATTTATAATTTATATCATGACATTTTCCTCTTTAATGCTTCGAGTATTTTGCATTCAAGCCAAATCATTATAGTATTACACTTTCAATCATTACAAATAAAATAAGGATTTTCATAAGTTGAACATGCGCTCCCAATTTTGATTTGATTTATAAAAGTCTTAGAACTCCCTGCTTCATCCTGTTTCTTTTCTTCCTTAGATTCCCCTTTCCAATATTGTTCCCTCTTATAATCCCCAGCATTTACATTATTGTCCCACTTTCTTTGATTTTGATTCCCATATCTTCGTTTATCTCTACAGTACCTATCATTTCCCTTATTATTTTCCCCATTGTATTGCTTATTAAAATTATTAACATATTTAACCTGTTTATCTTGTAAAACTTCGTCGTACCTTTTCAACAAATCTAAAAATTCATCAAATTGTTCGATTCTTTCCACAACTACCGTTTTTTTGTATTTCACTATCAAAATGTCTCGCAAAATATTTAATCAACTCTTCATTAGATAATTTTGGTGTTAAATATTGTACCATTGACAACTTTTTCAAAGCATGAGACACCTTGGATAGTCTCGACCTGATCTATACTCTCCCATGATTAAATTCTCCCGCAACTTACTCTGCTCAAAATTCCCAAAATATTGCTTTTCAAATTTAATCTCAAATTCTTCATAATTTTGACATTGACTTTCTATCGTATCAAACCACAAACTCTCATCTTCCTTTAAAGTCGTACTAATAATCTGCATTTGTTTCCTTCCGTCCCTTATATCACGCATACATATTTTTAATTCCTTTAAGTATGACATCACATTATTTCTATTATCCCTGTAGAATTTTTACAATGAATCTAAACTGATATTGACATTTGATCCAGTAACCGTTTTTAAATTAATTATATATAACATATCCCTTTCTATTTTCTGTTGTGATTTTTGTTCACTCCCTTTCAATTGATTGTTAGCTGTTTTTAATTCCTCAACACCTCTAATATTCACTTCTAAATTCTATTTCATCCCCCCTACTTCACTCGTGATTATATTTATATTATTTTTAATTACAAAATTTTCTCTCTCAATCATATCTAATTGACCAACTTGTACAACTATTTTCTCATTTATCTTATCATAAATACCCGTCAATTCAAGTTGAAATTCCTGTCTCAATTCGTTCTTCCCGTCTTTTATCTTCAACAGTAGTCTTGTTGATTTTGTTGCAGCTTTGGTCCTAGATCTTATTTTAATTCCTCTTGTCCTACTTCGATCTTCTGATGTACTTCTTCCATCTTCTGTAGTATTACTTCCATCTTCTTTTGTATTACTTCCATCTTCTCTCCCAGTCCTTGTTCCAATTTCTGTTGTCCTACTTCCATATTCTATTGCATTACGTCCATCATGTTCCGCATAAACGTCATCATATCTACGTCCTTAGTTTGTCCTTCTGCTGGCATGTCGTCCCTTCGTTCTGCATTCTCCTCGTCTGCCTTTCTTTGAATTTTCTGCCTGGTATCCATCGTTGTTTAACTTTTTCGGCCTTTGATTCCACTCGTCCGCCACGTTTAATTTAATGTATCGGAGATCCTTTCACATAGAGCTAACCACGTTGAGCGCCAAATTATGTAATGTTACTTCTTATATTTTTGAAGTGTTGTCCAACTTTATTCGCAAATTAGGTAATCTTCAATTCTGATTTACAGTCGAATGCAAAAAAAGTAGACAAAAACAGTTTACTGTAATTGATTTTCCTCAAATTGTTGTTGTATAAATCTGGATTTTTAAAATTCCCTTTCCTTCAAAATTTGACAATCTTTCAAAGTTGACATTTATTTTAAAACGAAGTTTCTTTATTCCAATAAAACTTGAATTTTCTCAGTAAGTTTTCTTAACCCACGTGATATTTGATCGTGGAATAATTGGAAGAGTCTGACGAAAATCACACGACAACAGTATCATGGCTCCACCAAAAATGTTTTGGTTGTCACGAGGATCCTTGAAGATCCTTTAACGTTCTGTCCATAGCCTCCAGTGAACTCTTGTGGGCCATAGTACATACATCTCAAACGATCAGTTTGCATATCTGTAGAATCTTCGCCTTTGCGCTGTTTTTGGCAATGTTGCAAACTGGCGCTTCGTTGATTTGTATGTTTAGTGGTAATTTTAAGACAGAATGTGCAGTTCATCCACCTTCTAACAATGTTGCAGCTATTCCAGATGAAGCCAACGCTAGGGCTACTTCATTTTGCGATCTGATCTTTGCAAATCAGATCGCAAAATGAAGCCCTAGCGTTGCCCTTAGTAATGAAATTAGGAACGTTTTTCCAGCTCGGTTTATTTAAACCCTACGCTATTTCCCATTATTTTTATTATTTAATCTTAATTTTTCCACAAGTCACAAGTGTCAATTAGCTATTGGTTGTTTAAACGTACAGAAGTTGTCATGCATTTCTACAGGCGGTGATTGGACGTAATTTTCGTTACCAGGGCGAAATCCCTCACGTTTTTGTCGACATTAAGTGGACTCGCGCGGCCCACGTACTGTGAGTCACGCCCGCAGTCTCTCGGAATACGAAAATATCGTGTATTTGAACATATTTTACGATTTGAATTATATAAATATAAATAATTGAATAAACATCTTTATTTATTCAATTATGTACGTGGAATTAAATTCGGAGCCATATTACGATACTGAATCTCTCTACGCGGTTCGATCCAATTATTCTACTTTAGTCTCGGCATCGTATTTCGCTGCTGCCAAACCTGTTATTCTATTTAACAATTTTCCTGCTAATTTAGATCATGCATTCCTAAATCGTTTTACAATCTCATACGGACCCTCGAATGACAAAGTTAATTTTACACAAATTCCTATCTTTGTGTTTCCAATCTCTTCATACAAACTAAATCACCAAGCTCAAATTCCGTTAATCTTTCCTTCATTTTTTTTCACTTTTATTCATTTTCTCTTCTCTTCTTCGTATCCGTTTATGTAATATTTTCCTACATTCATTATAAATTTTTCTCATATCCAGATGTTTATCACTTCTCCATGGTCTAATTGGATCCTCTTCTTTCATCACTGTTATTGGAATTTGTTCGGTTGCCAAATTTTGCGTATTGTTCATAACATCTTCTACCGTACTAAGATATTCATTCCATAAATCGTGTTATTGGTAAGTGTAGAGTCTTAAGAATTTTATCACGTTTCGGCAGGATTTGCTTGTGGATGTCGTAAGCTGCAGAGTTTAATTTTGATATTCCTTCTTTCCATTGCGTTTTTAAATCTCATATTAGTGAAGTATGTCGCGTGGTCTACAATTATTGATTTTGGTGTACAATTTTCTCTTGCATATCTATCGATGATTCTCGTTACCACCTGGGTATGACATTTTATGGTTATGGTTGGATAGACCTTTATGTACTTGCTAAAAACATCTACCATGACTAAAATGGTTGAGTAACCTTCCTTAATTTTCGGTAAGTTACTAATAAAATCTATTGCAACAATTTCAAGTATATCAGTTACTCGGATACTTTTAAATTCAGCAATATTAGTTCTATTTTTCTTTTCCTACTCCCTTAAAGAGATTATAAAATGTAAAGACCATAACAACATGGGATCAGTATGATTTAAAGAGAGAAAGTGTGATAAGGTGCAATCATGCGTCTCCATACGAAAAAGGAATATGTATATGTATATGTGTATATGTATACCTGTCGCTATAAATTATAAATGGAGCTTGAAAGACCTACGCACAGATGCTGAAATATGATTGACAAAAAGTCTGTTGTCGTCTTTGTGCGTTTGTGACTTTTTGTCTCCATGCCCCACAATAGCTTTTCTTCTAGTATATCATCATTATTATATTTTAATTAAATATTCCAATTTTTATGCCGTCGTTACTCCTTTCTTACCTATCTATACGTCAGTATGAAGGAATTATTATAAAAAAATATACGGAGTCGACATGATTTTACTCATAAGTATGACAGTCGTTAGTAAATTCCCAACACATTCTCTAATGAGACGGTTACGTTACTAATGGTATACTCGCAACTTGCGATAATGTCGATAATCTCCTTAATGTAGCGGGTGGCATATGATGCAAGAGAAAATGTATTTCCTCCTGTTTTAATTTGGACGCTCGACATAGCTTAGAGATGCAGGTAACGTATTTGATAATTGATTTTAACTAAACAACGCTCGAATACACTTCGGCGCTGATGCAATTTAGTATGGACTAAGTATAACTAGATTACGATATGTGCAGATCATTAATGAATGAATGTGTTTTTAATTTAGTTCCCTTTTAATATCTGGCACATGTCAATTTAGTTTCGTTCAACAGACTTACATTTCTTTAACAATTTCAATATGATGAACCTATGATAGATAGCCCGGACATAATGCAATTTAACAATATGTCCCAGAATAATTCTGATCGATTACACATTGACCCTAACTCCGCTAACAAATCGTATTTTGTCGAACAAAAAATAATTTACCATGAAAATAAAGTTGTGGTTCCGAAAAACAGCAACTCCAAATCGGTATTTTTTCATAAATTTCCATTGCATTCGTTTATTAGTTTTCTTTATCTTCTGGGTTACGTAGGTTTACATTGTGTAAATAATCTGCAGCTACAAAACTGAACATTCTTATACTTAATTTTTCGCAAAAAGTATCAATAAAAGTTCAATATCTTTATCTTTTATAAGAACATTTTTTTATAACTCGCACCGTTTTCGATATATCGAGAAGGTGATAATAGTAAACCATAATTTTCTAGTGTTAAATGGTTTAAGCCCTACAGCGAGTATAGACAACACAAGCATAGACAAACACATACACACATGTTTCAATACTTATAATATGCTTAGGGAAAGTCGTTTAAAATCTTCAAGAGATCACATCAGAACTCATGTAGATCCCCTGGTCTATAGTACCAATTATTTTGTTCGAAATGCATACCAAAATTAACACCAATATCATATATTCTTTTGAAATGTTCTGGTAAATTTACTTCATTAACGAAATCTAATTAATTAATTATTTTGTTTATTTTATTTTCAATTTATGAACTTTTATTATTATTTTTAATACAAAATATTACTAAATCGAATATTAACGACACTACTCAAAGCTCAAAGCTTGATTCTTAATTAAATTTAACCTTAGTGCTCATTTTATTAAAATTTTTAACATATATCATTGGTTCGTCTGGTGAAATGATCAAATCGAAATATTTTTAAGGTTCTTCTTTCCATTGGAAATACCGTGCACCATAATCAGCCTCGAATAGAAATATTTGAATTTTGTTATACTCTGACAATTGCTTATACAGGTAGCATATATAAATCACTCACATTGTAATATCACGGTGCTAAACTTCAGTCATCAGATATTTAGGTAATTGCCTTTAAATTGCAGTTTTATGGCCAAACTTTCACATACTTGACATACTAATGATAAATTACGAACAACGTTATTTAAACCTCGGTCAACTTGCACATTTATCTTATCAAATGAATCGCGATTGCAAAGGCGTTTTACGAATGGCTCAAAGACTCAAGTTTAAGTTCACTATTTATAGCGAAGGGATTCTATTCACCGTTTTGTTGTTATAGAGCGCTTTGTCTGAGTACCCCCATTGTCCTCTTGTTTAATAGACCCTGAATGCCCATTGTAATTAACTTTATTCAAATGCATGAGATGGGTGAATATGTCACGATGTAAACAAACACGGCGATGTAGATGTGATGTAATACGTGGTTTATGTGTCTTTAAATTCGATAATGCTTCATACTACTTTTAAGCGTGTCATTTTATGGACAGTGTAGCCACCTTAATGTGTATTTTATAATCAATGTTTGATGTATCGCATATTCGAATGAAATAGATTAGATTAGTAAATAATTAGACATAATTAGACAAAGAAGTAAATGAATTTTTGCGATATACAAAATTGGATTCATCCGGACAAGATAATAATGGCGATATTAATTTGAGCATGAAATATTGTTTTTTCAGAATTGTTTTGCTTGTTAGGCGAATGTATTGGTGACAATTACAACACCCTCAATGCAGTTCTACGGACCAATTTCAATATACAAATTACAACAAGAAGCAAAGATGGATGAAGAATACTTTAACAATCATGAAGAGATCGATGGTCTACATACAATTTATAAAGTGAAAAAGACAAAAACCTTTTCGAAGAGTATAAAGTGGAGTTATAAGTACATACAAAAAATTTACCAACAAATATCGCAATATCATGAACAAAGCTGGGAGAAAAACTAAAATATGTTAAACAAATAAAAACATAGTTGAGGAGCCAGTGGCGTCAACAGAAAAATTAAATAATTATTTCAGCACAACAGCGCAATATTTAGGCACCCAAATCAACAGCAAGTGGTGTTATTCTCAGATGATATATCCCCATTACTTACATATTGAATAAATATTTCGAAGGAGTATTCCCAAGGGAATTAAAGCAGAGTAAAGTTTATAGTCTTCTAAAAAAGAGGAGAACTAAGTCAAGTAAGTAAATATTTGTCCATATCTATTCTACATGCATTGTCAAACGTTTTTAAGTAAGCAATTATCAAAAGGGTGATCCAGTACTTTGAAAAGCCAATCTCCTACGAGAACAAGAACATGGCTACAGTGAAAATGTTTAAAAAGAACAACATCGTTAGTGAGATAATGTCATCTAACCCACAACGCACACAACCACAACCATTCTTCATCAAATCTTGCCTCAAATAGAAAGCAATAGTTTTGATTATCTAATGAACCGGTCGTATAATATGGTATTCCAAAGGACCCTGTGTTGGGTCCCACGCTCTTCATTATATGATCAACATTTAAATGAAGATGCTACAACATATCTGTACGCTGACGATACATGTCATCATAATAAATACATTTATACGTTTAACAACACTATATTATTCACACTTATATTTCTACAGCAAATATTTAGTATAATAATATTTCTGCGGGACTCATTATACGGTTCTATAATATATTATATAAACTTATTCCATTATAAGAAAGACCACGCAATTATCCTCAAGTGTCGGTTGTCCACAAATTGAATTAATTTCAAAGTCAAAGGACAACTTCTGTTGACTAATTATCTTCGCTTAATTTGAAAGAACTTCGATTTAGTAAACGGTTCGTCAAAATGAAAAGAAGAAAATTACAAATATAATTCTGCGATTTTCCGGAAACAATTTGAATTTATGTAGATGAGCTACTGTATTTCATGAATTCCATTACCAGTTATTTTTAATATCTAAATAATAGCACGTAATTGCTAGAAGCGAAATTTTGTTTACATACAAGTTATGGTTATATGGTTATGGACTAGTGGAGGGTACTAGTGTCCTTCATTCGGCCTTAACAGGCCCTTTTTCATCTTCCAAATCCCACTCCGACACCACTGGTTATACAATTGTTATGTAGACCTGTGTATCCACCTCCGACCTAAAACTCCCTACGCTAATGGTAGGTGAGTGTCAACGTGGGTGGGAACTAATCGTTTGACTTTTCAGGTCTCCAAATCGAAAACAGCCTCTAGCTTGACATATCTACCACTTAAAAAGTCACCGTATCGACGGTTTAACATGCCCCTGAAAAACGATTTTGGCGCCTCAAAACCCTCTAAACGTGTGACCAGATTTTAATCTGAACGGGCGGTGGGATCGAACCTGTAGTACCGAGGTTCTTTAAGTCAACGCGCTAAGGCACTGATCTACCAATTAAATAAAACATATTTTTACACTTTGCTTCTTAAGTAAAAATAAATATAAATATTAACCTTAAAACTTTATAGTATATATTAAACGGATACAACACTATCGTTTCCGTTTCGTCTCCCGAGTGACTTCGCTTAATGGACCAGGTTTAGACATAAATGCTCTCATACTTTCAAACACCACGTTTCAGGCGCAGATTCATATAGGGTAATTAAATTATGTGACTAATTCTTTTAAAAAGCTCCACCATCATACTTAATGCCTCCTTGGTTATCTTAATGTTCTATTCGCAAGAACATAAATGCATTTAGCGTCGCCGTATCAATTATGTTATAAAAAAGTGCTATACGACAATGTTTGGTTAAACTTTTGGACGTTTAATCAATTAGATTTACATCACGTTTTGTTTTGTTGACTTCTAATATTATTTTTGGTTTCTTTTAAATTATTTTTACGCCAGATTTGGCTGATTGACTTGACATGTGCTGAATAAATTTGAATCTACCTCTATCAGCTGAAAGTTGATCACCAACATTACACTGCTTTCTGGCATTAAGGTTTTCCTGCCATTGTCTATAAAAATCTGACAATTACGTGATCCTAGCAAGATTATGTTACAGTGACCGGAAAATTCATCGGGGGAAAATTTGTCTGGAAAATTCATAGTGGGAAGTTAAAATTGTGATTATATTGAATTGGATTGGTTTCGCTTGGTTTGAGTTGGGTTGGTTTGGATTAAATTTCATTTTCTTATTCTATTTCTTCTGGTAATTCCTTTAACTCTTCTGAAATATTTATGTTTATAGCTTGTATTTTACTTTTCATTGTATTCGTTAGCTCCCACGCGCTAGAATTGGTCTAAAAATTGTTTTCTATAGTATTATTTCTGTTTCCCTATTTATCTCTCTTTATTTTTTAAACTGTGATGAAATCTTGAAGCATTTCTAATTCTTTTATTAACTTCTGTGTTTATCAGTACTCGTAGATATTTGAATTCATCCACTTGTTCTATTTTCCGTTGGTATATTTCTACGTTGATATTCTTAGTGTCTTTATTTATTACCATTACTACTGTTTTATTTGTATTTATTTTCATAGTTCTCTTCATTAGTTCTTCTTGCCATATCTGTAGACTTTTGTATGTATTTCTCTTTTGCCGCACAGATTATTATTGAAGCCGATGTGCATCTTCTTGGTCTTGTCTGCTGTTGCTTTAATTACATCGTCCATTATCAACAAAAACAATGTTAGACTCATTACGTCACCTAATAATCGCTTATTTCGAATGTTTCCGACTGTGCATTATCCTCTCTTACGTAGCTTTTATTTTTATCGTATAACCCCTTCATTCCTTCCTTTAATTTTGGGTTCAGGTTTTTTTCATATTTCGTTTCGTTGTATTGTGTTGAAGGCTTTTTCAACGTCCAGGAAGATCATATGTAAGTTGTTTATTCTGTCATTATTTTTTTATGCTAAAAATATGGTCCTGTACAGATTTTCCTTCCCTAAAACTACAGCGCTTCTGCTAACTGATCGTCTACTGTATTTCTTAATCTTTTCCAATATACTTTTGACACCACGCTTAGTATTATGATGCCTGCACAATTCCTATTATTAGTATTATTATTATATTATTGGTATTATTACTTATATCTTCCAAACTTCAGGTACTTTTCCCATGCTCCATGCTTATATATATATGTCATATCATTTCTATCCATGACACCCCTAAATTTTCCAGCATTTCTGCATGTATCTTGTCGTGTTCTGCCGCGTTTCCTTTTTCATTTGCTTGACTGTGTTTGTAACTTCTTCTACTTGGATATTGTTTTCTTCTTCGTCTGGTATGTAATTAGTTTCTTCTTCTTTTAGTTGATAGCTTGTTCATCTGGATGAAAAAGTTCCCAGAAATATGCCGTCCATCTTTCTATTATTTCTTCCCCTTCCGTTATTATTCTGTTATCTTACGTTTTCACATGCTTCAACACTTTGTAGAATAATTTCGGATTTACTTGGCTCATCCAATTTCCTGCCAAACTTTCACATCTTTCTTGCTTAGCTTGCAACATCATTTTCCATTGTGGAGAGCTTGCTGCTTTTTGCTACTAACGCTAAGTGCATCAATTGTCGTTTTGCAGTCAAGTGTTACACCTAGGTATTCTCGTTGTTAATAGTATTTGGATGCTATTGATTCTACTAGAATGCGGTATCGTGTATCGTCTGCTTCGTCTAGTAAATGTGATTGATTCACATTGTATCGTTTACAGTCAATTTCCAGTCGGTATAATAGCGTTCTAGGCCCCTCTTATGTGTTGATTTTCGCGTGTGCCATGACGTATACGTAGATGGAACAGTTGCGATCCAAGGACGTATCATTCCTGCTCTTATGAGATGCGAAGCTGATATGATTTGAAACCAAATTGTTCGCGTAAAAGGAGACCGCTCGACACGGCCTTTTCGTTTTGTTAATTATAGTCTCTTTCACCTTTGATAGTACATTGAGGAGGATGATCGGTCTGTAGCTGCCTGGTTTGTCACGTTACTTCCCGTTTTCCGATTGAGTATAGGGATTACTACAGCCCTTTCCAAGTGGCTGAAGGGGCATTATTGCATTAGCCCTAGTGTAACTGTCTTACGCAATGGCAGTTGTACTAGGGCTTTCCGGGAGATGTTCTTTAGAATTGTAGTTTGAATTGCGTCTAGTCCTGAAGCTTCTAGCGGGCCTTGCTTTTTGATTGCGTTGAATATTTCATTGGGAGTCGCTAGCTTGATAGCGTCCCCATTGTCATTTTTATTTTGGTTCTCATTGGACATTTCCACTTTCCTCGGACACGAGCGGCCGTACCGCCTGTAATTTCTTGCCGTCATGCACCAGACAGATCTACTTTTCACTTCTGTGCGCCCAGATCTTCGCTGGTATTTGTCTCGTCTGTTCGTTTGTCCAGCGTCTGTCCACGGCCTGTTTCCTCCATTGCCGCGTTTTCCATTGTCTGGTACGGTTCTCTATGTCTTGTAGGATATGCTCGGGAAGAATGTCCGGATTCTGTTCTTATATACCGGTGTCCCATTGGCGTTGTTTCTGAGGAAATTCCACGTTGTATGTCTTGCATTCATGTACCCTACTACTATTGTTGGCTATACCAGCCGTTATCATGAACTCGTTGAAATTTAATAGAACTTATTTCCAGATGTAGCGTGGTGTTGTCGCGGTCACGGAAAGGTATATTACCGCGTCCGATTTTGTCTTGTCTTTCAGTTACGAAACCCTGAATGGTTACTTTGTCTGCATCTCTCAGTTTGGTTTCATTGGTGCTCATAATATCAATGTCGTGTACAATAAGGAACTGGATAAGTTCCCTAATTTTGTTCTTCAGTCCGTTAGTGATCCAAGTGTAGATATTCAGTCTAGTCATCGTCGAGGAGGTCGGCTATAAATGCTACGAATATTTTAAACTTTTCGCCTTGTGGGCGTTCGTTCATTAGTTTTAAGAGCGTGAGCATTTTTGTAATATTCGTTAGATTATTTAGTTTATGTACTTGTTCATGAAATTTATCTACATTTTATTTTCCTTCTTCTCTTTGAGGGACTACCGGTCTTGGGATTGGTACAACCTAGGGCGGATAGTATTGCTTCTTTTGTTGATCTTGTTGCTGCTGCTAGCGATGTTGTCGTTGCTGCATGTGCTAGTGTTGTTGTTGTTCCGCTTTCGCCTGCCTTCGCAGTTGCAGCACACCGCTGCTTATTTTTGTGCATTCAGGAGTAGGATGGCCTTCCCCGCAATGCAACAAGAATTTTATATTTGCTCAGGTAGACGGTTAAGCAATTTTTTTTACTAAATGTACAATGCCTTTAGTACAAACTTATTTAGAAATTTTATTGTACTTGCATTGTGCGTTCTATTATATTCTATATCAATTAAATTTAAGGGAAATATTTCATTTACACTTTGCATATCTTGTATATGTGGCCAAAAAGTCTAACTACTTTTCACAAGAATGATAATACCTCAAATGCAATTATAATACATAGAATGACGAATTTATTAATGCGTGCGCTCTTACATAATTCACAAATCCCAACATATTTTGACATGCGCCAGTATTCTGCGAGAAATAACACCCGGCTTTGTTAAAATATACTTGTCGTTTAAAATAATATCTATCAATATTTTTGTAAAGATATAATATTAGCACTTCAAATTAAAAGAAAACAACCACCGAACAACTACAGAAGATAACCAAGAAACTATGAATTGTAACTAGTTTGATAAGACTCGGTGCTTCAGAATCACGACTATGGGGGTTAAATGATTTTAGAGCTACAGTGACGAATAAAGTCATTGTTCATTGACATTACTAACAGCGCGCACAAATTTACTAATAGTTTTTGTACTAAAACGTGCATGAACTACACTGCCTTTCAAATACCACCACCCCGAACCACTGAACATATAATGATGAAACTTGGTGGAAATATAGTGCACATAGAAAAACAAATGATTACATTTTTAAGAAAAAACTGATAACATTTAATGATTAAAAATTTAATAATGGGTTAAACCCCCACGAATTTTTATGCACTCAGCAATCCTTCTGGGCGTACTCGAAATTAGATTATTGATATCCTCTTGAGGTACCTAAGGCTATCTGTAACTATTGGCGCAACTCCTCTAAGTTATTGGGAGGATGGGGTGAATGCCGCAATCTTCTTTCCATTATATCATAGAAATGTTCAATGGGGGATAAGTCTGATGATATTGGAGGTGAGGGCAACATATTGATGTTGTTTTCTTCCAGGAAGACTGATGTTATATGAGCAGTATGAGGCCACGCATTATCTTGCTGGAAGGCTGCTCCTGGAAGGTTTCGTAATAATGCCACAACAACTTGTTCCAACACTGAATCAATGTAACGTCTAACGTTTAGTGTGCCCGGAATGAATACCAGACGAGATCTTCTTCCATAGCATAGCGCCCCCCATACCATAACCCCAGGAGTTAAAGCCGTCGTTGAACAAATTGTAAATTTTGTCTCTGACAACTAAGTCGCTAATCCTCGAACGTCCATCAGAGTGCCAGAAGCAAAATCTTCATTCGTCGCTGAAGAAGATCTCATTTCATTCAGGAACCCAATATTGTTGGTCCTGGCACCAGTGAAGTCTGATAGCTTTATGTTCTCTTGTTAGAGGAAGACGAAAATAAGGACGATAAGAACGTAATTCAAATATCCGTATTCGGCGATAAATCGTACTCATGGATACCAATTGCTCTTATCCAATTTATTCCAACGGCTCGTGATGCTTCTTCCGGGTCTCTAACTGCATTTCGCCTTAAGAGCCGATTTTCTCACTCTTGCGTCACTCTTCGTCGTCCAGTACCTCTACGACGAACACCTAGAAAGGTGTTCTTTCTGCCAGCCTCTACAAGTATGTGTGTGACTGATTGACACGTCTGGCTATCTCACGGATGATTAAACCAGCCTCATCCATCCCGACAATTCGTCCTCGTCCAATAGGCGTAATTTGATGAATTCGAACTCGTAGCATTCGAAAGGTCCTAACAGTTACAACAATCAAGTATTTCCACATGTACTAGATATTATTCTGGGTTCAGTAGTTTGGGCTGGTCTATTTTATTTAAAAAGCAGTATATACAGGTTGTTAAAAAAACTTTGAGGGCTGAGGGCTAGTATGGCCCAAAATATGCCGAAAAGTCTTATTGAGCATGGGTCCGCAAATAGGCGGTTTCGGAGGTACGAAATTTTTTTATTTCCACAATACGCATATGCGGGCCGACGAATATCCCCCATGCTATTACGAAATACAGACACCAGATACGTTTTTCATTGAACAGTTGGATGGGTATTTTGGGCGACAGCTTACTAGGCCCAGTTGTTCTGCCAAACCGATTGACAGGCGCTGATTATCTGAACTTTTTGCAGAACACACTGGGTAATCTTTTAGACGAGATTCCTTTGAAACAAAGCCAACAAATGTGGCATTTTCGATTGCCGTTAAAGAGTATTTACATGGAACTTTTGGACGAAGATGCACAGGAAGTGACCTGTATCATCATGTATTGGACCTGTATCATGACCTGCAAGAATGCCTGCTTTAAACCCCCTTGATTTCTTCTTTAGATATATTTGAAAATGTCGGTGTACGCTACGCCTGTAGATAATCTCAAGGGGTATATCAAAGATGTTACCAAATCCGAGTCACTGTAGGTCTTTTCGAAAGAGTTCGAAAGTCCATGCCACCTAGATGTGGTGTAAGTAGTGTAAACGCAAAATGTTTCGTATCTCCGAAACCGTATCTCCATTTGCGGACCCATGTTCATTAAGACTTTTCAGCATATTTTGTACCATACCATCAGCTCTTAAAGTTTGTAACACTTTTTTTAACACCCTGTATACGAAAAAGCAAAAATAATCAGTTTTGGCTATAAATTGTCAAGTAATTTAACACATATTTAAGGATCGAGAATTATAGATTTTCTTACTAAATTGACGAGTGTCCCAAAGTTACAATGGAGACCGATATTCCGCAATAAGGAATAAGTAAATAAATTCAAAGGAGTTATTAATCTTCATAAGGAAGCTAAATTTTTTCCACTTTTTTAGTGCAAAAAAACAGAAAATTATACTTAAAGCAACGTATATGTATTCATTATATGTACACCCGGTATACGTATTCGTTATCACAGACAACCGTTCTAGCTTTACGGAAAATAAATTGCACGGGAATTAGCTAGGGAATATTTAATGGCGTATTCAATTAGGTGTACATTTTATAATAACATTTCCGCGATATTTTACGTTGGTGCGAACTGAAACGATATTTATGTTTGACTCGACCATAATCAGCTGTTTTATAGGACATACGTGGTACTTTATCGGCCTAGTCCATAATGATAAAGTAGTTTGGACTCCAGTCAATGTCAAATTATTTCAAAATATGTGTTCTTTAAACACCACATACGGTAATTCCTGTAAACATATAGAGATTTCGATTTGGTTGCCAAAATCATGGAACGCCATTTCCTTTACGTCGTCCGAAGCCACTCTTGGCTCTATTAGATCCATTTTTAAGTCAGAATCGATAAATTAATAATCATTAGCAGTTTCACACACTTGTCAAAATATATTTTTCGTCAACTACGTAACTATGACAATGGCGAATGCATACCTACCTACTTTGTAGTAGGTATGCTGTAAATTATTAAAGATTCTCACAAATAAGAATTAAAGAAAAAATCTTTCATTGCGAGTCAAACATAAAGCTACGTATGCAACTCGTACATAATCTGGCTTTTTGGACTCGCCCTATTTATCAGACTCGCTCGCAAGCTCGCTCGTCCATAACTCATAGGACTCGTCCAATAATAGTATATTATTCAATGAGAGGTAATATGGGCAATAACTCACGGGATGATTGTAATCATCCAAGTGAGTTATTGCTATTATCTCTAGTTGAATACTATACATTAGGCACGACTGTTCTTCTGGCAAAAACGTTTACCTTTTTAACCGTATAATTTTTAGACTTTCGTTTGAGGAACTCTGATAATTTCGTTTCGTAAAAGTTTCAATATTTACTCTCTTATTTATACTGAGTGTACATGTTGAAAATGTGTATTTCATTGGCAATTTTTTAAAATATGCCAGAAGAACAGTTTCTGACAATCATTTTACGTTCTTACTTGCACTCCAATCCAAATATTTTGGTAGGCCACACTATATTTCTTGTGCGATTTATCCGGCAGGTTCAGGTGGTGTACAAATTTTTGAATCACTGTCTGATCTCATTTTGCCATTTACCCTGTCCAATTTGATATTTAATTGTTTGACATGATATTTAATATCGGCCAATTAGATAACATTTCTTAAATAGTTACTATGGTGACTAAGCGTGAGTTATTATAACTCACGCTTATAACTCCAGCTGGGTAGCTATAGATGCCATTATTTGCAGAAAAGTAATAGGGTAACGTATGTATAACGTTGTTCAGTCGTGGATAAAGACATATATTATGTACTTGTTTCATAAATAGCCATTATGGTGGAGATTTTCGTCCTATATGTAGCATTTAGAAGAATTTACGAAACTGGGGAATGAAAAATTGATTCACCAGAATCATTATATGAGAATAGAATATTTATAAATGTTGTTATGCTGATATCTCGTTTCATGGTTTAATGATTCTAAATAAAACTTTACAGAAATAACTGTCCAATTTCCACGTTTTTATTTTAATTTTCACAATATTATCCAATATAAAAGTAAAATGGAGCATGCTTAAAAAATATATTAAAAAAACACTCAGTATTCTAATTATGAACTCTGTTTGCACGATAGTGCTTACGAATTTTAATTAATGAAATATTTATTCAAAAATTGTAATAAACCTGTATCATTGTTATTTAGCAACCTCCAAGAATTGAACAATAAACGAAAAATTATTGCGTTGTTCTCAGTCAACTAACAGCGCCAAATTAAGCCCTTTGTTTTCGTAGGTACGGCATGCATATTCATGATTTCCACGCTTTGTTTGATGTAATTACATTTTTGCTACGTTAAACTGTCACATTTATTGCGTAAAATGTTCACGGATTGGAGTCCGTTAAATTTCGATAAGCAGCAAAGCCAACATGGCTTCATGCAAATATCGTAGCTGTCCGTTAAGATAAATTATCACTTTTCAAATTTACAATTTTAGCGCCATGGATAAATATGCTTGCAGGGATAATTAATGTCCCTTTACCCTTTAGGCATCATCCTCATACTGTTTGCGGAGTAGAGATAATGGACAATATATAATATTAATGCAGAATTATGTGATTGAAGCTAATCATGTGCACGGAAATTAATGAAAATATATACTAGAGACTACTTTGTTCGCTATATTCCAAGTAAGTGGGCTCTGCGGTAAGCATTATTTCTTATTTCTTAATTTTTTAGTTTCTACGATAATTCGAATGTAATATAGTCATACATTCTTTTTAGCTTGATAATAGAACTATGATTTTTATTTCCCATACTAACTTTCAAATATACACCCACTGCAATGATACCAATTTCATGCAGTTTACAGTTTGCTTTATGTAAGTTTCTTGTATTAAAAGTCTGCTTGCCGATACAGCTGTGAGAAATTGGGGTACATTGTTCTATTAATTAAAGTGGAAATAATTGAATTAACATAATGAACTTGACAAAGTCAAAGCAAATTATTACGCATTAATAATTAATTAAGAAAATTAAACCAATGAACATTTTACTTGCCGCAATGCATTTACAACAATCCGGAAATAACCGGCGCCTGTAGCATAAGCGTGAACTCTACCAGTTCATTTAATTGCATTTCATTTAATTAACCAAAGATTCATTTCATAATATAGCGAAATATTTGTATAGAATTAAACAAATAAACAAAATATGTTAAAATTTAGTTCCTCTCAATGTCATTTTTTATGAGGTCAACTTTTTGAAAATAGGGGATTAAAAAATGCTTGCTCTTAATAGAATAAATATATATAATCATATAATCATATATCCCCTTTTACCCTTAGGGTGTAGGGGTAGACTTTATTTCCCTTGTGTAAATCTCTTCCACTCCTTACGGTCCCTAGCTATTCTTCTTGCTTCTTCCAGTGTCCTTCCTCTCTTGTTTATCACGCTCTCAATCCCTTTATCCCATGTCTGCTGCGGTCTTCCTCTTTTCCTTCTTGTTGTTATTCTAGCTTCCCATATTTGTTTCACCGGTCTATCCTTGCTCATTCTTTGCAGGTGTCCCCACCAACTTAGTTGTCTTTGTTCTATGAACTCCATCAACGACTCAATTCCCAGCTCTTCTCTAATCCGTGTATTTTTAATTTTGTCTCTTCTCGTTACTCCCATAACTCTCCTCAAATATTTCATTTCCGTAGCCTGTAATTTGCTCTCAATCTTCTTTGTTATTATCCATGATTCACAGCCGTACGTCAGGATTGGTCTGTATATCGTCCGGAATACGTTCATTTTTGTTTGCCTTGATATTTCTTTCTTGTTGATAAATTTGTTGTTCATTGCATAGTATAATCTTATTGTTCTTTCTATTCTTGTATTTATTTCAGTTTCTTGTTTCCTTGTATCTTCTATAATGGATCCTAGATATTCGAATTGTCTGGTTTGTTCTATTCTCACTCCTTCTATCCTTATGTCTAGCTGTATATCTGCAGTAGTCATTACTTTTGTTTTACTTAAGTTTATTTTCATTTCTTTTTCTTACAGTTCTTCATTCCATATGTTTATATTTTGTTGTAATGCTTTCTCACTTTCTGCTATTAGTACCACATCATCTGCAAACACCCCTTCCGATATTGTTATCCTTTGTAGGTTAGTGTATCCGATATTCATTTTTTTACTCCTCCGTGTGCATTTCTTTATTATCTCGTCCATAAAAATTGTAAATAGTATTGGGCTTAGTCCTCCTCCTTGTCTCAATCCGGCTTTTGTTGTAAATCCTTCTGATTTCATATTCCTTCTTATTATATAATTCGTATTGTTCTTGTATAGTCCTTGTATTACTCTTATCATTTTGTTATTCACTCCTCTTTGTTTTAATATTTCCCATAGTCTTGATCTCTTTACTCTATCGAACGCTTTTTCAAGGTCGATGAAAGCTAGACATACTTCTTTGCCCTTTAATAACGTCTTTCAGTTCTTTCTTAGTAAATTTTTCTTGTTCTTTCACGTCCTTGTTTTCCTTTGTTCTGTTCGGATTTTCCTCTGTTTCTTCGCTTTTCCCTTCTAGCATCTCCATGAAGTACTCCTTCCATCTTTCCATTATTTCAGCCTCCTCCTTTAGTAACTTTCCTGTAGAGCTATTTATGGTTGTTTCCTCTAGTGTTTTTCTTTGTCTAAATGACTTGAGTGTTCTGTAGAATAACTTCTGGTTTCCGCGGCAGTCGTTTTCTAATTTTTCACCAAATTCTTTCCATTTGTTTTTCTTTCCGAATGTTACCAACTCTTTTACCTTTCTCCTTTGTGATTTGTACTTGTCATAGTTTTCTCTTGTTTTATGTGACAGGTAATTTTTGTATTTAATTTTCTTTTTTTTACTTCTTCTCTTATTTCGTTTGTCCACCATGTTGTTTGTTTCCGTTTATTATTTATTTTACATATTCCGCATATTTCGATCGTGCTGTCTATCATTATATTTTTGAAGAGATTCCAACTTTGTTGTACTTTTCTGTAGCTTTTCTGATTATTTCAGTGTATTCTTCCATCTTATATATATATATTATATATATCTTCTTATTTATAGAATAAATATACTACCCAATGTCTTGTAATACCAATATTTGTATAATTTCAACGATTTAAAAAAAGTCAACTGAAAAAAAATTCATCTGTGCAGAGGGTTTACAATAAAAAATAGTTTACGCTCAAGTTTCAGCTTGTATAAACATGTATAAACATATGTGCCCATATATTATGGAAAAAGTTAAGGAGAGTTTTGCGCTATTTCGCAATTCCGTCAGAAATGGCCTTTGCCATTCAATATTTTTTTATTTTATATCATAGCAGTTGTAATAATTATAATATTTTGGCTACAGGATAATGTCAACAAAATTTTTAACAACGCACCTTCTAGAATAGTAGAAACATTGGAAATAACATGTATTTCATTGTAGATACACAGCACCAGAAATAATATAGGGAGTAATAATTTTACTCAGTAGCTCGAGACGCGAAACTCCCAATCAAGTTCGTCAACATTTGCGAGAATATATCTCTGCCCATAGAAGAATGTCCTGAATACTTGTTTCTCTTCAAAATATATTACTATTGTATAACAAATTGTCAATTAATAAGGTATAATAACATGAATAAAATTAACCCATTTATGTTATTTTATATTTATCTTTTGTCCCTGTTGCTCACTGTCTTAAACTATTAGGCAGCAAATTGAAATCACTTCGAATAAAGTCCACCTCTCTTCTGCCAGTATAATCGTAAATTATTCGAGGTTATAAATGTAATTCTAAATATTTTACCAATTGTCTATATATTCAAAGATGTAGATGACGACTTAGTTAAATCAATTTCTACTTCACCCATTACTACTACAGTCACATATTTTCAACATTTTGTACGGGCAATAAATGGTTTGATGAAGGATTTCATCGTGGAAAATGCATCGTGGGAAAAAAGAAATTTAACCCAACTTTAACGCAACTGAACCCAATCCAACTAAAGCCAACCCAACCCAGCCCAGCCTCACCCAACCCAACCTAACCCAATTTAAAGAAAATATTGATTTTTTTTTTAATGCATATGCGAATATTGTACAAATATTCTGCCAGTATAATCGTGAATGATTCGAGGTAATAAATGTAATTCTAAATATTTTACCAATTGTCTATAAATTCAAAGATGTAGATGACGTCTTAGTTAAATCAATTCCTACTTCATCCATTATTACTACAGTCACATATTTGCAACTTTTTGTATGGGCAATAAATGGTTTGATGAAGGATTTACGGAAAATTCATCGTGGAAAGTTCATTGTGGGGAAATCATCGTCTGGACAGTTTACCGTAGGACAAGTCATCGTAGAAAATGCATGGTGGGAAAAAAAAATTTAACCCAACTCCACGCAACTGTACCCTTACTTATGCCATTGATATTTATTGCATTCAGATAACAAATTCATATGCGTGTTTCATATTTGTGAATAAAGATTTTTCTTTGTTACGGATAAATATAAATGTACCCAGTGACATATAAACTGCACCACCTAGAAGGGGTGGGAATTTTTGGACCAAATTTGGCAGGAATAGTGGAGTAGTCCAGGGAAATAGTTGATTAAAATTTGAAACCCAATCATCAAGTAGTCATGGAATTTTTGACGTTTGTGTTACTTTTTAGAGGTGGTGATAGCCAACCAATTATCGAGTCATTTTTTGAATTTGTTCCACTTTTACGGATCCCGTTCTTTAGTTTAAAGTGTTTCGAGTGTTTAACGATGCCTAGAGGAAGGAGTCCTCAAGTTTACCAGCAGTTGAGTGACTTTGACCGAGGGCGGATTGTTGGTTTACGAACCAATGAACGTCAAGATCGCCGCTTAAGACTAATGGCCTTGAGAGACCGATTCTCTACAACTAGATCAATATCTGATCAATGGTTAGGTGAACAAGGTCGTCCGATAGGCTTGCGCACAGTTTATCGTCGAATAAGAACCTTTGGCTTGCTGTCTTACCGCCCACATCTTGTGCTACCTCTCACTGCTCAACATCGCCAGGAACGTTTGGCCTAGTGCACGGAAAGACTTCAATGGAACTTGGAGTGGCATCGAGTTATCTTTAGTGACGAATCGCGATTTTGTTTAGGAATGCATGATGGTCGGATGACTGTTAGACGAAGACGTGGAGAAAGGCGCAATCCTGATTTTTCGATTGCGAGGCATGTTCACCGAACTGTGGGGTTGATGGTGTGGGGTGCTATTTCTTACGGCAGTAGGTCACCCTTGCTCTTCATTCGGGGCAGTATGACCGCCCGACACTACATTGACGAAGTGGTAGAACCACATGTTCTTCCATATCTTCGAGGGCTGGAAGACCCATTTTCCAGCAAGATAATGCACGACATCACGTAGCAAGGGTTTCTCTTGACTTGTTTAAAGAGGCCAATGTTAATCTTTTGCCTTGACCACGAAGATCTGCCGATTTGTCGCCCATTAAGCACGTGTGGGACATGATGGTTAGAAGATTGAGGAATCTACCGAACCCACCGTTGACAATAGAAGCTCTATGGCATGAAGTACAGGCTGCTTGGGATGCCATACCCCAAGAAGACATTGATCACCTGCTGGAATCAATGCCAAGGCGGGTCAATGAGTGCATCAGAAATAGGGGCGGACCAACACATTAAAGAAAAATCGAAAAGACGAAGTGTTTTCTTTATCAAATTTTAATCAATTGCTACCTTAGACTAGTCCAATGTTTCTGCCAAATTTGGTCCAAATATTCCTACCCCTTCTAGGTGGTGCAGTTTATATGTCACTGGGTATATTTTATTTGATTCAGTAAATCAATATGAAAATACAGGAGGAATGGTCAAGTACATGTGGGAAAGGGCTAAAAACCTGATGAATAAGAGTTTAAGAAAAAAGCAAAGCTCTAAGGACTGGAATATAGTAATTGTAATGCCAATGTTTAAAAATGGAGACCGCAAAGATTACATTAATTAGAAAAAAGATTAAGAGAATAAATGGAATTAACATAAGAAGAGTAACAACATGACTCTAGAAAAGATAAAAGTACCCAAGATTTGATATTTAACCCAAGAGAATTTGGAGAAAACTACCTCGGAAAGGGAAAGGAATTCACATATGCTACATAGATATTAAAGGGGCTTCCGACAGTCTAAAGAGAGAGGAAGCATGTATGGAAAAGTTTAGGAACGAGAGGAGTAGAAACAGGCACTTTACAAACGTAACAGTAATAAAATAAGAACGCACAACGACGAATCCGCAGAATTCGAAACAAAGGTGGGCCTAAAGCAAGGTTGCGTACTGAGCTCTCTATTGTTCTCAATAGTTCTAGACGATGTTTTAAAGGGAAGTGAAGAGAAATAAAAAAAATGGAAATAGGATCATGGAGAATGAAAACATCAACAATAGTAGAATTAATGTTCGTGGTTGACATCACATTTATATCATAATCCAAGTAAAAACTACAACATAACTTCAAATATCAAAACGAACTAATGAAATAAATATGCAAATAAAGGCTACACGAAATTGAAATAGAGGGCAGAATACCAGAACAGAGATTGAGAATTGATCAGGAGATAAGAGGGAATATGAAGAACGGGAAGAACAAGAACATTCCTTGCTCTAAAGGGGAATAGCTAAACTTATACAAACATAAGTTTACCTGAACGTGGTGAGACCCCCAGATATATATATGGCAGTGAATCATGGACAGTAAGGAGTAGAAATAAAACCAAATAAAAGAGTGATGGGGGAAAGACAACTGAGCTGGCTGGGACACATACACAAAATAAAGGAATAGAAAAGTAGAATAGAATCGGCCGACGCAGAATGAGACGGGCAGAACAAGTAAGAAACGCTGTAGAAAAAAGGAACATCTAAAGGAACGAAACCAATAGACTGGAAATCAAAAATATATGAAATATTGCACACAACATAATCCGAAACTTCGGGGTAAACGCACTGGCGATTAAATAAATAAAATAAAACTTTTGAAGCTATTTGCTTCACTATATCACCAGTATGAACACTCTGAAAGGGTTAAGTTAAGTGTGTCACAATTTAAAAGAGTTTGTGAACTAGATCGAGAGGATCCACACAGATGGATCCTTTGTTAGATGTTTTCAAATCGTTAATTTTGGGATGGGTCCGCACCCTCTTGGAATTATTCTATATATAACCATGCTCGACCACATGCATATATAACCATGCTAACTTTTTAGCGAAGAGCTCTAATTTTCAGACGAATGTATGCAGTTGTTATCGGCAGAATAATCTCCTCGGCGCACGCTGTGCAGCCATTGAACCTTTGACACAAGTTGAACCCACTTTAATAGCTGATACTGCTGAACTATAACGACTAAAGTAAGGAAAACTCAAAATTTCGTGTTTCCTCTTGATTAATGAGAAAAGACAACAGGGTTCCATTATTTGCCTCAATTATACGTGTCAAGCATCACTCTAACTGTTGTCGTATGTATTCTGCTGTTAGAGTTTATACCAATCTGAACGGACTGAAGCCCAGATAATATGATAATACATGCATATGTATCGGTCGATCCTCAGTAGAAAACCAGTAATCTCATACCCGACGTTTCTCTAGTGCTTCTTTGCTGACCTTGCCCAACAACGTAAAATTTTACTACCTCTCCAAAGCGTGTCTGTCGACACTACATTGGCGGTCCAACGTTCATGTGTTGGTACCAAAATCTACGAGGGGAACTAGAAAAACTATGTACCTGGCTATGATAGCAACAATTGACAAGCGTGTGGGATTAAAATCAAATAGCGACAGGTCTGTGAAAGGTTCACAATAAATTTAAATCAAATTCGCTTATTTGTTTTCATTTCGTGAAGTCGACAGTAGTAGAAAATAAGTGTAGTAACATTGGAGCATTGAAGTGTGATAACATTTGCAATAATCCGAAAGCAATTCATCATCAGATGTCTACAATCTACGGAAACAATGCCATGTCATATTATGTAGTAAAATTTTGGTCTAAACAGTGTCATTGGGGAAAGGAGTCCATCGAAGATGATGCCAGAAGGAACACCTGCAGAAACGACAAATCCGGAAGCTGGCAAGAAGTGGAAGAAATGGTGCCCGATGAACGCCTTTCTAAGGTGTCCACCATCGCTACAGCATTGAAAATATCTGAGCCTAGCGTTATAAACATATTGCATTAAAAATTGGGCATGAGCAAGATGAGTTTCCAGGCTGTTGACTCCTGAACAAAAATTGCGAAGGCGACAAGTCTCTCAAGATCATTTGACCACTCTGGAGGTTGATCCTGACTTTTTAGCTCGAATTGTAACTGGAAACTTGGGTACACCACTGGGTTCCCGAAACAAAACAAGAATCCATGCAATGGCTGCATAAAGGTTCTCCACCGTCAAAGAAAGCTCCAACTCGGCCTTCTGCAGAAAAGCGCATGGCATAAATTTGGGACTTGGAAAGCGTTATTTTAATTGATTACATGCCGAAAGGCACTCCAATTAATGAAGAAGTTGACGGTAATACTCTCAAGAAATTACGTAAAGGCTTTGACAAAAAACGTCGCCATTTGTCCCAATCGAATGTGCTTCTTCTTCACGACAATGCGCCTGTGCACAAAGCTGTGAAAGTTCGACCAATCTTGGCGGACTGCGACTTTACTGAGCTTGACCATCCACCATATGGCACAGGCATGACACCATTGAACTATTATTTATTCCGAAAGTAAAAAAAAATCTAAGAGGAAAGCGTTTGCAGACGAATAAACACTGCAGGTTATCGAACAATATTTTAACACCCACGAGCAGACATTTTTTTCTAGTGGTATGTGGTCCCTTCCGGAGAAATGGCGAAAGTGTATTAATGTTGATGAGATTATATTAGAAAATAAATGTTTAATAAATCGAATGTCTTTTCTTTCTCGGTTCGGTAGATAATTTTTCTAGTTTCCCTCGTATATACCAATAGCCCTTGATCAATACGACCTCGTCGGTGATATTAATTACCCCTTCTAATTGGAGGTATTAATATATGAAACATACATTGATTGATTCCACTTGATATCAATAATTGCAGAAGAAAAACGTTGTCTTGGATTTTTTTTCATTTGCTGATCATTTCTTACTTTTCCCTATAATTTCTTTCATCTAAACAAATATCAAATTCTAAACAATTTCCATGTGTTCTATTATGTGTTATTGTTATATGTATGTAGTTCTTCAATTCTTATATTTTATTATCAATTTAAATACATAAAACATAAAAATGCATTTTTCAATTTTTCAATTTAATGTATACCGGTATACCGGTATGAAGTGAGCGTTTTTTTGTGAAAATGAAACACTAATTTTGAATGGGAAAGTAAAAAAAAATTATTCAAAGTATTGACCATTGCTTTCTACACATTTTGACCACCTTTCTGGCAATTTGTTGATACCACGCCAATAGAAATGTTCGTCTTTTGAAGTATACCAATCAGACACCCAATTTTCGACTTCTTCGTAGGAATCAAAGTGACGCTCAGCCAATGAGTGTCCCATCGATGAAAACAAATGGTAGTCGGAAGGGGCCAAGTCTGGTGAATACGGCGGGTAGGGTAACAGCTCCCAGCCAAGTGCTTTGATTGTATCCTTAACCGGTTTTGCTTTGTGTGCAGGCGCATTGTCGTGTAACAAAATTACTTTGCCGTGTCTTCTGTCCCATCGTGGTCGTTTTTCGATCAATGCCTCGTTCAAATTGATCATTTGTTGTCTGTAGCGATTAAAATTAAGAGTTTCACCAGATTTTAGAATCTCATGATACACCACACCTTCCTGATCCCACCAAACACAGAGCATTGCCTTCTTGCCGAATCGATCTGGTTTTGCAGTCGATGTTGATGGTTGTCCCGGATTAACTCATGATTTTTTCCGTTTAGGATTCTTAAAATATATCCATTTTTCATCCCCAGCAACAATTCGATGCAAAACTGATTTTCTTTCGTGTCTTTGAAGCAAAATTTCACAAGTTTTTTTCGGTTTTCCAACTGTCTTTCGTTCAATTCATGTGGTACCCATTTTCCACACTTTTGGATCTTTCCCATAGCCTTTAAACGGTCAGAAATTGTTTGCTCTGCAACATTTAACATTGCTGCCATTTGCTTTTGACTCAAAGTGTCATCTTCGTCCAATATTGCTTACAATTCGGCGTTTTCAAACTTTCCACGTTCTTCATTTCTCACATCAAAATCATTATCTCTGAACCGTTGAAACCATATTTTGCATGTTGCTTCTGATAGAACATGATCACCATATACCTCGCCAAGCATGCGATGGGACTCTGCAGCACTTTTCTTCAAATGAAAACAAAAAATTAATGCTTTCCGCAAATCATCACTTTGTGGTACAAAATTCGACATTTTTAACACGATGAAAAAATATGATGTTGTTTGTCCAATGACTTGATGTATATTAAATATGTTTAACAGATGTCATACCAACCAAACAAAAAAAAATTAAGGCTCGTTCACAACAAATGTTCCCTATCGACACATTTGTATCTTAACGCTCACTTCATACCGGTATACCTGGTAAATAACATTTACAAAAGTGCAGTTTATATTGAAAACATATACACTAACTTATAAAAAAGTGGCGCACTCGAGTTTTCCCCATTGTGTTCTTTTTCTTTGCTTCTAAAGCCAAATACTGACACATATGGCTATGAATTGTGTTCTGTCACTTATAATTTTTAGTATTTGGGTCAATGCCTTTTCTAACAAGTCTTATTTTCGTTTAAAATGTTATTTTTCTTTTCATGTTAAACTATTATTTTGATTGAGAGCATATTTCCGTCCAAGTTTTTTAAGCACTGGTCTTTATGGTGGTTGTGTATTGTTGTTAAACATTTTTCTTTTTAAATGCAAATAACTCCCGAAGTAGTTGCGGGGGCGATGGCTTTAGTGACAGATGGTCGAAGTGTTCGACATGCTGTACATGCTGACATGCGGCGACAACTGTACATCGAGCACTGCAGAAGTACCGCGAGACACAGGAGTACATCGGACGTCCTGGTTCAGGTCGTCCGCGGTCCACAACTGCAAGAGATAATAGGTTTTTGACGCTGCCGTGTCTCCAAGATCGTCACCAAACCGCGGTTGAACTGACTCAGAGGGTCAGAAATGTGCGTAGCACAGCTGTATGCGTATGCATTTTTTTGAGATCACCGGATGGACGCAATAAAGTCTGGAGAAGACAAGGGGAGAGATATTCTTCAGCCGCCGTTGTTCAACATGAATTTTTTGGGGAGGGTCTGTTATGGTTTGGGCGAGCATTTCGTTAAACGCAAAAACTGAGGTTTTCATTCTTCAAGAACGAACGTTAAATGCAAACAATTACATTAGGGATATTCTTGCAGACTATGTTATTCCTTTTGCACCATCTGTAGGGCAAGATTTCTCGTTAATACAGGATAATGCAAAACCACACACCGCTAGGTGTGGGCGTCATGCACCTACAGGAACTTAGGACTAGGACTTAGAATTTTGGAATGGCCTGCGATGAGTCCTGATATGAATTAGAGCTCTTCCGGTGCGTCCAGAAACAGTACAAGAATTAAGAGTGGCACTTGTAGAAGAATTGGATGGCATTGATAAAAATGTGATTAGATAATTAATTCAAGGCATGCCTCGACGAATTCAGGCATTGTCGGATGTTCCGGGAGGTAACAATCGTTACTGATACCAAGGTGATACCAGAAAACCTTAGTTAATTTAAGATAATCTCTTCTTCCGCTTTTCTGTGTTTTTCTTATTTCTACTTGTTATTAAAACCTTTTTCGGTACAGTTTATAAATTGTTGACCAATGAAACCAATTAAGTAAAGAAATATTTGTTTCCAATAAATTAAAGAGGTGATAATTCCGATTTAGTTGGTGCGCCACTTTTTTGTTAGTTGTTTGTTTTTGTTAGTGTACAATGTTGAAAATTTTTAAAAGATTTGATTTGAGTCCAATAGTTAAAGATTTTATGACAAAGTTTACGCAAACCAGTTTAAAGGCTATCCTAATGTAAACAAAGTTTACAGGAGATTCTTTATCTTTAATGTAATAAATATTAGTAATATTTATTAACTATAGTCAATAGTATACACTAATAATAGTATTTGTAAATAAATAAATTAAATGTGTGGTTGATTTTCGAGATTTGTGGATATTGGCATTGGCTTTAATGTAAGTTAAACATAATCGGTATCATATTCATTATGTTAAATTAAATATTGGTTATGTAAATATTGGAAACGATGTGACGTGCAATTATATTTCCAAAATCATTTTGAAAAATGTTATAAATTATTTCTGTATTACCATTAGTAATTATTGCACGTGATAGCGTTGCATATTGCACTTTAACGATGCCTGTTCCACAATGGCAACTGAAGCACAAATGGGTCAACGCGCTCAAATTGAGCACAATACTACGGAAATTAAATTGCCACAACGAATTATCCAAAGCCAAACTGCACTCTAAATGAGTTTAATTTTATAGAATTCGTATTGAATTGTTCGCTGATTGTACGAGTTATCTTGCAATTTCAACAATTTTTTAAAATATCTTACGTTAAATCTCGATGCAGTTAAATTTTTGATACATATATGATGATGAAGGATGTGGAAACATAAAAGTTGACAGAATGGAAGAGAAAGGAAGTTTCACGTTGATCGTCAGGTTAATCTACTTTATAGTTTTAAAATATGTATTAAAGACGAAAATTAATGTTTTGTTTTTAATGACGGAGGCGGCAAGTTCGAATTACTAATAAAGTATCAAATTTACGAGCACTAATTAAAAATAATGAAAGTGTAGTCTGGAGAATGCTAACGACTAAATGTGGTATTTTGTACGTGCCACTCGGATGTAAAGTATACGCTGAGTTATAATTAGACGAAATTGAATTAATATGGAGCATGTTAGGTTACGCGCTCAGTAACGTCGTTATAGCCCAACCAGCAGAGCAGGAGCATATATTGCTATTCAGCCGCAATAAAAGAAATTTTTTTTAAGTAATCCTGTTCTGTGATATTTAGTTTTAATGTTTAAAATTTATTAACGTACTTATGTCATCAGTGAAGCAGTTAAAGAGTTGCAGTAGAAGTTATAAATTTCAAAATATTTATCATTACTAAACTACAAGTATACTTGTACTTAAGTTTCATTAAAAGCAATATTACGAATAAAGATATTTTTTGTTTCGAAAAGTCTGATAAATGTCTTACACAGATGTAATTAAATCAAATGGTGGACGATTTATCCGTGTCGCACTCAACAAAATGAAAATCAATCGAACAGAACGAGAACAGACAATGTCGGCCACTTCCCCATTTTTAACAGAACGTTTTTCTATCTACTTTTAGATCATTGCACATCATGATCTGAACGATGGATGGCGGATGAGGAGTTGTTGAGCGAATTTAGGTCAACATCGTTCGTTACTTTGTAGTAAAACTTTAATCCTGAAATCGTTTCATTGAAATTTTATGAGCGTTGTTACGCCTTCGTAATTCGCCGCAAAATTTTAACATTCACATGATTCATGTTTAAGAATATAAAATTTTCAGCGTGAAAATGCATTTATGTAGCATACATTCCACTGCAGTTTTAAATTGCAAGCACTGCTTTTATGTATCTACGGCTGATACGTCCGATGGTATTGCCCAGAAGGGACCCGAAACGACGTGGGAGCACCATATATTAACGTTCACTGGCGGAAAAGCAATTGTACACTCAGCGTAAAACCGAACATAGTTCCTTTAAAGTTCCACTTCGAAACTACAAAGGTGTTTGTAATTTTATCTTAATCCTCGCTTGAAGTACTGGTTCTGGCTTTTGCCATTACTAACAACCCATAACGAACGTTAATAACACCACTACGAACGTGACTTAATTGTAATTGTCCGTATTATTCTAATTACCCAGCAGTGACTGTATATGCAAATCGGTGGTGTAAATGAAGTTAAACTGAATTAGTCAACAAATGCTGTGATTTGACTTATAATTCAAGTTCGTAACAGCATTTAAAGGCACTTTCCGTTTAATTAGTACTGGTAATATATAAAATGGACATTTTACAACCAGATGCTTATAACAGCGTAACTTAAAAATTATATTATATATATATATTTTTCCAACTTCTCGGGTAATGAACCGAGTATTATTATTAGTCTTTCATATAAAATCAAAATTATTTTTACAAATTACATTAGCATTTGCTTTATATTCAAATTCTAACATATATTATATTATGAAATAAAACAAATAACGTTTGTTTGCGATACGTGGACAAAGAACTGCCTTTAATCGACTCGTGGCGAGTTCGATTACGTCTCTCGCTCACGTATGTTACGCCAAATTATCTGCGTCGTTACTGTCTGGGAGTTATTCAATCGTTCGAAGGCTGGTTCAGATAAACTCTTTTAACTATGTACAGTACTTATTATTAATATTTACAATATACAACTTTGCTCAATTACAATTGGCACTGGATGTGCTATCGTGTGTAACTGTTAAGACTGTTGTCTTGATACGAACTGTTAGACTGGTGTCGTGATAATCTTGTTACTTTGACTGTTGTCGTGGTAATGTGATATGATAATGTGATAATGTGATAATGTGATAATGTGATAATGTGATAATGTGATAATGTGATAATATGATAATGTGATAATGTGATAATGTGATAATGTCTGTCTAAGGGTGAAAAGGTTCCTTAAATATTAACGTTCTTTTGTGTAATTGGTTGGAATGAAATGTCCCCACTTTCATGTAAGATGAAGAACTCGTCACCACAAATAATTTATTGTAAAAAAATTATTTGTGGTATAAACCTTGTCGTTTGTTTTATTTAATAATTAATATCGACTACCACATAGTAATGGCCTCAACCATCCTTTATATTATATTCTTCTTGTTAATTAAGTGTAATAGATTTTGTAGAATTTATAAGTGTTTAAAAGTGTTTATTATTTACAATTTATAATAGACAGGCAATGCATGTGCAGCCATCTGCCTTTACATATCTACTTCATATTTTACATTCCTATTGCTTTCGCAAATAATACATTCATGCAAAATTATTTTGTTTATCTTAATAAATGCTTTTCTCTCGTTTAGTTGTTTTTGAATAAGCATCGCAAAAAACAACCACATGTTCGATATATGTATTATTACACTGATTTAATTACCTGCAATCCCTGCTCAAGCATGGCGATTGCAAATAAAGCAATAAAAAAGGTAAAGGGGTACAGGCAACAGAAAGGTGTGCTAAATATTTTTATAGAGTTCTTTTGGCACACTTTGTTCGAAGTTGTTGCGCTGATATTTGGCTGAATGTGGCTCAACGAAGCGCCTCCCTACATAAATTTATATAACCCTAGCCAAATATTCACTGTGTGCGAGTATGGAAAAGCATTAAACTAATCAGAAACATTTATAAAAAAAGAAACTACAAATTGAAGTCGGACACAACTAGTCCCTCACATTATTACTGTGCAGACTATACAAATGAATTATAAAATTGAACATCCAGGTCTGTCCCACCGCAACGGTGCACGCGAAATAACAGCAAATAAAGCCAAAATAAAATAATAAACAAAATAAAACTTGCCTTTGATTCCGCTAGCCGTATTAACTTATTAGGTGAGCTAGACGAAGCGGGAATAGCTACATGTTTGTAGTTACATGTATATGTAAAATTTGTAATAAACCATTATGCCGATCTGGTTATACAAATGCCAGGCTCCATGTAAAAATGCAATGCTCAACTACTGAAGATGATTAATACGTCGGTAAACATGCGTCAATTTGGTCACAGTTCAGTAATCAAACGTATATTTGAAAATAATCATAATTATAATCTTTATTGTCGCTTCCGATACTAGACCATCGTACAAATAAAAATGTTATACTTATAAAAATACTTATAAAATCTGAGATACAAATCAAATCAAATGAATTACAACAAAAGATACAATTAAAATCTAATATTCTATAGAACAGATCGACCAAGATTAAATAACATTAAAAATTAAAAATTCATTCATAGAATAAAACGCATTTTCCACTAGGAAGCTTTTGGTCCATTGACAATAAGTTGTCTTATATTTTATTACAGCAACTTATTATAAAGTTTTATGGCGAGTGGAATCCTTGGGTTACGTCGGTGTCTTGAACCGCAAGATTAAATAATATCAAAAATTAAGAATTCATTCATTGAATAAAACGTATTTTCCAGTAGGAGGCTGTTTGTCCATTGTCACTGAGTTGTCTTATATTATAATACAGCAACTTATTATGAAGTTTTATGGCGTGTGGAATCCTTAGGTCAGGTCGGGGTCTTGAACCGTAATTGTATGTCCATTACTGTCAATGGCGATCAAACTTTTCAGTGGAATATTTAACACACCTAAGCATATATATTGTACCGTCATAATTTTTGTGTTTTTAAAGAGTTGTCTATAATTTGTTCTTGCACTAACACAACATTCTAATATTCTCACTTCTCTTTTCTGCTGCACAAATGTTTGCGTTGTTTCTGGTGATGCACCCCACATTAATATTCCACATGAAATAATGCTGAGACAGCAAGTAAAGTAGGCCAATCTTGCAGCTTTGTATGTTGCAACGTCCATCAATCTCGTGGTTATGTAGCTACTTCTAGCTAGTTTTGTTACAATGTTGTTTCCAGGTGAGATTGCTTGTCATGTATACTTCTAAGAACTTTATTGTTGCTTGCTCATTTCTATTCTTGATTTCAAAGACTATTCGTTATGTTTCTTCCATATTTAATATAAGCTTATTAATGATATACCATACTCGTGCTTTTCCTAGTGCATTATTTGTTATGTTTCGGAACGTCTCTGGATTTGAGCCTCTGTTGATGAATGATGTATCGTCCACAAACATGCATGCCTTGCATTTAAAATTTCCAGGCATGTCATTAACGTACATTATAAACATAATGGGCCCACGAACTGATCCCTATGGTACACCATGAAACATTTCATTTGCGGTAGAAAATTTTCCATTCTAACCGACTTTCTGGCATCTGTTGGTGAGATATGGTTTAACTAAATTGTGTGATTCACCTCTAATTCAATAGTAGTGTAGTTTTTGTAGTAATATATCACGGTTTACTGTATCGAAAGCCTTACTCAGGTCGCGGAAAGTAACGTCTGTTAGTTCATCATAGTCGTATGCTTCCATTATTTCACTCGCAATATCAATCATGGCAGTTTATATCGATTTTCCATTTACTTAGCCATGTTGGCTGGTATTTAGCAATTTCTTATTTTCCAAGTAAATGGTTAATATTGTTTTAATTTCTGATTCAATCACTTTAGATAATACCGGACACTGGTTGGTAATTTTCACATTGTTTTGCGTCTCAATTTTTGTAAAACGGGACAATTCATCTTAAAAGCCGTTGTTGGTTAGTTTCACCAGAGTATGAAGAACAATTTCCAGAATTGTTGTTAGTAGCATTGTTGCCAATCCGTATATACTGTATATAACTGTTGACTTATTTACGATACCAGATATATCTTTTCTCGTAACCGGCTGCAGAAAAAATGAATCACAATTGTCTATTTGTATTCTTTTGTAATACGACTGGGGTGCAGTGATAACCCGTTGAATACTTTTGACTACTTCTTCTACGCTCAAGTAAATGTTGTTAAAATCCGCTGCTGTAATGGTGTCACTGTTTTCTATTATCATATTTTCTGACTTCCCTCCTAATCACATTCCAAATGGGTTTCTGTTTATTGTCTGCATTTCCAATATACCGTGCATTTTCAGTTCCTGTATTCTCTTCTTATATATGTATGTTTTAAATTTTTATATATTTGTATGTGTTCTAGTTCTTCAGATTCAGATTCAGATTCACATGGTATTGTTAAATGCATTTAGAGCTTTACATTATACAGAACAGCTATTGATTCTCTATCCTGATAGTTGATTGATAGAAATTGAATTTCATCTTTTTGTCTTGTATTGGAAAATATTACTGCAAGCAATAAGCAAATAATGTCCCGGTCCTCTCTGTGTCCAAGAGGCGATGATTGAGCTGATCGATGTATGACTCTGTCAGGTGTCGCTACGCGAATTGTCTGACCAGAACCGATCCACAAAGGTCCCTAGGAAGTGACGTCACCAGAAAAAACCTTGAGATAGACGATAGACCTATAGACCGTAATTTAGCCTATGATATTACATGTGCGTGTATACAGGATAACACAAACATGAATACCTTGTCTTGACGACGAACTATGATAAAAATCGCTTAATACGTACTTTCAGCGACTGTGATCTTCAAATCGATAAATGTCAAAGGCATTGTGTTTTTTCCAATCTGTTGACATAATTTAGCATACCACGAAAGAACAGTAACAACGTGTCATGATGTAATGTAAATGCACATTACGTGAAAATACATTCCTCTTGCTACTCATTCTTCCCCTCCCCACATGTTCCCCGACTCCCTTAGCTTTTTTGTTATTAGAATCTTGATTTCCCCTCCCATTTCAGCCATGTCCTATCAACATTCAACTTTCTGTATTCCATCCTGACTCTTTTACCCTGCTCCCTTTCCGTCACCGTGTGTTTCCAAATCTCCCTTTGGATTTCCCTTTCCTTTTGTGTTAAATCATTGTCTATGTATATTCTCTTGCCCAATAATTGCGCTTTTTTCGACATCACTTTCTCTTTTTTCCTTTCTATTCAATTTCGCCAATATTATCTCATTTCCATTTCCCCCCATTTTGAACGCATCCTCTATTTCCAACTCTACCTTTAGCTCTTCGCTTAAACATTTTGTCACCTGCTCCTTTTCCTTCCTCTTTCCACTTCTAGTCCCCGAATTACTATATTCTTTCTCCTGTCTTTTCTATCCATTGTTCGACTTTCTCTTCTCGCTTTCTCATTCTTCCGTCTGACTCCATTCTTTCTTTAGCCTATTCTTGTCGCACCTGTGTTCTATACTCTTGGTATCGCTATCTTCCTGTCTATCTTTCTCATCCCTACTAACTGATTTCTTGTCTTCGCTGCCTCTTTTCTTGACTCCTTTATCATCCTCATCATGTCCTTCATCATTTCCATCAAATTCTTCAGTGTCATTTCCTTCTCTACTTTTTGCTTTTCTTTTCCTCACTTCACGCTGACGAACTTTCCATCCTCCTGCTTCTTGTAAAGATATCCGCCTCCACTCTTGATTAGGTACTGATCTCAGCCGATCGACCCGCAGGACCAAAATCCTTCCCTAAACCTTCTTTCTGCCCGTCCCTAATTTCCATAGCCCGACCCTTGTTTTCCCACTCCTTTAAGTAATTTTCTAGACCGTAATTGTGTTGAGCACTAATGTGGAGGAACTTAATTTAACAGTAACATAATTTGAATGTACGTCTTTGGGAATATAGTTTTAAAATTTACGAAGGTTTTTTTTGTTACCATCGTTATCTCCAGGCCGTCGAACCTACTGCTTTTTACTGCACTCCACTCGCAGCGAATTATATTGAGCTGGACACTATTTAATAAAATTTCGACAGTTTGATTATACATATTTCACTCGTGATCACCCATTGTGCTAGGCGTTACCACCTTACACCAGTGATTGGCTAAATTGTTCGACTTAATACTCGCTATGTTCGTAATTAAACTCAGAAAATCGGGACTACGTCTCCAGATACTTCATATGATTTTTTTTTATCTGAATGGGTATTTGGATGGCATTTCCTTGCATTATAAGCTAACTTCTTCAGAAATAACATTGCCGAACTTATGAAGTATGTTGCAGTGATGTTGGGTTTCTTCTGAAATTTCGTAATGCCCTGCGGAGCGGACCAGATAAAACTGGGCTTTATAATTTAGAGCTGACTGCAGCCTTATGTTTTATGAGCAAGGAAATAAACATAATTTGAAAAATGTAGATTTATATATATACGTTCAGGTACGTAGTGCAGGTGATTGATAACAGGGACATTGAAATGAATGGAATCATATTTTTTTATAAGTTTAAAAATTAAAAATAAATTGCCTTTTTAACTTGTCTGTACGTTTCTTTTAATAATGAAGATAATAATCTAGCCACAATGGATAATATAAAACTAGAAATAGCTATGGCGATGTGCTACTGGTGTACTCTACAGGATATTACACTGATACACCCTGACGCAATTTAATTCATGAAAGGTTAGCATTTAATTCATAAAAGATCCTCCAAATCCGGCAAATAATTCAGTAAGCATTACATTTTCTGGTAATATGACACTTTTTCTGGGGTAGGTATTTGGAGACATTTTTTAATATTGAAGATTTCTTTACATTTACAGTTATAGCCTGCTGCATTATAGTTCTTTGCATTTTATATTGCTTGATTAAAAACATTCCGATAATTTTAAAGTTTCATCCTTTGGCCTCAAAGCAAATGACTGCTTTACTAATGCCCATAACGAGTTACTTTAAAATAAGACGTTATGACCTTATCATCTATCGATCAGCTTTCCACGTCGTTCTGAGCCAGATGTCAATATTTATGTTTAGCAACGCTCTGATTGATGAGATTGTAGTTTCCGTATCATTGTTTAATTTTTTCTAATTGGTTTGCCTTTTCTCTATTCAATTATTGCGGTTATTTTAAATTTAGCTCATCCGAACTCGTAGCAGAGTCCCATAAGTATGTAGATCTTCATTTAAAATATCTCATATGATAGGCGCCAACGATATCTATCGTAATTTACATTGGAACGTGTGACCCGATTTCAAGTTTGTATGGCAAAACTCATAAAAGTTTTGACGGCAGCGCATGTAATTTAATATCAAAAATTGTAAGCATCAAATTTTTGGTACATTAATCTCAATGCCAGTTTACTGCACTTCAGAAGTTATATATGTTTGGCAATGCCGTGAAATAAAACACTAAACAAAATATGAAGTAATTTATTTCAATACAAAATTAAACATATGATTTGAAGACAGCAATTATTTAATTATAAGAAATCGTGCTTTGTATAGACAATTTATATTTCAAAACACTTTTAATCACTGATATTTACGAACATGCAAATATTTAATCCCGAAATCGATGATTTAACGACTTATGGAATAAGTGTTTAATAACAGTATCTTAGACCATGATTGGGGCTTGCTTATCCGAGCAGTCTTATATGAAATTCACTCGACCGGATAGGGTTTAAATGAGGGTATTACACACAGCTAGTGCTTAGATTGCCAAAAAATCCCACAAGAGAAATGACAGCGTTTACGACATCCCTCGAGTATTTGGCGCTTCGTTTTATAGCACGTATATGAAGTGGAAAAGATTTTTGATGCTGTGATAGACCAGAGATACAGATATGCACACTTGTAAAAATATCAGTCTGTTTTATTACTGGTTACTTTATTTACACGCTGATTTGGCAATCAGCTTTGTATGATACCTTATAATCATCACAACGAAAATTATTTTACATATTGCTGCATTTCTGACAATTGTATGAGAAAAAATGGAATGGTAGTAAATTTAAATATATAAGGAAATACGCAATACTTATATATGTATCTGTCCTCAAATAAACTAATTATTCCAATATCGCAGTGATACTGATGCTTAATGTATCAGAAGTTGCGCCAGCTCAGTGTTTTTATTCATTTTTTACTTAATTAAGAATCCAAAACTCAACTTTATATTTTTCCAATTCGAAATCATTTGTTTACATTCCCAATCAAATTAAAATAGTATTATTTTCTTTTCATTAAACTAGAATTCTAAACAATTATAAATAATACACAATTTGGTGTAATTAAATGACGTATATCCAGAATAGAATTATGCTTACGGAGAAATAAAGTTAGGTCAAGCTCAAATCATATGGCATTTAAAAAAGGGTAAACCGGTGATTGTTTCTCGTGCTTTTTTCACGTTTCCGAACGCGATCTTTCAGTTAAACAAACATTTAAAAGCAGATGTAGCTTTTATAGAATAACGTAGTTTGTAAATTGTGAAAATTTCAGAAATGTGAGTAATTCCTTTTTGAAAATTATTTTGTGATAATTTATGAAAAGTAATAGATGAAATATATAAAAAAAATTAAATAATAGTTTTGGTATTGTAAAAAACAAAAATTAAGAGGAATCCAATTTAAAAACAACAATTAACGAAATTAACTATATTAATTTAACTATACTAATTAAATTAACTATAAAGAAATGCAAAAATTATGCAACAATAAAAAAAAAACATAAAAATACAAATGTCCTAAACAGGTATACAAAAATTAATTGCTTCGAGATATAGAAAAATGGTTTGGACGCTAGAGCGTGCACAGACAGAATTCGAAAATAGTGTGAATCGATTCACGGGACCTGAAAGCGCGTATATCCGTTAAAATCTCAAGTTCGAACATTTTTATGATTTCTAAAAAAAAAAAAACCTTTATTGGCATACTTCTCAATTACAACAACCTGTTTAATCTACATCATCTATATTTTTCCTCTTTGTACATGTGGCTCCATTCCCATGCCGACTCTGCCCCTTCGGCTCTATCACCCCCTCCGGCTATCCTCCCACTCTCCGCATCTCCTACTCTTCTCTACCTGCAATAATATCATTTTTAGCTATCTTCCTTATTTTCCTCTCTCCATCTCTCATCTTCCTTAGTTTTCCTAATATTTCTATCCCCTCCCCCGTCTCTGCTAACACCCTCCACCATGCCCTGCCTCTCTCTTTCTCCCGTGGATCCCATTTCAATCCTTCACACTCCTCCCACCAGTGTTTCCAATCATCCCTGCTCTTCCCCCATATCTGGCATCTTATGAATTTCTCCCCCATCCAATATTTATTCTTCCTTTCCTCGTTACCACATCTATATCTGGCTACTATTCTTTCGTCCTCCTCCGACATCCCCACTTCCAAATATTTCGGTCTCCGACCACAAACTTTTATCCCTTTATATTTCTCGTTATATTTAGATTCCATTATCTTGTCTCCTCTTTCTTGGCATTCGACTTGTTTCAGTCTGTCTGCTATCTCGCTCTCTATCCCTGCACATTCTCTTCTCCTATTTTCTACCTTCACTATTGACAGACCCGCTCTCTCATACATCTTCTTTCTAAGTTTCTCCCACTTCGATAGTACCCCTCCCTGTCTTCCCCTCCTCTCTATTTCCTCCATCACCCTTTTTCCTAAACTGTTACCCTCTTCTCTCTTTAAACCGTCTTGCCATCCTCCTCGCCGCTTCTACCTCCAATCTGTAACACGCTATCTCTTGTCTGACTATGTACCCCGGTGTCGACTTTTCCAGGTGCAACGCACCCTTTATTTGCCCTAAGTATGTCCTCTCTATTTTTTCCTGCTGTTCTACTCCCCAGATTTCCGCCCCGTACATCAAAATACTTTTTACACAGATATCCCAAATCTTCATTTTCTCCCCAAATCTCCCTCTTCGTATACCCCATAGGCACTCACTTAACCCTCCTTCCGCACTTTTCGCTTTTTTGCAGACGTGGGCCATGTGTCCTTCCCAGCTGTTGTTCTCCTTTAAGAGAAGTCCACTCCCTCACTTGTTCCAACGGCTCACCTTTCCATTTCACCTGAATTTCTTTCCTTCTCCCACCTCCCTTCTTGAACTTCATCACTTTGGTCTTTCTTATGTTTAATTCCAAACGTATTTTTTCTAAGAAACCTTCTAGCCTTTTTATCATCTCTATAAGTCCTGCCTCGGTTTCCGCTATGATTACTATACATAATAATAAAATATAAGAAAGTAAAAAAAAATCAAAATCGCCAATTTCAAATCATGAACTTTGCACATTGAGTCATTGGAAAAATCTACCACAAACGGACTACTCATGCATAAACTTAGTTTACCTAGATCTTATACTAATTTTTAATTTCGTAGCTAATACGGGTTGCTATCATCATAACTCAACAGTATGAGATCCTACTTTCTTTTAATATTGAAAAATTTGTAATAAAATGTCCAGTATGTCTTACTGTGAAAAATGTACGTCGACCATATGATTTTCCATCAGTGATGATACTGACATTGTTACTAGCCTCAGACAGTTAATAATTCTGGAACAGGACACTGTAAATAACGCAGTAGGGATCAGCACGAGGATGAGTCGAAGATTAAATTTGCACCCATTCTACGTATCATCAGTTGGGTTACTCTCTATTAAGATATTTTAACGAAAGTTATATTCGCATAAAGTTTAATAAAACGTACCCATGTCTGTAGGAGACAAGGATTATGAGTAGTTCTTGGTTACCATAAAAAGGAGAAAAATAGATTGGGTTCAGTTGGCTTAGATTAGGTTGGATCGGATAGAATTGGATTGGATTGAATTTAATTGGATTATTTTAAATTGAGCTATGTTGGATTTTTCACCTGAAAATGGGTAATGTAATGAAGATAATACAAAAATATGTAAATTGTATTTGCTTATATTATATAATGTATTTATTTACTTAGATATTACTGATGTCTGTGAATTTTGTATCCTTGAAGGCGAACAAAAAGTCATTTATTCCACAGAAAATTTTGTACGTACAACTGGGAGGTAATTATTGTTGGTTCATTGAATAAATTATGCATGTCACTAATATGAAAATGCAGATTTGTTGGGTTAGGTTGGATTGGGTTGGGTTGTCTAGAGTTTGGGTTGGGTTGGGTTTGATTAGGTCGATAAACATTTCGAAAAGCGAAATCGAATGACGTTACAATTGAGCAGGGAAATAGGTACCCAACGCAGAAGTTAAAATGAGGAAAGAAATGTCATATAAACCTATATCAGGTTTGGTTTTGTAACAATACTAATTCTGTAAATATTAATGTCATATATACTTTCAAATAAAGAATATAAATTCAATATTTATAATGTAGATAATAATATTTCTCAACACAAAGTAGAATGTGACGAATGAATGATTGAACGAATCGTTCAATTTGAACGGATCTTAGGTGAGAACCATATGAACCGGATTTCGTTATATGGTTCATTAGTTCTTCGGTTCTTCAAATCTTGTAAACTGCACGGATCTCTGCGTTAAATGGTTCTGTGCGTTGAAGGAATCATGAATGATGCGGCGGACAATTCAATTAGAACAAATTGCCAGTCGGATTTGATAGACCGAGCCGAACGATCATGTGGCTATAATTTGCATACCCGCGCAGCAAACTTAACATTGTTTGAAATACGGCCTACAAGTCAATAAATAAAATAAAGTATTGATGCTCAACCAAAATAACATTAAGTACTAACAATAGTATATTGTATATTAAGTGCGTGAAGTAGATTTTTTTACACAAGAGTTTGCGAAACGAGCGAAGCGAGTGGAGCAACCACGCGAATGTAAAAAAAATCTTCACCCACGTGTTGTACACTATACTTTTTCTACGACCATACGATTAAATATATTGAAAATATACAAACAACAAGAATGATTGAGTTTGACGTTTCACGTAATAAAATAGTGACCACTAAGGCACGGGTATCTACATATGCATGTTGCGTCAGTGCCAAAAAGTATATTGGCTCTTATGGCAGTGGTGCGTGAAATAAATCCCATAAGAATAACATTATACTTCACGCATCGGTATGTGAAATGTGTGAAAGTTATACTTTAGAAACGGGAGTAGAAAAATATTTTTGTAATATGAAAACTTACCATGTAAGTAATTGTGAGTAATTAAAAAAAAAACAACGCGTTTTCAAATTTACTGGGTGTAAACTTTTGAGCGTTAATAAATGCATCATTGGATTATGTGATTGTTTATTATAGGAGTATTAAAATACCATAATCCTCTTTCCACAAAAAGTTTTATTACAATTTGTATATATTTTAATAACTAAGTTGTCATCGTCAGAATAATAAGATGTATAGACTAACAAAAATATAAATATAAATGAACATATTTTGAATCAGGATATATTATTAGTTTAAATTTAGAAATGTTAAGAATTGTATCTTCGAACTAGACTCATTTAAAAGAATTTTTATTTTTCGACATAGGTTTATATTCAGATTAGGGCCGATATCAAGATCGCCACTTACGAATGGTTATAGGATACAATTTCAAAGCAGTTTGCAAAATATCAGCAATATATTATTGTTGAATAACGTTAGTGTTGGTTAGCATTTCTGCATTTTATGTGCATTTATATTTATATTTTTATTAGGCTAGGCCTTATTATTCTGATGATGTGAACTTAGTTGTAGAAATAAAAGATCTGAAACTTTTAATGCCAATTTATGTAGTCGCGTAGTTTATAATTTCTTGATATTGATACATTAATCGGTCTTTACGATTAACCGTACTCCTAAATTCCTAATCGTATAATTAATTAGTACTAATATAGTAATTAAAAGCTTCAGTTTGTAGGATCAATTTCACACGAACATGTTTTATTATTATAATAAATTAATCAGTAAATTAAATAAAAATAAAATCTTTTATTTAATAAATAACAACAATAATTACAATAACAATAATTACAAATTATAATTAACAATATAATTTTTGATAATTTGGAAGATTTTAAACTGGCTCTTCTTTCAGTTAAAATGTTCCCTGCTTTTGAAAATACACGCTCACAAGGCACAGAACCTCCAAGAATACATAAACTGCTCTTCATGACATCAAATAATGGTGGATAATAAATCTGATGTTGCCACCATTTAAATGGAACACGGGCAAGGGCAAGGGTTCTAGTGTGTATTTGTTAAATTCTATCAAGCTTGCTGCAGTTGCATTCGTTCCGCTTTTTTGCATATAAACTATTTTGCTTGCTCATAGGTATGATTACTTGAAAAGCCCCGTTTTATAAATCATAGAACCAGGACAGTTGTCTAGGCAAAACTTACTTTTCTTCTTATATCGTCAATACGTTTTTCTACCTTTTCACTCGTAGTACGTCTTCGTGTTGTTCTCGTTCTTTATGTTTTGCACAAAAACTTCTGACTCTCTGATTAAAGAGAATCATCTTTGAGATTATAACTTCTTTTTCTGAACTTACTTATTTCGTTACTTCTACGAAAGGTTTTAGAATTCCGCATACTTTCCCCAACATCTCAAAGTCCTCTTAATTGAGGAAAATGCTTGGGTATAATAGAGCAGTGTTGATATTATGGGTTCTTTACTTTCAACAATCCTCACAAACATAAAGAATGTAGAGTTCCTGTGGGTGGGCATGTCTTCTTTTAGCGTTTCTTTCTGGATAACTCAACTGTTTTTGGTATGATTTTAATTTAGTCAGAGTACTCGCACTCCTTTAAAAGTATTCAACTACAGCATTTGCTTGCATCTGCAGTGGTTTTATTTCTTTAATTGCCTTTTAAATAATTAAATTTAATGTATCTGAACATGATATATGAGGCAATTGTAATAATTTGATTTGATTTGAATATGAACATGATATATGAGGCAATTGTAATAATTTTGCAGATGCTATCATGTTTGCAGCATTATCGGATATAAGCGCTTTAACTTTATTCATCAGACTCAATTTTTCGTAAATTTCCTTTATTTGTTCTGCAGTCCAAAAGCGCTGAACACAATTCATATTTATCGTCTATATAATGGATAGTTAGCTGAATAGATGTCTTTGATAAAAAACTCGACTGTAATGGAGCGTAGAGGCGGGGAAATTAACGGTGAGATACAAAATGGCAGCGAGCAGCGGGGGCAGAACAAAGCCGTGTGAAAATGGTATTGGAGGAGTTAAAGAAAAGGGAGAACAAGAGAAGTGGTGTAGGCTGGGAAAAAGCTGGAGGAGATGTTTGGGAGAAAACGGAGTAGGTCTAGAAATCTTAAGTAAAATAAAAATGGCGAAGGATGAATATGTAGAAAAGAGAAGGAAACGGAACAGTAGGATGAAGAAAATAAAAATATAACTGAAGAGAAAATTGGTATATAGAAGGAGATGGGAGATGAAAAAGGTGTAGCCGAGGGGGAATGCTAGAGAGTAATGATATAAAGAAATGTTAGATTGTGATTATGCCAATAAAGGTTTTTTTATATAATAACAGGATATCAAAATTGTAACAAAATTTCCCAATATATGTATATAACAAACATCAAATTGCCCCTACTACGAGAAGTACGAAAAATGAAACAACAATTGTTAGAAATTAAAGAAAAATGCGTGACCTGTAAGAAGGAAACAAAGCAGCTAGAAAATAATTCGACTAAACGACAAGCGAGAAACATAAACTGCAGTGCGGCAGGTTGAAACTGTCAATGTCAAATTAAACTGAATTTTATAATAAGTATTATTACAGAACACACATTAATTACATTTACGGTTATCAACGGATTTGTATAATTTTAAACAACTCATGTCATTTCCTATTTTCATCTAATAGGTCGATACGTCGATTAGATTATCGCACTTATGCGATTACCTCGCTCGGCTTGCGCCTGTCCTGTACATTTAACATGCGTGCGATAATAATAAACGTATTTCACTTATTGGATTATGTGCTATTAACGTGTGCTTGTTTTAATAATATATTCTTATCTTAAAGAAAAATACTGATACACATTAAAAATATTCATTATTTAACAAATCTGAGAAAGAACAGAATACGATTGAAAGAAAAATTAATGTAATAAATATTTTAGTACAGTCCACAAATTGTGTGTAGACCAAATTAGGTACACGACATCTTTCCGAATATGATGTTTTCCATTGACTTTAACATAAAATGAACCTTCTCATTTCAAGCCACAGAATTACTCCACGGGCGTATTCCTTTTAGGTCGCCTTTGCTTTGGGGTCGTAAAGCCTAATAATAATCCCGTGTTAATTTCATTTCATAAAACTAACGGAACGAGAACGCCAGTTGAATTTGAAGTTTTTAGAATGTCGCCCTTCCGTCTATATAATTTTATTTTATTTATTAAAATCATTGTTCTGCATGTACAATGCTTGTTGGTAATAATTAGTTGCTAATGATTATAGTGTGTATCACTCTATAATTCTATTATGGTTCAGTTTTTCAATGCGGGTTTAACGTGGGTTTATACTGTAAACACAGCTTACTGGACAGACAAAGTAAATTCATTATCTCTTAAATCAATTTTTAGCTGCGTGTGGACAATCGCCCATTAGTAGATTTATTTGTTTTCGGGTTATGAAATATTCTACTACGTCACAAGGTCAGTAAGTGTCTTAGAGCAGGCCGAGAGAATGTTGGAAATTCAAGACCCGATCATTCCAATTGTTGTTGTCTATTCCAATAGGGGAAAGATCGAGTATAATGATTTTTGAATTATCAATAAAGAAAAATACGAGACTAGAGATGGACGATTTTCTGAAATCGTGTTTTAAGGAGTATTTTTAAACTAAGCGCAAAGATAAATGTTACGTGCACATATACTTAAGTGTAACATAATGGAGAGGGTATATAAAAAGTTTTCCATAGGATTTATATTTACATAATTATGATATGAAAATTTAGATTTATGAATTACGATGATTTAAATGTTTGTTGTTTCAGGGTTGCGTGGCGATAATAAGCATGACTTGGATAATGTCGATGACGCTGTTCGGCGCACTGGTGTTACCACGAGGTGGGTATTACTTTAATCCGACGGGAATGCTGGCCTGCGAGCCCTTTTACACCCAGGCGTCAATTCGTATCCTGACAGCGTGCGGTTTCTACTTTCCGACGACGATGATCCTAATGTACTGCTACGGATCTGCATTTCATGTCAACAAGTTGCGACTCAGAAAGGCTGGATGTAGCACTATTGCCAGTCCCGACGACTATGGAGGTGCCAGCATGGAAAAGGTGAGCAAGTTCAATACGATTTGAAATTGTGAAGTCCTATGTATATGATTGGCAGTTTCGTATGTTTTCAAAGAACACAAGTAATAGCTTATATTGCCATCTATGTGTTAAAGGATACGGAGCTTGTATCACAGTGATTTTAAATTGACAGGTCATATCACAACGAAAACTGTGTGTATTATAAAATATTATATTAATATCATTTCTAGCAACAATATCGGTGAACTTTAAAAGCAAAGTTTCCATCTCATATATATCATTAATAGGCGATAACATTTTGACGTATTCAATGATTCAAAAAGGAGACTTAATGTTTGCACATTTCGCATTGACTAATCGCCAGGAGCGCAGCGAGCGTACTACTAACGAAAATTATTAATGCACAAATTAATAAATGCAGCAATGGAGGCTCTGTAATGGTAGTAAGTGAATAGATAGGTAAATGAGTTAATCGATGATTGTATGGAATGTAAGATGCACAATATATCCAGAATACTAGAAAACGTCCGTCAATCAAAACTACTGCACGTTTAATAAGTGGCCCCTACTAATAATTGGTTTCCTTCTCACACAGTAATTAGTGATTGTGAATACCGACCGTGATAAGTATTAACATACCGGGTGTTCCAGAACTCTTCGTACCGTGCATACACGCTGCTTATCCGTTGGTCCTCCATGGATGGTCCTCGTGTATACCTGAACATCAGTTATGTGAATTATGTGAATTTTAATAGTCAGTGGATGTAGTCAATTCGGGTATGATGCACTTGGATACCTGCGCCCATTACCTATCTATATAAGTTACAATGGACCCACCCGTCCAGGTCAAGCGATCATGCGTGTAGCAATACCGCTAGATTGGTTGCGTTTAAATGCCTGCGCACACGAGCCGTCAGCAGACATCTCGCGTACCAACAATTCATTGAATTATGTCAGCGTTGCCCAGCGATCCCACCGCACAACGCTGACAGGAATGCATAACCTCCGTATTATATACCTAATATACCTAAATGTCTTAAATAAAACACAACTGTAGCAAGTGATAAGAATACTTATTTGTCAAAAAATCGAATTGAAAGTACCAAATGATTTTTTTCTGACTACATTTAACTACATTTACATACTGCAATTCTAGTAAATACCCAAATTACTGATGATAAAACTGACTGAAACGTGTAACTCATGTCTGGAAGTTCCAAAAACTGGTGCGTCTCCCTGGCGTTTAGTATTATTGCCTGTTAGTTTTTTCTATAAATGATAAGAATTCTTGAGCGACACAAAAATCGTGAAATGTCAATGACTGGGATTCTTTTGACTTTCGACTAATATAAATAAACATAGAATGCAAATAAGAAGCCAAATAGTAACACTATTCTGTTTTGCAAACTGCTTAACAATTGTCGTATAACATCTTGAAGTAATCCATTGAATTAATCCTAATTCATATTAAATTCCTGAAAACCGTTATTAATTTTTGTTTAGGCATAATTTACTTTACATTTGTCACAATGTCACAATGTCACATAGTCATCTATATTCTTTCTCTGATATAATTCTTGAAGAGATGATGAAGAAGGTAATCCTCCTTAGTATCAATTGCTTTTTCTTCTTTACCTAAGGATTCTGCTAACTGGGTGCGAAATTCCACTTGACGCCTCTTTGCTATTCGCAAAGATTCACAATCATTGAGATAAAGTAGCGAACAATTGTCAATTACTAGAACAATCAAATGGAAAATAAAATGGTGATACAATTTTCGTGATCTAATACAGATTTGGCATTAGATCACGAATTTATAGCATTTAGCGTACACGTCGCATAAATGTATTGTAGGTTTTCACCACTTCTGGACATTCTACGTCAATGGAAGCCTTTGAATTCGTATTCCGATTTTCACATTAGTTAGTGAATAAGCACTAGAAACTGTGCTTGCTACATGGACCGATCTATTGTCAAACCATTTTATAGAGCTCATACAAATATATGTAACAATTGTTTCTTTTTTATCAAAAGTTCCGTTGTACTTCTTCTCCAAAATATATGCTCAGGGAAGGTCAGTTCAGGGAATCTATTGATACTAATTGTGTCCAAGACTGGAAATCTAATTTTGTCTAGTTCAACAAGTAGCTTTTGGGAAGAAACAAGTTATTCCTTCCTTAGATTTGGAACCAGTTGCAAAACAAACAATATTCGCACTAGCACCTCAAGTCTAAATACTTTTCTATTTCTTCCCGTCGATCTTTACTTATGACATCTACCAAAAATACACCTCTAAATGACAGTTCCAAAAAAATATCAAGCATCTTGTTTGGATTTTGATGTATATAATAGAAATTACTTTGTTCCAGAACGTGCTCTAAAATCACATAAAAATTACGAAAATATCCAGCTGGTGTTTTCACTTCTTTCGATTCAGGAATATTATCAAACCAGTCTGGCATACTCTTAACACTTTCCTTTCTAGTCACATCCTTCCGTAGTTGTTTGTTCCTGAGTCTAGAAGAATTTTGTCTATGAATATTTGCATCCTTCTGTACTTATTCTTCATTCATTACATTTTCTGATTCTTCTTCACTAGTATCATTTCTTGATTCTTCATTAATTTCTTTCAAATTCATCCTAGCAGCATTACATTTGAAAACGAATGATACTCTTCGTCGCTCTCAGTCAAGCAAATGTCTTATATAAATAAATACGAAATATCGGTTCGAATTAATTTAACATATGTTTCATATACCTAGACCGTAACTATCGCGTTATGTTACCAACAATAATGAATACAATAAGTGAAAATTAAAAATCCGTGTTTCTGTCGCAAATACCCTCTAAAATCCCTGTAAAAATACTCACAATCCACCAACCAAAAAAATACTTTTATGAGTACACATCTGTCAAGTGGTTATATTTTAAGATGGGAATGTACTGAATATGTAACTCCCGCACAAAAAAAATTGACCCGCATACAGTCCCAGAAAAGGTACGTCGCAAATTTGCTACTTTACTTTTCGTCGTTAAGGGATTAAATCTATTTCAAAAAATAAAAATACCCTCAAATAAAATGTTCATTGCCACCAGGTACATTTCTTAATATTTGTAAATTAATTTTACTTTATTTACTTCCAGAAGTTGAAATTCAAATGTGTGTGTGTGTGTGTGTGTGTGTGTGTGTGTGTGTGTGTATGTGGGTGTGTGTAGAAGAACTAAATATCGATGGAACAAAATGAAGGCTATTTCTATCTTTATAAGCTGCATTCGGAATCGACTTAAATTACCAGAAATATTTCGAAGAAACAATATGAAAGTCAATATAAACGGAAAATGACAATTTACTACGTTTCGTTATGCCGGAATATGTAATGCTGTTTCATTCTTGTCATATACACTTGCCAGAATTGACACCGTCTATTACACGTTCAAATTAAATAATTTTTTGCAACTCAAAATGCCGCGCTTTCCCTTAGTGAACAAAACTGAGACTAATTACAAAAAAAAACAATCAGGACGATTTCTAGTCAACCAGTTGGCATGGTTATACCATTCCTAGACATTTAAGTGTAATAATAGTAGATATCAAATTACTTATGACACATGATCTGAATTATTAAATAATATCTCAAAAAATGCCTTAGGGAGTTTTCATTACGAATCAAAGAAAGAGGTTGAATCTAAAAATTTCAACATACTTGTTGAAACGTGTACAGATTAATTGTAGTAAAATGGATGTGGAAAGTGGGTAAAGGTATTTATAATACTTAAATATATAAAAAAAAATATACGAACATTTTAAATTCAGAAGACGTCATTAAAAAACTAAAGCTATATATACACATCTATGTAAAATACTAAATTTTGTACCTTAATGAAAACTATTAACTCAATTTCGAGTGATACCTGTGCAAGACTACCATTCCGATGTGGGTAGTATACCACACGCAAAGTATTTCTCCCGTTTATTTAGCAAATTTCTATTTTTGCGCATTTGAATTTCATAAGGAAACCGAGAACGTAAAATCTGAGTTAAATTTACGAACTAAGATTTTATGCAGTAAAGATGTGTCCGCGATTCCGTTGATCACCATGCAGGTTCGGCATAGGTTATCCATCTAGCGACGATAATACGATCCTACAGATGTGTAGGACTTATATTGCATATAACAACATTGTTACGTTTTAAAAGCGTAAAGGCACTTCGAGAATATATTTACTGTTATTTAAATCGGGAACTGGGCCACGTTTTGGACGTTTATTTTTGCCTTTATTCGTTTTTGTCCAATTGTGTTGTTTATTGTGGGTCTGTGTTGTAGTCTTACGCTGTATTGGGGCTATAAGAAAAAATGGAAGCTGTCATATTTCCTTTTATTTTATCTCCGGCTCTCCTACTTCTTTTAATTTCCCTTCCTTTCTAAAAATGAAGATTATGTTAAATGTTTACTTTGAGATATTAGCTATGATATTTCGTATTGTTCATTTTTTAGGTGTCAGTTAATGTTTAATACTCTAAGTTAATATTTTGCCATTTAAAAATGTTGTGGTGTGAAGTTCAACAATTTCCACTAACCATCGCACGGGAACATTCAATTTGACTTTTATTTGAACCTCGGAGTTCCACATATCGGCGGTAAGCCCGTATCGTTTCTTAATCCTCGAATTTTATGAGATTGTTCTTTGAAATTTTTTGTTTATGGAACTTTTGCTTGTGAAAGTTGTCATCGTAGTTAATTTGGCAAATTAAAGGCAATTGTTCTCTCGTCGTAGATCGAGACGTTCGAGTGGTTAAAAACTGAATTGTTTTCAATACGCTTTGGATGGCTTTTCTCCATTCGAATTTTGTCGGATTTAAATTACCACGTGGCATTCTTAGGCCAATCAAGACCTGCAGGTCTATCTTATTTTTTATTTTTTGTCTTCCAGTAGCAAATGGCGTACATTCACATTTGCAGCACATTTCTTACATCTGCTATGAATTGACGTATAATATAATATTCAAGTCACCTTTTTGCAAGAAATTATACGCACCTAAAAATGGGACAATTTTTTTAATTTTTGATTTGTTTTCTTTACAATTAACAAAATCATTTAGCCGTTATCGCCTACTTTGTCATGAGTTGGCCGAGTTGTAATCTCGTGCCAGTAGCCTCCATAAATATCAATAATAAATCTTATTGTGTTCTTTATGTCAGGCTTTCTCTTTCTGATTAAAGGTAACAAATAAAAAGAACACAACTGCACGTCCATTTAAAATAACATTATAAAAATGTCAGAATACACGGAGTTGGCATGACATTTGGCTTAAATTTCTTAAGAAGACATTCCGTAGAAATTAATTAAATTAGTCAACTAAAAGTGAACAGCAGTTTGTTATCCGACATTCAGCGATGGTTTTATCAAATCAAAAGTCGATCAAAAAACAATTTTCATGCACACGCCCTACACAAAATTAAAACTTTCAAATTTTCTTATATGGCGACTAAGCTATGCCTTGAACGAACAATAAATAACCGTGCAATCTAGCACATTTAGAAGGAGAATTTCGGAAGGATGTGTACTGTGCACTCGGTAAATTAACTCTTAATATTAGAACTGTTTACGTAGTTGGAAACTTAGTAGTTGCTACTTGCTACATTTACTCAAATAATTCTTTCCTCAAAGCCTATACTGATTTTAATTAAAATGTTATTGAATATCTAGAAACAGCACAGATTTAACATCTTGACCCCTTATTTTTCCAAAAGAGTTTATTCACACACATAATTCCGCCAAATAACAAAACAACCTGAAATAGACCATACATCAATAAAATCTCTCGCAGAAAATTTTATGCTTTGCACGAAGACGACGATGCGTCTAATGAGACACTGAACGGGAATAAGGAAACATCTGCAACCGAATTGTCGCCATTGTCTCGGCGTTCGCCGTAACTTTTGGTTTTACGACGCGAAAAGTGTCGACGTCTATATCTACGAGACTTAGAGAAGTTTTTCCGGCGGTCATATCCGTTAACTTTATAATCTCTGATAAAACCGACTTACGTAACACAGTACAATGCCAAATCCTTTACGGCTTAAAGTTGTCTTCGAATCTCTTCGCGACCGTTCGATACTGACCTTTACGATCATGAAAAAGAATAAACATATATGTATATATATATATATATATATATATATATATATATATATATATATATATATATATATGCTTCTTGGTTCTCGGGTAGTGAACCGCGTTGTAGAAATCTTCCCCGAAGGGTCGCTTCGACGTTTCGGCAGAGTCCCATCTGCCATCTTCAGGAAGCTCTTCTAGGTCTCGCTGACTTAGAACAGTTCTTATATATATATATATATATACACTCACAGGCAAAAAAAGCGGATCACTTACAATTTAGTGATGTTTTGTTAGAAACTGGCTATATGAGCTGAAGATCAAGTCACTACTGATACTTAAGAGTGTCAACCTACCATTGCAAAAAACCAAAAACCATTGCAAAAAACTTCAGTTGCTTGTCATCAGCTTTATTATTATTGGTTTATTAATGTTTACTTCCAAACTACAATTCTTTATTGATTATTTCGTCGTTGTTTAAGAGTGTTGCAATTGTTAGTGATAATTTATGATTAGATTGTTTGTAACATCTTGTTCTATTAATTTTGCCTCTAATAATGCCGTTAAATAGTCTAGATATAGCTAAGGCTATAGCTCTATATGATATGCTACAAGGGCTATTCGTGCACCCTACAAAACCGTTCATCGAGCTATCGATAGATTTTAAGAAAGTGATACCTATGCGAGGAGACCTGGCTCAGATCGATCAAGAGTAACAGCAGTCCGTGATGACAGATTTTTGCTAAATATGGTTTTACGGAACCGTCATTCTACAGCTAATATGGCAAGAAATCGGTTGGCAGACGTTCGCAGGAATAAGGTAAGCGAGAGAACGGTGAGAAGGCAGACGCTTCAAAGAGGCTTGGTTAGGGTCTTTCAAACTAGCGACTGGCCCAACATTACATCGAATGGCTCGTTTAACTTTCGCAAGACAACATGTAGATTGGACAGAGTTGCTTTGCGATCTCCCAATGGTCGAGGAAGAGTGTGGAGAAGACCAGGAGAACGGCATTTCGAATACACATTCGCTCCAAATACACCGTTTCAGAAAGACCCTGTAATTGTATGGGCTGGCATTTGGTACCAAGCCCGTACGGAGCTTGTCTTTGTTTGAAAATGGATCTTTGACGGGTCATAGGTACATCGTAGAGATACTTTCAGAATATGTCGTGCCTTACGGTTCGTCTATTGGTGATGCATTTATGTTAATGGACGATAAAGCCCGACGGTACACAGCGCGTATCGTTTCATAATATCTGCAAGAAATCCAAATTCATCAAATGATTTGGCCAGCGCGTAGCCCTGATCTAAACGCCATTGAGCATGTTTGGGACGTGCTCAAAAGACGTGTTAGAGGTCGTGCAGCCGTCCCGGAGAATGTAAACGACATTTGCATTACTCTTCAGGAGGAGTGGAACAATATTCCTCAAACTGATATTGAGGCCATTATTCAAAGTATGCACCGAAGAATAGATGCTGTAATAAGGGCAAGAAAAGGAAATACACGTTATTGATAATCTAATGAAATAAATTATCTGCAATTTTGTCTTTCTGTAAATTTGTAATATTTCCACTTTTAGCAATAATTCGACATTAAATGCCTTTAAGCCAATATAAACTACTTAAAATATTGTAATGTGCTATCAGTAATCTACTTTAGCAATCCATCGGTGTAATACAATCATATAAGAAGGAAAATCTATAATTATAGGTGATCCGATTTTTTTGCCTGTGAGTGTACATACATATACATACAGTCGAATGCAAAAAAAAGTAGACACGAAATTTTCGGCTGCTTGGACAAACTTGCTTGATATTAGCAATGTCATGTAAACGTCAGTATTATCATTTCAGTGACATTTTAAAGAACTGGTGAGCCGTAAGCGTAGGTACCCTCAACTAGAGCCCCGAACCACCGTTACTGAATAAATAAATCAAATATCACGTGGATTAAGAAAACTTACTGAAAAAATTCAAGGTTTATTGGAATAATGAAACTTCGTTTTAAAATGAATGTCAACTTTGAAAGATTGTCAAATTTTGAAGGAAAGGGAATTTTAAAAAGCCACATTTATACAACAACAATTTGAGGAAAATCAATTACAGGAAACTGTTTCTGTCTACTTTTTTTGCATTGGACTGTATATAACTGAAATAATTGAAATACACAACGAAGACTATTATCTTACATGCATACATTCTTGAGCAGCGTTTCCAGGTATTACGCTGTATTATTTCCTTTTTAAAACGTTTACAAAAAGTATTAATAGAATGAGGTTTGAGGTATAGAAGTGTATATTTTATAAAATAATAAATATAATAAATAAATAGTTTTGCTTTTCCTACACACAAAAATTTAATTGTATAATAATAAACACACGTAGTTTTACATTTACTTTTCCATTTATCATCACTTATCTCCATTCACAACAATACACTGTTTGCAAATTCACACATATGTTTAACAAGCATGCGTTAATTGAGTATTTCCCCTTTTCGTGGTCCATTCACAACGTATTTTATCAGGTGGTCTAACAATTCATATCTAGGAAGATCATGTCATGGCATTCTAATATAACATTGCATAAAATTATTTCTGTATTTGGCAATCACGCAATATATTTCACAAATACGTTTCCTTGTGTGACGTCACTACAACCACCGCAAGATTTTTTCGATCATAAGTCTTCCAACCGTTCTTTTTCGGAGACTAAATCATTCTAACTTTCTTCGCCCTAGTAAGAAAATAGTAATAATACAAAATTTTATAAAAATAACGAAACTAAGCTAGAGTACGATGTAATGGGAAAGAAATTAAAACAATTAACATGTAGAACGCCATTTATACCCGTACCCAACTGGAAGTATTTATAAAGAAAGAGGAGATAATTTCGGTTGAGTTTAAGTAGTCAAAATGTGTAAAAATCTACTTTTACATTTGAGCGTCAAATTTCCGTGAGGGTCTCAACATTTCATTGGAAAAATAACACCATTGTAATGAGAAGAAAGTATCCGTTAGTTAAATACGTATTTAGCAATAAAATTTAAAAAAATGACTTATGAATAATAAAATTATACACGAAATACTGAAAACTGTAAAAGTCAGTAAGAAGTTTGACAGATCCTAGAATATTTCTATTATGGTGACTATAAATCGGAGGTATTATAACAGCTGAAAGTCAGTGTCATTTTATTTGTTCCATAGTGCACGTCGGTCTGATACACAAAGCTGTTTTTGAAAAAATAGTGGTAAGTAACGGCGTTTAACCGTCAAACGAAGTAAAGTCTCTTTAAAATACAAGTGCATAAAAATGTTAACAAGAAAAAAGAAAAATAGTGCAGCGTCATTCGAGAATATCAACACCGAAAAGTAACTGTACATTTATAAATAATTGACTCGTTTCATCTGGAAAATTATTAGAACTTTAAATTAAAATTTTATTTGAATAATTTCACCACACGAACACCTCGTGGTGAAATTATTCTTATTTAAATAAGAAGAACATAATTCATTTATTTCATAAAAAGTATTTAAATTTATTTCCTACGTAATTTAAATAAAATAAAATTAATATACTATTATAACAAGTTTGTCGTCCCCAACGTGTAATCATCATAAATGCGTTGATACGTAGATTCTGACAGTGAACCATGTTGTTGCATTGCCAAGCATCTGCTCGTCTACATGTTCTGGAAAGTCTTGCGAATCATCAGTGTTGTGCTCAGTGTTTTACCAGGGATGATGATTTGTCTTTTGTTTCACACCTCTAGTGTGTTCTTTCGCTCGGATATCTATTGATATGTTAGACTATACTTTCTACTACAGTCTCTAGATGGTATTTCATTCTTACTCTTCTAACGGCATGTTTGTTTCTTGATTTCGCATCAGGTATCTAGATGTTGTTTGAATGCCTTGTCGATATTCTGTTTAAATATGACCCTGCCGACTTTGTCTTTTCTTCTCTTCACATTTGGTCAGATGGCTGTGGTTATAGGCTTCTTGCCTCCGTCTTTCGTTCTTTGTATGTCTCGTTTTCGCGTAACCATTATCTGCTAATGCCTTGTGTCTCCATCTCTTCCGCTCTGTTATATGTTCTCAATACCTTCATTGGGTATATCGTTTGTTAATAGTGTTCTTGTTCTACATTGTCGAGGTGACTGACTGTAACTTACTCATTTCCTTATTGTCTTTGTACTTTTCTAACTAAGTTAAGTACAGTTAGGATAAAATTTTATTCGATATAATTGATATATTAAGTACATGAACAAATTATATTAATGTAAATATGGGGTCATTATCATCAAAAGTTTCCCAACTTAAGCAATGTATAAAGCAATATGATTATGATCGAGTGAAACCAGGCTATGTAACGGTATTTAGAACTATTAAATATTTGTGAACGGTTACAATATTATGAGAGGAGATGGTTAATCTAGAGGGGTAAACAGTTTATTTATTAAAAGCGATCTAGAAGAATTCTGTATCCACGTCAACGTGGCAAACACTGCTTATTGAATAGGTTATCATATCGCTACTACTAACGTCTTGTAATATGTATGAGAGACTTAAATATTGATTTGCTCCAAACAGATTCAGCAAAAAGAAATGTTGCCCACCAATAGTATTATAGAGAAATTTATTTAATTTTTTTATATTTAATTTTTTCCTCCCATTGGTTTCATCTTAATTTCGTGGAAATATGGTGCTGCAAAACTTTTTAATAGACGTCGAGCTGATGGAGATCTGATTTTTAGAACCTACATTTCTCTTTTATGTTGTTTTTGGCGTCCAGCTCTTTGCGTCTTAAATCTTTTTATTTTGGCGTCGTTGCCTAATTTTATCAAAAACTTCCTAAATAAAATTAAAAAAATATTGTTTCTTAAAATAAAATTTGTTCCAACGTTTTCATCCTTACTAAATTAAAACTTACCCTTTCTCTTTGAGAAAATATCTTCCATCCATCTTGTTTGCGTCTTTCTTGTTCAACTCTGTTGCCATGAGTTTGGCCGACATGTTTTCTTATGTCAGCATTTAGAATAAAGGCAACGTTTTGTAACTTTAAATACTTGTAGATGAGTTTACTTTGGTAAACGAATGGTAGCGATAACGACACCAAGACAACGAATAGAATTATCCTGAAGGAGAATTTTATTTTTTAATTCATTCGCATGAGGTTCCGCATAATAAATGTACTTTATTAAACCTGTCGCTACCTAAATAACTTTTTATCGAATTGTTATCTCGTTGGGTAAAGTAGAATCATGGATTACGAATTTATACAATTGATTTTCATTGTATCACATAGAGTTAAACAACCATGTAATTAATAGCTACGTTCTAAATTTCCCAGTATTTCTTCCGCGTACACAACGCGTATAAAAATCGCCAAGTCGATATTTCATATCAAGTTAGAAAACTTTTTACATTACTCACAAACTTTGCTTTATCCATTTTATACACACACTCTACCGAGGCACTTCAACCGAAAAATTCTAAACGGTCCGGCAATAATAGACTATCCGTAACGCAATTATGTAAATGTAGTGCGAATTGCAAAACGGCGAACCCAGTGAGATGAACACACACGGTCATAGCGTCGGCCATAACGTATGAAGCGATCCATGAGAGCGCGGATTCGGGTCGTTTCCGAATAAATCGTCTAGTTTTTTGCTGATCAGGGACGTCACATCAAGTCTACAAACGTCATAGATTTTCATCAAGCGAGAAAAACCGAAGACTGTGAAGTTCTTCGTTCGCGCCGTTCCTACACCACCATTTGTCATTGCCGCTGCCTTCATTGTCCCTAACTATCGTTGATCAAACAAGTCAGTTACGTGTTGGAGCCTTAATACTCCCGAACACAGAAATTCCACTATCTTTAATCGAATGACATTACGTACAGGAAAAGCGATAATACGTTGTCCATTGTTATTGGGCTACTTTTCCCACTTATTGTTTCGTAGCTATGACTGAATTGAATTATAACACTAGTTTTTGGTGTGGAAATGATAATAATATATAATTGTCTGACTTCAATTGATAGAATTAAATGAAATTTGTTAGTGCAATAGATTAAATTGAATAATCCTATTTTTAAGTGTATGAAATAAACCAACCTAATTGGCGTTACACCGTCCCGACATTTACTTTTAAAAACACTTTTACCAATTGCAAAAAATCCTATCAATTGGCCTTCGAGCATTGATAAATAATAGGTTTCTTGCACGCAGCAGTCGACTGCCTTTTCTTAATTACTTTTGAACGTAACATTATTTCGGAATACTTAATGCCATTGGGCTGCATCTGATAATATTGTACTAAAGATTTATGACACCGGCAACTGTGAAGAAATTATTTATTTGTTTAAACTAAAATCCTTTTAGCATATTGCCATATTACATATTGCCTTTGATTGATCATTTATTTTTTTTTTCCACGAATTGCGATATATTCTTTATCTCACAACACCGCGTTCGTTATTTTTCTGCTGCATGTCGTATTTCCTCTCGTTTCGTTCTAGGTTTTTCCCTCGTAATCCAGTCACATGTACTTATATGGATATTCTATGTTCTATTTTCGGTGAACGTGTCCCAACCAAACATGTTGTCTCTATGTTTTTGAACGAGACTGGATCGTCAGATCGTCATGAGCAAAAGGGAGACAACTTGCTGTCATTCTGTTAGATATTGTTCGCTGTCGGCATCACGCCTAATGGGTCAAAGCTGCAACAGTTGCAGCATCCTCCAAACAATATGGGGCAACTCTGTGGAGGAGCCTAGAGCATGGCCACGAGAGAAAATTCCTAAGGAGGACTTCAACAACTACATTTCCAGCATGCGACGACAAAGAAATGACTGCCAGGACTGTTAATTTTCTTTCTTGTAAACATTTTTCAATAGATTTCGTTTTTCAGATTTGAATCGTATATTGTTTTCGATGAGTCTAACATTATATTACAATTTTAAGTTTCCACGATCATTCTCTTAGTATGTCGTGCCTTTTGGCGCTCAGTGTATTTATGTTCGTTTTACTATCTCCATACTGGCAAATAAGTATATATGGGTACGATCCATATATACTTATTTCCGATGGAGAGGGGCATCTACTTGGAAGATCATCGCCTATTGTGAATAATAGTGGTTCCAGAATGGCAGTATATCGTTTACCCAAATCTATCTTCAACTGATGTAGGAACAAATTTATTCGCTCACAATCCCCTTCTCGAATAGCTTATTCAGTAGTCAAGGATGATAAACTGAGCCAAACGCTCTCACCATATCGAAAAAAATTGCGATAGGCTTCTTTTCTTTCCAGGACTCATAGTGAATATTTTGTCCATCGATCATGCTTTGGATTTTAAATATGGGTATGGGTAACAGTTTTTGATCGAGAAATCCCAGTCTCGAAGGATTTCTTAATAATGACACATGTTCACATAGAATACTCTTCTTCCTGGGATTTCGCCTATTCCACAGGAATTCTTACGACAGCATTTTGCCGTTGCTAATTCTACTTCAGGGATAGTTACCGGACTGAGGTATAGTATTATTAACACATTTGCATCAAGTTGTGGATTTTCGGGCAGAGAACACTTGATGCTGTCAGCGACGGCTATTTTATTTTTTCTTTCTATGAATAATATTCGATTGTTGTTTTTATTATTGGACTGCACAATTGTTCCATCATTGTAATTCTTTTTCCTATCCTTTTTGTAACACCTTTTTTGGGAAAGATATCTGGTGTTATACGTTTCACTGCTTAATCTTGAACATTTCCCATAGAAAATTTGACAGATTTAATATGTCCCTAGTAATCCATCCGTTGCTATCTTATTTCATTATTAACCACCAGGTTTCATTGAAGTTTCCACCTAGAGCAAGGGTTCAAATAATTGGATTTTTGTTTGTTTATTTTTTCAGTAACCATAATCATCAGCTTAAACCATGTTCTGCTATCTAATTGAGTATCTCTAACTATCGCAAAACAATTAGTTCCTGGTTCGAGAATCTACCTGTAGTCCCGTCGGGATACTAATTTTTGTAGCATATTGTATTCTATTATATTATTCTCTATTACGCATATGCGTTCCATTCCCTAACATGCGAATCATTAATTTTTCACAATAGTTTATATCGCAGTGATCCATACGCTCAAATCACGAAAATTAACCATATTGGTAAATGGTAAGTTTGCACATCGGTAAATATTGTTATGTAGTTACTTTTGATTTCTGCAACTGCTGCATCAAATTCTTTCTCGATACTAATTATTAACATTTTGAGCGTCAATTTCGTTTCTAGAATATATGCAAACCTCTTGTAAAATTAGTTCTTGAGGGACGAATTGTAATTTCCTCAATGCGCATCCAATATTATTCTATACATACAGGTTTAGTCGTAATTATTGCAACCGTGTTGTAGGCGCACGCAGTTTGGGATCGCGGAAATTTCTGGAAACGGGAAATGACGAAATTCTTCTTTTGGTCTTATTATATCGATTTATCATCGAATTACCAGATATTTCATTGAGGTAATAATGGTGCGCCCGAGTCTCATCGTCGCTTTGCACCAGCGTGGTTTCAAGGTTTCGGAGATCCAGAAACGCCTAAAGATCAACAAAAGCACTGTCTCCCGCACTCTCAGTCGCTTTCGTGAGTTGAGGACCATCGCCGACAGGCCGCGATCTGGACGTCCGACCACCGTTACCACGCACCAGAACGCCAAGAAAGTCAGAGGGCACCTGTGGAGAAATGCCAAGCAGCCCATGTCGAAGCTGTCTGCTGCGCTCGGCATTAGCCACACCCGCGTGCGTACTATCGTCCGTTCTCAGCTGGGCGTATACCCCTCCAAGTGCGTGAAGGGTCATCACCTGAACTTTGCGCAGGACTCTGCCAGGTAGATCCTTGTGAAAGCGCTGCTCAACCGCTTTCAGCCGACACGCCACCTGGACACCCGGTGGACCGACGAACCGTTGAGCTGCTCCCCAACATCCAAAACGGCAGGGTTTTTCCCAGGAGTGCTAAGGAACCCATGGAAACGTCGTCCTACCCAGCTGTCATGGTTTGGGCCGGTCACACCCCCGATGTCAAGGCGCCCCTCATCTTCATCGACCAGGGCGTCATGATCAACCAGGACTGCGTGCAACGGTGGAGGCAGTCCCCAACCATTCTAAAGGCTGATGTGAAAGCCAATGGTGACCGCGTCGAAATCCGAATATAACCCATCGTTGAGAATGAGAATACTATGTTATGACTGAAATCTGCAGTTTGTTGCCACATATTAGGCAAATGGGAAGTGAAAATAAAATGGTTGTAATAATTACGGCCAAGCCTGTATATTATATCAGAATCGTTCTCTGAACAAATACCTCAAGTTGCACTATTTAAAAAATGCTTTTATTTTATGTTTGTTGTAATTGTATATTGTTTCATTATTTGGCTGTTCCACTATTTCTTCACTTTATCTATCTATCTACTTAAAGACATTTAAACAACCGCAACATTCATTGCATTCTGTGTATTTATTTCAAAATTATATTTCTTCTGTGGTTCTTCAAAGGTTGCACATTGTCTTGTTCATTATAACAATCTTCCACTTAATGTTGTCCACCACAAGGGGAATGTGCTTGAAATTTGCAGTCCTTGGCCAGATGTCCGCATTTCCCATAGCTAAAACATACAGTCTTCGACCTAGAGCGGACATTCAATGTGATTTCGAAATAAACTACTCAATGTAGTTCAAAAAGTGAAATGAATTGAAGTTCCCAGAGTAGAGGCAAAGCTAAGTTGTTATCAAACTATTAAAAATTATTGTGATTTTGGACCAAATTATTATTTACAACTTTACTTTGGTGGTACGCAATTATTTAAGATACTATAAAATTCCTTATTCGCCTACACAATAAAGTTAACTAACTTAAATCTAGAATTCATCGAGAGTCCGGGTACACAGAGTAAAGAGAATATTATTTCCAGCATGAAGACATAAACCACAACAGTAATAAGGAATTAAAAGAAGGCATTTTAGACAGTTGCCAAGTAATTCGCAATAAAAAGAAAAACAACATGCTATTAACTCCGGTTTTGTTTATATTTAGCAAATATAATTAAACCGAACTGTAAATAAAGCACATAAAAATAAACACAAATCTCAAAATCGAGCGCAAATGTGTGTAGATACAAACGTTTCACTGTCGTGAAAAGAAAACACAAATAAAATAATTCAAAGCTTTATTTTTTAAATATGAATGCAAGTAATACTAACAAAACAAAGTTTAAAAAATACACCATATACATTGAGACTCGATATAACGAATACAATTATTTACTGAGGAATTTATGCAGAACTTACGTACAGAAGTGGCCAAACGGCGATTGGTCGTAGTTATCGTAACCAGGGCAAATTTCCCGCGTTTTTGTCGACATCGAACTCGACCCGCGGCCCACGTGCTGTGAATCACCTCTTGGAGTCACGCCCGCAGCTTTCGCTTTCGTAAATGTTAACGTACTTAACGATTTAAATTATATAAATGTAGTAAAACCTATGATATCGAGTTTCAATTTACACTTACATTGATCCTACTTATATTTATATTCTAAATTAACTTAACTAACTTAATTATACGACAAACATCCTTATTTGTTCAATTATTTACCTAGAATTATTATTTGAAGTAACATTACTATGCTGAATTCCTCTACGCGGTTCGATCTAAATATTCTATTTTTGTCCCAGCATCGTATTTCGCTGCTGTTAAATCTGTTATTCTATTTAATAATTTGGCTGTTAATTTATAACCTTTACAATATATATATATATATATATATATATATATATATATATATATATATATAATGTAATGTAATACGCACGACCGAAATAATTATAATTAGTTATTTTACGGAAACACTCCGTTGGGTTTGCGGTCTTAATAAGGGCGATTTATTCTATATCTTTATTAATAGTCTATATTTCGTGGATCATTATCCACATCATCAGGACTTCTACAAAAATTATAACGATCCTTCTTAGTACTTTCTTTTTTCTAACTCTATGGATGTCTCGTGACTGTTGCTGTTTCATATTTTAAATCATATTTTTTTTCAACACAATAACCTTCGTTTTTTCGTGTTCAAGTCATTTTCCTATTTTGATATTGTAATTAGTAGGCTTTTCTGTCAAAAATTGATTTATTTATTAATTTGTAAGATTTGATTTTGGTGACACTTTTGAATTGAACCTTTTTGTTAGTTCTTATTGTATTGGATGTCCAATTTTATATTGTATCAATTTGAGTAAGTTATACCATAATTATTTTACATCTTCTATTTATAATTTTTGTAGAAGTCCTGATGATGTGGATAATGATCCACGAAATATAGACTATTAATAAAGATATAGAATAAATCGCCCTTATTAAGACCGCAAACCCAACGGAGTGTTTCCGTAAAATAACTAATTATATATATATATATACATATATATATATATATATATATATGTGCTTCCTGGTTCTCGGGTAGTGAACCGCGTTGTAGAAATCTTCCCCGAAGGGTCGCTTCGACGTTTCGGCAGAGTCCCATCTGCCATCTTCAGGAAGCTCTTCTAGGTCTCGCTGACTTAGAAGAACTGACACTACCCGACTGCTACTACTGTTCACTACCCGAGAACCAAGAAGCACAGATTTCAGCCGCGAGAACTTACGCACCAACATATATATATATATATATATATTGTAAAGTATGTATGTATGTGATTATTTTGCGGGAGAGGAAATGCTCTAGTTTGTTTAAAAACTGTAGATAAATAGTTATAAATAACCGGGGCAGTAACGCTGGCATGGGAATCGGGAGATATTGTACTGCCAATCCGAAGGAGTTGAAAGGCAAACAAGCACTTTAATGGTCGATTCAAAAGAACCACCCGGCTAATGAAGTTATTAAATAATATTAATGGAGGTGTAGGAAGGCATTTAACATCTGGCGGTCTCTTGCTAATGTTAAAACGAATGTATAATTCTATCATTAGAATTGAACCGTTTAAGTAATTTTTTTTCACGAGTCGTGTTATATAAATCCTGAGTGCAAGAAAATTCTAATAGAAACGCTGAAGAGGAACTTCTTCCCACCCATGTTTAATTGGAGAATCTACAAAAATGCAAAAGCGATGAAATTTTTCTTTATAAAAAAGGACTAAGAATATGTTTGTCCTGGGAGTTTAAATTTCATTTGACTATATAATTTAGTGGCATAGCTATTGTTATATGTTTTCCTCCTCTAGATCTAGCTCTAAAAGTTTTCCTATTTTATTAATTTTTTGCTTTATTTTGACTGGTTTAATTCTACTTCCTTTTAATAAACTTAAATTAAATCTTATCTATTTGTTCTTACTGAATTTTACCGTGAAAGTTAAAGAAAATACTGGTTACCGTCGCCCAAGTTTTGTACGGAAAAGTGCGTTTTTTAACTCTAATTCGACGAATTGAACGTTTTGATTGTGGGCTGGTGGCTGCTAAACATATATAAATATAGACGTTGAGAGGGTTTAAAGCGATTCCCCGCACGAACGCGAAAAACTGGAGAGAAGTGAGGAAAAGTCAATGAGCCGACTCCACTCTGGAAAAAGTCATACGTTTCTGAAGCAAATTCATTTGGTGACCTAGAGTTCCTAGATATCTCTACACTTTCCTTGTGTGGATAGACCGTGTTTTGATTTGTTATGAATTAGAAGCGGACCGTTGCCCACAGCACATTTTGATTACAACATGATGTCTAGCAATACACCAACCCTCTGTAAGAAAATTAACTCGACATTGACACACTCGAGAAAATTTAGCTGTATTCCTGAGCATTTGAGTAATGCTAACCTATTTAACCAACATTTCATCCAAAGCACACCTTCGGCAAACCGCGATCATAATTCTCTAAATACTTTCTATGGTGGTAAGGCAAGCGGGGATACTTCCACTTTCAAGACGAGTGACACTAGTCAGTAAATTGTTATATTGACGTCCTAACATGAATTCTCCCGTAATTATACCTGATTTGACTAATGTTATAAATACTTCTATTTTTGAATCAATATTTCGTTCTCAGTAGAAACAAGATTTAGTAATTCCAGTACGTAGGTATCACCCTGTGTGTCCCTAACGATCTCCCTCCTACTGTATCAAAAATCAATTAAAAAATAATGTTTAATGAAATGTCACAGTTTATTATTTTTAATAACTTATTGCGTAAAGTACAGCGAAGTTTAAAAAAAATACAATTGCATTACTGCCCTTTAAAGATCTCCAATGATACACTTCATAATATCTATCCAGTAGAATACAGAAAATGTTAAGCTGGGCAAAACAAGGGTTGAATATTTTTTAATTAATATCGGTGTACCTCTTTTTCTGGTTATTACATCCAAATTCTCTGATGTGGTTAACTATTGTCTATTTAATTATATTCGCCTTTTAAACTAAACTAAACTTTCTGATTCAAGTATTTCTTTTTATTTCACAAAATCATTGTCTACATTTAAATTATACCAAGACTCCGGTTCTGTTGTTGGGAAACACCAATTATTAGGATCAGACACTTACTGGATATTAAAATAAATGAAACATCGATTGTGATTTCAGAAACAGCAAAGAACTTGGGTGTACCGACTGGCAACATATTGGCATTACCGAGGCCATGTTACTCGTATTATGAGTCGTTGATGCAATAGATTAAGATGCTTGTTTCCTCACCGCCATTACTAAAACATTAAAAGAACTTGACTGTGCAATAAAGAGGAGAACTACATTGTGTGTGCTTGTACCGTAACACTTCAAACCACCTATCTATATAATTTAATTGAATTCAGATCATATATTCATAACTTAAATGTTACCTATATGTTACCTAACACTGAATATTTTTGTTAGATTTGTTCATAAACTTGTGTCATGGCGCATCATTGACTACTGTTTAGCGAGTGTTAATAAATCAATTGATTATAGATAGGTGGTAGAACAGCTCTGCTAAAGCCTCGCCTTATGATTTTCTTTGTTTAATATGTACATTTTGTAATTATCTATTTTTGTTATTCTTTTATGTGTTAAGTGGGGAATAAAATGGACATCAACGTTTTTTGTTTTATTGATTTTATTGTTTACAGTTTTTTAATGCGTATCTCTTTTGAAGAATTTCATTGTGCATTATACATGCTTTCATCTGAAAATAGTATTGTTCATGTACGGTGACGTTGTTGTCATTAAATTTATGGATTTCAGTAATACAATTTAATCTGAATCGCCCCAGATTTTTTAATATTATTTAATTCAATTATTAGAACGTTAATAAAACAATCAACTGCTATTTGAACGGTATATAATTTATTGTTAATGTATTTATATTGTATGGTTGTAATTTTTGCCAATTAAATTCATTTTAATTAAACACAACGGCTATCGATCCTATCGGGCAATCGATTAATTGCCGTTCATCTGGTCGCGAATGTCTATTTTGTGTACATATAAATGCAAATAACAACCGCAGATGTACACACGCGACAATATCTCGACAGTATCTATCTCACTTGAATTTCACAAAGCAATATCTGTTTGCTGCGCATAATTCAGGAGTTCGAATCACGTTTTGTGTGCATAAGTTGCGGCCATGTATCTTGATAATGTGTCAAAAGTTGCAGCGGCGTGATATCTCTTCCCAGTTTGCGAGCTATGCCAAGTGCACGAAATCTATTTAGAAACTCCGTATGCATATCAGGAAATATAAAACGCCACAAGTAGATTGCATTACCTTGTCAAAGAGGACTTTTTAAATTCAGTATTTTTCTTTGGACGTTCAAGAGGACAAAGTGGTTTTCTAACGGAAATAATTTGAAAAACCGGAGCGAATCTGCGGAGATGCAGTTTTTAAACTAAGGAGGTTGCCGTGATAAATTTCTAATGAAGAAATTACGCTGTTTCATTTCAACGCAAGAGAATGGAAATAAAATAAATAACATTCTAAAGAGACGACGAAAGAAGATATACGTCACCGAGCTCTCATAAAATATCATTTCCAGAGACAAACAAAAAGCCCTTTCACACGTCAGACACATTTCTCTGAACATATATGACCCACAGGTTAAAAAAGGCAATAGTTTTATTTGGCAAAAAAGAATTCGGCGGGTAAGTTTTATGTGACGCGATAAATTCCAATTTGATTTATTATTTTTATTCCATGCGCGCAATTTAGACTCGGGGAAAATTATAAATAATGATCGTGCGTCAAATTCCAAATTCGATGTGTTGACATTTTATAAAACGTATTTTCCCATATCGGAGTTTCAGATTCACATATTTATGTATCGGAAGTAATGGCATTAAATTTTACGATATATCCGCTTTAATAATTTCATCCGTTCATACGCAATTGCAAGGATTGTGATAACAAATTTTAAATTAAGAAAAGATTTTAATTTTCTTATTCCAATTCCTTTATAAAATTTTCGCTATTAATATATCATCACATTAAATTAATATTTTTCCTAACAGGCACATACATAGAAGATGGGATTTCGGTATTGATTCAGGGGATACGTATCTTTTGTGGCCGAACTGAAAAGAAAGAAGGGTCACAATAAATAAGCTGTTAAATCAAACTGTATAAAACCCCACGACCTACATTTTACTTTTCTGTGTAAACTTTTCACCCATAATACTCGCCACTTTTTCATTTTCTTTTCAGACGACACATTAAATGCTTTTTAAACATTTTATATTTTGCGGCATTAACTAGGGATAGCATAATCTAATGAAGATAAATCGTAACGAATCATTTTGAGGTTGCGTTAATTTTTGCCCGTGACGAACGTCAAGCTGTGCAAGTAATTGCTATTAAGGAGAAGGTGATAAAGGAATGTATTAAATTGATGATGATGATATATCGCCTAAAATGGTATCTGCTCAAATTGACCTACTTGTGGTTCACTGCGAAATTTTTAAATCGTTTATCACGATTAGGTTAAATGAAATGTTAATTCTCGTCTGAAATCTTCCAAAAAGATTAAATTTAATGTTAGCGCACGGCCAAAAAGGTAAATTTACTATTTTAAATACTAAGCAAATTGTATGTAAACCCAACATTTATGGTCAACAATATTTTCTTATTTCGGTCACTAGTATATTAATTATGAATGGCATAAGTAGCAATGCCTCAAGTAGCACTGGTTCTCCAAATTAATTTGCACAAATAATAACAGGAATAGTAGTACAACATATAAATGCATGTAAACGATAGTAAAATACGAGGGGTGATCAAATTTAAACAGGAATGTTTTTAAATTAAAACCCCTTCTGAAGACAATTTTAAATTAAAATTATTTAAAGGTAAGCTTGTCTCTTGTTAACATATCCATGTTATATGAAAGTTATGTTCACTGTAGCATTGGACATCGTATAATAGTAAAAATTTTAATCAATGACGGCGTCAATTCGAATCAATTTTTTACGGCGAGCACAATATGGCGATCAATGTCTTTCAACAAGTCAAGTGTTTGAGTGGTCAAGATCCAAGACAGGAGAACGCATGTAGCAAATGAGACTCATATACTGTATGGTAAGCTGCAACTTCAGTTAATCGTGAAAATGAACAAAAAGTTAATAACCTTATTCAAGAAGACAGTCGGGTAACAGTTCGTCAAATTTCTCAAAATTTAAAAATTAGTCTCGAAAGTGTTGAATTGATCATAAAAATCAAGTATCATAAGATGAGTGCAAATCGATTCTTTGTTACTACAGCGAAATGAGAGAGAAGGAGATTTTATGGACCCAATTGTAACAACAGATGAAATTTGGGTACACTATTTTACTACTAAGTAGTACTCCTAAGTCAGAAGGTGCAAGCATGGAATAGTGTCACACCACATCTCCAAAGCCAAAGAAACAAAAAAATGTGTAGTCACATGAAAACATTTTTTTTTCTCAAGGGGTACTTTTCGTTGATTCTTTTACACAACGTCGTACAAATAATGCAAACTATTATTTGGCTCTTTTGCGTGATAAAGTTAAGCAGGAGATCAGGACAATGCTTGTCCACATAGAGCATACAACCCTGATCCTACTCCCTCTGATTTTTATTTATTTAGTCCATTAAAAGATTTTTTAGCGAGGTATATTTTCAGTCAAATAATGACCTTATCGACCCTTTATCAAGTTCGTTTAACACATAAATAAATGCCAAAACGGCGTCTTCCGTTGATAAAACGCGCCGGAACACAGCTGCTGATTTAAAATTTTAAACTTGTTTAAAATTGCTAATAATCTGCTAAGAAAGGCTTTTTCATATATTATGAAAAATATTTACGCTATAGAAATGGACCTATAGTTGGAAATTTCCTTTACTTTCTTTTTATGAATAGGTACTGCAATCGATTCTAGCAGGAAAAATGCCATCAACAAAAGAAACATTAATTATATTCATGAGGTCAGGCACTATGACATATTTAACCCACGCAAGCAGGGAACATGGTATTCCATCAGAATCAGCAGAATCGCTCACGCTGTATAATTGTAAGCATCTCTGTAATTGACACTGCAGTCAGAAAAATGGATTTGCAACTACTCCCATCTCCCTTGTTCTATATCTCAGCTTCATTATCAAACTTTGTAAAGTTATCCAAGTCAAGGAAGGATTCGTTGAACGGCTTCTGTGAAACTATCGATTATATTTCCTTCGTTATCGTTTATGCAAAATTTTTGGAAGACATAAATAAATTTTTAATATAATGCAGCTTAATATTCAAGGGAGGTTAAGTTACTCAAACTGGAAGCATACCTTACCGAATATAATATTCATATTCTGTGCATGTGTGAACCAAGAAATAAATAATATACATTTCGGTGTGTGTATGATCGCTAAAACAGAATGAAACACCGCAATGTGTTGCATCGAATGTAGCCTTATTACAAAAAATTTAATTTGTGTGATATATACACCACTTAGTTTTGCAGATTTCAGGGAGAAGATGATGATGGTTATAGAAAAATTGTGGGAGTCGGGACACAGGCTTGTTGTTTGCAACGACGTGAACGTGTATGTACTGACGATATAAAAATACAAGAACAAATTTTTACTAATATTGAAACTTTTTCTACCTCAGTTTTCGACACCGATATATCAGATTATACATACCAACACAGTTCATTTTAACATATGTTAATACCTTAGTCAATAACAACATACATTATGGTGTATCATTTAGCCAAAGCAATATAGCATTATTTAAGAATCAGGTTGTTCGTGTATACTGGGACCGGTTTCTCACAATCAACGCAGATGTGGATCTGCTATATAATGTACTACACAACAAAGTAACAAGAGTTCGTTGTTTGAATGATTAGTTAAAGAAATGCTACGAACTAACAAACAAACAAGCAGTGACATTTATAGATATCGCTACCAATTTGTAAACATAACAATAAAAAAACATTTAACAATAATAGACTGATGAACGCAATGGCATAGCCAGAAAATGTTGGTGCATTGTTAACGAAAATAAAAAAAGTAAAAAAATATTTGATTCAAATGGAAACATAATTAAAGACAAGCACAAATGTAATATGTTTAATAACTTTTTTATAGCAAACGGCGAATAGAACCTTTTCAATAAAATTAAGCAGCCGTATTGATATCATCCCCGGCAAGTTTGGATGAGACAATATCAGCAGGGATTGACACTGTAAGAACAAAAGATGTAAAACAACTTATTCAGTTCTCCTATAAAAGGAATTATAAACAAATCCATTAAATTGGGAACCATCCCAAAAGCAATGAAAGTGGCAATAGTAAGGCCAATATATAAAAAAGGACAACATACTATTTATAACAATTACAGACCCATTTCTATTCTACCGGTAATTGAAAAAGTAATGGAGAGATATATCTCAGAAAGGACATGGAGTTATCTGCAAAAGAATAACATTGTAGATAAAAATCAATTCGGATTTCAGCAAAAGAAAAGCACGATTATGTTGTTGGAAAATTTCGCTAACAGCATAAATACAAAATTAAATGAGAAAATACACATACTTTGTATGTTTATAGACTTTTCCAAAGCGTTCGATGTAATTAATCATGACAAGTTAATAGAAATTTTGGAGAGGCTAGGTATTCGGGGAAAAGTGAAAGAATGGTATGAAGACTACTTCAAAAATAGGACTTATGTGGTAAAAATAGGAGACGAAATTGGCAAGGAAGAACTTGTTCCGAGGGGTGCTCCAGAGGGAAGTATTTTAGGCACGATGCTTTATTTGCTCTACGTCAACGATATTGGCCAATGTTTTGATAAGTGTAAATACTGGTTGTATGCGGATGACACAGTGATCGTCTCAATACATAAAGATTTGGATACAGCGGAGAAAAACCAGCAAAAAGAATATCGGAGATTTCAATGCTGGGCTCATGATAAGGAGCTGATAATAAATGAAGAGAAAACAAAATTACTACATGTGTACCGAGCCGAAATTAACTGATAGAAGGCCAGTGAAGATAATAAATCATACTTTGGAGTGCATACATAACATGGCGGAAGAAGAATTTACAACTTGCAACTGCACTATACAAATAGAAGAAGTGCAATCTCATATATATTTGGGTTTAGATATAGATAAGAATTTCTAATGGAATCAGCATATAGCAAAATTGGTTAAAAGACTCAGGCACTTCGCTGGTAATTTCTGCTATCTGAAAGATTTAGTACCGAAAGCAGCTCTGAAAATTGTTTACCATGCCTTGGTAGAATCAGTGATCGGATATGGTATATCAGTATGGGGCACAGCATCGGCATATCTTTTGGAACGTATACAATCGTTGCAAGATAGAATTGTAAAACACATGGTACCTTCAGGAACAAATATAGATGACATTTACAAGACAACTTTAAAAATACTAAATATTAGAAATTTATATAAGTAGTACAAAGCCATCGTTAATAATTTTTATGACCTCACCTATAGAGGAAGGATATCTCACTCACATGGAACTAGAGCTAAGTATGGAGGGCTGTACAAAGTGCCTCGATATTCGAATAATTATGGACAAAGGACTATGTCATATGTGATACCCTTTTTTTTTTGAACCAGATGCCCGAAGAAATAAGGAATTTAGAAAGTATTCGAAAAGTGAAGGAAAATACTAAAAGCTGGTTACTCAAGTAGACTAATTTTTAATCCACGCCAAGAAATATTGTAAGCGAACGAACAATCGTGCAGTGCCACTGATAAGCTATGGCTTAGTGGCTTTGAAGAAAAGTTTTGTTTCCTCACTCTCGCTTTCTTTGGGAATAGTTTAGTTTTTTCATTATTTAGTTTCATTTTAGTTGTTTAGTATTATCATGTCAATTGTTATGTTATTGTGGTTTCTTGTTGTTTCTTTTGTAATATTTATTTGTAATGTTGTTGGAATAAAATAAATACAAAAAACCAAAAAACAAATATTTGGTTGAGATTCGCGATATGTTATCGTTGATAATAAATAAAACCTTTTTAGAAGACAGGTACCCCGACATACTAAAGCAGTCAAGAATGGTGCCAATTTATAAGAATGAAGGGGCTAAAACTGATATAAAAAAATCCGCGGTGGTCCGCACGAAACTTACTTATACTTAGTTATACTACGGTTTTCGAAAAAACTTTTCAAATGAAAGTTGTTTATAATTTCAATCTCTTTAACTTGTATTAGAACATTTTTTTGATAGCTCGTACCGTTTTCCAGATAATGAAAATGGTGATAAGAGTAAACGATCACTTCCGGTTGAGCTATTGCGTTCAAAATGGGACGTTTTCCTCCGTGCTACATACAAATGTTAAATTTAAAGTTTCATAGCTCTAGCTATAATCGTATGGACGCTAGAGCGCGCACAGACACACAGACACACACACACAGACACACAGACGTCATTCCGAAAATAGTCAGAAACGATTCAGGGGGCCTCAAAATGCGTATATCCGTTAAAATCTCGAGGTCGAAAGTTTTCATGATTCCTATACTTACTTATACATAAAGTATAAGTAAGTAAAAATCCGCGGTGGTCCGCACAAAACTTTCTTATACTCAGTTATACTACGTTTTTCGAAAAAACTTTTCAAATGAAACTTGTTTAGAATATCAATATCTATAATTTATATAAGAATATTTTTTTCCGTAACGTGTACCGTTTTCGAGATATGAAAAAAGGTGATAAGAGTAAACCATCACTTCCGGTTGAGAGATTGCGTTCAAAATAGGACGTTTTCCTCCTTGCTACATACAAATGTTAAGTTTAAAGTTTCAGAGCTAGAGCTATAATCGTTTGGACGCTAGAGCGCGCACAGACACACACACAGATACACAGACGTCATTCCGAAAATAGTCAGAAACGATTCAGGGGACCTCAAAACGTGTATATCCGTTGAAATCTCGAGTTCGAAAATTTTCATGATTCCTATACTTACTTATACATAATGTATAAGAAAGTAAAAATATTGGACTAGTATCTTTGCAATGTCAATTCGGTAGTGTAGTTTTAATGATAGACTAAACTCATATCTAGGGAAATATCAAATTCTATCCAAATGTCAAAACAGCTTCCATATTAATAATTCAATAGAAACGGCACTGCATGAGCCGTTAAGAAAATTGCCGATTTCCTCAACAACAAAGAATACGTTTTAAGTTTGGTTTTTAACATGAGCCCAACATGTGACACAGTCAACCACAGCCGCGTTGCGAACATTATATAAAGTTGACATCAGAGGAGCATCCTTTGACTGAAATAAATATTATTTGAGAGATGACCCAGCAGGTTAAGATTAACAATGCTCGCTTTGGTATAGGATATACAGTTAAAGGTACACCTCACGGGTCATATTTATCGCCAACGCCAATATCTTCATTAACGATCTCCCGGTAGCTCTTAGCAAAGTTGGCGAGGCTGTTGTCTATGCAGATGATACATGTGTGATTGCACCAGGTATATCAAAGAAGGAACTAACGGAGGGGGTGAAGGTGACTCGGTATTCAATTGGTGCAAAGATAATGGCATAATGTTAACTTCAGAGAAATCATGCGCAGTATAATTTAGTACCAAAACTAAATCTATCAATACGTATGCAGCAAAAATATTGCATATGTGCATGATGAGCATATATATGTGCATCAAAGTTTACGTTAACATCACCACATACAAATATATGGAACTTCCTAGATGTCACCCTTTAAACTTGTTCCTCCAATTCACCAACTATAGCAACCTGTTTCTGTTTACTACGCGGTTTTTGTTTGATGTTGAATCTCCCACTTGCGAGCCATTCTCGTAAACTACGCTTACAGTTCCAACATTAAGTTTTGGATCGTCGATGGCATTGTCCATGGAGACTTTTTGCTTTTTGCCCTACATTTTCTATAAAGTAATTTATATAGTTTTTCTTAATTGGATCATCATTTGCATTTGTTTTTCCTATTGCTACTTTTCCATTGAACTTTTGCACAGTTTTATCGTCTGGTTTAACACTGCGTTTATTGACATTTATTTGTTTGTATTCTAGATTATCTTCAATTAACAGGACTTTGCCTGATACCACATATGGTGCTGCTGCCTTTATTAATAATAAGTTGGTTAAGACCTTATTAGATAGGCGTTTTTTTCGATTACTTGATTAATATTAATAATCAAAGGGTTGCAGCAGAAATATTGTTAACTCACCGTTTATCGTCGTTTCAAGAACATCCCGGCTAGAAAGCATCAGTGGCGCACAGCAGTCCTGTACCAATTCATTGACAGAATGTTCCAACAGCACACAGAAATACATTGTAGCGTTAATAAAAATGGCACCATATGAAAATATAAATAACACCTTTTACAATACAGCTTACATACTTACAGGTACAGTTATTTACGGGGCCCCTTTCGAGGGCCCGCCGAGTCCCACGTTGCCTCTAGTAGCTATCCTTGAATCGGTCATGTTATCAGCTTTGGACACCTTTACCATTTGTTGTATATCTTCGCATGTATACCTGAAATATTAAGTACTTGCCGGTCTAGGCGCTTAACCCGCGGAGTTGCAGGTGAACCAGTGGTCGTCAACTACATATCAAGGCACACGATTCCTGGGCATTCATCGGCAGCCAACTTTGGATAGTAGCATGCCCTGCCTTTTGGACATATGGTTCCAGAATCACTGTACATCCATTACTCGCAGGTTGGGGCTCTCGGATAACCACGCCTGTTATCGGAGGCACAAGACTCATAACTCGCTACTCGATTCTGCACCAATCTGTGCACATTCGTATGCATTTTACGGAATCTATGTATATAAAAAGCGGAAATATGTATTTCTGCAAAAAAATCTGCGCTACAACCTTAATGTGTTCCTTAAAGAACTCCAACGACACTGTTTATTTAAATGTCTTTTTCACTTAAAAATTACTTCAAATATTTCTTTGTCACTATCGTTCTCGTGTATAATAGTTCGCCGACACGGAAAAGTCAAGGTCATCTCGTAATCACGACAACTTATATGTATATTTATCGTAAATTTTGAAGATACTATTATAATATTTTTTCTACTCCCATGTTTAAAACGCCATTTATCGAATATGTTTCCATGATGTGGCCTTTTAAACACACCTTGACAAGCCGTGACTTTGTGCGCTTTAGTCAAGGGCTGAAGTTAGCTCATCTTGACAAGCCGTGACTTTGTGCGCTTTAGTCACGGGCTGAAGTTAGCTCTAGGTTTTTAATCGAGAAAATCAATTGAAACTCAAAATCAAGTTAGGTGTCACTTGTCGTCAATCTGTCAAAATAACCCGACGTGGTGCGACAAGGAAGTTTGTATTTTGTGATAAAAATAATGTGCCATTCTTGTAAAAAATAAACCGAAACGACAGTGGAAGTGAAGATGATATTTGTATTGGAACTCCACCAGAAATTACTCAAGCAGCGGCAACGGCAACTGCTAGTTTGCTGCCAGAGAAATCAAAAAGTCAATACGAACGTGCATATAAACTTTTCCAAGATTGGCGTCGAGAAAACCAAACAAATTCATTATCTGAAATGTGTTACTTACTTGATTATTAATGTGGCTTAAGATAATTAAATAAATTCGAAATTTTAGTATTTTTGAGATGGCCGTAGAAAAAGTATAGTATGCAATTCGTTTTATAAACTTCTCTAGACACTCGTTTTATTAAACACTCGCTCCGCTCGTGCCTAATAAACTCGTGACTAAAATTACGTTTATAAAACTTGTTGCATAATATACTATTTTCTACTCCCATGTTTAAAACGCCATTTATCGAATATGTTTCCATGACGCTAAGTGGCCTTTTAAACACACCTTGACAAGCCGTGACTTTGTGCGCTTTAGTCACGGGCTGAAGTTAGCTCACCTTGACAAGCCGTGACTTTGTGCGCTTTAGTCACGGGCTGAAGTTAGCTCTAGGCTTTATATCGCGAAAATCAATTGAAAGTCAAAATCAAGTTAGGTGTTACTTGTCGTCAATCTGTCAAAATAACCCGACGTGGCGCGGCAAGGAAGTTTGTACTTGGTGATAAAAATAAAGTGCCATTCTTGTAAAAAATTTACCGAAACGACAGTGGAAGTGAAGATGATGTTTGTATTGGAACTCCACCAGAAATTACTCAAGCAGCGGCATCGGCAACTGCTAGTTTGCTGCCAGAGAAATCAAAAGTCAGTACGAACGTGCATATGAACTTTTCCAAGATTGGCGTCGAGAAAACCAATCAAATTCATTATCTGAGAATGTGTTATTGCTTGATTATTAATGTGGCTTAAGATAATAAAATAATTTCCAAATTTTAGAATTTTTGTGATGGTCGTAGAAAAAGTATAGTATGCAATTCGTTCTATAAACTTCTCTAGACACTCGTTTTATTAAACACTCGCTCCGCTCGTGCCTAATAAACTCGTGACTAAAATTACGTTTATAAAACTTGTTGCATAATATACTATTAAGTAACCACGATGCATTACCAATCCACATTTCTCACAATTTAAACTATTTGCAGGCACGTCTTTACCGTTTTTAATCGTAGCATCTACTGTAGGCGCCATTTCATTCACATTAATTGAAATTTTTGACACCGTGGTAATTTTTTTTTGTTACAGACAAATTTTTTAAGATTTTGATATTACTATGTTAAATTTCAGGTTAACTGAATTTTCGTACTATTATTAACGTATTTCACCTTTTGTAGTTGATTCCTTACAGCAGATGATTTCCTTCTCACTTATTACCAATAATTCCGATTGATGCATCTCCTACATATCGTTAGTAACAATGAAACAAGAGTTAATAGAAAAGTGTTAATCACCATTGCCATGCCGTAGCTTCTTTATCCGTTATACCCTCGGTGTTTTTTACGTACACAAACAAATGTACCTGCTTGCCCACGTTCATTAGCAATCTGGACACAAAATACAATGTATCTCTTACACACATTTACGTGCTGACGCGCGAATGCCAGCAGTCGGCCTTAATATCAAAGGTCTCTCTGAACACGTGAAATGGATATGCCTGCATACGTTTCATTTGTCCACAATCGTCACCTTCTTGTATTGGTGATTTGAGAATAGCGACAAGAAGCTTTCTGGGGGGCAAAATACATTCTCCGATCTTCACCTAAAGAAGGTCTCACATATATACCTTTAAAAATAAACATTATTTTCCGCACTTTTTTCTGTATACGTATATGTTATTTTTCTGTATACGTATACGTTATTTCAACAAGTAAGATGAATTATTCAAACGGTGCGAATTAACTAACTAATCAATTTAACTGTATGAATTACATTTGAGCCTAACTAAGAACTAATTACGAATTTGAGAATCGGTGTTACATCATAGATATATCGGTGAAGTAACTGATCATAAGTTTAGAAATAAGGTGTGCAAATAAAACGCAAAATTTAAAAAATGTATAAATAAAGACCATTCGATAAAACAGGTCTATTTGGGAGATTATTGTAGCTATCGAGACATCTGTTACAAATGTTGATGTTAAAATTAAAAGAAAGTAACACGATTTCCTATTGTTTGAAATGTTTACTCGCCGACTTACTTGCTTAGTAAATGAATTAAAAAGAGCCAGAACGTTTATCAATTAAAAATTTAAAATACATGCAAAGAATGCAGGCAGGCAGTATAGAAATTTAGGAGTCATTCAATTTAAGCCTATAGTTTGCTTCATAAGATCAAAATTCACTGCCAATTGTAAATGGCTATTTAAGATGTCAATCCTATGCATGTTTTTAATTTTATGACTTTTTGCAAACTACAACAAGAAACTCATTGCCTTCATTTACTTTAAAAGAAATGCTAAATATTTGCCTTAACGTAACATCTGTTTACTACCTCAAAGAGATCAACGCAATAAATTTGTTATTTGCCGTACCAATCACTTTTCAAAAATTTAAATACATTACTCAATTGTCTTTTAGCGAACGCCAAGAACCGATGTAAAACAGAAATCTGGAATATACGAAATTAATTGTAAGGTTTGCAACCAAAAATATGTCGGACAAAAATGCGTTTATTAAAATTGGCTAAAGGAGCACATGTTTTTATAAAATAAATCATCGTTTTAGAAACCATGCATTCCTTCCACATTGTCTTACATTTATGAAGGAGGTATAACAATATAGAAACTTAGACAGTTACAAAACATAAACAATATACTAGAGCCTAACAATGGACCACAACGGAGGTTATTTGAATGACTACATTTATGAGCTTTGCACCGCTGATTGCCTGAGCGTTACTTTGCATGATTTACAATTTTCTAGAAAGTTTAGGAGTACAATTTTTTACCTTGTCTAACACTTTTCTGAAGATCACAACTTGTTGATGAAATAGGTATCTAAGTTTGCTAAAAAATATATTGTAATGAGGTAACTCTTTTAATATCTAGTTATGATTAGCAGAATCAGTTTATTGGTAGACATTAGGACCTGACTTAGGCGCGTCAGAGGAATAGCGGAATTCTCTCTAGCTAACTTGTAGTGATGACTATCGGGCCGTTTCGGATGATTGCACTGAGGTTCCTTTTTCTTTATCAGTTTGCCTTTAATTCCCCTTTAATATTTCTATTCTTCCTTCTTGCCCTTTCCTCTAGTGATACTGCATTAAATTGACAAAAAATATGTAGAATATAAATGGGTACGTTTCAGGGGAAAAAGGAATTAGGTGGTCTTGATTTGGGTGTTAAAGTCGGGAACATTATTTTCACATTTACAGTTTAAGAAAGAACTTGAAAAATGTTCTTATTGGCGCACAAAATATTTCAAAAAGGTAATGATGAATGCCTACATGTGTTCGGGATTTTTGGAAAAAAATTCAAAACTCTGGTGACACACTAGCAAATAATAAAGGGGGTAGTGGAAGACTCGCAAAAACAAATGAAAACATTCAAAATTTTGAAGCAAAATGCTAAAAACTAAGTCTCCGACAAATTCAATTTTTCCTACACCATCGTAAACAAAAATTTGCAAATGTTTCCATACACAGCATTTGTTGTATTGCGACCTACCTATTCAGTTACAAGAATGGAATACTGCCAGTAGTTTTTGGATTATTTAAACAACGACGAAGTGCTTCAAAAACTTTCTTTGGTAACCTTGTTTCATCTTTTAGGTTTCTTAAACAGCCAAAATATCCCTACAGAAAATCTTATAAAATATGAAAATATGTACTTAACGAAATGGGTTTCATTGCATCCACAAAAGTGGATATATGTATGACCACGTCAAGTCGACCTATCATTGGTTGGATAGCTTACCACGACACGGTGACAGCAGAAATAGATAATTTATTGGAATCTTATTAATAATCCAGGTGAATTAAAACACAGATATTCATTCCAGCAAAATCATGCTATGGCCCATACTGCACATGAAAAGCTTATATTATTTCGTGAATACTTTGACCATAAAATTATTAACGTCCTAACCGGTTCTCCATGGCTTACCCTTGCGGATTATTTACTTGTTCGATATTTGAATATACGACTAAAAACAGGTACAACAATTTGGAGGAACTCCTGGAAGCTATGGTTGGTATTTGCAATGCTATTAATGCTCTATTCGAGTTGCAATCAATATGAAGAGTATTACTATGCAATGAAGCTCAAGTTGGAGTATTGAATCAATTATTGTAAATTGTTCGCTTTCTAAGAAATTTTCATATTTTACACCACATTTTCTAGTTTAATTCCATTACTTCTGTATTTTTTTCTTAACTGTGAACACCAAACGAAAAGACGAAACCCAAATAGAGCTCCACGAACATGGTCACCAGGGGTCTTACTTCAGAGACTTAGGGATCTTTTTTTCAGTGGGGAAGCATAACCGATTCCGAGATTTTGTTAGTTAATTTGCCTGATTCTCTCGATTTTCCCGTTCTCGCGTCCCTCAACGTCTCTCGACGCTCTTGATTGCGAGCAAATTTATATTTGCCCACAAGCGAACGTTTGTAAGAAATTAGAGTTAAATTGAAACGCACTTTTAGGATCAATAAAGAAAAACAAAGTTTAATTTAAGTTTATTATAAAATTAGATTTAAACCAGTTATTAGTAATTAAATAGCAAATAAAATAATATAATAATATAATAAAAGAAATATTATGGAGGTTTCAAAACGTACATGTTTTTTAACGAGACTTAAAATCATTATTATTAAAAAGTACACATTTAAACATAAAACATAAAGGAAATCCCTGTTTATTTCCTTCTACTTTATGTATAAGAAAGTATAGTAATAATGAAAATCGACCAAGAGATTTTAATGTTTTGAGGTCCCCTGAATTTATTCTGACTATTTTTTATAATTGCGAGTGTGTGTGGGTGTGTGTGCGTGTTATATTGGTATATAGCAAGAAAACGTAATATTTTGAGATGAATATTTCAACCGGAAGTGATCACCGTTTTCCTTATCACGAACTCTGTACGAGTTATCGAAATTTTCTAATAAAAGATATTGAAATTTTAAACAACTTTTATTCGAAAAGTTTTTCGAAAAACGTAGTGTATAATTAAGTATAAGGAAGTTCTGTGCGGCTCAAGCAACAACATAATTCCCACAGTTATTATAAATGGAATTTAATTTGTTACGTAATCCTTTGTCTCTCGAATCCCAAATTGGCGGTAGGAGGGTTTAAGGCGTCTCTATTTGATATTTTCCTTGCACAAATTATTTTATCACATGAATTCAGAAATCAAAATATTGTCTTGTAATAACAGAGGTTTCCACTTAGTTATCTTTACAACACCGGCTAAGTTACTTATTAGGCTTTAACGCCGACTTTAATTATTAGAAGCCAGACATTGACTCTCCGACGTTAACTCGTCACGCTTCAGGAGCCGGAGGCTGAATTTAATTATTCGAGGCCCACGTGTTGACTTACCGAAATGGTTGAAATTTTACGTTCGATCGGCGTTCGATTAACTGGTAAAAATTGCAATCATTTCTCATAACCGTTTTGTGTGAGTCTTTTGCGCCCACCATTCAAGGGGTTTGTTAGTGTTATGACGCCTTCCATCGGTCTTTCAAACTGCTCACGTTGTTTTTTTCGCAATCAGTGGTCCTGATATTTAGCAGTTTATCTTGAATAAGTATAGCATTTCCTGTATTGAATATAATCTCTCCGTTCTTTTCAAACAGACTTATCAGCACTTTCGATATCAGGACCACCCAGGCGACTACTAACGGAAAATTATAGGCAGACGTAATTTAAAAGATATTCGCTAGGTTACTTTGTAACTTGCCCTCGTTCCACAAATATAGATAATACAAGCAGGGTAGGAATTAATAATATTTTAACTTTTCTTGTTTTATTTAAAGTCTAAGAATTAGTTAGCGGTGTCTACATAACCTAAAAACAAAAGTGATTAAATGTTCCGAGTCTTCATCCCAATGCCTCTTTTTTGGATCGCCCGGTATATTATTCTGTAAGATAATCGAGCATACAGACGCAAGCTATGATGGAAAATATAAAGTAATCTCCAGAGAAACGAATAAAAAATATATGTTACCAAATATCATAAAGTATAAAGATAAATGGACGCAAGAAAGTTATATAGGGGGCTTCGAACGACCGAAAGTCCGAGATTATTAGCTCACAGTTCTGCGCTCTTGGTCGCTTGAATTGTGTAAGTACAGGCAACACGCATATGAACAATATTCGCGTTTCGTGGTAAAATGCTGTCCATTTTGTAACTTGCTTTATAGATAGCTACGCCCCAATGGATTTATGAAATATCATTTTGATACCTCATTAGTTAGTCTGACAGTTATTATTCATTGCTAGGGCATGAATACTAACATTTTTCAACATAAAATGCCCGCATTTCCGTTGAAATTTTAATTACAAAGAAAAGGCGAAAGGTATGTTATTTGCACACTATATCTCAATTACAAACAAATATTGTTTAAAGCACGTGACAAAACATGCTTTTTTATCGCTCAACCCGAATATTCACGTCTCGTGATAAAAAACCTTTACATTGTAACACTTGAATTATAATTCTAATATACCTGATACCACCTGATGTGGTTTATTTTAATTCTGGTCACCATATCAGATTTGAAAAATTTGGGACCGTCAAAAAGGTCCATATAATACTTGCCAAAATCAACAGTAAAATGCATTTTGTTATGAAGTGCTTCAATAGAAAATAAAAACTGCTTTTCCCAACTGCTTTAACTGTGCATTTACTCTACATACAGATTTCTCAATAACAAGGCAACTATAGAGTGCAGGTGTGTCACACAGCTATACGATAGTTTTCGAAAGCATCATATGAGAATGAGATTACGGTATCGTTTGTATTTGGAATAACGCTGGCGAATATTAAGTGTTGAAGACATCTAAACACACTTTCGCTTGTTTTGATACGGTTTTATTCGGCGGTTTTCTTGTTGAATCAGGTTTGAAAATATAGATCTTCAGCGTAATGATCAGTTTAAGTTTATATTAAAGGCCATCGTGATATAGGTGATAAAGAAGTATAAACTGATACAACATAATGCACAAGACATTTAAAACCAACCCCACAGGAAACGCGAAATAACTCATTGAATTTTATCCCTAGTTTGTCCAAAGAGGCCTACAATGCACGTTACTATATATTTGAAAGCGCCAACAGCTGATATTCCGCATATGAACAAACAAGACGGTGGCTTATCAGAATAAACTAGAATCTATCAAACGCATGCATTTTCTCCATCAGAAGCAAAAAATTAAAGTGGTCCGCAATGAAGTTTCTTATAATTTTATTTATAATATTTTACGACAGAATTTTTCAAATAACAGTTGTTTAGAATCAATAACTTTAACATTTATAAGAACATTTTCTTCGATAACTCGTACATTTTCGGGATATGGAATAAGGTGAAATATTGGCGTAAAATTATTACAAGATATGACTTGATCGTAGTCACATTATATTTCATGCTTTATTGTTTTAACTTTAACTTCAGTGAAAAAAACGCAGTATTATTTCCCAACGCGATTGATCGGCCAATCATTTGGTGAACAATAATTTTACATTAAATTTACCTTCCACAAGGTTAAATGTTAGAACAGTCTATTTAAAAATGGCTAAAGATTTAAGAATTGATGGCACAACAGTAGCCTAAAATGGTCGATCTCGCTTGTGATTTCCGAGAGCTTCGATTTAAAGCATATGTGCAAGGAAAGTCATGACCTCGCACCAGTTCACACGTAATAGAAAAAGTTACTTGCCCACGTAGTCGCGATTGGGGTAAGAAAATTGGCATTAAAGAACAGAAATATGACAGTAGGCAAAATCGGCACCGAAAATCCTATAAGCCTGGTCGAACAGCTCGTGCGCGAAGATTCTCATGTAATAATAATTTTGCACATGAAAGATCACTACTTGAAATCGACGCTAAAATGTATAGCTGGAAGCGGGCACTGGGTAGTTATAGTGTGCAAATAACATTACCTCCTCTATTGAAAAAAATGCTGCGAACTAAGAAAAAAAATCCGCGGTGGTCCGCACGAAACTTTCTTATACTCAGTTATACTACGTTTTTCGAAAAAACTTTGTTGAAAAATATCAATATCTATAATTTATGTAAGAAATTTTTTTTCCGTAACGTGTACCGTTTTCGAGATATGGAAAAGGTGATAAGAGTAAACCATCACTTCCGGTTGATAGATTGCGTTCAAAATATGACGTTTTCCACCTTGCTACATACAAATGTTAAGTTTAAAGTTTCGGAGCTCTAGCTATAATCGTTTGGATGCTAGAGCGCGCACAGGCACACACACACACACACACACACACATACACACACACACACACATACACACACACAGAGACACACAGTAACACACACAGACACACACAGAGACACATAAAGAGACACACACACAGACGTCACTCCCAAAATAGTCAGAAACGATTCGGGGGACATCAAAACGCGTATATCCGTTAAAATCTCGAGGTTGAAATTTTTCGTGATTCCCTATACTTACTTATACATAAAGTATAAGTAAGTAAAAATTGGTTAGAAGAAAACCCGATCGTTAACTCCAGAATCATTGGAACTTGTGGGGATCAGATCTATAATAAATCTCGTGATCAATTCATGAGCGACCGAAAACTGAGTACACCAAATACTCGTAGAATGAAATTATTTCTAATTACTTAATTTAATTTCTCTTATAAACTCCTAAAACCCTCCTTCAATACAAAATAAATATAACCCTTCTATTATATGATAGAAATGTGGCCCAAAAATTTAACGTGTTAAGCAAGTATTTAAATAATGAAATTGACAACTCCGGCATATAATTGCATTTTCAATTTCGATTTGGTTTCATACATGCGATCATTCTACACATTATAGATTGTAGCTGAGATATAGTAAATTAGTTTATTTCATAGTACAATATTGATGAATAATACAAAAATCTGATAGAAACGTAGTGAGTGGGGTAAATAAACATGGTTTAATCCTTTGAAGTTAACGGCTTCAAACTTTCAACAACTGTTTGTTTTGTCGTTTTGCTCGGAACCCACTCTCTATTGTGCTCCAACCACTTGCAAGAGCACGTGTTTCTCTCTTTTAACATTTGTCAGAAGCTTATTAAACCCTTCAACCACGTTCAGCTATATAATTAATAACTCCAAGTTTCTTGTAATGCTTTTACCACTAATATAATGTGCATGGCTGTTCCATTCATTAGAAATTATTTTTAACTTGTCAAACAGCTGCAATAATCTTTTATAGTCAAAATCAGCCAAAACGGCTTGGTTAGTTAAATGTGATCTTCTTGATAATTTCCACCGTTGCCTCATTTGATACTTTCTGTGAGAATAGACTTAAGCCAAAAATTAGATTTATGGCATTTTAACCACGTCACTAATTTGAGGATCAATAACTTCATAATTGGTCATATCTTTCCAAAGAGAAAGGTCTATCCAAGCAACATTTATAGCCATAGCGGCTTCAATATTTTATATATACAAGAACTTCAAAGTTCACAAAGTGCTCTAACTGCGATTTTTCTTTTGTGTGGTTTTGAAACCTTCTTCGTCACGAAACAAGTGGATATATCAGTTGGCAATCCAACGAGCGTGGTATACTGCACATGGATCTCTCCAATGAATTTTATCTGGAGTATGGCCCAGAGCTAGTAGAGACAGCTCTATTAACTCCAAGTCTCTGGCCTTTTTCCTTCCAAAGGTAAGTAATAAAGGATTTACTGCCTTGACTTTTAAATGTTCACTGTCAGGAGCTTCTTCCAATGGTTGATAGTTTTCTTGGTGTATAAAAGGCTATGCTGCCTTGAATCTTTTGAACAAAGGAATGTTAGGAGAACTAGATGGTCCGAAACAGAGAGTAAATTCCTTACTATGAACAATCTCAAAAATGTGATGCCCTGCATGCTAGCCATAATAATTATTACCCAAGTTTATGTTCCAGCATAACACAAGCACCATTTTATTTTTAAATTATTAAAGGATGTAGTGTGAAAACATATGCCGACTATTTTGTTCTACAAACGCCATTCAGTTAGTACATTATAAACTGTATTCGCTGCGTTTGCGCCAGTACCACTTACAAGTTTTGGCACTCTAACTAATTTCTCCTTACCATCTGCAGATACTAATACGGGCAAATGTTCTTTTTTCAGTGCCCAAAATATCATGAAGAATCTTCCCGTCCAATGAACAATAACTTGATCGTCAAAAGAAACAGATTGCTTTATTTCTTCAAACACAGCTTTTCCTTTCAATGCTCCTGCAATAGGGCACATTAATCTTAAGGCTTCCGTATCAGAAACCTTATTGTGATCTAATGCGCTAGTGACATGTTTAGTAAATAAAGATTTCTTTGCAGTTGGGTCAGTCTGCAAGTCTGTTTGGGATTCCCTTCTTGTTAGAGATGATGATGGCTCTTCTGATTTATATTTGGCTGAATCAGAATGTTCTTGTGATTCATGTTCTGAATCTCAATTTGAAATAGTACATTTGGAGATATCAGGGGAGAGGACCCTGGCTCTATTCCCTTTTCAAGTCTTTTGTTCTTTGAAGATTTCTTTTTGGTTGTATTTCTTGTCTGCTGATGAAATAACCATATTTCTTGCCGTCCTCCGATCAATTAAAAACTCTCTGTCTTCGTCTATTTTGTACATAGTAAGGGCATCATTGTGAGCAATGAGCGCTGAGCACTTTACTAGTAACAAATGAAGTAATAAAATTAGTGGTTGCCGTGGGATGTAGGGCAAATTTTAAATTTTTGGGCCTCCCTAGTGCTGGGAGATGTAAATAATTATGTATCACTTACGTGCAATACGGAAAATAATAACTTTTACTTTTTATAGAATTAGAAACTTTTCCATATTAGTTGCATTAAAACGATATAACGGCGGAAATAGCTTAATTGTGGCTTTGATTTATTTCTAACAACCGGTTTCAATTAGCTGGTCAAGATCGTCCCTTGATTTCTACCGCATTATTATGAATGTTACTACTTGATATTTATAACATTACAGGTACCCCACGATTACTACTAAATGAATGCATGAACGTGAACATTAATAAACAACCATTTTAATCTAGGGATACCATCTCGGTCTTACGTTTTCTCACAAATCTTTCGTTTCATTTCAACTTTTTTGAACTTCTTCAAGGTTTTCCTATTGAATGGTAGAGTGTATCTAGTTTATCCTTACCATAATCGTATATTTCCTCCCCTTGTTAATTTTCCTTCCTGATTATTCAATATACACTACAATTTTTCTATTTGAGGTTTATCTTCTTAATTTCGTTTTAGATTCACCCCACTCGCAACCATATGCAACAAGGTGCTTCATATCGTCGCTCTTTCACAGAACAGGGCTCCCATATTTAAAGTCTCACTGTCTTAATATTATCATCATGCCTTCTATATTTCTAATAAAATATTTCTACCAACTTGTTCGCTACATGATTTAGGCCATGATTTAGGATTTAATGTGTATGTATACACCTGTTTCAGATAGTGAATGCATCCAAGAAACATACCCTACGAACGCCGGTGCTCTCGATGTAGATAAACATAATAAAATAATAAAATTGCAAATGAATTAATTTGTGTTAAATTATGTCTAAATCCCATACCAAACAAGTACGAAATTCGTTTTAAATTATTTTTCCAAACATATTGATGGAGTGCTAAATCCGATTATAATCCATGCATTTTAAACTAGACACGGGTTATAAAAGATCAGTTTGTCAAATTGATTTGTATCGAGCATTAGCATGTTTCACTGCATAAATTTATAAAATAATTTTCCAATTATTTTAAGCTACCGGACGTTTCATTACACATCATTCATGCCATTACATTTATACATTTTTTAATATAAATTTTAGTGGATTTGGGGTGGGAATACGAACATTACAAATGTAATGTTTCAAACTAGTTTATTTCAGGAAATGGTAATGCGGTATATTACTAAATCATATTGTAGTTCGCAACTTGTAATGGTGATAGGTAAGAGGTTTCAATATGGTCATAAATCAATGGGAAATAGGCCTAGATTATAAATAACGTTTCGGAGATTATAGAAGAGGGTTATCTGGAATAAGGTATTTGAAAAATTTCTGAAAATTGGAATATGCAGTTCGATCTATTTTGGCTACTTCATGTACATTAACAATGTATGAAATAGTACTATGCATAACTATATATAGTAATAATTGCAATAGTTTTGTTTCTGGAAACTTGCCTGAACAATGCTGAGATTAACTAATTCCGAAGTTATTCTTTTTGCTAATGTGATACACATACACGTTTAATTGTTGTCTTAATATTCTGTAAAGTTCGCCCTGTGAGATCATTTAAAAATCATCATCGTTTAAACTTCCTTGAAACTTCGTGTAAATTCATTTGAATTTACTATTAAACCAAACCAACCAAAGAAAGATCGTTCAAATTTTCTGAACGTTCGTGCTAAGATGTCAATGATGATGCTGATCATAATAATGAGTAGCTATGGCGCCGAGTGAAAATGAACTTTCAAATAGCGATAGTTGAAATGAGAAAAGTGATGAGTTTACTACCAAAGCAAAAAAATGCAACAGTCTGGTGTGTGTGTGCTGCAAGGAAAAATGTAGCAACATAAAATTCTCGGGCGAAAATGGAATCGGGTGTTATGATACAGGAAAAATAACAACAATGAACTCGCGAACAACAAGAGATTGGAGGCTCAAAATCGTCTTCTACCGCGTGTTCTGTAGGAAATTGAAGACAAGAACGAAGTATTGAAGAAAAATATAAGTTATAAATATCAACCAAACCAACCAAAAATATATAGGAACTGCAAAGGCAGATCCACTCTCACATATTACGCCAACATATAAGAAGCAAATGGTACATAAAAAAAGAAGCCAGACACAAGTACCCCACCCCTCAAACAGAAAAGTAGAGTCCACTTTTCGCAGTCTAATAGAATAAAAAATTAAACGAAGAAATATACAATAATTGGAACAGAAGCATCTGCGGAAAACCAAGCACTGAAGTATGTAAAAAGGCAAGATGAAACAAGGTCAAATATGGTAACTAAATTTCTTATAAAGAACTTTCTTGAGGTGACCTGCGAGCAGATCTATTCAAAGTTCCCACTTTATGGTGATGATTGATTTAATAAATCTAGATAAGGCATTGGACAGCAGCACATGGCCATATGGGGCTTACATAACTCGGTTTTTCAGCAAAAACCGACACTTATACAACTGACCAGAAAAGATCGTCTATCCAAAGAAAGCACAAATCAATAACATTAAAAAGCCAACTCAAACAACCGTTAATAATGAATTAAAATTACTGCAAGTGATGCACTTCAATGAACAGTAAACAAGAAAAACTTGATATTTTGTTGGAAAATGAGAAGCCAAAAATTATTGTGTGTAACGGAACATTGGTTATTACATAATTAAATTAGCTTCACATATCTGACAAATAAAGAATTCGTTACGCACTTCTGCAGAATTGAATATAAAAGCTGAGGTACCTGTACCTGGTAGTAAGAAAAGGTCAGCACCATTGCGATATATCGTCAATCAAGACTTCCACTGGCATACATTTTGAAATATGCGGAGTAAAGACATAAGAAAAGTAGAAAGATCTTTTTTTGTGTGTATAGAACACCAGACTCAAATTTTGACATCTTTTTAAGGAACTTAAAAACCATGTTGCATAAGACGTTCGGACTATCTCAGCACTATATTTTTACGAGTGACAACAACAGAAACATGGGTAGGTCATTACTTTTCTAACCTTGTGATTCATCACATCGCAAGTAATAAACAACCGTCTCTCCGATCATTCATACCAAGTAATAACGATCTCGCAATTAAGAAACATAAAAGTAACTATACCAAGAATTTGTTGAATCAATAGCAAAAATTAAATGGCGAAATATGAAGACATCTTTCCTCTAAGTGTCATAACAAAAGGGGAATTTAAAAAACGAGGATAACCACGGAATTAAAACGAATTTCAGCAATGTTGATTGAAATACCTCAATTTAATAAAAGGATAAAGAGTGAAATATACAACCAACGGTACTTGTTCTTGAAGCAGCACATAAAATATCTTTAAAAAATGCAAACCGTATCCACAATTATAGCAGACTCAAACACGGTTCTAACATAAATGAATGCAGGAAAATTGTCAATGAAGTACAGCAACAGAATGAAAGGCCTTTTATTATCAGGATAACTCATTCTAATCTTGCAGGGAATAAAGCATAGATCGCCAATGTATTTAATGGATATTTTGCTAATCTTTCAGACAACATACCCATTCCTACAGTTACCAGGGATGTGAAAACAAAAAAGTTTATATTTTGGTGGGGGAAAAAAATTGTTAATACACTAATAAATAAAAACACAAACACGATTAACTATTTAATATTGGTATCGTGAATAGGAAAGCGCGAAGAAGTTAATTTCCCGTAAAGTTTATATCAATATCTACATTATATATAATTAATTAATTACGATACAAGAAAATTATGTTAAGTCAGGTTTAATACTAAAATAGCGATAAACAAGGAAAAGGGCGAACAACGAAGCACAGTGAAAATACGTTTGTTTACGTTATTGCTCGAGCCTTAAGGAGTGTCGCTTAAGTCACGGGGCTCCGATTAAGCTGCAACTGCGTAAGAGCTGCCCGCTCACCGCGCGAGATCCCGTCCTGGGCTCGATCGAAACTCTATTCTTAGGGTGCGCATCGGGTAATAACGATTCGATGAAGGGGGATGTCCTAGTCGCGACCGTACAAAAAAATGATTGACTGCGGTAACACCACTCATACAGCACTGTGTAAGTGGTACAGACAATACTTAATAAATCGTTTGCGAAAGCTTCTACGGGTGACGATAAAATCCCAGGAAAATTGCCCAACATCAACATCACATAAGCATACCCCGAGGTAAAAATATTCTATAAAACTTAAATGTGAAGGATTACATTTCAGACATTTTTATATCTAGAACAAGAAAAGGACATTCGATATCATTCCGCACCCTCTAGTTGTAGAGCGTGCGAAAAGGTACTTGAGAAACTTGAAGCATTGGAAGTTAGGGGTATTACAAATAAATGGATTGAGTCTTATATAAGTGGTAGAACTCGTCAAGTGGCAGTAAATGAGGTATTGTCATAACTAACTTCGGAGTGCCTCCGAAACTACTGGGTCCACTTTTTGTGTCATGATAGCATTAACAATTCTAAACATTCTATATGCAAACGATACGAGCATTACAGCAGAAAGGGGCATACCAGAATTTGAATCAACAATCGTGACTTCACACTAAATGTTTAAATTCGACCCAATTTATGAAAATATTGACCGATCGACTTTGATTAGGATTAATCACCAATCAATTAAGTAATACACTTCAGCAAAGTCCCTCGGATACACATCAGGCGTCGTTTGCAGCGTCGCCGAGTGGTTACTGACCTACCCTAACGTCGAACGTTGTCGTTAGGCGTTGCAAATCATTCTTACATTTTTAAATAATTCTTACCCATACTATTTATACAATCTAAAAACCCCATTACTTTTAATTCCTCATTCCTCACTTCTTACTTAAATTGTTTTTGTCTACTTACACTTTCTTCCCAGAGCTTGGCGACGCCATGGTGCTTCCCGTGGTTGTCCTACGATGACTTATTTCTCTTACGTCCTCGAGCCCTGCACCGGCAGCCATATGATGGTTTCTTGTAGCCCATCTTGATGATTCCAGAAGGTTCTACGTCAGTTCGGTTGGCAGGATTGTTTAGCGCTAGAAGATTCTACATCGGTTAGGTTGGAAGGATCGCCATGAAACATAACTTTTTTCATCCTGATCCTGATCCTGATCCTGGCAGTATATTACTTGTTGGTGCTTGCAGCAAATGATACTCGTTGGTAGTTGTGATGTATGTATTTATTAAAACTCTACATCATTGCGTCGTTTAGCAAGGTCGTTCGTTTGCAGCGTCGCCGAGTGGTTACTGACCTACCCTAACGTCGAACGTTGTCGTTACGCGTTGCAAATTATGTACATACTAATATTTGCACTACATATCAATGGAACGCCGTCGATGATTGTCTATCGACTATCTATACACGACTAACTATGTATCACTCCTGAGCACTTCTATATCACCCATGTTCGAGCGCTGCAAGCGGATATTTATAAGTTTATCGCAAGAGGCTTTCAAATCAATTGTGCTCAATACGAATTATTATTTCCATTCTTGCCGTTTTAGGACAATTCTTGACGGCAAGTATAACAAATGAAATCAAAACAACGACCGTTTGCAGAATGCGAATTACTAATCGGTGAGTGTTGTAATTGGATCGATTGTATTAGTTCATAACCCAATTACAGCGTACTATTACAATCTAAACTGAATCTTATATTCGAATATAATAAATATATTTGCGATGCGGTCAGTCGAAAGGAAAATAACGCAACATTTTTTGACTTATCGATTAATTTGTTATCAAATATTTAACTAACCACATTCGGTGCCACATTATGGGTAAAATTAAACATAAAACGAATAATGCTTCACATTTAGCCTACGTGGCTGTATAGCATTAATATTGAATAATTTCCGTAGCGAGTTGACGCTATCTAAAGCATAATTGTACGATTTACCCAAAATGCTTGAAGTTTCCTTGTAATACTCGATACCATTATTATTAAAATTAGCTGCAATAATTTGGTTACATAAATGCACGTTTGATATTTCATTATGGTAAACAAGTCCGAGAGAATAAAAGTTTACTTGTATTTTGATGCCGCACTAAGTATAAATCACGGCAATAATGTGAAGTGAGATGAATAACGTAGCTTTTAGCCACTTGGGAAAAGCCCACACAATTTCATATAATGTTTTGAACCAAAAACAGACTTTACTAAAAAGAGCAAAAAGGAACACCTTATGTCAAACTTAATCGAGATCTAATAAGTTCTGTACACAATTAATAACTTAATTATAATAAATTGATTAAATATTTTGTTATAAATATAGGTATGGTATTATAACAGTATCATTATTTCCACTAGATCCATTACCAATTGTAATTGTCTTTGGTTCATTATGAATATTTATTAGTTATAGCACGCTCTACAAACCATTGGAAATTATTATTAACAAAAATCCCAGGAAAAGGTTTTAAATCCATCGAAATTGCTACTATTATATAATAGTAACATTTAATCTGCATATAAATAGAAAGTCCTGTCTATTTAATATATACACAGTCATAGATGGTTAGAGCATAATGAGGATAACATCGGAATTATGGTCCAAGTGAGACAGCCACAAGATCTAGAGTCGGCAATGTCACACGTGATTGAAGTAGAAAATTTCAATTACCGAGCAGGAAGAATAAATAATCTACAAAAAACCACCACAACACCAAAAGTTATGCCGAATAGAACTATCAATGGAATAACGCCGAGAATGAATACACCAATAAATAGACCGCCCTTACCAGTGTACCATCAACAAGTACCACCAAATACGTACAACCATGGATTCAATCCCTATGGATTCAATAAGCAATTCCGAAATTCAAATATACCTCAAAGGCAACCAATCCCACACACATTTGCCAAGTCACCAGAATAACTTAGGGAACGAAACCACCCGAAACTAACACCAATGCAATTAGGAAGTGTTCACAAAAGACCAGCTTCATTTGTAAATGGTAATTGTAATTTGCCATTCAAGAAGCCTAGCTGGACGAATAACAAACAACTTTACTTTCAAGACTACGAACAACAAATGCAATATCCAACTTACGAGGATTCCTAGAACAAATATTCACACAATATGAATAATGTCGTCGATTATCCAGAATACCCGCAAGAAGAACAAGACACAGAAGAGCAAAAAAAGAAGCAGAACAAGATTACTACTTGCAAATGAAAATATTAAAAAAGGTCAATTGTGAAATACAAGGTCCTCTGTTTATATTCGTGTTTTGCACCAAAAGTACCTGTTTTATTCTTCCAAAATGTTGATCATTCGACAGATAATTTTGCTGTGTGCTTTCAAATTTAGTATACCAGTTATATTATATTTGCCATATCTATTCATGGAGGAATTTAATTGACCTTTCTTACATTTTTTGATTTATTTCAAATTTATATTACACATGATGAACTTTTATGAATTATTATTATATGTTCGTTTGTCAGTACGTTATTATCAACTGAATTGTACATTCACTTCTTACAAAAATTAAGAACATGCAGTCTCATTCAACTGACGCATTTTATTTGATGCAGTTGTTTAAATTTTGTTGAAATTGAAAAAGCCTTTTGTTTGACAAGTGTCATTCAATTTTTGATTTTATGTATAAATTGCTAGGTTTGTAAAAATTACAGTGCCTGATTCAATTTATTTTATTATGGAACCCCCCTATTGGCAGTAGTAGTAAGCATTAACGAGTAACACGTTTATAATGAAATATATCATTGATATTGTTGTTCATTGTTAATATTTCGTTTCTTGTCGTTTTTAGAATTAGCATATAACAAAACATAATATAATAAAGAATTCATTACGGAATTATAAACAATGTATATTTACGACATATGCTGAAAAGTCCACACCACAGTCTCTTTCCCAGCAACAGCTATAGCAATTTCGGCTGTGGTGTTAAAATGCCAAAATTGCCAAACTCTACCAAGAAACAAAATAATTTTGTAATAATGAAACAAGAACTCTTGTTATTTCTATACCCTCCTCAGGCTCTTCTTTAAAATGATATAAAAAAATACTTAGAATAAATTATTACGATGGTGAATTATTTAATTTTTCCATAGAAATAATATTAACATGCCCATGTGATAATCATGCTTTGGAACTTGTTATAAATATGAATCTCATCGTAATTGTTTAAAATCTACATTTGGAAATCACGGTTTACCAAGCCAATAGCCTGCTTTGATTTTATTAAGTTAAATCTAGCATCAAAATGATTGTGACTTTATAGAGACGCAATCGGTTGTAAAATTGGTGAAATTAAAGATTTGCTATATTTGATTCAATGCCCGAAAATCATTCACAGATGCCGCAGAATGTAAAGCCTCTTCAGAAGCTCCGGCGAATGCCGAAACTTTTAATATATTTCGTCCAACGACTTTGTAACTTATCGAAGTATTTGACCCGCAGTTTCGCGTCTGAAACTTATAACATATTTTGGATTGCGGAAAATATAGATGTGCCGGTGAGTCTGCGGTTGGCGTTATAAAAATGCAAACTGTTTGAAATTGTAGAAATAAACTTGAAATAAAGCAAACGATCGTATTTAGCAGCTTCAATGCCAAATATCAACGAAAATGTACATTTACTATATGTGTGTGTTTTTGTAGACGTGATCGATTTATTTAAATAATATAAGGTAATAAGGTGACTGGTTATTTAAATGTTTCTTTTCTTTCTTTAGGAATTATGCCGATTTGTGTTATAAATTATAAATAAATGCACTACATCTGTTGAATAAGTGCCTTATTATATTTATTCATCCTTGTTGACGTTTCGAATTAGTGTTAATTCATTTTGAAAACAGTCCTTATATAAACATTAAATAGAAACTAAACAATTTATTAACAATAACCCAAATCTGTTGACATAAATACAGATAAAAGTAACAAGACAGTAATAATGTATAAAGAATACATAAACAAAATAGAAAAAATGTAAAGCAACAAAGAAACTTACGAAACACTAAAGCATGACCCCACAAATAAATACCAATAAAGCATAAACGAACAAGGCCCAACATATAACATAGCTAAATCCATCAGCCAGATCCTGGGAAAAACAAAATATCATATCAAAGACTCAGGGGATTTTGCAAAATTACCAATTAATCAGCTTGGAAATGATATCTTTGTATAAAAAAAAACAAAGAAAAAAAAGCTATTTAAAAGGAGTTCAATAATTACCAAAATAAATCACAATTTACGATCGAAAAGAAAATATAAACATAAAAGAAATGTTAATACAAAATAATTATTTCATTAAATATATAAATACAAACATCAATAAACTTGGAACGAACTCATAGTGTATCAAGCCACAATATTAACACACCAAACAACACTAATAATATAATAATTAGTAGCAGTAATAGCAAATTAGCAAAATCAGATAAATTTATATCAATAAATTATATCCCTCATCTATCAGAAAAATTACAAAAAGCACTTTCAGATTTCAATATAAACTTATAACCTTTCTTCTCAAAATTAAAATCAATAACACATCAAAACAAAATCAATCATTTTACAAGATACTGTGTAACGATTGCAATGGTACTTACGTGGGGCAAACCGAACAATATCTACACACGATAAGTACTCCCATAAGTACAGAACATCACGAGCCGGAGATACAACAGCGCTTTCAAAACATGCAAAATAAAATAAACCTACATTTGATACTGATAATCCTACAATTTTGAAAATTGAAAAACAATACAACAAAAGAATATTTAAAGAAATGATTTACATTAAATAAGACGACAATAATATTAATTACAAAATTGACACACAACATTTCAATACAATATATAATAACATTATAAAATAACCCTGAGTGTTCTATAAATATACTTATCAAATGCTATTTGAAAATTTGCATTTATTCGTTTCGTAAATAAAATTTAGATACAGTTATAAATATTAATAATAATATTAATTTTGTTTGCATAATTAGAAATGGTAATATAAGAACATTGTAACATACTGGTATTAAATGCTAATAAGATAAATAATAACACTTAGCGATTCAATGGAAATATAAAACTAATTCCAAAAAATGAATATAAAAACCACACCAATAAAAAGCATTGCACAGATCGATTTCGCATATTAAACCCTAATTACATTTGGAACAGACAACGACAAACAATTTATAAAAATTTTAGATCAAAATTTACGCCACTCGTAATGATTGTAGACATCTTTTTGTTTTTGATAAATTATGATAAGTACGAGTATACTAACTGTGCAGTGATAAATGTGCATAAATGTAACTTGAATGGTACGAACATTTTTTTTAATGTTTAGATTTTATTTGTTGTATGGTTTGTAGATGCAAATATATTTACACCATTGTATATATATATTAAATTAAAAATGTGTCTTGTCAAATCTGACAGCAAAATGTAAAATTTACACGAAAGATGGTCTAATCCTACACCTCAATGGTGTACTGAACATTAATTAAAACTTTAATATTGCTAAAAGTGTTTTATTCAACGACTGACTGCTCATGATACAAGATAAGTACCATTTAAAGTGATTTACAGTCGAGAATTTGTACAATAATTATATATATATATATATATATATATATATATATATATATATATATATATATATATATATATATATATATATATATTTATAATTTATTTCTTTTCTTTTTTCTTTTGTCGTATTTCTTCTTAGAAATTTTATTTCTTTTGATGGGATTTTCGACAATTAAATGACAATATGTTTATTAGAACATATTTTACTATTAAAATATAATATGTTTATCAACAACGTTTCGGCCAAAAGTGGCCTTTTTCATAGTCTGTAATTAAATAAAAGTATCATACATATATAAATGGTCAGCATAATACAATTGGTGCTAATAATTTTATTTACATTATTAACTCAATTATATTAAGTGTCAAAATATTAGTAAATTGAAATGAAAATATTATTATTGAGTTAATAATGGTTATTATATAATATTCCTAAACTTATTATTTATTACAGTATACATATACAAAATTTGAACATAATATTGAAAAGAAAATTGTTATATTATTTACTTTTATATTAGTTATGATGTATAATAATTTGGCATATTGTCATAAATTATGCATGTCAATATTTTTTTGGTGACTAGATAAAATTATTTATCTATTTACATTCGTAAATTTGTGTCCTGTTTCATTTTGATGAGTTTTTAAAGCTGTGTTGTTATTAGAATATTTATGTCCATTAATTCTTTCTTTTAAATATTGTATAGTTTGTCCTATATATATATATATACTTATATATATATATTAGGGCGGGTCAAATTGTATGGAACGATTTTTTTTGATGAAGCGTATAGCAAAAACGTAATCTATAGGTGGTTCTGAGAAATTTTGCTCAAGAGACCATAGCTCTAAGTCGGATTTGGAGCCCCCCAAAATTTCAAAATAGAAATTTTTCCATATATACATAGAACAATTTAATTAAATTCGTCAAAAAATCGGATAGAATTATAGTAGATTTCTGAATCTGGGCTTGTTTGAAAGGTATTTTTATCACCTTTCAGAAGCTGTATTGATACCTGTAGAATAAGTCATCAATGGCAGCATTGTTCAATTGAACAACTTTGTAACACTGAATAATGACGTTACAAAATAATGACGTTTACCAACACTAAACGGTGCCAAGCTTGCTTTTCCTTCTTCCTTAATCGTTCATCGTGCAATGCGCACGCAGTTTGCCAAAATACTTAAATAAAAACTCGGTTATCACAATACCAATATTTTTTTTTTATTTTAAGATTTAGTGTGACACAATCAAAGAGTGCAGTGATAATATCAAAGTTATTATGGATAATCAAGAAACATCAACATCGTCTGCTGTGTCTTCGCAAATGGAAGCAACAACATCAACAAGTTTTGACTCTAGATTGACTAACATGCCTCATCAAGATATTGTTGTTTTTGGTTTATCAAGTGATTTAAATGATCTTAGTTTGCCTTCTAAATATGACATTTTAAAATATTATTTTTTTTAAGTGATCGTGCTAAATTTGAAAACAAAATGTTCTCGTATAAAACTTTTACTCCTCGCGTAACAGATAAATTGATCCAAATTTTGTGTAAATTAAATATTGAAATCATTAATAGAAAGAGTGTTTTAAAAAAATTAACTGGTTTGCTTGATGAATACCAGAAACATGTACAACATAGAAACAAAAGAGATGAATTTAAAGCATTTGTTGATTCAATAAACGAATTATTTTATATTGGCAAATGTAATTGCAAATTAAAAACAACAGAATTCTCGTGTGGATTGATTCCAGAACAACTAAAAGAATTTATGATGGACCAGCATAATGATAGAAAATTCACAATACCTGAATATACGGAAGACGTTGAAGAAGTAGCTACAACAATACCAACACTTACAACTGGTACCGATGATCCAAGTTACGAACCACCTGAATTACACATGGATGAAGATGAAAATGAAGCAGCAACAGAAGTTCCAGAAGCAACTGTTCAAATGAGACGACGTCATTATACTCAAAGATACTTAAATTTTGCTATGATGTGTGATAGATGTGTGATAGATTCGGAGTTTAGCTACAGCTTTATTCGAAGATATAAATTTTAGAGATATTCATGGTAATCTTGTTATTATGCATAAATCAAAAGTGGCTAGAGAAAAAGTTAAATCTAGAGATGCAGTGCTTCGTACACGACATACAAATTCTTCCATAACTGCATTCTCTTTCGATGGTAGAAAAAATGACTCATGACTACAGAGAAAATTAATGACAAATTTCATACCACTATGGTAAAAGAACCGCATTTAGTTGTTCTGAAAGAGCCCTATAATGAGTTACTTGGATATGTAAATTTGGGTAGTCAAGAAGATGCAAAAACCAAACACAGAAAACTGAATGAATTTTTCAACAATAAAACATTAACAGTTGATCAATTAATTGGCATATGCAGTGATGGTGAGCCAGCAAATACTGGAACAGAAAATGGTGTTTTACGATTATTTGAAAAACAGTTAAATAGACCAATTCACTGGTTTATATGTCTGCTTCATTTCAATGAACTGCCATTTCGTCATTTATATGAAGCATTGGACAAAACAGTCACCAGTGGACCACGAGCAGCAAGTGGAAAGTTATTCAAAGCTATTCAAGAATGTGAGAAACTGCAGGTATGTAACACTTTATTTTATTTAATATCATCATTTATTATCATTATTTATTGTCATTATTTTACTTTTTCGATTGGGATAAAGTTAAAATAAAATAATTGCATTTTAATTGATCTAAGCATTTCATTTTTCAGGTAGTAGCTGATTTTGATCCAATACCACTGGAGAATATGCCTGCAATGATGGATCATGAACATGAGCTCGAACTATCAACAAATGTTAAATATTTATATCAAATAGCTAAAGCAATTTCGAATGGTATTGTTCCAGTTGATTTAGTTAACATTAAACCAGGACCAATTACATATTCTCGTTGGTTAACCAAAGCAAGTAGATTACTACGATTATATGTAACAACTAATACACCATCGACCAATTTAAAAATTTTGGCAGTTTATATTATTACAGTTTATGTGCCAATGTACTTCAATGTGAAGTTTTATAACTCTGTTGTGTACGGCAGTGCACTTTTATTAAAATTTATACGTTGGACTCGAAAAAAATCGAAGAAAATTCAGAATTTATTAGTTAAAAGTTCATTTTAGGCTATTTTTCGACAAAAAATTCCTAATATCTCTACTAAAAATAAAAAAAAATATTGGTATCAATACAGATTCTGAAAGGTGATAAAAATACCTTTCAAACAAGCCCATATTGAGAAATCTACTATAATGCTATCCGATTTTATGACGAATTTAATTAAATTATTCTATGTATATATGGAAAAATATATATTTTGAAATTTTGGGGGGCTCCAAATCCGACTTAGAGCTATGGTCTCTTGAGCAAAATTTCGCAGAATCACCTATAGATTACGTTTTTGCTATACGCTTCATCAAAAAAAAAAATTAACCCGCCCTAATATATATATATATATATAAAATTTACACGAAAGATGGTCTAATCTTACACCTCAATGGTGTAGTGAACATTAATTAATACAGGTCCATGAAGACTAACTGGTGGATCGCTAGACAATATTGTTTCTGGGTTGTTACCCTTCGTCAGTAGCGATTACCAAGAACCTTAGTTGTTGAAATACCTTTACATGTAGTGGCCATCAAAACTTATATATATATATATATATATATATATATATATATATATATATAGTTATTGTACAAATGCTCTTCTCTACTGTAAATCACTTAAAATGTTACTTATCTTGTAGCATAAGCAGTGAGTCGTCGAATAAAAAACTTCTAGCTATATTAAAGTTTATTGCTTATTGCTTTAATATTGCTAAAAGTGTTTTACTCGATGACTGACTGCTCATGATACAAGATAAGTACTATTATATATTTAATTTACAATTGGAATTCTTTTCATTTTCTATATTATTGGGGCGACAAACCTTCAATTTATATTGATGATCAGCGACCTTGAGGGCTAATTGTATAGAAAAAAACATCTCATCTTCCCCTATTTCCCCAAAAGCGCGTAACAACAACCTGTGCGTTCTTGCAGCCATATTAAACATGATCATGCACCGACGACGCCGCCGAATCTTCATATCCTTCATTCGTTCCTTAATCGACTTCGTACGAATTTCTTCTACTTCCGGTCGTAAATTCCATTATTATAATTTTCACCACACACATTAATCTTTTTGTGCGAATAACGTGGACTCATGTAGTGCATTGTAACATTAAAGGGTGAAAAAGGCATAAGTTAGGTTAGGTTAGTTGATAAAACTAGCGATACCAACATTAGTCAATCTAGTACAATTTGGTTTCATAATTATACTTATGACCAGCGAACTGTTACTGATCTATTAAAATAATTCAAATAAATTATTAATTTAAATAAAATATACTCGATCGAAATTTATATACAAAATAATTAAAATTTATTGGACTACTATTCTTTTAGATATTGTCAATCGGCCTAAAATCTCCAATCCATAATAAACTTCATACCAGCGCTTCTCGACCTTTTAGTATTAGCAGCCCAATTTTCGATCACAGTTCTCAAAAATAAAGAAAGTATTTATTTGAGAATTTTGGGTTTACAAGCACTGAAGTAAATGAAGAAGAAATGCACGTGTCATTTGTTCAAAAAAATTTGCAACTGACAGCATTAAACCCAATAAACTGAAACGACATTTGGAACGCTTGCTAGTGAGTACGTACGTTAATAAACCCCGAGAATCCTTCGAACCAAAATTACAGTCATATGAAATGCAAAATCATTATTCAAACAAATTTTGTGAATATAAAAGCTCTACTTGCCTCTATATAAAATAACCACATGTGAAAACCTCAGACCATTGGCGACGGGTTTATTTTGCCACCTGCAATTGAGATTATAGAAATTATGGTTTTAGATAATTCTTTCAAATATTTGCAGTCTACATCTCTATGTAATGATAGTTTAGTTGCTTATGCTCAATATTGTGATAGTATGTCAACAATAGAACAACTACTCTGAAAACCAATAGAACTCAATGCATTTGCACTATTTGCTTATTGTCTTCAATTATTTTATACACAATGCAAACATTGAGTGGAAAACTTGCGTCGGAATATGCATCAATGGTGTTCGTATAATGTCGGGAAATTTTAAAGTATACAAGCAGTTGTGAAACAAAAATCGTCACAGTATGTCACAATGCAAAGGAATGAGTCCTGGTCTGAATATCGTGCTAATAACGGTTGTAACCGTAGAAAATTATGTAAGAATGCTTTATATTCAGTGTTAATATTTTCTTGCGAGGCATGTTTACAACGTGTTTATGAACAGAACAAATTTCCAATTATTAAATATTGAATATTATTTCACGTTATTTTATCGATGGCAAATTGACTTTTATTTTTATGGCATTAGTATATTTGTCACAGGCTCATAACTACATAGCACAAACGATGCAGCCGAATATTGAGAACCACAATTACCAGCGGTATAAAATTCGTTTAAATCATGAAGCAGATTCCACTCCTCATTCATGTCGTAATAAAAAATATGATGGAGGATGCGTAGATATCAACGTAATTTGTGGTACTACTGTTATTGCGATGCCGATGTGGTTACAGAGGTTACAACATATGTAGTACAAATATGTCTGCGGCTTTCTGCTCAGATAGTTCAGTAATTATAAATTTCTGAATTATAAAAATTAGGCAATTACTATGCAACGCTGGAAATTGCGGAAATTATGCATTTCCCTTTTGAGTTGCATCGTTCCATTTCTTTCTGTTATATAATTAGATTTACTTTTGTTAATTGTTTTTAAAATGTAATTTACGAATAAAACGGTAATTATCAGGTTCCTTTCAAACGTTTGTTATAACAATTAATTTTCTCATTTTATTGTATATTTCTTACAATTATAAACGTTAATACTTTTTCGCATGATTAATATTTCTAATTTTAATTGGTTTCAAGGAATAGTGTGTAGCTATTGATAAAGCAAGTCTAATGATCAAAACTCACATTTCACTATGCGTTTACGCCATTTTTCCACTTCAGAGAGAAAATGTAAATGACAAATATTTCAAACTTTCCTCGCAATTAAAATTATACGACACGTCGACATTTCGTAATTGAGTTGGAAAATATGAAGCTGTTTCCATCATTTCTATCACTTTATATTTTTTATATATGTTATGAAAACAACAACTTCGCATCTAACCAAAATGTTGACAATTATAGCAACTGAATTGGAAACAAATTAATGCTAGGTTTATAAATATTGTGCGTAAATTCATATTTTCGCTTTGAATATCTTTTACTTCTTTCTTGTAGTAGTAACTTTGCAACTTATAATCGATCATAATTCCTTTTAATGATAGCTAGAGAAAAAATCTATAAAATAATGCTTGACTAGAAAAATATTCATATAGTATAGTTTTACTATATCTGCTTTATTAATCTTTGAAGAGTATTTACTAGTTAATGACATTGCAATATGTTATTGACGCAGTGAATGTTATTTTATTGAAAGTTCACTTATACGAAACACGTGACGTCTGGACTAGGACTTAAAGAACAGCATTGACTGACAAGTCAAGGTACAATAATAAGGCGCAGGAAATATATTGGCAATTTCTCAATTTGGTTTCTTGCTATGCACAAATCGAACATAATTGTTTTGCAGTTATATTTTCCTATTGGTATTCTATATTTCCATACATTCGGGACGTCATTCCTACGTGAATCACGTAACTTTTCCAAGGCAGAAACCAGCAACTGCAGGTAAAATGTCCTTTAATATTGCACGCGTGTGAATGAATAAATCATGCACAAACACACAGGAAATTTCCGCCAGCATTTAGAAGTGAATTATAAAACACGACAGTAAAAATATTTATAATCAAGTGTCCGACTTTACGAGCGAAAAGAAAGTAAAAGATATAATGGAATGTTATTAAATTATTAAAAGTTATTACATTCTCAATAAATGTGCTTAAAATTCTATAAAACCAATCGAGTCTGAAAAAACTGTACACAATATATCAGTCAGGGCATACATCCGATATTGCATCGATTGAAGCAACATCGTGCGATCGCTACTTGATTGTATATAGAGTTCGTTTGTACTCGACTGGAAGGAGAGATGTAATAACTGACGCAGAATTTCTAACGAGATGTAAACACTCGCGTTTGCTAACCGGTTCTGTGTTTCTTCAATCTTTGCGACACCCATTATCTTATCCCGATTTCCATTCAACAGTGGACTATTGTTTGTTACTTTCTTTACTTATTTATTGTAATTCAGTATTTTACTCGAATTTATTTTATAGTTTTTATATTATTATTATTATAAACCGGTCGACAGTTACATCGTTATTGAAATTCTGTGTTTGCTAGGTCGAGTCGTTTGGGTTTTACGTTTCCGAATTCCTATTCGCAACATCCCTTAACCTCAAAATCATTTTTGCAACGAAACTTTTATTCGATGTTTACTAGGTTTGTAATTAATTACACGTTCGACCATTCGAACCTTGGGGTGAAAACGCGACGCGCCCTGCTGTTTCCCACTAAGTTGACAAACAGTAATCGACTAACACCAACAAGACACCACCGCCGTAGACTTCGATGTCCGCATTTTGTAACGCATTGAAAAAGATATCGACACAAAACAAATAATAAACAATGAATAATGACATATTTAAGGTTACAACATTCTAAGTTACACATGTCATTAATCACTGTGTATCATTTTTATTATTTATTTGTGTTAACAAGTTTTTTGTGATGCCACACTTGTCATTTAAAATTTAATTAAACAATTTTTAAGATTTCATTGGTCGAAATCCATTTATTTGACAATATTCTTTATGTACTCATTTGTGGTCCAACAAAATAACAACTAAAATTCGTGACTAATATAGCCTGGGCTATTTGTCAGATTTATTTATATTAGACAATGACGCAGAAATTAATTAATGATCAAAATAACATGAAAAGTGAGCAAAAGCAAATAAAAAATTAAACTGAACAGAGAAGAATAAATGACTGGTAATGAGGAGATGAAAATAAAAGCCGACGATTGAAAAGGGGAGCAGAAAATGGCACAAAAGTTTTGAAGGAGATCATCTATGGTTTTTTTAACAGCATATGGAATTAAGCATAGAGCCCAACATGGAACACCGAAAGAAAATTGAAAGAGGAGACAGGATGGGCGCACTTACAAGAAATTAGAAAACGGAAATGGAAATGACTAAGGTCAGAAGAAGGACCATGACACAAAACCTCGAAGCGGAAACAGCAGCAAACGAAACAGGACAACAAAGAAATATGGAAAACAGCTACATGGAATGCACGTGAAATAATCAGTAAAGAAGAAGAATTGGTTGAAAGTATGGAAAAAGCAAAAGTAGAATGTATAGGTTTGGCGGAAATAAAAAAGGTGCATATGAGCTAGAGAAACTACTGATATGTGGAGGAGTAGAAGAACGATATAGAGTAAGAGCTGAAGTAGCATGTCTAGTAAGCAAAACTTGGATACCATACATGAGAAAATGGGAAAATATTAATGAAATATTGTTTACCCTAGAATTGGAAAGGTGAAAGGAAAGGATAATTATTTTACTTCAATTATAGTAGTACATGGACCAGACTAAGAGAAAAATAGTAAAGAAATACATATTTTAGCGCGGGACTTCGATGCGATAGTCGCGAACAATTTAGATAAATGGGAAGGAGTAATAGGATGGCACAGCGAATACAAACTAAATAATAATGGAAAAAGATTATTAGAATTTTGTGGAGATAATAATCTGGAATACCTTCCAGCTTAAGGACATACACCAATTCGCCAAAGACATAGCCAGCAGAGGAGGACGGTCCACAATAGATTATATACTCGTAGAAAGTGATATAAAAGGAGAAATAATGGATAGTAGAATGAGGAAAGGGTGTGACATGTGAAGACACCATTACCTACTAAAAACAAAAATAAAGGAACGAACAACATTTATAGATAAAAGTGAAAGTCTTAAACATGAAAAGATAATCGGGTATAAACTAAAGGCACTGAAAATAATAGAACTAAATATACAAAAGTGGTGGAAGGAGAAATACACACTGAATTACATGTTATAGGATAGGCTAGTTAAAAGAAATACTATTCAATGCGGAAAATATGCGGGAGCAGAAAACCAAAGATTGGTAAGAAAAGACCAGCACGGTGGAGTGACGATGTAAGAAGAGAAGTGGAAGTGAAAATGAAGCTTTCACAGGAAGAAAATGATAAAATCTACCAGGACTACCAGGAAAAATGAAAAAATCTTAGTCAGATAATTAGAGAAGAAAATCATAGGTCGGTTGAGTAGTTTTGGAAACGGGATGGAGAAAGATAGTATGGAAACCCAGAAAATGTTCCATGCACTAGTAAAAACTTTTAGAATAAATATAGAGTAGAACAACTAAAAACAAAAGAAGGAAAGGTCATCACAGTTGAAGACCACATCACAAACAGATGGAAAGAATATTTCTATGATTTATTAATGAAGATAGTAGAGAACTGGGAGTAAATGAACTAATATAGTATTAAGGGGAAATATAGAGAGAAATCGCAGGGAAAGAGTGGAAGGAAGTATTGGAACGATTAAAAATAGCTAAAGTAGCGGAAGTAGACTAGACAAATTAGCACTAGAAGTGTTAAAATATATGAGACAAATGGGCAAGACAGATATGTTAAAAATAAATGTTGCAATAAAAAGACATAACAAACGAATGGAAGATAGGTACAATACTACCGATATATGAAGAAGGGGGCATAAAGAAATGCGGAAATTATATAGCCATCATATTATTGATGGCGATAATATTCAATCACAAACTGATTGTCATGAAAAAACAACATTTGACACCGTAAACTGTAATAAGATCTGGGTAAGTCTAATAGACGACTAAAAGGTATATACGACGAGACAAAAACACAGGTAAGAAAGGGAAATGAGAATTGGATTTTAATTGGACAAGAAAAAAGGATTCAAGCAGCGGAAATGAAATATCACAGAAAAGTATTAGGTCCAGGAATATAGATGATAGGGGAAATGATGATATAAGAAAGGAGACATTAACTCCACAAAAGAAATAATGGATGACAAAAAATTAAATTGGTTTGGACATCTAGTAAGAATAGGAGAGGAGAGGCATGGAAAGAGCATCGGGAAGGCGAAACCTATGTTGGGTAATTAGGAGGAAATGATTATGTATGCTCTTATTCATAATATCCTGACCTCTTTTTGAAGCCAAGAATAGCCTCTGACTGTATTAGGGACGGTGAATAGAGTGCAAGGTTCATTTTTGCATCAACTTAAGGGACTATCAAAATCGCTCCCCAAGTTTATCAAGGGGCATTGAGGTACAACAAGTGCCCGCCTAACGTCATGGGTGATGTGGGGGTTGTAGTTTTTACTTACTTACTTTAGTTCGCATATAAAAAATCTCCAATAATAAAGTTTAAATGGCAAACATGACATACCCAACGTCCCCTACCGGCCAGTACCTCAACCCACCTCCACCTATCTTCATTAGGTTGGCGGTGGGAGTGCTTATATTATTGACTAGAGTGCCTATATAATATTTGGAGTAAACTGAATAGATATTCACAAAAGAACGCCATTTTAGTCCGGTAAATGAAAGATTTTGTGGATCTGGTTGCTACGAACCGTCGCAGACCATTCTCAAAGACTTCAAAATATTTTGATAAAATTATAATATAACCTGGACACGAAGTGTGATTTGAAAATCCCTGTCAACTAGGATGAAGAAAGGGTGTATTATTATAACTTTCTGGTTATTCTACTTTTCCCTCGCAATACTGCGCAACATATAATTGTAAGTTTCCCATTACTTAATAGGGAACAATACAAAATAGTATAACGAAAAATTATAACCATTTGTGTCAAAGTCAGCACCTATTGTTTGATTTGGGTCATGTTGTGCATTTATTCTCGACCCTTTTCGACGTTTGAAACGAGCAAGCATGTTGTAATAAAATATATTTTGTAACCATACTGTATGGAAAAAAAATGTACCGGATTTTTAATAAGTTTGTATGTAGTTTCTGCTACATAATTGCACGGGCCTTTTCGATCAACTAAGTTGGAACTATAAAACTGCAATTACTCCGCAAATGTGGGTAATAAATACCGCTTTGTTGAAATCGCTGAAATTTATTTTCGTTGTTTTATAACTTGTTGTTTTGTAAAAATATTAAAAATGGACCGATCACCATTTTGCGAGTTTATTTATTTTTTGCGCTCCGTTATGGGACGATCAACATTCCTTGTAAGATAAAATGAAATCCACAACATATCTACTATCCGAGTAGTGTATGGGGAATTCGCCGAATAAGGAAGCCGGATAGAAGATGAGATAGGCCATAACAATCGCACACGACACATGCGATCTTAACTCTCTCAGTCACACGCGACGTCACCATAGCATTATCCTTTCTTAAGCACTTTTTGATAATATTCGTGCAATTATAGCATTTGGATCATATATCTGTCGGAATTCGCCGAGAATTAAGCCGCATGTATTTGAACGCTAGCTGTTTGGTATTTACACATACGTAGATAATATTCATATCGAGGGATAATGTACGAGAGGAATTTTAGCAACGGACGAACTACGTATAATTAATCAGCGAACATAGTATAATAATCGTGCTCAAGCGGGCACGAATTGTAAACCTCACCACTGTGCTTCTGAATAACTATAATAAAGATGTGTTGTGTACGTCATATTCATGTTTTTTGTTTGCTGCATGACACATAATTGTATCGATTATATGTTTTTCAGGGACTATGATAAAGATATTTAACTTACTCAGTATAAAAAAAAATACTCACTAACACATCGTCATCTATTTTAAACTAGTTACTGCTTTGAACAGAGCAATAAAATCGAAATCATAAATCTAAATAATTGCTTACAGACTGAAAGCTAGGAGAGTGTTGATAATAACGATAACCAAAAGATTGCAACATATAACTTTTATGGAATTGGCAAACTACTAAAGCGAAAACACGATAAATTTGAAATATAATAATAATAGAAAAAATAAATGCAAATAATCCTAATGAATCCACCAACTTCTCTAAAATACAACGAGATAATTAAATGAGCTATTCGCAATGAGACGAATAACTTAAAAAACAAAATAATTTAATAGCAAATGAAAATGAATACAGAATAATAATGAAACTAATGTAAATTCTTTTCACAAATATTTTATAAATATATATTTTATAAATATAAGTTCAGCAATCTGGCTGAATGGATTACAAATATTAAGTTGTATTAATTTAAAATATTAAAAATAATGTTAATGTTTTTTCTACTTAACTGTTCAACAAAAAAAAATGAAACTTCGACTGGACGTAATCTGATATGGTGTGCACAGAGGGGAATTTTAATTTTTTCAACATTATAAATAGTTTAGCCGCAAATTGTAGTTTTTGTGATCTCTGTTATCTCCGTTACAAGGTATCGCACGAAAGCGGAATTTATTTCGAAGGAAACATCAACTTGTACCTATCTCGGAACACATAATGAAATTTAATTGTACCCGATATTTGATTATTGGGACCGAGATAGGTATTCCAATAAAGTTCGCGCATAGTTCCCCCCCGAAGGGAGCGGTGTCGCTCTAGCGCTGTGTAATCTGTCAGGGCGGTACTCCAAACTTTTTTGGATTATTTTCAGACGTCATTTATTTTATTTTTTACAGCCTAAATAATAATTAGTCATAACGGTAATGTAATATTTATTGTAGAAAATAGTTATAATGGACGCTTACATACATAATAAAAAATACTACAACATATCAATGTGTCGTATACTTGACGAATGAAAATAAATATAAGAATAATAATGATAATATGTCCATGTATTAAGATCGTATAATAAAAACAATAAAATAATTATACAAATATTTACGTTATAAATAATCCATACAAGTTCTACAGTTTTTTCACATATGTCGTAGATAAAATTACTCTTTTTGTCTATACTCAAATACAATCAAGCGAATGCTTTTCGCTAAACATTCTGACTTGTTTATGTTTCTTGCACTGCATTTATTATCATTATTTAACTCACTGTATATTCATTACCGTCTAAGTGAATGTGCAATTAAAATGTGTCATGACTGCGGTTCAGTATAAGAACGAAGGAATTCTTGACAAATCGGCATATTCATATTGTTGTTAATAGTCGTATTATTCCGGTATAAAGTCTCTGAGCGAAGTGGTTGTTTGGATTGGTTCTGGTCCTATAGTTAGATATAGACTATATACTATAGACTATAGACAATTTCATCATTGCATTGTTCATCATCATCATCGTCATCATCATCACTTGACTCCTCCGACAATTCATCATCGTCACTTTCTCCTACGTTAATTATAAATGGTTCCATAATTTCGTCTATAAGGTGTTCTTTTTCTATGTACGATTTCTCAATTTTCTTACAATGCTCAACACAATTCTTCCATATCTCTGTTGAAACGTCGTTCAAAGCTTCCTGACATAAGTTCAATACATCCTTTATTTTAAAAGTATTATTTCTTGTTGCAACTTTATGTTTCACGTATGCCCAAATTAATTCAATATCATTAAATTCGCAATGAGCTACAGGTAACCAGAATAATTTCACATCGTCTCCTCTTACTTGTTTTGCAATAGTTTCTAATAGTAGTACCTTTTGATAACGATGTGGCTTAGACAATAGCAACAGCTGTGGTTTAGTTAATTTTGAAAAATTAGCAATGCCCTCCGGAAGTGCCACCTTGTTTTTCTGTAACCAAGCAATCATGTCATCTTTCCTCCAGGATAATGTAGGGTTCCTAAAATCAGGATCTAGCATTGTATGATAAGGAGCTTGATCTATCATAATTATTGATTTTGCTGGTATTACCGACAGCACGTGCCGGTACCATTCCTCATAATGTTGCTTATTCATTTCGTGATGATAACCGGCTTTTGCTTTCTTTTTTTCGCCTATAAAGCATTTACGGTTTCCTTCCAAAAATCCATTCTCGCTACCAATATGCAAAATAATTACCCTTTGACCTGCTCCAGATGGTCGCTTTATACCGCCTCTATAACCGTTTACTTGTTGAACTCCACCTCGATAATGGTCAAAAATATCCTTATTATCCGGGTTTACTTTTTCAACCCATCCGAACTGTCGAGCATGATTTGCACCACACCAGGTTTCGTCCGTGTGGAAGATTTCCCATCCCTGATGTCTGTACCTTTGAAGAGATGTCAAGAAATTAGCTCTCTGAGCAGTTATGTGAGGGTGTTCCATTAACACTGGTTTATCTAATTTTCTAAATGAAAATTTCATGTTTTTTAATCATCGGTACAATGTTCTCTGCGAAAATTCGGGTAAATTTGGAACTTCAGTTGTAAGTTCAGAGTACAATTCTTTTACTGTCGGAAATTTTCGTTCCATATAAAAGTTGAATACCTTTCTCCTTATTACCCTTTGCAAAAATTCGTCACATTCGATTTTTTTTCTACCAGTTTTTGGTCTAAAATGATTTACTCTATCTTCACTTTTGAATTCATTACTTACTCTTTTAACTGTTCTTGTGGAGACCCCAACAGCTTTAGCCGTTCTTTCCACGACTTTTTTCACATCAATCGTTGGTCCATTCTTATCTTTTTCGTCTTGAAAAAACTGTCTTACATTTATTATAACTTGCTTGACTTCTCTAGTGCAATGCTTCGGCATTTTTTGCATAAATAATAGTAGATTGATTATAAATAAAGATATTCAGTAACTGGCAAATAAATAACATTTCGTGCTTTTATATGAATTTGTTATCATTATTTACCACATGGGTATTCGTTATCATGTTATTAAAAGTGTTTACTACCGACAGCCGGATGAGGATGCATTGACCACATTTGTTTACTACTGGTGCAAAAATAATAATAAATAAAGGCCTATATTCAAAGCAACGGTTTGGCAGAAAAAATGTAAACTTTAATAATTGCACTAGCAGTGCAGTGGATTTTGTTATATATGAATACGCTTATTCACAAATTTAATAATTTCATTTTAATATTTATATATTTCATAAGTGTTTGAAATTTTGAATTTAATTCCTATACAAATGTTGCATATAGTAGTGTTTGCCGCGAAGCGTAGAGTCCGCACTTTAAAAATATTGAATAACGGGTACAATTAAATTTCTTACGTGTTCCGAGATAGGTACAAGTTGATGTTTCCTTAGAAATATATTCCGCTTTACTGCGATACCTTGTAACGGAGATAACAGAGATCACAAAAACTACTATTTGCGGCTAAACTATTTATAATGTTGAAAAAATTAAAATTCCCCTCTGTGCACACCATATCAGATTACGTCCAGTCGAAGTTTCAATTTTTTTTGTTGAACAGTTAAGTAGAAAAAAAAATTGTAAAGTCGGCTATCCGTTAGATATCGCAAAAATCGGATGCTTTTTTGCACTTCCCTAATGATTACTTCTAAACGCAGGGGCAGAAAAAATTGAACTTACAGTATATTACGTAGAAATGATTGCCGGTTGTAACAATGTATATTTTTTTCCTCCAAGTGGTTTCTTTGATATAGGTCTTCAAACACAGGGGACTATTACTTTGGCACCGATAGTAGTACTTACTGGCATCCACATCAACGAGCAATTACTCACATCATGTTTATAAATGAAATAAACAACGATGTGGTATAAAAACTGTGCCGATGTTTTGCTTGCTGCATCCTTCGTTTTTCGTTAACTAGATAGTTTCTTTTACGGTACACTGTGTACTCAGGCGCTGGTGTTCTGTTTTCGTTATTTCGTTCTTTTCTTCCATGTGACTATATTCGCTGTTGAGCAATTTCGTGGTGCAATGCTTGCACACTTTATCCAAACTTTGATAGCCCAAACTTTCGTACTATACGTCTGGTACTAATTGCCGGTTGTTCGATTGCAGTATTTATAAAGTCTTCAAGATCTTGAACATTTACATCATGCGGACGAATGGTTTTACAGGCTGTACCTGTCTTCTAAATGATACCCTGAATATGTGACGTGACGATATTGCCTTGCTGTATTTCGAGCGTTTCCATTACAAAGGCAGAAAAAATGAAATTGCACATACAAATTTTAACAAATCGTGATAGAAAGTGCCTTTTATATGAACGATCTCTCCATGAAACCATCAAATTGGCACTAGAATCTAGGGCGATTCTGCGTTGCCGACAAACAGGCAACCATCTTTTACGTCATGGACAAGGCAGACCTCGTGTCACAACGCAGTTACAATTATAATAATATAGCTATTTACGTCTTTAGCTGGGAACGCTTCACTACAACAATATTGTCTGCAGACCATCGTAGGGGCAGAAAAGAATTTGCTTACGAACATGTAAACTGGAATAGTAAAGCTTAGGACCAAGCGTTGTTCTCTTATGGATCCAGCTTTTGCCTGAATTTCTCTGATCGTCATTTCCAGCGAAGAAATAAGCGGTATGCTCAGTGCAAGCAACATTCTGGGAAAAAAGGATTTTGGAGATGGTACGGGGAGGAAGTTCTGCAGGACGTACAGACCTCCATGTGTGTCCAAGAGGCAAGCAACATTGTGAAGCCATCATTCAAAGTAGAGGTGAAAATATCCGTTATTGAAGCATTTTTTAAGATGATTTGTTTCGTATGGTAATTTTGATACTTGCTAAACATCATAATATTTCTTATGTTATAAAATCCACTTCAAATATTTAGGAAAATCAAAAATTTTAATTTTCTGGGTGCTGGTTCTGGTGCTATAATTTATTGGAGCAGTGTATAATGATTATAATAATACATTTTATAATGAATAAAAATACACGAATTTTAATCAATATCAATAAAATATCCGAATTAATATGATACTTCTTCTTTAAATGTCAAGAACTGTGATGACCCAGGGCTAGGTTTGTATGATTATTCACAGTTTTGAAACTGGGGCGCGTAAAAGCAAAATTAATGGTCGGTCCATATCGTGCCACACATGAGTTGCATGCAGTTTAATGATGTGCGAGGACGCATAAAGAGGACAGGGACAAGGGTAATATTTTACAACTGGAAGCGGAATAGATGACTAAGCTGCGTGGGCGGTTCCGCGATATATTTCTTGGGGGTAACGCGGTTACATGAATGAAGTAATTATTAAACTTGTTTAATAAAATGTAAGATAATTCTCTTATATATTGTTTCGATTAAAAGTCATTGACGATGTTCAAGGGAGAAATACATATTGTTGTTTTACAGTGCTAATTTATAACATAATGCGCTTAATTAAAATTATACGTCCTTCATAGTCGACATACATATAATTAACATCAATTTGCAGTAGTTAGTAGGACAATGATTGTGTCGATTCTCATTCATCTAGACAAGCAATCATTTTCAAATAAACCTTGTCACAACCGGGAAACGTAATATCTCAAATTATTGCGAAACAATTTCGACAATCCTTGCTGTATTTGTATTACAAATTCAATTAAAATTTGATAATACAAGAAGCACTAATTTCTTACTAATTACTTCTTTAAAAACGTGAGTTAGCAGCATATCATACTCTGCATACATGAAAATTGAATTCATTCATGGATGGAATTCGAAACAATCCCCCCCCCCCCATATGTTTGCTTAATACATAGTATTTTATATTAAGCATTTAATTTATATTCTAAATGTAACACATTGTAAAAAGTGCTGTTGCTATAAGTAGGAAGAAAACATATTGAAACCGGGACTAAATTGAGTAATGTATATATATATAATAACCCTGCGTTTATAAAAATTTGGCGAAATCTTTAGCATTCATGGCAGCAAATGTGGACATTCCCAAACAAAATACACTCAGCTTCGTGTCCATTAACAATACAGTTATGGGTTTGAAACTTTACTAAAATAATGTTTGCGTTTATGTATGAAATAATCAGGTAGTCATAGAAAATGATTAACAATTATAAGAAAACAATAACAACAACGAAAACAAAATTAATAATTTACTCGTCGTGGCATGCTTTCTATCAAATGGTCTGGTATGGTTCTCCTAGGGTATATCGTCCCATATATGTAAGCACAAGTTGGTGCCTCAACTCGTCTAAGCTGTTAGGAGCTCTTGAAAATAATCTCACCAGCACTTCATGTTCGCAACATCTTGGGTCGCGATAATTCTGGTAATCGTGCAGGCCAGGGCAACGTTTGCAATTGTGCTTGTTGGAGGTATGTTCTGGAAATATTTGCAGTGTGTTGACGTAAGTTATCCTGTTGAATAATATCGAAACATAACGAAATGTGTTAAAGCTGTATGGCGTATGAAGAAACTCCAGATTTCTTCTTTCACCTCGATACCGACGTTAGCCGTCATTTGCCCACAATCAAAATCTTAATTCCATGTTTGATTCCAATACTGCCGCGCTTGCAAAGAAGCAGTCACATCCATTACTACTACTTCAAGACACGCGTTCGGTTTAAAAATAGATTTTGTTAGGTTTTCCGTGCTCAAAACATTGTTCAAGATTTAGCAGCACATCTTCAGCTACTATCAGCTAATAATAGCAGATTATTTTTTTGTCTGTAAGCAGCTATTAGTTGATTTTCTTGATACACTTTCACTATTCTATTGCATGAGATTTTCATTTAACTTAAAAATCACTTCACGAGCTTTCCCTGCCAACGCAGTGTGCAAAGCTGGATTATTGGTGGATATATTTTGGTATGTTTGAATCATTTACTGTCGTATTCGACGCCTGCAATATAGTCGTACTTTGAATAGTTTGGTTATGCGGTACAATAAATGCAGTCTGAGTTGTAGCATGTGTACAAGTTTCAGTTTTTTTAAATTAGTCTGAGTATACGAAATTTGTGAATTGGTAATTTCTGTTTGTGTTGCTATGTGCGTAGCAGTTTTGTTGCCAATTTAGGAGTAGTTTACCAATTAACTGGTGTAATTCGTAAATTATTAGTTTTTGATTAGAGGTCATGTGTGACAAATTGAGTATCTTATTGCTAAGCTTTAGGTTTTCCTCGGTTAACTCACCAGTCCGGTATTCCGCCGACGCATGTGCAAGTTTGTTTCGTAACGATGCCAAGATGTCAATTTCAGCCTCACCATCAACCTTCACTCCCTTGTGTACATTTTTTACACTATTTATAACATGTGCGTTATTAATGACTGGCCTATTTTTCTGTCACCTCGTAGAAGCTATTGTGTCGAATAATTTTGGGCAGAAAAAGTACACGCACCGATATGGATGTTATAAATACACGAGGTTTATCGGTGGCCCGGGTCAACTAATTCATTAATTGCCTTTAGTAGGTTTCACAACACTATTTCTAACACGACGGTGTAAGTTTCAGTAGGAAAAACTATATATTTCTCTGTTAAAACCCGGGATTAGTTGGAGGTAAATTATACACGTGTATCTCTTACTGGTATCAAGTTAATTATTGCCCTGAAATACCAAGTGACACAAATGAAGCAGTTACGTTCAAAATTAATGTAAAATGGAAGACGTATAGAATGTACTATATTGGTCACAAGCATGCATTAAAATGCTATGAACATAAATTAAATGGATCTGGTTCGCAAAAAGATTACGGTGTGGATACTTGGACGATCGTTTCGTTTTTATTCTAAGCTCGTAATTTGGTATACAATATTTTATAGAAATTACCCATAAGAAAGTAATTAGTAATTAGTAATTAGAAACTCATCAATAGCTTCGCCTGACAACCAACACAATAGCAAAATACGATCATTTTGTAGCTACGTTTTTGGTTCTGTACATACCTTGCTTTTAGATTATTTTTTTTTAATATAACGAGCGAAGAACGTGGTTAACCGACTGCGTCGATAATCAAGCCATAATCATTGCCAAAAACAAGATCAACATATGTATGTAAAGTGTGGGGAGTATGTATGTTTTTAAATAAAGCTATATGTGCTTCGTTAATAGCAGTGTATTTGCTTATTGCAGCGGAGTTAGTCAAATGGAATCATCAATTCTACCTGGACTATGCATAAAGGTTTATTGATTACTTCGTCCAAATGGTGGATGCATGCATATTATTAAATCAGATATAAAGCTTAAATCTAGAATTCAGTTTCATATATGAAACTCTTTTTTGAAACTGCGAAAAGATGACTGAATGACTCTTATTAAAAGTCCTGTTTTAAATTTCTATTCGTCTAACCACACAAAATTAAGAATTTAAAATCACAAATATTAAATCTAAAGTTCCTAAGTAAACTTCTTGATGAGCCTCATCCGTAACAGTTTAATATCGACGCATGAAGCATTGAATATCACAGTACAACACATGATTTTGGGACTCAATTCTGAGAATTGCACGTGAAAGTAGCCCCAAAAATAAGAACTTCTGCATCATTCGTTTTGTCAAGTTGGCTGCATTAATAATTTAATGGCCATACGATTTGTTTTGCTCAAGGTTTGCTCGATATACCGTACGGAATATCTCGTTTGTGTCTGAAGCAAAATTGTAGATATTGAATAGGAGAAAATAAAAGCGTTTTTTTCCAATTTGTCACATTTTTTGTTCAATAAGTGGATTACAAATCCACAAATATGCTGTTTTTTTTCTTTATAAACTTTATTTTGCATGAAAATAAAAATGTCGATTTATATTACAGCTATTCTTACACCATCCTCGTTGAAGTTGACGCTTGTGGTTCTGCCTCATCATCCGAGTTAGACATAATATTCAAGGGCATGTTTTCTTCAGTGTGTCCACAAATTTCAGTGTCATCTTCATCTTCGTTGCTTTCATCTTCAAACTACATAATTTTAGAACTCCACCAACAAACCTCCGCAAGCAATGCATCTAATTTTTTGCCTTTGAATCGCATTTCCATTGGCATGGTCATCTGGTGGAACCTCTCTCCTTGTTCGTCCGATTCCTGAGATAATTGTGCCAAAAAGGTATCAAGGTGGAAATGCATGAAATGTAATTTTAACGTCATGGATGCATTGATTTTTTCAAAATAATACAGCAACTTGTCCACTCGTGTCTGTATGTCATCTCGCTGTACACGGTTCTTTCCTAAAACACATTCAATGACTTGTTTCAATGCGTCCCATGCACATAGGTTGTGGTGCATTATTTTCAATATCGGGTGTCCAATCTGCATCATTCACATTGGTCGGATCGGTGAAAACGGTTTCAGCTTGCAGGGAAACAGTATCCAGACTCGGAGGTTTAGGTGTATCGGTAACAGCAGCGCGTTGTACTGGAAGTGTCGCAGTAAAAGCGGGAATGTATACTTTTCTTTTAAATTTTTTTCTGTTTAATCCATAACCGGAATTTATGCATGCTTATCACCTGGATTCATCATGTCCAGTTAGGTCTTGCACCCAAATATCTGGATTCGTAAAAGAAAACTGTACACCTTTTCCATGCATCCACATTATAAGGGTATTGTAACAACTTTTGTATACTGTGTTCGGCGTAAAATTCGCTCCACTTAAATCTGTTTCATCAAAATAATGACAATACGCTGTTTTGAATTCCTCAGTAAACAAGTTTTCTCGATCCTGTTTGCCTATTTTGGGACGATATGACCCAAAATTGGATGAACCCTTCTCTTAACATTCACAAACTTCACATCGAGTGCAATTAGATGTTTCGTGTCAGATTTTTAAGATAATAAAACTTGTGATTGGTAATGCGAAAAAGTACACAGAAATAGTCAGAATAGATTTAGGGAAGGTCAAAACATGTATTTCATTTAAAATCTCGGGATTATGATTAGTACTATACTTTCTAAAATATTACGAAAAAATATTGCATTGGTAGCGCAGAATCATGCAGCTTAAAGTATATACTCTTCCAGAGGAAAGAGAATAATAATTTTACATTGTAGCTCTAAAAAATGATTAGATTGGTGAAATGCTGAAACTGTTTTCAGCCAGAAATATTAATTCGAGTCAGCTCGAATGCAGTGTATCTGTGTTGGAAAATGCTTCATATCATTCACCACAAGGAGTAACATATCATGCTCAAAAGTAGAATAATTACCTCTTTTTGAGGACAATATTTATATTACGAAGATAGTTGAACAAACGTCCAAATGATAAAATTGCTGCAAGAAAATGAGTTTGAGAAGCGACATAACGTGGATCACATTCCCGCCTCATTGAGATACACAAGTTTGCGGTTACTGCCTTATTATTCCGTATTTAACCTAATTGAACTAATCTCAACTGAAGAAACACGTTCGTTCTAATAACATAAGTCCTGAATTTAGCGAAAGTACGTTAAATCACATTCGAGAAGGTGCTTCGAATATCACATCAAAAGGAAATGTATTAAACATGCAATCATCGTTAGAAAAGGGAAATATAAGTCTAGAATTATTAATACAATTGGGTGATTGTAACGGGACAAGTATTAATTATTCTGAAGATTAATATTCTATATCTATGGTATGGTTTATGATAAAGTAAATTATTCTTATCTGTTTTCTTTTTTAATTTCCTTACGAGTTTCGTTTTATAATTTTAGGCGATATCATGTATGGATAGGCATATTTTTTGCACTACATAATACTATTTGATTATTGCTTAACTGTGATGAGACTTTGGTCGTTGCTGTAAATAAAACACTCGCCGTTTTGTGATGTATTTAATTGATTTACTTTTCACTAACACATTATAATATGATAGTTCGTCGGGTAGGTCACGGATGCATCGGACACCACTCCTGCTACCTTGCTGGTAATTCCCGTCGTCGACTACTGTTGCGTAAAACTAATTGACTTATTTTATATTAAAATAAATGATCATTCGGTAATTTCCTGACGTGCGCGAATATCCTTATTTGGTCATTCGTATTCGTCGTTAATGCCGAATAATCGAACTTGGTTTTTGTTCATGCAATGCATGGTGTTTGTACGTAAAACTGCTAACAGCTGAATTGCATTATACGCAACGGAAATAACACATCTTGGCTACGCCATTGCCTCACACCACCCACCAAAAGGAAAGAAAATTTTACTGGTAAAATTTTCTTAAATATTTGTATTTTATATTACCCATTTCTACACTACGTTCTTTGTATAATTCTTAACTCTTATTTAATTATATAATTCTATATTACACACTACACGTTCTACTTTCCTTAACTAATTAATCTTTCTTGTATAGTACTTATCTACAATTTAATTATTACACTGAGTTTTTGACGCGGGACAATTTTGTTCTGTTTTTATGTACCTCTACTATTGCATTGTTTATTTTTATTTTAACGTTCGGTGGTTCCTCACTGATCACTTTATATGGACCTTTGAATAATGTTTCTAATTTATTGTTGTTTTCTGCTTTCACTAACACTTTATCGTTAAACTTATACCTAACATTTATACATTTCATATCTAAAACTTCTTTCCTTCAGCTTTTAGTATTTATTAAATTATTTTTTGCATCTGCCCATGGGGATTTTAATCGAAATCTTAATTCGTCGTGATAATTATTATCGAAATTGTATATTGGTTTACTGCTGTTCACAATATTACTTGGTAACTTGCAATGTTTCCCGAAAACTAATTCGTATGGTGTATATTTTGTAGATGTATGTACGTGTTGTTAAATGCAAAACACCACTATGGTACCCAACTGCTCCAGGTATCTGGAAACTTAGCTGTTTGTATTCGTAGATACGCCCCCAAACTCTTGTGTGTGTTTTCTAAAGATCCCAATGTATCATGGTGGTAAGCCGTCGCCTGCAACTGCTTTATCCCCATAAGTTTTGCGGATTCTTTTGCCAAGAATTCTAACCCTTGATCTGTAACAATAGTTTGTGATATCCCAAACCTTAAAATGAAGATATCTACAAATGTTTTTGCTACGGTATCAGCTTCTTTATTTGTGATTGCATACCCCTCTACGAATTTAGTTAACTCGCATTGAATCTTTAAGATATATTTATTATCTTTATTGTCCTGATTCAATGGACCTACTAAGTCTAAAAATATTTTTTGAAACGATGATGAAGCTGTGGTGGTGATTGTCAGTGGTTAGATATGAGCCCTCGAGTGCTTATACCGTTGACAGTCATCACAACTCGCAATAAATTTTGAAATATCGTCTCTCATGTTTTCCCAATAATATTGTTTTTTTTTATATTTGCGTACATGCGATTTATTTCTGCATGACCCCCGGTGTGCAGCATATGAAAATCGTTCAAGATCAGTTGCCTTGTTTTCTTACGTTTTATTTTATTAGAATGATTTATAATACAGATATTTATGTTAAAGTCTTTGAGCTTTCTAGATTCCTTTGATAGCTGGGTTATTAAACTTTCGTTCTCATCGCATTTTAAGATGCATAATTGTGGAATTTTATATTCCTTACATTTTTTTGCAAGAACCTCACTAGCAGACGATGATCAGTATAGATTTGAAATTTTCTACCGTATAGGTATGGTCGAAAATGCTTAACGCTCCACACTATTGCTAATAGTTCCTTTTCTATAGTGTCGTATCTTGTTTCTGCTTTATTCAATGCTCTACTGACGTATGCGATTGGTTTATTATCTAAATTTGCAAGAACTGATCCAATTGCATACCCTGAAGCGTCTGTCGTTAAGATAAACTGATTCGTTGTTGAGAAATCAGGATATTGCAAGAGTTGTGGTTCCATGAGTGCTTTTTGCAACGTTTCGAATGACTTTAGACAATGTTCGTCCCAATGAAATGTAACTGCTTTACGCCTTAATTAATTTAAAGGTGTTGCGATTTCCCCAAAATTTTTAGTAAATTTTCTGTAATAATTCGCGAAAGCTACGAATCGCTTTGTTTTTTGGAATTGGATAGTTCATAATTGTATTAATCTTATTTGGATCGGGAGAAATTCCCTCTGCTGAGATTAGGTCTCCCAGATAGAGAACTTCTTTTTTAAGAAATTGACATTTTTTCGAATTAAGTTTAAGATTGACTTCTCGAAGCCTATTACAAACCTTTATTAAATTTTCATTGTGATTTTTTAAGATCATCCAGATATACAAAACACGATTCGAAGTTTAATAATATCCTTTGCGATAGATCTAGGTTCGTAAAGTACACTGCTCCTGATAATGAGCTTTAAAAACATTTAATTTTGTTAACACAAAAAATCAAACGCAAAATAAATAGTGTTAAATGATTTTTTATTAGATTATTGAAATTATGTTAAGAGATAATATAGTGTATGCTTAATACTTGTCTGACACATAGAGTTGCCACGCATTTTCATTTCGGCAGACCAGTGACTGGGTGTCTCATTCATATTTAAAAAAAATAATGTTTTTAAAACTACTTTACAACTGTATGTAAGTATCTCCAATTATTTCTACTGCTGGTGGCCTAGGAGCGTTCAACACATTTTAAAATAAATGAATTATTTCGTATTATAAAATTCGACATTATGACTTAATATATTTAATGTTGAAGCAATAATATAATACGATTATTAGTACCACTTGTCCAATGTAATAACTAGCACGCGCACAAAATGAAACTACACAATTTACGTACAATGAAAAAGAAATGGCTATAACTCAAAAATTCTAACAATAAAATTTCACGTGAATATGTGAATAACTGATGGCTCTTTCCTAGTAAATTTCCGACAACATCTGCAATGTTGAAAGTTAATGTTGAAGGTTGAAATCATAGTCAGCAAAGCAATTGATAACCAGAGTAGTTGCTGTATCCGCATCTAACTTAATAGATTTCAAAGGAAACTTGCGGTGAAATTGCATGAACGTGTTCTTCGTATTTACCGCCCGACAATCGATAATTTTCATAATATATGCATAACGTGTATAACGGTATTTGTACGTAGTGTGTCATATAAAGACTAGCGCTAACGACGGAATTAATTCGAATTTGCATTAGGATTTCTACTATACTCGCTTTGGTGCGATAACATTAGCAGAAGCTTCAGTTTATTTTGCGATATCACTAATAAGTGTATACGTCTGAAAACCACATAAGCTAGGCACAACTTATTGCCGTTCAAATTATCATGATATTGTATATAATTATTAAAATATCCATCGATTTGCTTTCATCACGATATATTGTTTTTTCGCTCCGGCTATGGTTAAAAGGGGCTCAAATGTAGATCTGGCGCTACCACCCAGATTATTTGGTTATTGTTCAAATATTACCCTTTCAAATTCTCCCATGTCCACCATTCGAAATAGTGTTGCATCCTCTCAGCTTGTAATCATTTATTCACCTTGCTCCTTCTTTGCTTGCACCTGCGCTTAATTTTCAGTGGACGGTTTTTGATTTGTTCAATACATCTGATGTACATCTGATGTAACATCTTCATGTTACAGACATAAAGGGCCTTTCCATCGCTCAACTTCATCTTGCCGTTCTTGACTACTTTTATGGCGGCCTGCAATCATAAGTATATATAATTTATGATTAGCGGTTTGGCCACACACAAATTGATACATGTTGCACTTCTAAAGCTCTGCTCAAAGCAGTCAGAACAAGTTCTACATAGCGCAGAAATACCCTTGACAATTTTATACCAGAAATTCGTTTGCAGGAGTAACCCAGTTGACAGCTAACATCTCATTTTATTATGTTTACCATGAGGGGGTAGCAAATAAAGTTTCTGATGAAGTCTTTTCTTTCTGCGATATTGGTTTAAAAATTACGTTCAATATTTCTGTAAAACAAAACCGCATACGGCCTTAGTAGAAATCTGCAGATTTAAAAAGATGGGACAGTTTTTCCCAAGAGGCTATTGTTTCCTACCATATTATCGCGATTCTAAGCTTACAATTTTTAAAGACGCATTCGAATTTATTAAGTTTGAAAATGTGAAAATAGTACTGCGTGTCATATATTTCCATGTTCTGGGAAGATGTTGAACGTCACGAAGAATTAGTATTTGTCTATTTCTATCGGATCTTATATTATTCGTGTAGAGTATATAGTATATTGGCCATGGTTCTGGTATTTTCGAAATGTATGATGTGCCCAGCGTCTAAAATGTGTTTTACTAAGGATGTTGACGTGCCTATTTATTACACAGCTCTAGCGTGTTCTTTCTTCCCGATTTCTATGTGTTTGTAGGATTGACAAATATAATTTTTGTCGCAATTTTTAAATGGGATTTTATATATGTATAACGTTATTCTTTTAGCCGAATTTTCGTTTTCGGTTTCTGACCATGACTCATTTTTTGATACGGTTTTAATATTGTGATGACTAGTAAGATTCCTGTAATATGTCCCTTACCACAGAAACGGTGAGAAGGCAAGCAACAGCCTAGGTTTATCTACTTTCGGTATCCATTTTTTTCAATATGCAAATGCATATTATGTTTTGGATTTTGCACCAACACCCTAAAGATATCTGAACGATGTCACGATATAAAGGAATTCGAGAAGGAATTTACGACCGCCAAAACCGTCTTAAAATACAATTGCTGACAGGAAGGTTTAAAGAAGGAGTCGCATCACGAAAAAACTATGCGTGCTACCTTTATAATAGGTGTAAGTACCTAACACATACCACTGAAACTGAAATCGCGAGACACCTGCTAAATCACTTCACTATAACGGATGGCTATCCAATTCTTGGCAAGGATGTACAGGTAAACGAAGATTTAATGGAGTTACTCCGAAAGCTGGATGATTACGAGGATGTAAAAAGGACGCAGATAGCTCAATCCGAGAATATGCCTGAACAATTACAATAACCGAAATAATACCATAATAACCAAAATTATAGTAACAACTATAACAACAATCAAAATAACAGGGGGTATAATTATAATCAAAGAAACCGATGGCTGCCGAATAATCCAAACTAGCAAGGTAATAATTAGCAGAATCGCGAACGATATGTCAATATAACCAACAGGACCAACGTCCAACTGACGCCAATAACCAGAGTACATCACAACTAAACAATGTACCTCATGAAGAAAAAAAAACGCCGATTCCACAACCACAACAATAAATGACATATATCAAATAGGACTGATAAACCGATAACGACAATATACAGCATTTTATGAAAACCCAAATAATTTTATACAAATGAACGAGGACGACCAATTTGAAAATTTGAATACAATACAAATTGTCACTTTAAATCTTAAAAGTTTACAAATTAACGAAATTGTAGATACAGCCGCGGAAATCTCTTTAATTAAACAATCTGTAGTGGAAAATATAAATAGCTATCAGAGATATATTATAAATATAAATAAATTAAACTTAATGGCAACAAATCGAAAGAAGCTAGGAAGAATAAATCAAAAATTAAATATCGAAACCACTATTAATAATATAACTTATATCTTTGAATTCTGTGTATTTGAGCAGATGACCATGCAAACTGGGCATTGACAACCTAAACAAATATGAGATAATTATAGATCTAGACAAGAACAAACTAAATATCAAGAAAAATGAAATAAAATTAGAGAACGCCTCAAAATAAACTGTTTAATAATATCCAAGTATTAGATTGTAAAGAAGGGAATGTAGAATTACGAAATTTAAATAGGGAAAGAGATAATGATGTAACACGGCAGTAAAATTAAAACTATTCGATTGTTTTTTTGATTTTTTAAAGTTTACATTGCTTTTTGGTTGTTATGGAAAGAAGAATAAGAGATTTAACCGCACTCGAAGTTGTTCGTGCATGAACTTTGCTAGACGAGGGTCGTTTCAGCGGTACGTGGCTAGAATTGTTCATCGTTCTTCAGTAAATCGTACATTAAGACCATTTAGGGAGTTGTTGAGTACGAAATATGAAAATTTCTGCTAAAGCGGTAAGAGAAGCAGGATTAACAAACGGACAGCTTGCAACTGGTCATCTTCTTACCAGACGCGTTGCCAGATTAAGATTTGCACGAGAACACGTTGGATGGGCTATACAGCGATACAAAGTTTTATTCTCGGATGAGACAAGAGTAAGTCTAAAATCACCAGATGGGCGTGGACTGACATGGAGACCTCCTGGTGAACGATTTGCTGAGTGCACCTTGTCTCCACGTGTACCTTTTGGTGGGGGCTCTATAAGGTTTTGGGGAGGAATCTGTTATGAAGCACGTACAGAGCTTTTACTTGTACCTGGAGCTTCCATGAATGCACGGATGTATGTGAACAACATCCTTCAAGATCACGTAGTACCTTTCGCTCCTCTAATTGGTGAAGCATTTTTATTTATGCAAGATAATGCAAGACCGCATGTCGGCATAATTGTTTTAGATTATCTTCACAAAGCAAGAGGTGGTCTCACGAGGTACTACAAATGAGTAAAACTACTGATTACAAACTTTAAAAAGTTAAATTTCGATTGTAACCATTTTTTTAATTTAGTTGCAATTGCATGTTAGTGATATAAACCTACCATAATGAAATATGAAGTATATTTGCTTCCATTTAATTATTACTGTAAAAAATAAAAGTGGTGCGATAATTTTGTCCAGGAGTGTATAATAGCGATCACTCACTAATTTTGCAAAGAGCTCAAAGGGTTATCAAAACATATTTGTTATCTACGGTATTTTCACAAAATTTCTACAATTAACGCCAACAAAAACCTGTGATACAGATACAACGATCAACTGTATAGAACCTGCATTGCTATCCTAAAATAACGTCCGATAACGAAATATATTTTACAAACGACCTATACAAATCACATTTTAAAACTTACATACGACACCCATGTTCCAATCGCATTTTACTTAAGGGGGGATCCTGCTTTAGAAGGCTCAAAAAATCTATGCCTAATATATCTAAGAATATGTATAAAAAGTTATAGCGGCTAGTTCGCAATATTTTGAAAGATACAGCTCTAAACGCAGTGAGGTGTCGAGAAAAAAATATACGAACGCATGAACGCTCGGACAAACGAAACGCGCGAATTTTGTTTCGGCTTTCCCGAAACGTGTTTTTAAAAACTTTTGTTTTTACTTGATTACGACAATTTGTTTTTGTTTCAAACTTTATTTTTTGTGATTACAATACTTTTACAATTTGATTCTTATTTATAACGCGTGAATTTAATACTTTAACTTATTTTAATCGACGATTGATTTAACACAAAGAATCTATGGTAGAACTTGCGAATAAATGAATCTCGTACGAACGTGTACAATAGTAACGCGTGAAGTAAATGTAATAATCTAACTTAATTTAAACGATGATTGATTTAACACAAAGAATCTATGATAGAACTTGCGAAAAATGAATCTCGTACGAACGTGAACGTTAACAACGCGAAAAGTAAATGTAATGTTATAAAATATCTTAAGATTACTATTTATACGAGCGGTTTCGCTGGTTCGGCGTTTTCGGCACGAAGTGCAGGTGCATTTCTGCGTACGTAATTGTTTCGCTGTACATAACTCCTCCATCCCTAGCTGGAAGACTCGGTGGAACTGAGATCTACCATGCGTCTCTTGTTTCCTTCGGTGATGTCATCTCTAGATCGGGAGTTTTCTTATTTCTTTCTTCGTTTCGTTTCTTTAGTAATCTTCTTATTATGAAGGCAATCAGACAAATAATTGCAATAAGATAGATTGGGATTTGAAAGTAATAATGACTGTTGTCATGGGTTTTCAATGATACTGGTTGTATAGAACCTTGTAGTTTTTGAAGTTCATGTAGTTCATCTAATTGTATATCTTTTAATATGATTTCTTTAAACGAAAGATTTGATTGAATTTGTATATTAGGTAATACAAGGGGTTGTCCGATGAGGGTTTTTTTGCGTGTTTGAATAAACATATGTGGAAGTGGAAAATTCACATCCAAGTGGCACTTCAATAAAGAATGTACCTTGTAGAGTACGAAAGTCGTTGTTAATACATTTTAAATTGATTTTTTGTGGATTTGTAAATAATCCGATGTAGTGGGCTTCGTTAATTCGTTGCACTAATGTGTGAGAATTTTGGACTGAATGTTGGTTACATTTTGGGATTTTCGATGTTAATGTTAATAGTTGGTAAATACAATCTTCGTCTTCTTCTCTTAAAGTCGTTTCTTCACAGAATTTGCGATCATAGATGTCTTCGCATTCCCTGTCCATATATTGATAAGTGTAATCACTCACTAACAGGTAAGGATGAGTGGGTATTATTGTTGTTTTATTTGGAGTAGGAATGGAATATAAGTGATAAGTTTTATATATTTCTGGATAAGTAAGAGGTATTTGTAATAAAAATACGATTCTGTCTCCTGAATAGTAGGCTTTGATTTTTATTATGTCGTAATATTTCCTTGGATCGTCTTCTGGATGAAAGAATAATTGGTCATCGGGATAGTGTTTGATTAAAGTCGATATTATATCTTCTAATTCTTCTAGTCCCATGATGCTTGGATGAGGTATTCCCAATTTTGCGAATGTAATTGTGTTTTCTACGTCCATTAGTATATTCTGAATGAGTGACAATATTAAAGTCAGTTGATCGTATATTTCTCGTACACGAACATAATCTTGTTGCGACGTTTGTAGTGTTTGTATTGATTCTATGATTATTTCTTGATTGTATTTAATCGATGAAACAGTTTTATTAAAATTGTCCATTAATTTCGTAGTCAGCGAAATTTGTTGATTGAGGGTCGTTGTAATTGATTTCTTGTTTTCTTGAAGATCGTAGATCGCTTGATCATACTTTGCTGCATCTTCTTGATCTAAATTTCCGGTTAATGATTTAAAGATTGTTCCGATTCCGTTAAATAATCCTCTTTTTTCTCTTCTCGTAGTTAGTGTCGGTTTTAGAGTGTCGAATTTCTTCATGCAATATGACAATTGAATTCGTACGGCATTATCGAAGTTTGAGAAAACATCTTCATATTCTCTTTTTACACTTGCGTTAATATATTCATATTGACTTTTAAGGTTTTCGATTTCTTGTCTAATTGGTTGTAAATAGAAATAATGTATGAACGTATGTGTTCCTGATTTTATTTTTGCGTCGTTTTCTTGATATGGTAGTATACCGGGGTTATCTTCGAGTGACGTTAATTTAATTTCTTGAGGATGGGCCAGGTTGAGCGTTGTCATCCTGTAAAGAATTTTTTATGTAAACTTTGGGTCTTTTTAATTGTTGCTTGTGATATATTTTTCGGGGAGTTTCGTATGTAATTACGTTATCCTTTATTAAAATTTCTTTTTGGAATTTCGGATTTGTTTTTCCTCTGTTTCCGGATGATATTTTCCTGTACACTTCTGTGTTTTCTTCGTATGTTATAGGATTTTCTCTTTTTTCGTTATGTTTATTGATAGTTTTTTCTTTGTTTTCTTGTAGTTTTCCTTGTATCTTTTCATAAAGTTGTTGTATCGTTTCTTTATGTTTCTGCGAGTAGTTCTCCAAATACATTTTATCAGTGTTTATGTCTAAAATGTCGTTATTACATAAATGTCCTGTTATAAGTTCTATTGGTTTCATTTTTGTCGTAGAATGTATGCTATTGTTGTATCCTAAAATTGCATACGGCATAATAGTTAATCCATCCATATGTGGTTTTGTCTGATTTAATATTCTAATGTGTTCGAGTATCGTTGAATGAAATCTTTCTATTAAACCATTGCTTTGTGGGTTGTTAGGGGTGATATAATGTGGTTTAATTTTATGTATTTGTAAGAATTCTGTTATAATTCGATTTTTAAATTCCGATCCGTTGTCCATAGTTATTGTTAGTGGGACACCGTGGTGCGTGAAGAATTTTATCAATGCGTTAACTACACTGACTGCATTGTTTCCTAAAAGTGGGTACGCTTGTCCATATTTTGAAAATGCATCAATAATAGTTAAATATTTTTGTCCTTTTACTTGAAATGTATCTATGTGTATTATTTCTAGTGGTCGTCCAGGTGTTGGTGTTATTTGGAATTGTTGTTTTACTGGGTTTCGATCATATTTTTCGGTATTACAAATATCACATAAATCTATATATTTTTGAATAGATTCTTTCATGTTTAACCAGTAATAAGTTCTTTTTATTCTGGATTCTGTTTCGAGAATTCCTCTATGGTTGGTTTTACCTTGATGATAGTTTTCGATTATTTCCTCTTGTCTTTCTGTGCTGGTTACATCTTCTAATATCTTTTGACATTTAATAATTTTAAATGAAGCGTTCTTGAATGTTCGTTGCAATATTCTGCATATGTTCTGGAAGTGTTCTTCCTTCTGAATATGCAATCCATAGGTTTTTGAAGGTGTTACGTAATTTTTAAAGAAGTCTATTAAATCTTTTTCTAAGTTGTTTTCAGATAGTCTGACGTGTATTCTTTGTTGTTTTGGTGATATGTGTTCTATCACTGTGCTTACTTTCGGGGTGAAGTAAACAAATTCCATCTTTATCTGATTGAAAAAGTGGTTTAATGGTTTTTCGGATATGGGTATCGTTAATATGGGATTTTCCCTATTTGTGTGTACTGTTTCTAAGTCCTCTGGGTCTTCTGTTTGACAAATATTTGCGATCATTGAATTTGTTTCAACATTTTCGTTTTTGTCGTCAAAATTCATATTGAATTGTGCCATATATTTTACGAATGGTATAGTTTCGTTTTCTTTCGAATTTTTATTTGTTTCTTTTGTATGAATTTCTACTCTGGACAGTGCATCTGCATTTGTGTTAGCTTTTCCTTTTTTATATACGATTTCATAATCGAATTCCTCCAATTTTAGTCTCCATCTTACTAATCGAGATTGAGGTTCTTTCAAACTGAATAGCCACTGTAGTGGTTTGTGGTCCGTGACTATTTTAAATTTGCGTCCGTATAGGTAGGGTCTAAAATAACGTGTTGCCCAAACTATTGCCAATAGCTCTTTTTCTATCGTGGAATAGTTTTGTTCTGAATTATTTAAAGTTCTTGAGGCATACGATATTGGTTTGTCATTTCCGATGGGTCCTTGTGATAATATGGCTCCAAGTGCAATGTTGCTTGCATCTGTCGTTAATACGAAAGGTTTATTGAAATCTGGATATTGTAGAATAGGGTCGTTTGTGAGTAATGTCTTACAATATTCAAAGCATTTCATAAATGTGGCATCGTGTATTATCTTCGCGTCTTTTTTTAGACATGATGTTAAGGGTTTGGTTATTTTTGCGAAGTTTTTAATAAATTTTCTATAGTATCCGATAAGTCCTAGGAATCCTTTGATTTGTTTCGTAGTTTTTGGTATTGGATAGTTCATTATCGCTTGAATTTTGTCGGGGTTGGGTTTAACTCCATTTGGGGTGACTATATGTCCGAGGAATTTTACTTCCTTTTGTAAAAATTCTGATTTGTCTAATTGTATTTTTAGACGGGATTCTCTTAATCGTTGGAATACTTTTCTTAAATTTGCGACATGTTCTTGTAATGACGTTGAATAAATTATAATATCGTCCATGTAAACTAAACATATTTTATTCTGTAATCCTCTTAATACATTATCCATTACTCTCTGGAATGTGGATGGTGCGTTCTTTAATCCAAACGGCATTCTTCTAAACTCGTAGTGTCCGTTTTCTACGTTAAATGCGGTTTTTTCTATGTCTTCAGGATGCATTTCTATCTGATGAAATCCACTTGCTAGATCTAATGTGGTAAAATATTGACATTTGCCTAGTTTATCGAGTACGTCACAGATATTTGGAATTGGGTATTTGTCGTCTATTGTTTTCTCATTGATTTTTCTGTAGTCAATTACTATACGCCATTTTCTTTTACCTGATGCGTCTTCTTTTTTTGGTACTATCCATACTGGGGATGACCATGGTGAATGACTCGGCCTTATAATTTGTTGGTCTAACATAGCTTGAACTTGATTTTGTACTTCATTTTTGTGTACGAATGGATATCTGTAAGATTTCGTATATATTGGTATTTTATCGCGAGTTTTTATTTGATGTTTAACTTGGTTCGTGAAGCTGAGTGAATCGTTTTCGTATTTGAAAATATCGGAATATTCTTTGCATACTTTTGTTATAGCATTGTACTCTTCATTATTCATGTGATTTGTTCTTAATAGGTGTTCTATATGATTTTGTTCTTCCGAATGATATATGTATTCACTGTTCTCGGGTATCTGGTAATTAAATTGATTGTAGTTTTTTTCGTTATACGTGATTACGTTTAGTGGTTTTGTAATTTTAATTTTGCTGTCTTCATTGAATTTATTATATATTTCGACTAATGCATAACCTTTTTTTGCTGTTGTAATCGTTGCTGGTATTTCACAGTTTTGGATCATTTGTCGTTCTATAAAAATATCTCCATTTAAACTGACTGGTATCTTAGCTTTAATTCCGGTGTTTGCTTCGATTGTGCATTGGAAAATTTCTTTTTGTCCAGTGGTGTAATATTGTATCGGGATAACTGCATTTTCGGTGGTTAATTGATTTGTTGTTAAATCAATTTTTGCCTTTAATAGTTTTAGATTATCTAGTCCGATTAATCCGTGAAAGACGTTGTGAAATTTAAATACATGGAATTTCATTGTATTTCGTTGGTTAAATTCCTTAAATGTTGGAATGTCAGAACAGAATTGTTCTTTATTTTCTTGAAATATGGATTTAACAATGAACGGTTCGTAATAAACATTATTGGGATAATATCTTTCTATGACTGATGGGTTTATAAATGATTTTGTTGCGCCTGTATCTAGTAATAGTTTTAATGGTGGTTGCGATATCGTTATGTAAGGTAATTCTTTTTTGTCGGAGTAATTATTTAGTTCTATTATCTCTGGTTGTAATATGTCGGAGGTTTGTGAAAATCCTGATTTTCGTAATTTTCTTCCGGTACTTCGTTTTCTTCTTGTTCGTGGTTTATTTGTTGTTCGTATTGTTCTTCTGGGTATGAATACGAATCTTCTGGTGTTTCAATTTCTTGATCTTCGAAATTTTCGATGTGGAACATTTCTTGTGACATGAAGTTTTGTCTATTTTGCGGGTAGTTTCTTGTAGTCTGAGTGCTTATTCCTGACATTGGAGTCGGGTAATTTTGTGGTGGTTTATTCTGTGGTTTCCAGACGTTGAGTTGCGCTGGTTGTTTTCCGAAAACTTGTTTATTGGTAAAGAATTTTTGTGGTTGATTTTGTCTTGGTTGTATATTGATTGGTCCGGTTGGGAAAGATTGTCTCGGTTGTTGTTGTTGGTTGTTACCGAATTGATTATATATTTGAGCTTGGAATTGCTGTTGTCCCTGGAAATTCTGATTTTGTGGTCTGAAGGTCTGTTGTTGGAAGTTTGCTCCGTTGAACGTGTTTTGAAATGGTCTAACGTTCGTTGTGTATCGTGGGATATTTTGGGGTGGTGCTTTTTTGTAATTCTGTTGACCGTAATCTGCGTTAATTAAATCTTGTATGTAATTATATGCTTCTTCCATCGACGTTGGTTTCATGATCAATACGGAAGTTCCTAACGGTTTGTTTAATCTCGTGACAAAAGTTCTCAGGGTTTGCTTTGCAAAAAAGTCTCGTTTTGCTGCTTGAGAAGCTTGCGGAGTATTTAAATTAATATTCTGACATATAATGTGTAATAATGCCATGCATCGTTCGTGAAATTGTAACGGATGTTCGTTTGGTTTCTGTCTGAGGTCCATGAGATCTTGAAGTAGACAGTTTTCATCTCGGGGGTCTCCGAATGTGTGTTTTAATTCGCGTTCTATGTCGTCCCAGGTAACTAAACCTTTAATTGATACGACGTAGTTTGCTCGACCTTGTAATTTATTTTTTATGCAATTTAAAATTAGTTCGTTTTGAAATTGGTCCGCTGCTGGATTGTGAACCCAATATCTATTTATTATTAAATTTACAGATGACAGAAATTGCGCTAAATTTTCCTGTTTTCCGTCAAACGTTGGAATAATATCCAGGTGTTTGAAATCGAGTTGTGGGGGTGCCATTATATTCGTTAATGCGTTTACTAAGTAACTTAAAGTGTTGTCGTCTATTTGCGACTGATATTCAAAATCTGAATCTGGTAGCGATTGATTTGTTGAGGAGTGGCTCATAGGATTGTGAGTGACTTACATTGCGTAGAATAAAGTTGCGATTAACATTTTCTTTGCTTCTAGGACAAGAGATATAGCGATATAGGCCCTCTGATTCGTTACAGAATCACCGTAAGGAATCCTATATTTCTCTCTAGTGCCCTTGCTGGTTTTTAAAGTTGAACGGTTTTTTCTTTTTCTTCTGTTAATCGTTTGTGGATGATTTGTGCGAAGTGGTGACGTCTTGGTCCCTTGGTTTCGGTGGTTCTTCTCGATGAAGCGAGGATAGCCGTTAATTTACAGATGTAAAAATTAATATTCGATATATTAATTCGACTATCCTACCGACTGCGCCAATTTTGTTTCGGCTTTCCCGAAACGTGTTTTTAAAAACTTTTGTTTTTACTTGATTACGACAATTTGTTTTTGTTTCAAACTTTATTTTTTGTGATTACAATACTTTTACAATTTGATTCTTATTTATAACGCGTGAATTTAATACTTTAACTTATTTTAATCGACGATTGATTTAACACAAAGAATCTATGGTAGAACTTGCGAATAAATGAATCTCGTACGAACGTGTACAATAGTAACGCGTGAAGTAAATGTAATAATCTAACTTAATTTAAACGATGATTGATTTAACACAAAGAATCTATGATAGAACTTGCGAAAAATGAATCTCGTACGAACGTGAACGTTAACAACGCGAAAAGTAAATGTAATGTTATAAAATATCTTAAGATTACTATTTATACGAGCGTTTTCGCTGGTTCGGCGTTTTCGGCACGAAGTGCAGGTGCATTTCTGCGTACGTAATTGTTTCGCTGTACATAACTCGCGCCCCCCTTCCCGCAGTCACATAACACACATAAACTTTAGAGCGCGTTTTCTCGAGTTTTCGTTTTTACGATTTTTCTAAACTGGTGGGCGTGATTGCGAGAAATCTAGACAAGCAATCAAAACAAAACAAAATTTTTGTTGGCTTCAGTAGCATTCTATTTGAACTAAAAAGATTAATGAAAAAAAAATTCTAAACAACTTTTTTAGCAAGTTGAAATTATTTTCTCTTCCTGCAAAGAGCACATTTATTTTCAAACGTGAGAAAAATCTTGAATTTCAAAATTTTGGGTTTTTTTTAGTTCACATAGAAGAAAATATATGAGAATTACAATTTTCTTTGGTTTTTTTTGTTTCAGACAAAAATTACGAGCTACATCTTTCCCACCGATTGTAACCAGTGCAATTGAAAGGTGTTGCACAAATGTGCAAAAAATCGGTTCCGTTTAAATATTTTTGTCTCGAAATATTTTTTTAATGCTCAAATATGTAATAAAATGTTCTAAAAAGTTCACTAGACTTGCTCATTTTTTTCTGTCTTAAAAATTCCCCCAAAAACGATATTTTAAGTCCTCCTAAAGCAGGATCGCCCCTTAAAGAAAACCATTATCTATGGGCATCGAAGATTACAGATATCGAACTCGTGCAGAAATATAGCGATATTGTTTGTTTCCAACGCTCTCGAGTATGAGTTTTCTAACAAAATTGTTCCTTGTTAACTCAGCTTCTTTTTAAGATATTGATTATTAGCTAGGAGCAATAATGCGTTTTTTTTATTTGTTTTATGAAATATATTTTAGTACCCATTGCATGTTGGGAATAGTAATTTATATATCTATTAGACGATGGACTTTGTTCATACCTGTCTAATTCGATAATCCTTCCATTTTTTCTCTAGTGTCCAAGAACGGAACTTCGTTGTTGAAAAGTTGAAAAGGTCATCTTTTTCAATAGTGAATTATCAATTTGTATTATAAGTGTTGAATATGATTTCTTCCGTACCATTATCTGGTATCGAGGTTATTATGTCACCTAGAATTTTTTGATAAAAGTAAGAGTTTTGTTATATATTTACCAAGTAAATCGTATTGTGAGATTATTGGGGTAATATCAATTTTGATCCATTCGCCGAAAACCTGTTTGTAACATATTTGTCTCTAGGAAAAATAATAATTATCTAATACAAATTCAATTAATTGAAATATTTCTTTGTTAAATTGCAAGCAAAATCTTTAATATTATCCCATTTTTGACTTATCACCTCAAGTGTCAGGTCCTATATGATATTTCCAAATAACTTTATTACATCAAGGGATACAACTATGTATTTCAATGGTACCGTTTTCTTCTCCATAAACTCAGTAAACCTGATTGTGTCACCAGTGTAATATTCATTTTCACTATTATACGCATTGTTTAAAATTCTAGCAATAAATTTAGCTATTTGCATTGTAGGATTTTGAATCCCGATACAACAGGTCACATTGGCCCATTTACTTTATGAATATTTAGATTACCATTAATTTTTGGAAAACCAGAATTATAATTTCCAAGTTCTTTTCCCTCCTTTTTAGTTATATTACCTTTTTTCTCCATCTCTGTAATAAATTTATTTGCTCTCGTTTGCAGTGTGCTTGTGTGGGATCCTTGTTAATATTTTTAAATGTTGATTCAATTTTCAATAACTGAAGCATTTTATTACCATATTGTTCTGTATTCATAACACCTGTTGTCCCTCCCGTTTCACTTATTAAAACAATTAGATCTGTGTGTTGCTTGAGCTATTGCTTAGTGTATTTGTAGTCTAAATTTAAATGATTATTAATTCTAGTTTAGTGATAAACTAGTGATTAAATTTGTTACTCTAGCCCTATACATATCTCGCTTATCATTCTCAATATTGTTTAAAATGTATTCAGTGTCTGCTAATAAGTTATCAATTTGTATGTCTTTATTTTGTGTAGGTAGTGCAAGTTTAGGTTGTTTTTATAATTTTTAATCCATTTATCCTGAACAGTTACATTTTGAATTTGATTATTTTGTAATTTATTAATATTACTTTTATGTGAGCTTAATTTTATGGAATACTTTGTTATATTGAATATTTTGTCTAAGTTTAAATTTAGTTAACATCGATTTATTGACTATTAATAATGATTTTTTGTTCATGTTGCTATTGCGTAATTTTGTTAATTGTATTGAATTTCATAGTTTAATATGTAAATATTTGTCATTGAATAAATGAGTAAAATAATAAAAATGGCATTGTAATAAAGAAAGTTTGTGTAAAAAATATTGACATCCACATGTGATAAAACCTACAGTTTATTATTAATCTAAGTTCATCAACATTACTCTTATCCTTTGTATAAATAGTTTTATTAGTGTGAATGTTACGACTTATATTATTAATGTCCATTCTTAAAACGCTAAACATATAATGTGCGCTACTAAAATAATTCTAATAAGGTGGGAAAAAATGGAGTAGCGGTCAAAACGAAACAAGCTCCAATTTTTAACACACACGTAGTTGTTGCACATGCTAATCCTGATTGTTTTGAGCAAAATTGTTCAGTGAATGTAATAACAATCATAGGCACATTTAAAAGAAACTAATTTAGTAGAATGCGAAAGCAATGACTTATAGCTGAATAGCTAAAAAAAATAACATGTACTCTTTCTAAATAAATTTCGACAAACAATATTTAATTACAAGTTAAAATTATATTTGACACAAAAATTGAAATTAGAATGGTTGCTATAACTACGTCAAACTTAATAGGTTTCAGTGTATCCTTGCGTTGAACTTGCATGAACTTGTTCTTCGAATTTGCAGCCCGACAATCGATACTATTCGTAATATGTGTATAATTGTATTATTGTATTTCCACGTAGTGTAGCCATATAAATACTAGCGCCAGCGACGAAACTAATTCGAATTTGCATAATATTGCATTAGAAATTCTCATTCGATTATACTCTATATTGTTTAATACAATTAGCCGAAGCTTCCATTTATTTTGGATTTTCATTAAGCAGTTTATACGTTTATAACTACCATACAAGCTAAACTGAACTTCTCATCGTTCAAAATTATCATTTTTTATATATGCACGAAAGATGGTCTAATCTTACACCTCAATAGTGTAGTGAACATTAATTAAAACAGGTCCATGAAGACTAACTGATGGATCGCTAGACAATATTGTTTCTGGGTTATTACCCTTCGTCAGTAGGGATTACCAAGAACCTTAGTTGTTGAAATACCTTTACATGTAGTGGCCATCAAAACTTCTTGGCGCGAGCCAATCACTCCAAGTAAGGTTCTTGGTAATCGCTACTGACGAAGGGTAATAACCCAGAAACAATATTGTCTAGCGATCTACCAGTTAGTCTTAATGGACCTGTTTTAATTAATGTTCACTACACCATTGAGGTGTAAGATTAGACCATCTTCCGTGTAAATTTTACATTTTGCTGTGAGATTTGACAGGACACTTTTTTATTTTTTTTATATATAAATATCAAAATGACTAATAATACATATATCATATACATATATAGTACTCGTAGACCTAAACGAATATGGGAAGGAAAATATTAATTAAAATAATTTATTATAAAGGATGGTTGAGACCTTTACTATGTGGTAGTCCATATTAATGATGAAATAAAATAAATGACAACGTTTATACCACAAATAATTTATTGTTAAAAATATATATTATTAATGAATATATATCCAAACAAACACTACACGACTTATGTTTTTATGGTCATTGTCAAGTGAGAACAAACTAACAAGAAATTACATTTATACACAAAATTTTTACAAAGAAGGAATGAGGGTTATAACATATCTACAGGCATTTAAAAAGGGGTGATTTACATTGCGGTAAATCCTTTTGCTCGTTCAACAGATTAACGAGATGATTACCTTGGGTTTTTTGAATGTCGGCTCCTTCTAACAGATTAAGCTTAGTGCCTTTGTGACACCTGTGTAATATTTTAAGTTTATTAATTTCGGGGAAGGTATGGTTACAATTTATAATGTGATTTGCAAATGAATTTGTGTCGTGATTTAATCTAAATGCTTTAAAATGTTCATTATAACGCGTTTCAAAAGTACGACCCATTTGGCCTACATATACACTATTGCATTCGGAACATGATATTTTATAAACACCAGATTTCTATAAGGGATTGATTTTATCTTTAGCATTAAATAATATGTTTGACAATTTGCAACTTGGTCTAAATGCGATTTGTTGATTTTGTTTTCGAAGAATGTGTGCTATGGTTTCTGTGATTTTTCCAAAATAGGTTAAAATTGTGAAAGTATCTTTATTTAAATTTGAAACTTTAGGATAAATGTGAGAAATTGTGTTTTGGTAAAGTTTATTATTAATTACGTTCTGTATAAGACTGACTGGAAAACCATTCATTTTTCCTATGGATGTAATTTTATTCAGTTCTATATTAAGATTTTTTTGTGACAATTGAATTGAAAAAGCTCTATGTGCCATAGCATGATAGGCTGCTAGTTTATGTGAAATGGGATGGTTGGATTTGAAGGGAATTGTCGAATTGACTTTGGCCGGTTTTCTGAATATATTGAATTCTATTTTGTTATTGTTGTGTATTAAGGTTAAGTCTAAAAAAATTATTTGATTATCTTTCTCTAATTTTGGGGTGTGTATGCTACTCATTTTATTTAAAAATTGATCCAGTTTGCGTGATGTGCCGCTAAAACACGCAATTGCATCATCCACGTATCGATACCAGAGTGGTACATGTTTTTTGGTGAAGTCTAAATTGAATATTTTATCGTCGATGATTGACATGAATATATCTGCCAGCAAAGGGCTTAAAGGAGAACCCATTGCTAAACCTGCGGTTTGCTGATAAAACTGATTGTTAAATTGAAAATAATTTTGGGTTAAACAGGTTTCAAAAGCATTATAAATTTCTGCATGTTTGGTAGGGTCTTTGATACTGTTTTGTCTAGTATATGCTGAATAATATCAAGGCATTCATTTGTCGGAATATTTGCAAACATACTCGTGACGTCAAACGATACTAATTTAGAACATTTTGGAGTGGTTATTGATTTTAACTGTTGGGATAGGAGAAGTGATTCTTTTTATAGCGTATTTAGAAGTGAAATTTGTATGTTTTTTTAAAATAACATTTAATTTAATTGCTAGGGTTTGCGATGGAATATTAATATATGACACTACCGGTCTAATAGGGAGATCTGGTTTATGAGTTTTAATTAGGCCGTAAAGTCTTGGGGCAAGAAGGTTCATATTTATAATTTGATATTTATCAGATTTAGACAAAATTGGTCTGTGTTTTCTAACAAGTCTTTAATTTTCGATTGATATAACGTTGTTGGGTCTTTCTTTAAAAGTGTTAAATTTTCCGCTGTTATAATGGCTATTTATGAAACAAGTACATAATATAGGTCTTTATTGGACGAGCCCTAAGAGTTATGGACGAGCGAGCTTCGAGCGAGTCTGATAAATAGGGCGAGTCCAAAAAGCCAGATTATGTACGAGTTGCATACATAGCTTTATGTTTGACTCGCAATGAAAGATTTTTTCTTCAATTCTTATTTGTGAGAATCTTTAATAATCTACATCATACCTACCAACAAAGTAGGTATGATGTAGATTATTAAAGATTGCATTCGCCATTGTCATAGTTACGTAGTTGTCGACGAAAAATATATTTTGACAAGTGTGTGAAACTGCTAATGATTATTAATTTATCGATTCTGACTTAAAAATGGATCTAAGAGAACCAACAGTGGTTTCGGACGACGTAAAGGAAATTACGCTTCATGCTTTTGGCAATCAAATCGATATCTCTATATGTTTACAGAGATTACCGTATGTGGTATTTAAAGAACACATATTTTGAAATAATTTGACATTGACAGGAGTCCAAACTACTTTATCATTATGGAATAGTCCGATAAAGTACCACTTTATGTCCTATATTTTATGTCATAAAACAGCTGATTACGGTCGAGTCAAACATAACATTTTTTAAAATGACTATTGGATTTGATTTGCCTGCTTTTGTGACCGTTAGTGCATTAGTTGAAATTTTTGATTTAATTGATTTTATATACTCAGTGACATAAACTGCACCACCTAGAATGGGTGGGAATTTTTGGACCAAATTTGGCAGAAATATTGGACTAGTCTAAGGTAACAATTGATTAAAATTTGATAAAGAAAACACTTCATCTTTTTGATTTTTCTTTAATAATGTGTTGGTCCGCCCCTATTTCTGATACACTCATTGACCCGTCTTGGCATTGATTCCAGCAGGTGATCAATGTCTTCTTGGCTTATGGCATCCCAAGCAGCCTGTACTTCATGCCGTAGAGTTTCTATTGTCAACGGTGGATTCGGTAGATTCCTCAATCTTCTACCCATCATGTCCCACACGTGCTCAATGGGCGACAAATCGGGAGATCTTGGCGGCCAAGGCAAAAGATTAACATTGGCTTCTTCAAAGAAGTCAAAAGAAACCCTTGCTATGCGAGGTCGTGCATTATCTTGCTGGAAAGTGGGTCTTCCAGCCCTCGAAGATATGGAAGAACATGTGGTTCTACCACTTCGTCAATGTAGCGTCGGGCGGCCATACTGCCCCGAATGAAGAGCAAGTTTGACCTACTGCGGTAAGCAATAGCACCCCACACCACTTCACAGTTCGGTGAACATGCCTCGCAATCGAAAAATCAGGATTGCACCTTTCTCCACGTCTTCGTCTAACAGTCATCCGACCATCATGCATTCCTAAACAAAATCGCAATTCGTCACTAAAGACAACTCGATGCCACTCCAAGTTCCAGTGAAGTCTTTCCGTGCACCAGGCCAAACGTTCCTGGCGATGTTGAGCAATGAAGGGTAGCACAAGATGTGGGCGGTAAGACAGCAAGCCAAAGGTATTCGACGATAAACTGTTCGCAAGCCTATCGGACGACCTAGTTCACCTAACCATTGATCAGCTTTTGATCTAGTTGTAGAGAATCGGTCTCTCAAGGCCATTAGTCTTAAGCGGCGACCACGCATTATTGTTGAGTGGTGCCGTCCCAAACGGTTGCCGATTTCTCTAAACGAAAAACCTGCTTCTCGTAAACCAACAATCCGCCCTCGGTCAAAGTCACTCAACTGCTGGTAAACTTGAGGTCTCCTTTCTCTAGGCATCATTAAACACTTGAAACACTTTAAACTAAAGAACGGAATCCGAAAAAGTGGAACAAATTCAAAAAATGACTCAATAATTGCTTGTCTATCACCACCTCTAAAAAATGACACAAACGTCAAAAATCCCATGACTACTTGATGATTGGGTTTCAAATTTTAATCAACTATTTCCCTGGACTAGTCCACTATTCCTGGAAAATTTTGTACAAAAAATCCCACCCCTTCTAGGTGGTGCAGTTTACATGTCACTGAGTATAATTGCGTAATCTGCTGGGGAATGTTCAGAATGTGACTTTATCATTTTTGCAATTAATGCCTGAGGAAGGAGACGTTCTTGAATTGTTCTTAACGCAATTTCTGAAGCTACTGCTAATATTGTTTTATCGGCTATGTCATTAACATAAGCGCTGTACTTCGTGTTTTGGGATAAAAAAGATCATCATCATCATCACGCAAACTGGATCAATTTTTAAATAAAATTAACAGCATACACCCCAAAATTAGAGAAATATAATCAAATAATTTTTTTAGACTTAACCTTAATACACAACAATAACAAAATAGAATTCAATATATTCAATCCAACCATCCCATTTCACATAAACTAGCAGCTTATCATGCTATGGCACATAGAGCTTTTTCAATTCAATTGTCACAAAAAAATCTTAATATAGAACTGAATAAAATTATATCCAAAGGAAAAATGAATGGTTTTCCAGTCATACAGAACGTAATTAATAATAAACTTTACCAAAACACAATTTCTCACATTTATCCTAAAGTTTCAAATTTAAATAAAGATACTTTTAAAACTTTAACCTATTTTGGAAAAACCACAGAAACCATAGCACACATTCTTCGAAAACAATATCAACAAATTGCATTTAGACCAAGTTGCAGATTGTCAAACATATTATTTAATGCTAAAGATAAAATCAATCCCTTAAAGAAATCTGGTGTTTATAAAATCTCATGTTCCGAATGCAATAGTGTATATGTAGGCCAAATGGGTCGTAGTTTTGAAACGCGTTATAATGAACATTTTAAAGCATTTAGATTAAATCACGATACAAGTTTATTTGCAAATCACATTAGAAATTGTAACCATACCTTTAACAATAAATTATTTTTGGTATAAAAGTTGTCATTTGTTTTATTTCATCATTAAATAATTTATATTATAGCTGGAGTTTTATTCATTATGCTTTAAAAATTGCATCAAACCCTTCAACTTATCAAATATTGATTTTAATATCAATCGTGCAAACTCCTTTTGACATTAATGGCAATTATTTAATATTACAAATTGAAATATATGTGGTATTATTCAGTTGAGTGTTAAGTACAAGTACTACAAGTGTCGAACAGTCGAAGCGTTTATTTCCGTTCCAATACGATGATTCGTAGCAGTGGTATTTTTGCGCACATACAGTCGCATAACAATCCGCCAGATTGAGCATGTGAATTGGCTGACTTTAATAAAAAAAAAACACCGCATTTGTAAAGCAAATTTTCGCGCTCTAGTGGTTCCGGTGTATTAATGGCGAGATGTTATAAAAGATATGTGTTTACAAACAATTTTGGAAACTCTGTTGATGTGTGTGTTTTGTTCGTGCTGTTAACATGGCCGAGCATTTGGCGAACGCATAATTTTCCGTCGTATGCATTTTAATATCCTTGTAACCTTTGCAGTTTACGAAGTGAACCACAAACATTTAGTTACACGTTCACGAATCCATTTAAACTTCCCCTATGTACGTGTGTACTGTGTTTGCTGATGTCCTCATTTTCAGGACTAAAATTATTATAACTATGTTAATTGCTAAACGTGAATATAAATGGTTATTACGTGTATTTTTTTACGTAGCAAGGTGGTAAAGTTCTGCTAATAATACTAATTATTCATTACTCTTGTATTACTTAATTTTATACAAAGTGGTCCACATAATCTAAATTTTTGCCAGCGCCATAAATCAGAAAGTAATTGTATAAAACGAAAAGAAATTATCGTAGTAATGTATATTACTTATATCATTTTTATTTAAAAATCGATGGCAACTCCGCATGTATTCCTGCAGCAGGTCCCTTAAATTATCTATAAAATGATGCAAGAGCGTCATTGATTTTTGTTACGATATAGGAACAGTTTCAAAAGTTCCCACTCTCGTAGACCAACTTGTCATAAGCATAGCAATGGTTCATGTGACCTCATATGGGTACGTCATTAAATATTACGATTTCCTGAGAAGCCGAAGTTTATCATAAGTTGTATCCCTACAACATCTATGAATGTCCCAAAAGTTGGGTTTGAAACATTTGTATGCAATGACTTCACCTACTTAGAATTAGCAAAGGAATTATGTAAAGTAATTTTATTTCTAAATGTGATATTCAAACAATACAAATCGAACTTTACTTCGTGAAATATAGATCGCGTAAAAGTAAAGAACATCATAACGTTATTCAAAGTAATTTGTAAAATTACATGTCAACTCACAAACAATGTGCAAACAACAGCAGAAACTATTTTACTGATTTATTATGTAAACTAAATTAAACTGATTGAAGACAGACAAACAGGAAAGATTGGTTTGACGAGGAGTGTGAAGATATACCAGCGGAGAAAAGTAAAATTGGTCAATAATTACCGAATAACAACACAACGCGAAACGGAGGAAAATATAAGAACATAAAAAGCAACCAAAGACCATAAAACGACGCACATAGATAGTGTAACCACTAAATACGTGAATTAAGGAAGACCAAGAAGAGACAAGTTACAATGCCAGAACGGTAGGGAAAAAGAACTAAATAATAATGTGCAGGGGGAAATGAAGTATCAGCAGAAATGATTAAAGCAAGAATTCACTTAACTGAAAGAATATATGAGCTTGTAAAACTAGTATGGGAGAAATAAAAAATGCCCGAAGAATGGATTACCAAGATGATATGTCCGTTGCATAAAAAAATGTGCAAAATCTTTATGTGGAAGCCATTGTATTACTGGACATTTGTGCCCAGTAATACAATCTACGAATACAAACTCTGCAGGTGCTATTCATCGAATTCAAACACGCCTATGAGAGAGTGAATAAAGAACAAATGTACAATCCAATGAGAAGATTAGAAATACCCTAAGAACTTATAAGGATAACTACTACGAGGCTGCATAATGTAAAGTGGCCACAAATCAACATAATTTGTGATGAGAAATGACCTCAAGCAAGGTGACTGTCTCTCTCCTACATTTTTCAACCTGGTTTTAGAAAGCATTATTAGAAGCAGCAAATTAAAATTGGAAGGAATATACAACGAGAATCAATGGAACAATTAGAAAAAGAGGCAACATCTTCTAACTAGAAATAAATCAACAGGAAACAAAATAAAAGAATTGCGAAAGGTAAGAGGTACGGAATGCTGAAAATATTAATGAAATCAAATTATATATCAAGAAGAACGAAGATATGAATTATATATATAACCGTTATAAAGCCAACCATTACATATGCCTGTGAGGCATGATCGCTAAAGAAAAGCAAATGGGGACACCCTTTATAGATGGGAAAGAAAAATGCTAAGAGCAATATACGGTGAAATAAATACAGAAGACGAGTGGCGAAGAGAACAAATATCGAACTAAACATTATGTACAAAGAAGCGAAGATAGCATGAGTCATAAAAGCCCAACGACCAAGGTGGATAGGGTATATAGAAAGAATGGTCAAAAATAGATTACCAAAAATGGTCCTTAACAGAGCACCAATTGGAAAAAGGGAAAAAGGAAGACCACGGGAGATGGTTGAAAGGCAAGATCTCAAAAGTATGGATATCCAAAATTGGAAAGAGAAAACGATAAACAGAAAAGAATGGAATAAAATTACTGAACAAGCCCAAGGCTTTCTCGACCTTAGAAACACAAATAAAAAAAAATAACACGAGTAATAATGCCAAATGTAACAGTGGCAATTATAAAATACATAATATGATATTGAAAATAATACTAAATATAATATAGAAATAAGTAAACCCACAAGTTTGTTATCAGAATTTACATTGTTGATAATTTTTATGTACCGTGCTTATAAACGTAGGATGTAAAATAAATCATAATACTATTTACTAGTTATACACACACATTCACTAAACGCCTTCCCTCAACTAGTGGAACCATTGCAAACTCTCGATGAAGATATTCGTGGCTGCAATTTGTTGGCGCAAATGGACGATGCCATTTGAAATATTACGTAGTTAAGAAATGTTCGCTGCACATTTCCTAGTTTATCTATATCATCCGTGACACGATTCCAGACAACATAGCAATACTCGAATTTACTGCCCACGTGTTCATAAAAGAGCACTGTTACTGCTTATGTAATTTAAACTATTAATCTATATTCCAAATTTTACAAATTGATGACATCTGCATAGATTAAGTTAGAGCATTGCAAGTCAGTTACCTCAATAATGAATGTAACGAATAACAATGGGCCTAGGTTTGAACCTTGCGACATATCAGTTACGGTGCAAACGAGAACGGTCTAATATTGTGTAGCCATCATAATTTCTTCTTTCATAATTTCCAGCAATAAAGTTAAATAAGCAGACATGTCAAATCAGGGCAATTTGTCTGTAGTAAGGTCATGCTGCACAAGATCGGAAGCTTCTGATCCGTCTGTGAAATCACATCAACTTGGAACCTCGAATCGAAGAGCTTCTGAAACATATTTCATAAAGCGACATCCATGTGGAAAACCAGTTAACATTGGCTTTGTACCATAATCTCAGCAATCTTAGGCAAATTGTAAATAATTGATTCCACCAACGTAGAATTGTTTATTCTTGTAATTCAAGCTTAGCAATGTACAATCTTAACAATAGCTTCAACAAGCAAACACATGGCAAGATACAATCTTAACAAAATTTTCAACTTTGTATTAAAATTACAAATTATCTCCGATACTATAGCGAGTTGAATATACCGAAGAAAAATATTTAACAAACGTATTAACGATAAATTTGTTATCATAGGGCGCTGAACTGGGTACACCGTTTTTAACACCCATAAACAGTGGATAAAATAATATCGTGCCTTCTCCAGTACAAATAAACTCATCATGTCTTCTTTCTATGGATACCATTTATTGACATAATTTTAGAACGTTAATAAACTCATGCACAAAGCTCCACTTAGCGGCGCACATTAAATTATACCATATTTGCAATCATTAGATAACTGCAATTTCGTCTGTGGGACAATACACACGGTATTAATAACAGCAGGATGAGGTGTGACTGCGGGCACAAGTGAATAAGCACTTTGTTCAACTAAATAATTGATCTAATCAGATGTAATTACGAGATCAAAAACCGCTCGTTGTTTGTTTCAGAGCACCATTATATTATATTCCTAAATTTGAAATATTCTTCAATTCTTGATTTCGAAGATAAGGTGTTTTCACTGTGGTCTTCTACCACAGATGGGAGAATAACACGTACTTAATATTAATCCCTAAAATTGATAAAAAATTAAAGAAGATGCAATTTCTGCAACAAACGTTGGAAACTTTATTCTATATAGTTAGACAGTACATAAAAGAAAAACTTAAAAGCTATTTCTAAGCAAAGAACAAAATATGATTAATAACCCATTTGCCTTAGGTCAGGGGTAATTCCGCTCAATGCAAAAATATTCATATTCATATTAATTCCAGGAAAAAACAAAATTATAAATTTTTGGCTTTGAAATGCCACTACAGTCTTGATGAATCACTTTCTACAAGTTGTGCACCAATAATCACATTTCTTCATCTTTTCCAAACTCATTGCAAATAATACAGTACTCACGTGGATCGGCGTCAAGTTCGTCACCAGAACACAGATTATTTTATCTACACTTTCATAATCAGAAGATGAGGACCCTTGACTAATTATCTTTCGCTTAATGGCTTCTCTTTATCTCTGGCAGATGTTTTAGTGGTTATGTTTTTATCTATAGTTACAACATTTCTAGGCAAGTCGTCGCCAATGGAGGGGAAAGAACCCCTCCATTGCTTTTTTAAATGGCGTTAAAATTTTAGAGCACTATTTCCTTCTTGCAAATGTGTTTTTATTAGCTGATAGCCCATTAATTAGTAGCACTTCTGTAAATGATATATCGCAATTTTCTTTGTTTCTTACATTTGTTTTGGGCGGATTATTATTGTTTTGCTGAATATTTCCACTTAAATGATCAGCATAGAAAGTTGCGTTCTCTAGAATTTCAACTTCTTTTAATAAAGAATAGGATTCGAGGAAATCTCCATCGGGATATATTCCCGTCACCTCAAACCATTTTATAGCTGTCTGTCAGGTCGAATGGAGTAGTTTTTACCAAGTCCAAAAAAATTCCACGTCTAGTGGCTGGATGCTATAGCACGTATTATGGTGATTTTATTACCACCAAAGTTTGCATTTTCTTTGCAATACTGGTAGCTATTCAGGGAAGTATGACTAATGTAGTTATCCAGTATAAGACGAACTAGTTCTACTTAATCTAGTCCATAAATTACTCTTCCATCATCCAGCCTGGCTTTATACATGTGTAAATAGAACGTTGTAATAAAGTCGCCATGCGTTTTAAGGTTAAATAAAGATTGTCGGAATGAATGATGAAGAAGCTGTGATTGCACCTTATGTTACGTTATGAATTTTACCACGTTCCGAACAACTTAAAACACAAATATGTCATGGCCTTTTTTAGGCTAGTATTACCGTTTGAGATTCAGTGTATGGGTACTTATATTGGGATTTCCTTTAAGAAAACCATACATCCAGTCTGCCCTAGGAGTTTACTATCCCAACTGAAACGGTGGGTAATGTTATTTTTTCAGCGTACTCGTATATAACAAGCCTTAGCTGAATTTGGGTTACACCGTCAAATAATTTTGATAAAATATGTGTTGCGATTTCTTTTTCGTGGAATGTCTTCAATGTTGTAGAACGTCATAATTTAGGAACTGTGCCAATTCTAGTTCGCCTATGATCGAACTATACGCAACTCCATATTGTTCACTAGCACCTCGAATACTGGTTCAATTTTGAACCGCATATAAAGCTTCTTTCATTACTTCAACTGACCGTGAAGCTACTTTTCCTTTGAATAGGAATCTAAATAGAACTGAAAAAAATCTGTTACAAACCACAAGGGGATCGTAACGCTCATAGTGAGCGGTATAACCCCTTAAAACTTATTTGTGGTTTATAACCTTCGAAATATTTGCGGCATGCTTGAATTGAAAATGAATTATATGTGCGCAAAGTGCATTAAAAATGGATATAAATGCATGCTTGCACAATTTTAATCCAATTTTCCAATTCTCATCACAATTTTATACTGAAATATTACCCAACGTATCTTCTACTATAAAACCTTGGTTAGTGGCAATGTAATTTTGGTGTTGCATAGACCAAGTAATATTTACGTCACTCATGCAGCAGGCTTACCAGAACTCGTCTAAATTCACAGTTTTATGGAAACTTACATTGAGCACTGTTACCCATGTGAACACTATTGCCACACCTCCCCCTACAGTTGGGAAATATTAGAGTCACCAACATATTATATCGATAACTACAATCTCCAACTAATCAAACAAGTTAAAATTGAGTTGAAATGTACATCAATTGCTAGTCGAAAAGTTCAACATCGATGGGTCCTAGGTAGAAAACATAATTCGAGTACGCTGAATCCAACGCCGTCAGCTGTTTTGCGAAGTTGACTCTACGTTTCGAGATATTCAGGTTTGAAGATTGTACAAAAAAAGACCCACACATATTTCAACCATTCGTTCTTAAAATATCGTTTCAGTTCGACAAAATTTCTTCGTTTCATGAAATGTCTATATCCTGGGTCCATTCCATACGCTTAACTCCCTCTCTCTCTCTCGCTCTCTCTCTCGCTCTACAGCCTCGTCTGCTTGGGAAATTTTCGATTCCAACAATGATAAGGTGCAACGGTAAAATGAATTTAAATTGACTTGCTGCATTTGTTGGTTGTCAGGCAATCTTCCTATTGCCTCAAAGATTTGTCCGATACTTGTTCCGATTCTTCGTGTTGTAATGGTTAGTACGTTTGTATTCTTAACCGTTGATACGCATATCTTCTCTTGTACATCTTCGAGAATAGTCAAAAATTCCTTCTTCAGATGTGCATCTTCCTGACCTTCTGTCCTACGCTCCTGCGAAATTGGTCTTGACGCTGTTGGTCGCACCGTTTGTTGTTGACTCCTCGACGTCGATATCCTACGCGTCCTCGTCGTCGAGGTACGCCTCGCCACTGAACAGGTGCCTGCTCCTGTATAGAATAATATCCGTTATACTGGTACATTTTTTTGTTCCAGATGATTCTCCGACGGTTGAGAACGATTATGGTAAATATTCTTCCGTTGGACTAGATCTTTTCGAAATGGGAATATTTTCCGAATGTGGCAATGGCAAATGAATAAATTTTGTTGCTTTGTATTTCATTTGACGTTCTTTTCTTCTGTTTAGTCCATTACTATAATTCAAGCACGCATAACATTCTTCCGGATCATGTACTTGTGGATTCAACCAAATCATCGGAACGCCAAAAGCCATTGAATTTACCTTTACTCCATTCGTTCAATCTTGACAAGCATCCGGTACACATGACAGACGGGGACCATTCGACATCACGAATAATATTTTCACCAAAGTATCGATGATACACTTATACAAATATAACAAAAGTTGTTGAATTTCTTACGTTTATTCATTTTTGATATTTCAATGGAATATGTCAACAATCCAAATAAAATAACCGAATGTCGCAATACTAATGTCATCTGTCGTCGAATAGTTCTTATTCAAAGTGATTCCAGCAAAGCGAAGAAATTTTGTCGAACTCAAACGATATCTGTGGATAAATGGTTGAAATGTACAGAAAAATCGGGTTCTTGTGGTGAAAATGTCTCAGATTCATCGTCCCTTCACATTCTTCTGCACTTCCTGCGACCATCAATACTCGATAAGTTAGAAAAAGTGAAAAACATTTCATTGACCGAAGAAATTTTGTCGAACTGAAACGATATTTGATGAACGAATGGTTGAAATATACGGCAAAACGTGTTTCTTGGGTCTTGCTTTGTACAATCTTCAAACGCGAATATCTCGAAAACTAGAGTCAACTTCACAAAATGGCTGATGGCGTTGGATTCAGCGTACTCGAATTATGTTTTCCATCCAGGACCCATCGATGTCGAAAAAATGAGTTCCCGATTCGAGCACAGTGTTATCGTTAATCAAGTGTTTTAATTTTCACACGTCAATTTCAACACGAGTCTCATATTATCGCAAAATCCATTCAAAGAAATATTATCTTATACCAACTAAAAATCGTCAACAGTTCTACGGTGCTCACGAAAAAACTACATATTCTTAAAATAGTTCATTCGCCTGAACACCACCGGTTAACCAAGTATCAGACTTGTTAATATTTTTGCACGATAAAGTTTTTACATCTACCAATATTTACTTTCTTATACTTTATGTATAAGTAAGTATAGGAATTATGAACATTTTCGAACTCGAGATTTCAACGGATATACACGTTTTGAGGTCCCCTGAATCGATCCTGACTATTTTTGGAATGACGTCTATGTGTCTGTCTATCTGCCTGTGTGTCTGTGCGCGCTCTACAGCCTAAACGATTAAAGCCAGAGCTCTGAAACTTTAAACTTAACATTTGTATGCTGCAAGGAGGAAAACGCAATATCTCAACCGGAAGTGATAGTTTACTCTTATCACTTTTTCCACATCTGAAAACGGTACATTTTATCGAACAAAATATTCTTACAAATGTTATTGATATTGATATTTTAAACAACTTTAATTTGAAAAGTTTTCTTGTCTAACTAAGTATAAGAAAGTTCAGTGCGGGCCACTGCAGATTTTTTATTATTGTTGATTGATCACTGACCCGAAACGTTCATTATCGAAGGTTACTACCGAAATACAAATGGAGTCGAAGTATTAACAGTTGCTTAATCGAGTCCATTAATTGTAATTGTTGCCTGATTTAACACAGCAGTGAACGACAATACACTCATTTACTACTTGCGCTAAGTTTCACTAATTAATTTTCTCGTATTATTGAACATCAATATCGTAAAGTATACATCACGTGTAGCCATGTCACCGAACACGGTTGTGTGAATATACACAAATCAAAAGTAGATAATGCTTTACGATAAATAATTCTATATTAATTCACAAATACACTAAAAAACATCTTACGAGTAGCCGGCGAATACATTTACGTGCATTGATTAAATATATTTAAGTTATAATAAGAAACTTACCTCATTAACAACAACTACAGTGTACCACTAGCTCAATCAATAAAATAATCAATTAGGTTGTGCATAATTATCGGAACGTGTGAGTTTCAACTTCTGTCGATTTTGATTATTGGTTATGTGCATTCCCAAACCTACAGTTATAAAACTAATTTTTGTATGCAAAACCTCAACGAGTAAAATTAAAAATACTTCAATGGTTCTTATTTCAAACAAATTGCAAGAATTGTACAATTCTAACTATTTATGTATTGAGGTATTTTATTCTGTTCATCAGGATTGTGCAGCGTTAAATATAAAGAAAATATTATTACTATTAAGGCTGGAGATGTGGGCTCACAAAAAGAATTAAACTACAGGAGTCCGTTCTTTAAGACGTACATTTGAATTCATAATTGATTTTATTGTGTGTTTATTGTGGAGTTTCATTCAATTCCTTTTGCAAATAACAAATGAAGGTGGAGAAACGTCCGTCCGTTGAAATACACAAACGTAAAGCTAGAGAATGTATTTCTCCTAATTGTTATAACACAAACATAGGTTGCTAGAAATTCCGAAGGGAATTAAATTGTATTTAAAACTAACAATTATATTTTTAAATCATTCCGGATTTTCTTTCTTATTTTAAAAGAAATACGACAGATATAATGTATAATGAATGCTAAAGTTTGCAGACTGAAATTGTAGATATTAATATCGGGATTATTTTTTTCAGGCAGATTAAGTGTATTAGCTAATGTAAGCGCGGCGATTTGCATAGCCGTATTTTGGAAACTATTGGTGGTGGGCGCATCGGATCACGGCGTTTTTAATAAAATGCTAATTTTCGATCCGTGCCGCCTTAAGAGAGATTAATGTTAGAGTAATTTAATTAAGGACGTCTTCGTGTTCGAGCTTGAAACAAAATGAAAAATCATGAATGTTATTAAATCTCACCCAAAATTACGTTCAAATACGCGGTCGCAGCCGATAAATGAAATTAATTTGTTCCTCGTGTTTTGGTAAAAAATAATGAAAATTTAAGAGTTACTTTATATCAGAGATTTGATATTTTCAGGACAGTATTTACAGTTTAGTTTGAGACGTATGTAGATAGAGCAAAAGCACATATTTATTGTTGTGCTAAAAACTCATTCCCAATGGGAGAAGCACAAGAGGTTTTTCTTTTTAACTTCAAATGCGGAGATAACTATAAACTTGCCCAAAGTACATTTTCGCCACCTTCGGAAAGTTGCAATTGCCAACATTACGAATTTATTTTCCGTTTTTCGGATAAATTATCGCTTATGTATGTATAAAGATAAATAAATAATTTATTTATATAGCTCAATCTGAAGTGGTTAGAAAAACCTATCCGTAGCCTTTATTACTACAATTTTGATAAACTATTAAAACTAGAAATGTTTAGTCCGATATTTTGAGACATACACTTGATTTTAACACATTTTTTATAGGTTCTTCTTTCATTTCGATCAGAAATAGAAGTAACATTTTCCGGTCAATAAGATGCTGGACAAAGAAATTCCATATCGGGGTGAAAATTGTGCCTTTGATACCACTTTAAAGTTAGAACGGCCGGTTAATAAATTTATTAAGCTTCGTTTTAATATCTCTACAAAGGGTTTTAGTAATATTTTCAAACATTAAAATTTTAAAGAAATTTACGATTCGTTTAAACAGTTTGAAAATTGTTTTAGGCACACCAAAAGACAAAGTAGAAATAAATATGGAATTTCTTGTAGTAAATGTCGTAGAATATAAAATTTTTAAGTGATGGATGGAGCCACACTCTACAAAACTGAAGAATGTAATTGTGTAGAGGGCGACACTGAAAATATCTAGAAGGACATGTTTCTAAAAACAAATGAAATTTGTTTTTATTTGACAGGTACTTTTTAATGTTTTGTGAGTTGATTACAGTTTAGTTTGTTCGATTTGCTCTAATAGTGTTATAATGTAAAGATTTTGTGTTCACCCAAAACTGAATTTGACAAGAGAACAGTTGCGGGCTATGATTTCTCACGATTTTAAATCATTATTAACGCCTAAACAATGTAAAGATTCGCTTAGAAATGTATTTGGCGAAGAAGCCCCTTAAGGCAACAATTTATAATTGGTTCAGCGAATTCAAAACAGATCGGTTTTTTCTGTGATGAATTTCGTGAAGGACGCCCACGAACTGCTGTTACTGATGAGAATATTGCCGTTGTTCGAGCAATGCTTGAGAAAGATCGACCGACATCTTATGAATTTATTCGGGCAACATTGGGCATTGGTATGAGTCAAATCCAAAACATTTTACATCAACGGTTAAACGTGAGAAAACTTTGTTGTCGATGGATTCCACATAAACTGTCGCCCGGTCAAAAAGAACAATGCATTGAATGGTGCAGAAAAACTCTGGAAAAATTTCGAAGCGGTATTTCAAATTTGGTTTGGAATATCATCACTGGTGATGAATCTTGGATTTATTGATATGATCCTGAAAAGAAAAGTCAATCCGCTCATTCGGTCTGTCGAACAGAACCGAAGCCTACAAAAGTCCGACGAACTCGCACTGCTGGTAAGAAGATGATTGCTAGTTTGTTTTTCTAAAACAGGTCATATTGCTACTTTAACATTAGAAAATAGACGTACCGTTACTGCCGATTGGTACACAAATGTCTGTTTACCAGAAATTTTTGAAAAAGTCCTTGAAAAACGCCCGAAAGGAAAAATAATTTTACGTCATGACAACGCATCGTCGTATACAGCAAAACTAACAAGTATCTGGATGCCCTAAAAGTTGGCACTATGAATCCTCCATCATACAGCCCTGAGATAGCACCTTGTGATTTCTTTTTGTTTCCAAAAATTAAGGATCAAATGCGTGGAATCACTTTTTCGTCATCAGATGAAGCAATATAACATTATAAAAACCTAGTGTCTCAAGAAGAGTGGTATCATTGCCTTAATGACTCTTAATGGTTTCATTGAATGCAAAAATGTATTGACGTTAAAGGGGAATATGTTGAAAAGCATTAAAATCTTTTAATTTTTTTTTTTAATTAATCCTTGTTTGATTTTCTAGAAATTTTCAGTGTCGCCCTCTATTAAAGATAAATAACAAAATATCGAGTTTTAAGATTGTTCATAATAACATTGGAAGTATAACTAAAATGTAGATGAATTAGTTGATTGCATCGGTTAGGGCAAAGAAATATCTTGAGATATTGGCAAGTTATAAATCACCATCAACTAATGTAACGGATATTAACAATAATCTAAGGGGCTACCCAAATGAAACTACAACAGTTTATAACATAGTTATTGGAGACATAAATATTGATATATCAAAGAATGATGATGATGTAAATGAATATGGTAATATATTATCTGCTGGGTTTTATGTCGACCATAAAGATAAACATAACATCATAGGTTTATCATTACCAATGATAATAAAAACTGATATTAAAGACCACTATAACATTGTTTTAGAAATCATATTGGAGCAAAAGGCAGTACCATGAGAGTATGACAGTATGTTAAGAATATAAATTGTACAAAATTACAAAAACACTTTACGCAATACGCATTACGCATACGGGCAACAATGCACTTTAGCAGCAACATAGCCTACCGCTACAGACAACTTCACCGATATTATAATAGGCGCTATTTAGAAATGTACAAATTACTATAAAAAACCAAAACAAAGCATTATAAAAGTAAAATCATTAAAAATAAGAACGTTGCTATGCATTTGTGGAATGTAGTCAAGGAACTTTGTTTGCGATTCGTGGCGAGTTGTAACGTATGTTGCGCCAGATAATCTGCGTCGCTACCGTCTGGGAGTTATTCAATCGTTTGAATCGCTTGTTCAGATAAACTCTTTTAACTATGTACACTATTTATTATTTGTATTTACAATATACAACTTTGCTCAGTTACTATCGGCACTGATCAAGATACACTGGATGTGTTACTGTGTGTAACTGTTAAGACTGTTGTCTTGATACGAACTGTTCGACTGGTCGTGTCGTGTTAATGTTGTTACTTTTAATGTTGTCATGGTAATGTTATACTGTGATATATGTGATAATGATAATAATAATGTCTGTCTAAGCGTGAAAACGTTCCTTAAATACTAACGTTCTTTTGTGTAATTGATTGGAATGAAATGTCCCAACTTTTATGTAAGATGAAGAACTCGTCGTGATTGGTAAAGAATGAATTTAAAGCGATGAAAGAAAGGGAAGTTTGGAATATTTGGTTCATACGATCTATCTAAAATCCGTAGAGCCATATAATAGTTTATATATTCGTAAATTGGTTATTTACGACCGCCTTTGTGAAAGTGCGGCAATCGTGAAATGACGGTTCTTAGATTTTAAATTTGCTGTAATAAAATGTAAATGACCAAAGCGACCGTTAGCTGGCTGCATCGGCGGCACCATCTGTACATGGACAGGGTCGTGCGGTTTAACATAAAACTATTTTACATACTTAAAAATAATTGTGACACATATTTACACGGTTTGCGCAGATCTAAATTATCTTAATTAAATCCACATATGTACGTGTGGGACCGAACTAATTTCCATATAGCAATCAGATAAAAATGAAACTATAAAATTCAAAGCTGAAGTTAAAGGTTTAAAAAACTAGATAATTTTTTTTATTTAATAAATTGTGAGATATCTCGTATAATCACCCAACTGAGGAATAACTTGTCACCAGGGATTGTTGAACTGAAAGCGGAAACTGTGAAATTAATTACACTTTATATTGCGAAACCGCTATCTAATATTATAAGTAAAGCCTTACGTAGGTATATATCCACAGGCTTTAAAAACAACAGTTGTTGTGCCAATATACAAGAATGGCGCCACCGTCTACTTCTTGTCGCATTAGAATACATCGGAACAAGGGGAACACCACTTATTAAAAAGTTATTTAACTACTAGGAAGCAATGTATAAGAATCAATAATGTACTAAGTGATTTGCAATCAACAGAGTATGGAATACCGCAGGGAATTGTGTTGGGACCCATATTGTTTATCAGTTTAACGGACTCCTGCTATTAAGAAGCGAATGTTAATTCTACGGATGATACTGTTATATTTTATCAAAGTGATCCTTAGTCTTATTTAAAATGCACTGTCGAGAGGGACACGAAATGACTGAAATGTGCGTTCGTGTCGGGTAGACGTGTATTGTGCCGCTGCGAACATCATATCATTAAGTGTCGCTAATCTATTGACTATGACTGAAAGAATTACCAGATCGTCATATAATGACAAGGACGAGGAACTTGTACAACGAATACTTGAAAAGGTACTGGTAAATTCCATTGGATAAGTCAATGACAAATTAACTGCACAAGGAGTATAATAATAAAGTGTGGGCGTTGGAAAACAAAATAACACAGCTCGAAGACAACCTAGAAGAGCAGGAACAGTATTCCAGACGAAACAATCTAAGAGTGTATAGTATCCCGGAAGAGAAAATAATATAGAAAATACCGCACAAGTGGTGATCAACATGTTTCGTAATAAACTGAACATCGACGCCAATGAAAAGGATGTGTATTGCTGCCACCGAATCGATACTCGTAAAGGTTGGCATAAACCAATAATTATAAAAGTTTGTAGTCGTGATGTATAAATGCAAGTATTCCGGGTAAAAAAAAAGCTAAAAGCTACTAAGATTGTCATTAAAGAGGAATTAACTCGCACAAGAGCCTCACTGCTACAGAGACTCCCAGAATATGTCAACCATAAAAATGCGTTTACTGTTAACGGTCATATACGCTTGTAATCTACTTTTTTGCTGTTTGGCAATACGCAGCTTTTACTGCCATATGTTAATATTGGTGTATAGATAGTTTTATACACCGTGATCTTAGTTTTTATTGATATTTCTTTATTTCTTATAAATTTGTTATTTAAGGCATAGTAATTACGTGTTGCGTTCTCAATCCTTTCATTTATTTCTGTCTCGTTCTTGCCATCTTTGTTTAGGTTTACCCCCAAGTATTTAATTGTATTTACTTGCTCTATTTTCACTGAAACTTGTGTATCGTCTTTCCCAATTATCATTATTTTTGTTTTTTCGTTGTTTATTTTTAAATTTCGTTTTCGTAGTGATTTATTCCATATTTATAAATTTTGTTGGCGGTCTATCTCATTTTTTGCAAATATTACTAAATCATCCGCGAAAGCGCAATCACTTATTGTCATTATTTCAATATTTCTATAGCCCACTGGTAGTTTATTTACTTTGCCTTTTACTTCTTTTAATACATCATCCATGATTACATGAAAAGGGTTCGGCTCAACACTCCACCCTTCCTCAGTCCGTCCTTGGTTTCAACTATGTCAGATTGTGAGTTTCCCATTCGTACATAGTTTCTTGTAACCTTATACATGGTTTTTATATTGTCCCTCAGTTTCCAGTTTACTCCTCATCTTTTTAAGGTTTGCCATATTTCTTTTCTTGATACACTATCGAATGCTTTCTCTAGATCTATGAAGGCCATGTATATGTTCTTATTTCTTCTTTTTTCCATTATTGGTTTTATTGTAAGTATGTGACCTTGTACTTCCCTTTCTGAAACTACTTTCTGCAACCTCTAGTTGCGTCTCTATTTGTGTTTTTAGTCTATTGTCCAATATTCTTTCCTACATTTTGGCTATTATGCTTATCATCGTTATTCCCCTATAATTTTTACAATCTCTGAAATCGCCTTTCTTAAAGATGGTCATTATTATTCCAATTTCCCAATCTTGTGGGATTCTTTCCTCTGTCCAACTTTTATTAAATAGTTTTGTCAATATGCCTATACTTCTTTCTTCCATGTTTTAATCATCTCAGTTGATATGCCATCGTAACCTCCCGCTTTTCCTAGTTCTATTTTTGTAATTGTTTCCTTCACTTCTTCTATCTGTATTTCTTGATCGTGTTGCTCGGTTAATTCTATTGTGATTTGTTCTTCTTCCTGTATCTTTGTATTATCTTTGTTCTGTCAAGCATGTCTTCAAAATATTCCTTCCATCTTGCCATTATTTCTTTGTCCTCTTCTAGCATTTGTCCTTCTTTTCCATATATAATGTTAAATTCGTGCTATCTGCAGACCACTACAAGTTGACTACCAGCTATTGTAACAGAGCTTGACATATCTTTATCAATCTACTTACCCATCAGTGATCATATCTTTTGTTGTGGCGATCTGAATATAGATCTTTTAAATAGTAATAACACCGCTTCCGGATTTTTATCCAATTTCAATTTATCTATTAGAGGTAAGCAACTTATCGAACAACCTACAAAAGTTATGCAGGATAGTGCTACGTTGCTAGATGTTATAATTGCAACTGATACCTCTGAAGTTACATATTCCCGTGTTTTAGACTGTGATTTCTCTGACAATTACTTTATTTTCTGCCATTTCTCTTGTACTGGTCCAAAAGGTATACCTGCTGTGCGCACATATCGGGATTACAGGCATATGGATCTCGATTTATTCTACCATGATCTGCAAAATACCCCGTTTTATCATATGTTTAGACTAAACAATGTCGATGCTAAAATTACTTTTTTTAACCATCATGTATTGAGTCTGTTTAATATACATGCTCCATTTATTACGTTTTACAAAGCGCTATATTTCTTGGCTAACGGATAACTTAAAACTATTAATATCATTGCGTGACCGCACCAGAAATAAATATAAAAGAACAAAGTATCCTCTTGATTGGCAGTACTACAAAACACTTAGAAATGTAACTACATCAACATTTAAATTAGAAAGGAAAGCGTATTTTACTCATATATGCCATGCACGTGACAATAATACACTGTGGAAGAATTTAGATTACCTGGGATTAATTAAGAATAAAAGAGTAAAACTGCCTTTTGAGTTGATGTGGATAAAATAAATAATTTCTTTATTAATTCAATCCCGAAACCCAGCGATAATAATTCATCAGTTAATGATTTATGTATATAAGGATTCTCTAAATGTGAATAATCAGTTTCGTTTGGGCACTATTGTTGTGTGCCTACGGTATATGCCATTTAAAAGAACACCAAATCTACTGCTTTAGGAGCCGACGGAATTAACATTAGATGCTAAAATTATGCTGGCCTATTGTTTTGCAATTTATCACATATATAATTATCTATTGCATAACTGATGCCAGAAATTAATCAACTTCCGCAGTTTCCGGCCTATTACCTTGCTTCCAGTAGTATCGAAGATTTTTGAAAGTATTGTTTCGCTTCAACTTTTGCTGTATGTACAATCATATAATCTTTTACCGGCGATGCAATCTGGTTTTAGAACTGGTACAGTTGCTCAACAGCTTTGCTTAAAATCACAGACGATATCCTGCGGGCTATTGGCTAAGGCCTAATGACGGTATTTGTATTGTTGGACTTAGTAAGGCATTTGATACTGTAAACCATAACATTGGTGCTGAGTGTAATGTTGTAGCTATCTAACCAACAATAAACAAAGTGTACAGTATCGTGACAAAAATTCATCACCTTTAACAGTTATGCCAGGAGTTCCACGGGGATCTATCCCAGGTCCCCTACTTTTTTAATATATTCTTCGCAAATTTTAAATAATATTGTTTACTCTACTCCGCATAACTATGCAGATATTACTCAATTACATTACTCATTCCAGATTTGTGGCGTGTGGCTGAAGAGAAGATGTATATTGGCCTACTAAATCTGCATAGTTCATGTGATTTTTCTCTCAAAATCAATCCAAATAAATCAAGCAAATATATTTGGAAAGTCAAAACAATGTGTTAATTTGTCTAATTTACTTCACTTAATAATTGACGGCGTTCACATCCCAATGGTAGGTAAAGCTACAAGCATCGGTCTAACTTTGGATAATACTTTTCGTTGTCTTGATCAGGTATATAAATATATCAGCGTGGCATATCGGAACCTAAAACGTCTTTATCCTTTGCGATCACTGCTAAATATTGCTACCAAAAAGCGTTTGTGAGCGGCATTCGTTGTTTCGAATTTCTCATTCTGCACTCCTATTTATCATGAATCATGAATTACAGGCGCCTACGCATTGTTATGTCACCAGGCACCACCAGGTGTATTACTCCTTTTAAAGCCGTCAGACAAAAATGATATAGTTATTTCGGACCGAATTTCCATAACAGCATACTGGAAATACAAAATCAAAATACATTACACTCTTTTAGCAAGCGTCTAAAGGAATATATCTTCAATATATTACGATGGAATGTCCACTGTTTTTATAGATAAGTAAGTGCAGATGAATTACTTCTGCATGGTATTTCCTCGATGTTTATATATCAATAAAGATCTATACTTATTATTTTTAATGATCTTGGTCATTGACCATTTGAATTATTATCAGTAATAATTATTGGTATTGGTATCAATATTAGTTTAATTATTCAAATATGGGCATTTTGTCACTTTAATATAAAATCAATATTAAATATTAATATGTTCAATTCATTGTAATTTAATAAAAAATCGTAACACAAAGTAAATCTCTTTAAGTAGTTCAATAGTGAATTCAACATTGGCCAAACCTTCTAAAAATTAGAAATCAACTCTTAAAATAATGTGATCAATGATCAGCTGAGGAATAGGACTGTTCTAAAAAGACAACGCAGAAATCCAAAGTTAATACAGAAATGATCATGCAAAAGAGGAAAACACGTTAACTTCAATAACGAGCTCTAAAGTTAGTTCATAATTGACTGTATTACTTAAATATTAGGAATAAAATTGTAAATAAAAATGTTCAAACCAAAAGCGTGTGATTTAGAAAAAAATAAATACCGCTCAACAACAGAGCTATTAATACATACTCGTGCAATACCCGCCAGCGCCGTCAAAAACGACAAGGTAACGGTAAACACGAGCATTTATAATTTAAAGCACCGTCGATTTGATATCGATTTGAGATCACTACAAAAGGACTACAAAGTTATTTGCCAATTAATTGTAATGAAAACGTCTTCAGACTTAACGTAAGTTCTGACATATGGAAGCCACCATTACATCATGGCTCCTTTTTTCCGATCACTTGTATAGGATCGATATAAATACCAATTAGTTCCATTGCATGTCTTGGGATTCTCAATATGAGACGTGGGTGTCGTTATACGCTATTAAATACAGATGATAACTTGTGGGCAACTAATCCAGCAAGTGATCCTAACAATTAATGAAAGTACAGATAGATAAACGAATGCCCCGTTTCGGTTCTGATAGATATGTCAGATTCGATTTATACGTATCGCACCATGGCACGATCTCATTAGCTCTGACAGTTTTTGCCCGCGTTAAATATCCTTTATAAATCTTCCAAGTCGGTTACCGTAGTAACGTGCCCCAGATTAGCGACCGTATATTTCTGTATTTATATGTTTTTCGCGATTTATATCCTGTTTGCGAAACAGGAAGCCTTGTTTTATGGAGTCCTATCAAAATATTAAGTACGTGTAAAATTTATCGCAACACTTTTGGTCTCACTTCGTAAAAGACGAATCGATCGACACGCCCAAAGTTATTTAAGCGATCATCAATAACTAATGTCTCAATCCCTTTTTAACAACGTCAAAGTAAATTACTCGAAAATAGGATTTTCCGAGAAAAATTACATCGGTTGGGGAAAATTGACATTTAAAGGAAAATTAATGTAGCGGGTTATTCAGTAGAAGAGGGTTTGTTTCGCAGAATCTTGAAATTAGTATGTTGAACGTACATAACATTTGAATCAAAAGCATCAATGTTAGTCATTATGCATGTGCTTAAATTGCATCGTTTGAACAGCATGCTTATTGTAACTAACCTGCATCACATATTAATAACTAATATCAACTAATAGTAATAAACAGAACGTTAAATAATTAAAAGCTAGGTTCATGTATATTTCAGCATTTCTGAGAGGTGTTATATTGAAATGACGTAAAGTGATTAAGCGTAAGGTGTATAATAATTTACTACGATCAAGAGAAATGCAGCTAGCAACTGGTGATGGCGATGTAGTAGTATTTTTGCTTCATTACAACAACAAAGTAATAGATCAGCTACATATAATAAAGGGATTGGAAATTTCAGTTAGCTCATACCAACTTATACACGCTAATGAGTAGATTAATAACTCCCAAAAATTTTACGTTTATTGATTGTAAATTTGAAGTACCCAACGGTATTTTTATGGCTCACGCAAAACACATTAATCAAAAGTCGATGGTTAAATGCTCTATTGCAACAGACATCAAGAAAGAGGCGTACTCTCCCCATTTTCTCGTACTTTTACTGTGACTGTTTTAAATGATTCAAAATCGTTCATTCCGGAACTTGTTCAAAATATTAAACGGAAACATAAATATCATCCTAATTTCAAATGTTTTAACTGTCAATATGATCTATTGGAATTCAATTATTTCAGTCAACCGTTGAAAATTCCATTTTAAGCGAACCTAAACAGTTCTGGTCCTTCATACAGGATAAGAAGCAATATGGCAGGATACCTGGATCCATGTTTGTTCATGTAATGGTCCACAATCAATTATTGATGTCTTCACAAAAGGTAGTCTAAAATAAATTCTGTTTTATGTGCTCTGGCGTTTTCTAGTATGAAGGATAGGATGTGCATATCTGATTATCTGAGTTTGATTTTAAGTGTATTCGTAAACTAGTTTTCTGATCAAAGACGGTAGATATGCATTAGTAAGAAAGTTAGGTAAGGTTATCAGTTTGGCTTAAAAACTTCAACATTTCCTGATCCATTGAGTCCTTAATGTAGGAAGCTATCGACCAATAGCAATTCTTTCCAATTTGGTAAAAATTTTAGAACTTTACTATCTATTCTCACATATGTCCCATCATAAAAAAAATATATTCCCCTTTGCCATTTGTGGAGAGTAGATCTACCGTTTTAAAAGTTGGCTCGAGTATTAGTATAAGGAATTGAGATATTTGTTTTTTACTTTCGTTGTAAGGGGGTAACTCGCACGCATTTTTAGTAGTCAATTTTTTTTCTAGGACTGTAGAGAATGACATATTCTTGTTGCTTTTTCAATAATATTTGATAGGACGTACATATTGTGACTTGCCGGATGACTAGAGTGAAAATTTAAGGCTCTAGTTTGTTTCTTTTCTGGAACCAGTATGTTTTTATTGGAGCCCCCGTTTTTTCCCCATTTCATATTGTAATGTTATAAACAAAGTTGTTTAATTACATTATTTAAAATAACCGTACGTACAATTTACCTCGTCAATGTTCGTAAACTAAGTTAAAAAGGATATACACTGGATCCAAGTAGTTCATTTTACATTGCCATATTGCAATATTGTGCAAGCCAATTTCGTTTTAAATTGATATATCAAGGCAGCTTTTTGAGCAATTCGGTTGGCTATGGAATTATTTTTCACCGACAATTGAGAGTTGGCGTCCTTTACCAATACCAATACCAACACAACATAATTAAAACATACATGAAATTACGCAAAAACTCGGTTTAAAACTAGGAATTGTAAAATAAGATAAGGAAAATAAGTTAGGTTATGTTCATTTATATGCATCGAAATGTCAGATCGGCCGCATAACAACGCAAGCCATTTAAATTCAGATATCAATCAGGATAGCTATGCCCAGCAGTGTAAAAGGGAAATTTTAAAAAGGAGAGTCAGATCCGCCACCCCCAAGGAGGCAGCTTCTGTGTCGCGAAAATTGTAAACAACCCAGTAAAAACCTAAAAATCAGGTCAAACTAAATAACCGTATTCGTAAAAATATATTAAACTTACCGGAGGACAAAACTCATCGAAGAATTCGCATCGGAGGACCAAAATTTTGCCGAAAACAAAACTTCAAGATCGACGCAGTGGAGAGAGAGTGGTTACATAATCGCCGATAGCGCCACGGAACGGACCAAATTTTACGATCACTTATCGATTAAGTACGCAGGTAGTTTTAAAGCCCAATACACATATCTACTTACCCAAAGATCAAGAATAATTGCCCACCAAATTACACGTCCCCACATTACACATAATTATAAGTTAAAAAGTTTGCAAACCACACACAGCCATCTTGGAAGCCATCACGATTTATTGAACAAAACGTAATATTTGCCCTACCAAGATCGCTACACCCAGCCGTCCAATAGCGGAAGTACGCCCGCGATATTTGTATTTTTTAAATAACCGGTGTTTTTCAATTGTATTCAATGGGGATATTTATACCGGGTGGAAAGTATCAAACCCGAACATAGCAGAATTGCATTGGAATATACGTTTATGCATATTCCTGCTCCCCATTTCCACCGATAAAAATTATAATGACATCAAATGAAAGAGAATAATAAACGGCGTCAATCTTCTCTTAATACCTAACCATTAGTTTTTTACAAAGCAATTAATATTAAAAACCCAGGTGCTATAAACTATGGGCGGCCGGGCTTCTGCCGGCACAACTCACTATTTGTCGGATTTTACAACTGCATAATTGATTTAAATTGCGTTCATACAAGTCTGATAAGATACATCATTATGAATGCTTATTCAATCGAAAAAAGGGTTTTTATAGTAAACACCTTTTATAGTGGTGTTGAACAGTATACGGCATAATAACAAAATTTGAAAGAACTGGTAGTGCCATTCCAAAAGTTAGAGAAGGTAAACTATTAATATCATTATTACATGTAGCAGTGCTAATCATTAAACTGGTCTGCTAGGTACCCGAAGAGTAAATGCAGGTGAAAATCCACAATTGGAAGAAATTGTACTTGCCATGATTAATATTGCCCCAACTTCCAGTACTAGACACATTGCTCAAGAATGTAATGTAACGTATACCACTGTAAAAAATATATTGAAAAAATATAAATACCATCCCTATAAATACAAGAATAAATCAAGATAGAAACTTTTTACCATCGATCTGTTTTACTGACAAATGTACGTTTACATTAAATAATGAACCAAACGTGCAAAATACGCGTTATTGGGCGCAGAAAAAACCTTGGCTAAATTTAAATACCAGGACCCAATACCCAGAGAAAATTGATGTATGGGCGGGGATTTACAATAATAGTATTATTGGTCCCTTTAAAATTATAGAGAATTTGAAGTCTCAGACGTATTTAGACCTTCTATTAAATGAGATCGGTCCTACATTAGAAGTAGTTGCACGTGATAATCAGGAGATCTGGTTTCAAGATGACGGCTGTCCGGCACATTTTAGCGTGAACGTGAGATTACCTCAACGTCACGTTTCCAAATCATTGAATTGGTCGCGGTGGCGTTATTACTTGGCCGGCCAGATCTCCTGATTTAGCACCATGCGATTTCTTCTTGTGGGGCCATCTCAAAAGTATATTTTATAAAACACGCCACCAAAATATAGATTTATTATGGGAGGAAATTGTTAGGGAATGTGCGTCGATCACAGACAGACAATTAGCTAACGTTCGCAATTGTCTTTATAACAGATTGGGTTATTGCCAAGTAGAGAACGGTGGTCTTTTTGAATATCTGCTATAAATTTATTGTAAATTATAAATAATAATTCTTTATCGTTTACTGATGCATTTATCATTTAAATTATACTTTCTTAAAGATATTGTAAAACAATATAAATACTTACATACCTACATACCTGTACAGTATCAACATCTACTGCACGGGGAATGATTTCTTTTTAATATTAGAAATATTTTCAGTACCCAAATAAGATGGTACACATCTTCGTAGATGTGCTATGGACAACATAACTTTAAAAAGTCCTATATTTTCCAAACAAACTTAAAAAAAGGGTAAATAATACCATACTGAACTCTACTTTCCTCTTACGTTCAACACAAATGTTACTATAAACTTTTTAATGGACAAATTTAAAAATTACATATTTATTATGGAAAAGGAAACTCCGAGAAATAATTTTTAGAGTTATATTACAGGACATAATTTTCTTTTAACACTATAACCATTTTTGTACGTTCAAATGGGGGCTGGTAAAGTGTAATTTTTAGAACAGGCCTTTCTTCAAATTTTATGTAGAATACATCCTCCTATAGTCTTCGTAAATTGTAGCTAGCTCATTTTTGATAATAAAACAGGTGCGCAACAAAAGTGCATTTCACATGTACAAATTATTATGTATTTTCAATTTATTATAAGTTCTAACGTGCCGAGTAGATGGAATTCACTGCGAACGCAATTTAAATCAATTATGCAGTTGTCAAATCTGACAAATAGTGAGTTGTGCCGACAGAAGCACGGCCGCCCATAGTTTATAGCCTCTGGGTTTTTAATATTAATTGCTTTGTAAAAAACTAATGATAAGGTATTAAGAAAAGATTTTAGTATCTATTGACGTCGTTTATTATTCTCTTTCATTTGATGTCACTATAATTTTTATCGGTGGAAATGGGGAGCAGGAATATGCATAAACGTATATTCCAATGCAATTCTGCTATGTTCGGGTTTGATGTTTTCCACCCGGTATAGTAAGTTGTGTTGAATTAAAATTAAATTAATTCGTTGTTCGTGTTTTGTCCTGTAATGTAGTGAAATATATGGATTTACCCATTGAATAGCCCTGACAGAGTCATATAAACTACGAGCAATTAAAATACAATAAGAGCAATTACAAAACAAAATAAAATAAAAGAAAAATAAATTAAATATATATATATATATATACCTATATGAAGAAAACTGGCTTGATTTTCAAAGTGTCTCCAAATCGTTCTTGTTGCTCTTTCCGTCTTTGCGATACAACCATTCTGGCCAGATCTTCCTGCACCTCTTCTACCCGCTTTCTTTTTCTTCTATTCATTTTTCATTCATTTATTCCCCTGCTCGCCACCTGTTTTATCAGTTTGCTTCCTGTTAGTCTTTCTATAGGTCCAAACCAGGACTAATCGTTGTGCTTTGATTTGATTATGGTGGGTTTTCCAAATACTGTGTATTTCTTCCTTGATTCGTGTTCGCTGATTCTTCTTTGATTCCGCTATATATTCCTGTGACACGTGACCCATATTCATTCACCAACTTTAATTTCCAGCCTTTTTCTAAATCTCATTTTCATGTATTTTTATTTTTGTTACATGTACTAGGAGCTTGAACCTTCCTGGTCCCATATTAAACTTCGGGTTATGTTTCCCATGTATCAATGTCTTCAATGTGCCTGGCTTCTTGTCGGCACAATTTCCAACAGTATATTAAATAAGCAGATGGCCTCCTTATCTGACAACTGATCATACATAAAAGGATTTTAACCAAACTAATTATATTTTCCTTAGTCATTTTTGATAAGACCATCAGTATTTTATTAACCCCTAGCTATTCCTTTGATGTTAGCAATTCATTCCTATCAATATATTCATGGGTCCTATGGAAATCTATGAAAAGCATGTATATGTTAAAACCTGGTCTGTAGTGTCTTTCTTGAAGCTAGTTTTGAAGCACTGTTTTAGTAGTTCTGTTACACCACTTGCAAAAAGCGGTGCTGTACATATATTAGTTCTTAAACATAATGGTGGGTAGAGATCATCTACGATAGCAAAATCAGTTACAGAAATGTTAACTCTTCAACTTCAGGAGTAAATACGAATACTAATACAAACGATTCATTTAATCTTACCATTTACAGACACAGAAACAGAGACACATATTCACAAAGACTCACAGACACATACACAGAGACCCACAGACACACGCACGTCATGCAGAAAATAATCAAAAAAGGAAAGGTCAAAATATTTCTTTGTGTTGATATCTAAATCACAGCAACTCGTGCATACTAATTGTTATCAACTGTAACACCAAGCAGCCATAAATATATTCTCAACCTAATTGACGACTACTTACGTTTAATGAAAAACCAACGTGAGGTGACGCAAGCCATAAAGACTACGTTGTAAGCACAGAGAACTTCTTTGAACGCAGAGTGAGGATAAATAAGTTCTGACAATGGCAGTGAGTATGGTAGTCAGTCAAGAATTGGATACTTTCCTAAGGCAGAATGAGATCATGCTCGAGCTAACAGTACTACACACCTCAACAGAATGCACGTGCAGAACGGAAGAAGCATTAACTGATAGAAACGCCCCTGCCGAAACGTTTCAAGCAGTGGAAGCAGTTGTGCAGTTGCCCCAGAGAACTGGAAGCAGTTTTATGCAGACATCGAAGCGATGATCGAACAAGTTCCGCACTAGCAACAATTTCCAAATTCTGCATGGTCATGTGATTGCCTCATTAGATGTGGTTTCAATTTTCTCATGAATTTAAAATGTAACATTATGACAGAGAACTAAGACGTGATTGAACAACATAGTTGTTTGTCTCACTTAACCTTTCTTACATTTTCAACTTTATTTATTTCTCTTTTAATAAAAATTGTTCCCATTGGGATTATTCCTTTCCCCAACTGTTGCAAAAATTTTAATGAATACCTTGATCAAGAATGCGGTCACATATTTATCATTTCATTTTCCATCCATTGCTACCCATCCATTGAAATTTGTAGTGTGGTGTTGAAATAACAGTTTTGTTAATTTGTTTGCTAGGTGAATGCAAACTTACCTTGTACCAGGAGTGTCAACGTTTTAGAAACAAAATAATTTAAAATCTTTACATTCCGATATGTACACTTTAAAACACGACCGGCTCTAGGACTCCCATTTCATTTTCAATTTCTAAATTTTATGGTTAAATTTTAAATCTATTTCTCACCATTTTTACTGTAAAATGTAACCATTACAATATATATTGAAAATGTATCTTGTCAAATCTGACAGCAAAATGTAAAATTTACATGATAGATGGACGAATCTTACAATGGTGCAGTGAACATTAATTAAAACAGGTCCATGAAGACTAACTGGCGTTTCGCTAGACAAAATTTTACCATCCAGTACCAGGCAGTAATAAATATTCACAACAATCCATTTGTTTTTTGATATTTCTATTTCAGGAAAATTAAAATCACTGCTTTCTGAATGTATGCTATACCAGCCATGTACGTCTTTTTTGCAATCGAGAGCTTCTCTTGTAAATATAATTTTGAACCATGTGTTCGTGAAGACTGAGCGATTTCGATTAGCAACCGAAATATCAGCATGAATTGTACGTGACATTAGCCAAGTTTATATGCCTTCAAACCAATAAACAGTAAACCACTAATAATTACGCTGGCTAAGTTGCAATATAAGTTAAACATTAGTGTCAACAGAATACGATTTAGCAATTTTACTCCGCCGTTCGACGGAACTACAACGCAGAATATTGTTGTCACACTAATTCAACGATTGTTGCCTTCAGAATCAAAACCTTTTATGTTCAAAACACTTTACCTCGTTGTTGATTTGCTAAGGGATATACTTTTTTTGATTTCCAATTATAATTATGTACAACGATTAAACAAAATCGGTAAGAAGATATATAAAAACTAATATTGATCCCTAATCTGTACTTCTGAAATTAATACCATCATAAGTAAGTTTATTGTATATTTCATTTTATTATTTCATGCGATGTGAAGTCATATGTACCGAAATTCTTATCAGAAATTGACCAATGGCAAATTATACTTCCTGAAAATTATAGGCGACGCGTCGTTAGTTTACTGTCGTTTCCGGATCTGAAACGGAAGTGCAAACATTATCAAGTTAACTTTTGGCTCAGTGCGGAGATTCGTTCGCATTTGATCAAATCGCGCCACTTATAAGATATGGATTATTGCTTCTTAGAATGGCGGCCACAATATATCAAATATTTACGAAAATATTTTTTATAAATATGCCGTTTTAACAGTATACGGGGTATTTTTCAATGTTATAGATTATATCTGGAACACCCGATGTAATAATTTATCGCTTCCTTTTTGTTTTACATTCTGAAATGTTCGCTGTGGCATCATGGTATCTAAATACATTTTGAAAACAGTTTTGTGTAGTATGCAAATGAACGAATATATCAGAAGTTTTCATGTCACAAATAGTTTATCAACCCGACGGCGACGTTACCGTAGTCGTTTCAATATAAAAGTTCCCGTTTGTTAAAACGTGAATGTGTGCGATATTTACAAGTTGCACGTAGTTTATCTAAAATTGGCAAATACGTACTTACTATCATTATGTGTTTTGTTTAAACGTGACGAAATGATGATTTATGAACAAAATGTATATTGATTGATGAAATAAAAACATAACTTCGTGTGTATATGTGAATAATGCCAAACATGTTTATAAATTTATATAAATGTGTCTGGAATCTAAATAATTTAATAAAACATACAAAATGGGTATTTAACCCTCCGATTGACAGGCTGGGCCTGTGAGGCCCAGGCAAAGCTCTTTTTGTTATATTTTTTTAAATAATTTTTTAATTTCCTTAGCTTTTTGGTACCTTCCTAACTTTATCATGTGTCGTTTGGCTTTGGGCCAGCCATAGCCAACCCTTGTATTCGTGTAAGGTTTTTTCCTACAATTTATTTTTTCGTATTTCGTAAAGGGACTAATTTTTTGCCGTTTTGAGGCATAAAACATTCTCAGGGCCTTCCAATAGTTTCTAAGTATTCACGCAGAATCTTTTACATACGGGTAAGTGCCCAAATTTCAATAGTTTTGCAAATTTTTATCTCGAGTTTAGGTTATTTACCTTTCTTAGTCTAAATAGTTTATCGTGCATGTTTTGTGGTTCCTGTATTTGGTTGGAACACAAAAAACCATGGTGAGCCGACTGTGGGGTAAAATTTGATTCACGACATTTTCCATTAAATATTTTTTCTGTCAAATTTATGTACATTCACTTTTTTTACATTTATTCTGCAATATACTTTACAAATAAAGTATGTTATTGTTATTGTCTTTTCCGTTTCTTCAATTTATAATTTCTTTTGAAAACCTGCATTACATGTAACTTTTTTTAATAAATGGGAACTCCCAAGTTAATGTCTTTTTCACAACTTTTTTTACTCTTAGCTGTGCAAAATAGGTTACCAGGTTAACAAATGCCTACCATAAACTGGGCATATTAATATGTTATTAGGGAAAAAATAAATCACAGTTTGGGTCTGAGAGACCCAACAAGTTGAATGATGTGATTATCAATCCACCCGTCAACCAGAGGGTTAATTTGAAGAAAATGAATGTTTAAATAATCATTTAAACAGTACAATAACATGTTTAGTCCTTGGGTAAGTTATAAACAATGCGTATTAATAATTTCAGAACAAATTATTTATTGATTTAATAATTAAATTCAAACATAAAATGCATTACAATTCATTATTGATTCTTAATATGATAGCTTAAAAACAAAATGTATTGAGAAGTTTATGAAATTAAAAATCAAAAATTATATTTAGGCTATTAAAGAAACGAAGCGTTACAATAATTTATTAAATACAATGGAATTCCGGAAGATTACGAATATCCAGTTATATCTCAGTTATTGTCAAATCGTTCATTTTTTAACATAAAAGCAATGTACAAGCAAACTCATAATGGTTAAGGAAGATTTTACTAGAAAACGTGGGGATGCTTTGGAAAGCTACAGAGCATACGATGGCATGAAAGTAGCCACAAACAAATTTAGTATTACTCTACTTTATAAAACTTAGAGTTAGATGTGACAAAAGTTAAACAAAAAAAATAGTACTTCATAACACATATTAAAAATGTTTATATAACACGTGCTACCAAGCGACACCAAACTTAAGTTAGCATGCCCGACAGATGGACACTTGCAAATTGCAGTTATGAAATTTGCTAAATATGAAATGGAACAAATCAAAACACAAAATGACAACCAACTGAAGTTAACATACATATTTTTATTTCTGCGCGAAAATCAGTGATGTGGAATCTCTATAAAATCGAATCGTAATAAATATGAATAAATACTACTAAGTTGGTAGATGTTAGATTTAATGTTAATAACGTTGGAGTATTTGCTGATATGACACATTTCTGAAAATAAACGGTGTTTTTTTTCGATTGAGATTCCAAAATTGAAACCCTGGAAAAATCTAAAGCTTAGTCATATTAAGCGAAATGAGTAGACAATACGATTCATTGACAATCCTGCAATCACTTGTCACATCTGCCACATACTGAACAGGGTATTTTATAAATTATCTCTGACGTATAACTTTCAGGAGTTTTATCTTTACTCCTAGTAAATAAATTATTAATAGTTTCATTGTCTGCCTTACAAATTCTGATTTTTTTAGTTATATCTTCGACTTACGGTAATCTTGTGGTCCGGTCTGAACTTTCTCATATTTAGTAATACAACATTGTTCGAAACAACTACGCGAATAAAAATGTTTTATAATTTCATATCTTTAACTTTGTAAGAATAATTGAGGCATGTCCAAAAGATAAATTGTTGAATCATCAAGAAAAACTGTGTAGCTTGCTTTGCGTAAGGATTTTATTTTAAAAGAAATGTTATCGACATGAAAGGTACAATACAGAAACGGTTTTTGTATTTTATTTTTCTTAATTTGACGTAGGAAACTTAAAAAATATATTATATGATAAATATTACATGAAAATATTGAAAAAACAACACATGTCTTAAGGGGCAATCTAAATGCGATTGATTCTTCTATTCACCACCGCTACTATTATCGTCACTGATGAGTTCAGCATCTGAACTAGCTTCCTATACCGCTTGTGTTCGTTGAAGATTGAGGTCCTTATTAAGAGGATTATTAAGATAATTGGTAAGGTCTTTACCAAATAAACTTTAAACTTCTTTTCACTGATTTGATTTTTACATTTGTCGGGTATTAGTACTATTTCTATGGACATTTTTTTTTGCTGCAATGATGTGAAATGTCCACAGACCAAAGTTACTTTGACGTACTAAGACTTGGCTAGGGTACGGTCTACATACTAGGTACATTCAGGGAAATTTTGGGTTTAGGAGTTTTAAAAAATAACCTGTTTATGCTTTCATCCATTAAAAACCATTGTTAGTCTATTCCCGCATTTACTACATTCAAGGATGATATCTTAGATCTTGGCTTCTGGATTAGTTCATTCCATTCTTCAGGAACGGCCACGACTGTTTTCTTTGAAACATAAATAAGGCTAAAATCACTATCACATGGTAGGTACGAGTACCCTCGTATTGAATATACATGGATCACTACAGGAGCCAACTTTAACACATTCACAAGAACATACGCGAAGCGAATAAAGACGTAGTTCTTGTTCTGGCCAGGACAACCATCGGCAAGGAACCAAAGTTCATCAGTTTTATTATTCAGATGTTCTTCAAGATAATGAAATAACATGGATGTAACTTCATTTTGACCACGTTTGGCCATACCTTCATGATAGGAATACATATTGTGATATCAATTGCTTCCAATGTCGTAAATTCCAAAGACAATGCCAAAGTTGTCTGCTGTAATATATTTTATTTGTAGTTAAATTAGGTAGCGGAAGATTTTGCATAAAATCGAATGCTGTGGTACTTATTCTAGGATTGCTTTGACATATAGCTTTAACTTCGTTTAATATCATAAAACGCCTTTGCCTTAGCCTGATGGAGACCTCTTGTTCTGAATAGTTTTTTTCTTGACTTCATCGACATCCACTCGTTTAAGTTGTGTTTCTGTTTCATCACCCAATGTACAGGTTCACATCACATCTTGGGTATGAAAACGAAATATTGAATCTCCTACGAAATATGTCATAATACACAAAATACGAAACCGTTGGTGTTAGACGAAGCTCTCTAGACATATTGTACATCTTTTTCACATCGCTTCCTCATCGGAGGAATTCGGTTTTCGTGGCATATTCTGGTGTTTTCCACCGCCGTCTTTTGGTGAATACCCAGTCATAGCTACATTGTTTCTAATGCGCCGAATTCGATTTTCAGTGGCGGAAAAAATACTAAGTAAGGCTTTAGCACATACTTCTCGTCCAGGCAGCCTAATTTTATACTTATATGATACTATATGTTGAAAACCTTGTTTATATTCATGTGCGTCTAGTTTTTCACTATCACCATTATTGTGTGCTGGAAGAGCTGCGGGACTGCGACGTGTTTCAACAGGTATTACTGTGAAGTCCAGATAAATACGAATTCTATTCCATCTTTTGAGTTCGTATTGTTAAATGACGTGAATAACTCGAAACGCTGTTCTTCTGTTATTAGTTGAAAACAACGGTGGCGCTTACATCTGCAAGGAACAGTGAAATATTGGAACATCTCCAATCACTACGTATGTTTTTACAAAATTTTACCTGCAGTCCGGTCCCATTTCTCTGGCCAAAACTTCCCCGCGACGATTGTGTGTTGTATGTGCTAATCCACTCACTTTTGCTCTTTTGTATCACTTTATCAAACCGCATTTACATCTGTTACATTTCCGAAATATGCTATAATGTTGGACACGTTTTCAACTGGACAACTGTGCTTTTCTCACAATTAGGTGTTTACAATCTGTCGACAACGCAGTCGCCTATGGAATTCTGCATAAAGTCGATTTTTCATAAAAATGGGCACGTGTTGTTTTTAAAATAAATGCCTCAATTTATTCGATAACTCGTATCATTTTCGAGACATGGAAAAATGTGACAAGGGTAAACGACTTCCCGTTGAGATATTGCATTAAAAATTTGACGTCTTCTTCCTTGTTATATACAAATCTTAAGTTCATAGTTTCGTAGTGATAGCTTCTATAATATGGGTGCTAGAGCGAGCACATGTACAAATACACACACATACATAATTAATATACCTACCTGACGCAGTTTTCAATACCAGTTAAAAATAATAGATATAATTAGTTTGATTACGAATTACTTTAGTATCAAGAAGCGGTTTTGTCCTATCTTTTTCTCTCTCGATAGTGAAATGAATATGTTCGTTAAGGCTAAAATATGTGTATAATTGAACTAAGTGGGTAATCCATAGTTCCACTAAAAATCTGTCTATAGATATTATTTTTAAATGTGAAATACCAATTACCAACATGGAACGAAAGGACAAAATAACGGCGTCAAAAGTGAAACCGGAATGATCTTCAATTAAATGCCATTTAACTTTGATGGCAATAGTAAGTCAAGAGGAAAGTTGGTGAATAAATAATGTCCAATGAAATCAAACTAAAGTTATCTGGTAACACAAAATTATTCAGTTCCACTCCCAATGTGAATGAATCTTTCAAAGTGTAATATGCCACCAAGAGCGAGTTGAAATATCTGTAAAAAGTGATGAAACTGAGTACATTGAAGAACCAATGAAAAGTACTATCGGATGTAACAGAAAATTATTTTTATGCATTTTTGGTAACCCTGTAAAACTTTATTAATAAATTTCTTCTGTAAGAGAGGTATGAAAAATTCAGTTATTTTTGTCTGAACCGATCCCGTAGGATTTAAATTCTTTCATAGGTTGTCACATCACTCAACATCTTCATATTTTCGTCATAATAATGCCAATTCACGGCAACGGTAACACTACCTTTGTCTTCTATAGTTATTAACAAATTGCAGTAACACGATTTTGTTTTATTAAATATAAATTATCTAACTGATAATCATGTTGTGAACTGCATATGTTAGTTATTATGTTGGTAATCTGAAGTTTTATCTTATTCCATCATTATTTGGCCAACTAGAAATTATGTCCTCCACCTCAGCCAATAAGACACCGATATGTGTGACGAAGAATTCAAGCAAAATTCATGAAAATTTGCGAGCTCAAGATTTTAATGGAAATATATGTTTTGACCTTCCCTAAGCCTATTCTGACTATTTTCGGAATGACGTCTGTATGTTTATCTGTGCGCGCTTTAGCGCCCAAACGACTAAAGCTAAAGTATGAAACTTTAAAGTTAAGATTTGTATATAGCAAGAACAAAAAACGTCATATTTTGAAAGCAATATCTCATTTTATTCGTTTTTCGAAAACGTTATCAAAAAAAAATATTCTTATAAAAGATAATTTTAAACAACTTTCATTTGAAAGTATAACTAAGTACAAGAAAGTTCAGTGCGGACCACTGCAGATTTTTTTCTCTGTAGCTATTTTAAAAGTATACATAAATCCCCTTCAGACCCATAAAGATAAAGATAAACAATTTTATGATATGCCACTAGGCAAAATATATTAGAAAGATTAAGGTGATACGTATATTGTATTGTAAGAGAATGCAGGAGGAAGATGATACAATGAATTCAATTTGTCATTCAACAATCGCAAGAGTGAAACATATAATTATGATTTCCTGTTATTTTACGTAAGATGAATATTAGTAAATAAAATATTCATCATGTTTTCATTTTAAATGAAAAGAAAAATCAAATGCATATTTACATTTCACCTTTCCAGGATTTTATGTACCATTTTTTTACCTACTATCATCAATTAATTTTAAATTTATTTTATTCGCGTTATTTGCTTCGTGGTACGTTGGTATTGTATTGTATAATTATTTTTCTCTATTTATATTTTATATTTATTGTTACTATTTATCGTAATGTTATGTAATATATCATATTTCCGGAATATTTAGCATGCTATCTCTCTTGCTACATAAGTAAATTTTCAAAATTAAAAGTATAAAACTTGCATATCGCGTTTATCTATATTTTATTACACAACTACTCCCTAGGGAACGATGCTATTACCGACCTGATGGTTATCTTCGTTCGTACGCGTTTACCTTAACTTCTCTTGTGTATCCGAAAGTTTCCATTATATGCACAACGAAACGCCATTACATTATACTAAAAATGCAATCATTTCTCCAACATAAAAATTCAAACCCGATTAATATAGATTTTATTTTATTATTACTTGGGGAATACAGGTTTTATATCGAAATTGTGTTTTACAGCTTGTGACCCAAGAGCGAAGGCTCAGCACGAACGCGTCTAGGACAATGGCTGCGATGTCGCTAGGATTCATTGTGCTAGTTACGCCCTGGACTATTCAGGAAGTTGTGGCGGCGTGCACCGGATCAAGAGCGCCGCCGGCATTAGATTTTCTAGCGACATGGTTGGCTTTGAGCAATAGTTTTTGGAATCCGTTTCTCTACTGGTTGCTGAACAATCAATTCAGACGATTAAGTAGGGACTTTCTGTTCAATAGGGTAAGTTGTTACCTAGAGTTTTAAGGGCACGTATCTATTTTACCGCAAGTTCAAAAGTTTATTTGCATAGTTTCGAGACTATTATATTCAGTTTAATATATTTTGTATTATTTTAAATATTGTTAGTTTATGCATTTAATGGATTAATTAGTTCGCAATTCATTGAACGTGGTCGTTTCAAACGGGCTCTAATGAAGAATTTGATATTAAGGTAATATAAAATTATGATTTAAATCAGCACATTAAATGTTGACAATAATATATAATGCTTTGTAATATTATTGACGAATTGTACATACCTTCTACATCGGTAAAATATATCCACACAACATATTATGAGACTACATTGGCATTTAGATTTAATAAATAGTCTTAAAAGTATTAATTTCATGAAATTCATGTCTGTGGATAAAATTTTTGTCAAATTTTATATTTGTGAAAAGTTTAGTGAACTTTGTAATTTAACAACTGATATACGATAAAATTTCTTTACATATAATTGGGGAAATTGCCATTTTACCAGTTTACCAACAATATTTAATATCAAGAAGTTGGTAGACCACAGACACAATTGCATGTGAATATGAACCTGCGCCGAGGTGCGGAAACTGAAACAAGTATCGTCTTAATTGCTGCGGTGACGTTCCGTACAGCGACAATTCGCAACCAGATATACTCGTAAACGTTAAATGGAAAAGAAAGAGACCACTAAACGAAATGAATCTAAAGGAAAAGCAGAAGAATTATATGCAATAAATAGCGTGCAGGCGCAGATGGCCCTGAATACGTAGAAACATGCATACAATATTGAATAAATTCATAAGAAAATCGGGACAACGTTTGAAAAAAATCTGGAAATAATTGCATATTAACCATAAAACCTGGGAAGCGTTGGAGAAAAAACAAAGAAAAAGACAATAACAAACGACATTGATGAAAAAGAAAATAACATGGCGGAGTTTGAAGAAAAATGCTAAAAATGTTTAAACTACTAAATTAAAGTACAAACGCGGACCTATAAAATTGGCCATATCATATTAGGGGAGAAAACGAAATGACCAGAAACCAGTACCAATATTCTTAAAAATGAATCTGACCATTTACGGTCTGGCATATGAAGAGAAAATAGGAAGCAGTCACTGCTAGTCTGAAAATGAAAGAGCACTATGCGATCTTTTGTGGCACTAGACAACTTGTGAACGAGGAAAAAATGATAGTCCGTATAAGAAATAAGAGAAAGGAAGAAAACACAAGCAATGAACCGATCAACAGATGGGCTTCAACTGTTAAGGCAAACGTTAAGAGTACACAAGAAGAACTAAAAAAACTGAAAATAGACTCGTTAGTTATTCAACTCCGGATAATATGATGATGAGATAATAAACCCTTTACACATATGGTATAGGAAATAAGAGGAAACTATAATGTATTATGGAAGAGGAGTAAGTGTGCCTTAATTAAGAAAATAACGAATTTGAAAATAGAAGAATTTTATCCTATTTAGACGAGATTGGTCATCTTAATCGTAAAACTATCGAATTAAGTAGAAATCAAGATAGTACACGCACCAACTATAAATGCAACTAACTAGAAACTTGAGCTAATCTATGATTTAAGGAAAAAATGAGAAAAAGAATATTAGAATACAGCCAAAAAGAGCAAACGGACAGGAATCTATTTCGTGTTTATTGCCGATAGTTGATATTTCACTTGGTCTTTGCTTGAAAAATAAAATTACTATTTCAGTTGGTTTTGTAATGCAAGTGGACTAAGATATTTCCTATCGAAAATAAGCATGAAATAGATAGCTTACATACAGTAGGTGTTCGGGGCGAAATAGTTAAGAAATAATAGAAATATTAGTGGAATTTACTACAATCGTATGCTGGGACGCTATGTAATAATAGAAAAGAAAAGCTGCGATAAATGTACTTCAAAATTTAAACAAAATAAGACATATACGGCATTTAAAAGACGAAAGGCAACAAGAAGTGAATAAATAGTTACAAAAATTATACGAAAAATTTAAGGCCAACACATACAATAATGTATAGAAACATCCAACATCAAACAACAATATAAATACAAAAATATTGACAACCATTTGAAAAAAACAGTACAAGAGAATTAAATGTAAAATAAGAATTTGAAAAACTTTATAAGGACAATTACAGGGAATGACGAAAAATTACCAGAAATACTCAAAGGAGACTAAGCCATACCAGATTTGACGCAAATAAATATCCGTCTGATAATGCAATCACAGGGACACGGAGAGGGTAGAGAACTATAGGGGGAATGCCTTGCTGAACGTAGTATATGAAATATATGCAGGGCTGATTAGATTAGAAAAAGAAACCGCAGAGAGAGCGATATTACCGGAGGAGCAAGCATGGTTCTGAGCAGGAAGAGGAACCAGAGAAAACTTGTTCGTGTTAAATTATTTAATTGAGAGAGATGTGGAAAATAAAGGATGAAAACTTTTTACAATGTTTGTAGATCTGAATATCACAGGAAATATAAGAGGAACAATGTGACAAGGACAATGGAAAAGGGGGAGATATCGGAAAGAGTGGCAACAAGGGCAAAACAAATATATGAAGAGATGTGGTGCAGAGTGAGAACAGGTAACGAAACACCAAGAGGACAAGGATGCCCCTTAAGCTCCAAACTGTTCAACATTTACATTGCGAAATTGGAAGAGGTGTTGAGAAATGGACAATATGGGGGGAAGTAGGATTTGGTCATTTGCTTACGCAGATGACATCGTCCTGGTGGCGGAAACGGAAAAGGGCTGATCGAAATGTCACGTAGGCTGGAACGGTCCAAGAAAGAAGGAGGAAAAGGAACGGACTACAAATGAGTTGGACGGGAGAAGTTATAGAACATGTGAGAGAATGGACGTACTTGAGAGTGCTGTTGACTAATATGTTGAGAATAGTTAGGAAAAGCACTTTATTAACATATGCATGTAAAAAGGTGAGGAGAAGGGCTGAAAGATGGTCTGTGGGTAAAGAGCATAGGGGGATTCGTGGAGACAGTGAAGATTTGGGATAAATGCACAAGCAGCATAATAATATATGGAGTGTTGGGGTAAAAGAGCAGAGAGGGCTAATTTAGGACAGATGAAGAGGAGCTACATCGACCTCAGATTATATCGTGAGACAGGAGGCAGGGAGGGCAGATTGTAGGTAGAAGGAGCGAGGAGAGTAGAAAATATCAATAAGTATTAGAAGAAGATAGAGGTAATAGTTTCGGGTAAAGAGAGATGGAAGAGATATAGGAGCGTAGGAGACAGGGGAGAGAACCATCAAACTGGGAATAACGCAGCAGAAAATATACGAAAAAGTGGGACTGTCTATAGGGGAGGTATAAAGAAGAAGGGAGGAGGGCAGTGGGTAAGATAGGCATGTAGTGGATACCAAATTAATCATAATTAATTAGTTAGGAGCATATTATTAGAAAGGGTTGCGATGTCTTCCTAATACAAAATGCTATGTAAGGTAAAGATGTATGAACAAAGTTTGTTGAAATATGAGCGAATAAAAATTAAGGTTATAAAAATCAATGTCACGGAATTTACAATGTACACTTTTGATATCAAATCAGTAAGAACCAAAGGGAAAATGTATATCTGAAGAGCTGCAATTAGATATAAAATAAAATTTTTATAGTTTTGCAATCTGAGATAACATAGATTTAAAAATATTTACATGTGAATACAAAAATTGAAAATCTCAAATGTCTTAAATCAAGACGAATAATTAGAAATAGAATAAATATAGTATTTTCATAAAAATCTGTGAAATTAGTGTCGCTTGGTTCACCAAATTGTATATTTGCTTTAAAATCAAATTTCCATTATTCCTTATGTAGAGGCGCCGTCATGATAAAATAAATAGTTCAATTATCGAAGTCCTACTTTACATATGTCCAATTAAATTTTCAGTTTTATTGACGTTAGTGATAGTAAAATTTCAAAGGAAGAAATATACGTCGTGCCTAAGAATTCAAATCAAATTTAAAGTGCTGTGGTACGTAGTGCAACATTACAAAAAGTCGAATTGTTGAAAATGCCTCAAAAGGACTTGGACTTCATTAATTGGTATATACGTTTAAATACTTCAAATTCTTATTCTAAAGCTTTGTTTTTATTACAAATGAAGAACGAAAGTTATTTATTTAAATACCTATTATTCATTAAGAATGTTTTTAATTTTAACTATATTATAATTTGTTTCATGAAAATAATATTAAGTTATATTCGTGTTATTAAGTTAATTGTAATCTCTTAACAATTCCAAATTAAAAAACCCAAGTAAATCATAACAATTTAATTTTGTATGTATTTTAATTCTATTTTACTTTATTATATTTATTTAATATTATGGTAAGTACTACACATGTATGTACATTTTAAACAGTATTTATTCATATTTGTTTTATTTTCATCGACTTTGTTCTCTTTCATTTTCATTGTACATTTGTATTTGGCTGCGTTAGTTTTGATTTTCCTTCCATAATTTGTTTATGCACATTTGTTTCTGTTCATTTTCTTTGTGTTTTCGTTTAATAGTTTCATTCATTTTGTTTTTAGTAGTACTTTTCGCATTATGATTATTTCGTTTACTTTATTGCTTTACATTCATCTGTTTAATTTATTGTTACAGTTTTATTTAGATAGTTATGTATCATATTTTTTCGTTTTACACATTTCCTTTAAACGAAATTATTCATGAAGGCAATAGGTTTTCGCTGGATCCTTTCGGACAGTAATCTAATGTCAAATGTACATATTACATACCTATGTGAACCAAAATTTAATTATGATACATACAATAGTCAAATACGGATTATTGACCGAAAAAAATATAGTTTTTATGAAACATATGAATGTTAAAACACTAAGCAATTAATATTTAGTACATATAAACCAGGTGACCTTACCAGGTTTTCCGTTATACAGGTACATAATGGAGAAACTCGTGACATTGTACTGTGTTTAAAATAAAATTGTTGATAAAATCTTCAATTTCATGAATGCCAACAACCTCGTGTAAAATAAGTCAATGGTGTAGGGTCAAAGTATATACGTAGCCTTTGAATACGCGTTCTTTGTACCCATCTTTGTATCTATCCATGTATTAACTATATACGCACCCAAATTAAACTGTTGGGATATTTTTTTTTAATGTATCTTTAATTTATAATATCTCATTCAATTTTAAATAAATATAATTGAAAAATAACATCAACCATGACGGTCAACGTAAATTCCCATCCGCGAGCCGACCTTGTGCACCGTTCTTCGAACTAATTTAATTGAAGCGTCGCATGCAGACGTTGGTTGTTCGGACAATTAGTGTTTCCAAATAATGGCACTAACCTAGGTTGCAATTAAACTAGTAATCATGACAAATATAACCCAATAAAGAATATGAAATGTTCACGTTTATTATAGGCATACTCGATCTCGTTAGATTTGCGACTCAAACCAATGGATGAAATCGCACTTCAGCCCATGTAATTATTATTAAGTGATCAATTCTTAAATAAAATTTTAAATCGACGAAAAGTGTTAAACACTAAACGATATACTCGAATTATTTTATACAAATAGTCCTTAACCCAAAACTGCACTATCAATAACACCCATCAACAACATTATCCAAAGAATATAACTAAAATAAATGTTGATCGTTTTTGAGGGATTTAACAATCACACCGCATTACGGAAATAAAATCTGGTTTTCCTATCATTTCTACTGTTTTCAGGGCCGCTGATCTCGAATATCCTTTTAGTTTTATCGGGTCAAGTCAAAGTTCTGAGTTTAGGCGTATTTAAAATACTCAAATACTTAATGATGAAACTAGTTATTTCATATTAGAATTACTATGCAATAAGGAAAACAAGGCGTTTTGTTTCAACAGAATTTAACAAAGTAATAATTTTGCGAGGGGTGATTTTTATGATTTTCGATACGGTTTAACGCCATAACAATATGTGGAAATACTTAGTTGGTTATTTGGGGATAAATCGCCATCCAAAATTACGATTCGCAGAATTCAAGCGTGGGAGAAAAGCGATGTTGGCGAAGACCATCCATGCACCCCTGTTGTCGCGGAAAATTGCTTGGAATGAAACTAAACAGCAATCGGCAGTTTGGGTATTTCAAAGTGAATCTAACCAAAGAAAGTGTATCGCTTGTTTATTCGGAAGCACGTGTTGCACCCCTGTTGTCGCGAAAAATAGCGATGCTGTGCTTGAAATGATTTCAGCCGATGGGCATGCGAAGTATAATGAGATATAGGCATCCTTGGGCATTGTGTTGAAACAAATTCATACGATTTGCACGTTCATCTGAATTTCCGGAAGCTTTACAGTACTTAGATCCCTCACTATTTGAAAGAAGCTCAAAAGCAGGCACATGTCAAATGGTGCAATGAATTTCTTTAAAAAATCGACTCAGCTCGTTAAAACTCTGTATAATACATCGTCACAAAGAAATATATGAGCCTGAAACTAAACAGCAATCTGCCGTTTGTGTATTTGAAAATGAATCTAACCAAAGAAAATGGTTTGCTTGTTTATTCGGAAACACGTGTCATACGTTCATCAGATAATCGAATCATTTGATGGTGACTAGTATACTTCATTTTGTGTATCGCAAGTTATAACTGAAATCAGAAAAAAACAACGTAATCCGGCGAATCATTGTTCATCACGTCGTTGTAATCTTGTTGATCAACTGTCGAGTTTTTCACCAGTAAATCATCGAATAATGACTCGTTGCCCATATTCGCCTGAGTTACCGCCAATGACTTCTTTTTATTGCCAACCATCAAAAATAAAATGCGTGGCGAGCGTTTTTCATCGCCAGAAGCTTTTAAATTACTTCTTTTAGGTGTACATCGTTCCGAGTGGAAACAGTGTTTTGAAGATTCGTTCCGTCGAATGCAAAAGCACATAGATCTTGCAGACGAATATTTTGAGAAGCACTAAAGCAATTTATATAACGTAATGTGTGGCGTTTTGTTTCCGTGAAATATAGTGCGCCTCGTACAACGTCTTTTATCAACTTTCGGATGTTTGGAACAATTAATATTCCTATAAATACCAAACACCTAATAATTGTTTCATTTATTTATTTATTAACGCATACATCCTTCTTTGATATTTTCATTACTTATGGAAATGACTTCTTTAGATCTTGGATACAGTTTTCTGTATCTGAAGAATCCATTCCCATAAGTGATGCAAAAATCAAAGAAGTATGTATGAATTAATAAATAAATATCAATAATGATACAATTCTTTAGTATGATTTTATAGTATGCTTTTATAAAAAAATATTATCCCAAATTGTGGATGAAATGAAATGTTTTTCTCCAATAATATTGCGTTGTCTTGATCGCCACAAACGGTCGGTATAATGCTTTTCTCTTTTCCTATTGTCCCATTCACAAATGAAACAGTTGTACTTTGTGAAGCTGACTGCGTAAAAAACAGTCATTTTAAAGTCGCTAGATACGAATCAAAGTTTGGCGCTTCCAAAATGGTCGTCAATGTTACACACAATTCCCTCATTTGCACTGCGTTAGCAATAGGCATTTTAGGCAAATGTTTCAATTGATTTATCAACACAACTTTCCAGCTAGCCTTAGATGTGTCGATAAACAATCTCGATTCAGTTTTGTCATATGTAACAACATTGTTATTCATGTGAACGATGCCGAACTGCGGTAATTGTGATCGCGAAGTATAACTGCATCTATTTCTGCCTTCGTTTTGCTCAAATTTAAAACTCATATTAAATTAAATACTGAATGATAGTAACTGGTAGCATAAGTTGAGGGTTCTGGTTCAAGTGACTGTATAATCTGCGCCATACAGATTTGCTTCTCAGTGGGTATAAGCGTTATTTCACTGTATAGGTCGAATATCGCATTTCAAGTTAGGGCAACTTATTATAGATTTTTAGATAATTAGATAATTTTTAATGTATATATCGTAACATTAGTAGCACAGAAATAACAACTCCCTTCATCATATTCAACTACGGGAACCCACAACATTGGAATTCCAAACGGTATATAATTGGATTCACCATTGGATCGATGTAACAAGTGACGCTAGCAACAGTCAGAGCAATTGTTCAGAGCATATTCAATATCTGCATATATTTCTACACCAACATATTTTGAATATAAGTACATACAATCGCAACTTCACAATTACGTCCGTACCCATTACAGCTCAATCTTGTTTTTGTAGAACAAAAATCGACGGTACAAAAGTCAACGCAATATAACACAACCCAACCCAACTCAACTTCAATGTACCAAATATAATAAAATACGAGGAGAGTATTTACGGTCCGTAACATAGAAGGAAACAAATTGAAGAAATATCAAACCTTTATCTACATAATCTCTCTGATCGTCAATGCATTTGATGCAACGATGCTCCAAACTTTTGATTCAACTTCGAAAAAATTCTTTCAGTTGCTCTTCCCACCAGTCGTTTACGGCCGTCATCACTTCATTATCGTTGTAATATCTGGTCCCATGATGTTCAAACAATTCAAATCCTGCGTTCAGAATAGAGCTCATGCCAACATGACTTTTGTGGATAGAAGTCTTGATGAAACAAAATTTCTTTGCTCAATTTTTCTTTTTTCCTTGACACAATAGCGCAATCTTGAAATTAAGTTTGCACAGTAGGAGCCTGTTGTATGTCCAGATTCCAAAAACTTAGTCTTCAAAATGCCATTTGCGTCCCAGAAAAACGTGGCCATAACGTTACCAGCGGGTGGCAAAGCACGAAATTTGCGGGCTAGCGGAGAACCTCGGCGATGCCACTCCATACTTTGTTGTTTCGACTCAGGATCGAAGTGGTGAACCCACGTTTAAGCAACAGTGACGAACCTAAAAAGAAATTCATCCGGATCTGGCTTCAGAATGCAAAACTTTAGAACATTTCTGATGAGGTGTCAACATTCATGGGACCCAACGTGCAGATAACTTTGTTAGCCCCAAAATATTTGTTAAAATATTTTCTATAGTACCATAAGAAAAAATAGTCATTTCAGCTATCCGGGGAATGATCAGTCGTCTATCTGTGATTACCATATCGTGTATACGATTAACATATTCCTGGGTAGTGTCCATTGGTCGTACAGCACCCTTCGCATGTTCACATGTTTGTCTTCCCAGTTTAAATTCTTGAGACACATTTTTCGCCACTTGGTAAGACCCTCACCTACTACACCTACCATGTCTTAATGAATTTCTTTTGGCGACAACCCTTTCTTTTGCATGTATTTTATAACTGCACGAACCTCTGATTTTTCCATTTTTAGAATTTCTCTAAATTGGTCTACTGAAATTCAAAATTATTTGAACCTGTAACAATTGACAAAACTACAATTGAATAATGTGTCAAGTTGATTCAACGTCACTCAACGCTTACTATGTCAGAGACGCTAAATAATGATCTCCCCTCGAATATTTATTTATTTTATTTTACATTTAATTTCATGAAAGAAAAACTTGCAGAAGCTTCACGTAAAGTAAATTATACCGTCGACATATCTTATATTGACACCGTATATTATCTTTTCCGTATTACACACTAACCTAGAAAATTGTAGAGGAAACAAATAATGAGAAAACCCTAACCTAATATACCAAACTTATTAATGTAAAAATAAATTATTAATAATAAATCAAAGTTATATATGAAAAGTTAATATAATTCGGCGAAGCGCAAAAGCAGTTCGTGCCAAACAATATATACATGAATAAACAAGAGAAAAAAGATTAATGCCCGGTTTCACAAACACTAATCGGTCGTTAACAGCTTGTTAACGGATCTTTAAAAGTTTGACGATTCGTTAATGAGTCTTTAATCAATCGTCAAATATTTGACAATTGATTACCATGACGAACCGTTAATAGCAAAATTAGCATAGTTTTGGATTTCACAAACAATAACGAGTCGTTAAAGGCTTGTTAACTAATTCACTATTTGACAATCGATTGTGAAACCGGGCAATAGTATTGTTTATAAATAGTTACACAAAATTAAAAGGAAAGAAATACATCAAATCATATTATATTAAGTTATTTTAAATTATTAAATTAGTGGCGTGCTTTAACATGTTGTTGCAATAGTATTTTTTTAAATCTAAATTTTAACCCGGACAATGTTCAACTCTTTAATTCATGTGCCCTCAAAGAACTTTGTTTTATGCTTGGGCGGTGAAATTAAGCCCCTAAATCTAGTTGTAATATTGTGTACGTCCGATCTAAATCTACTTTTGTTGTAAATATAAGGTGGAGTGTCAAATAAGATAATTTTGTGGTGGAGGAATAATGTTCGCAACTCTCTTTTGTTTTTCATGTTCAACCAACCAACACAGTGTAATTTATGGGAAATGTGTTGATACTTTCTCACGCCATATACAGTGCATTTTTTTAACGATGCCTCATATGGATTTACATAGTAAAAACTTTACCTCGTGTTAATGGTGTTTTGGCTGGATAGATTTTAGTCAAATTTAATACACATTTAATTTGCAATATCTTTTAGCGAACTTTAACATGTTTGAGTAATTTTAATGAGTTATGTATTAGAAATTCTGAGCACAATAAAGTTAAGAAAAGGGTAAATCGTGTTGTGACTCAAGATTTGATGAAAATGTGTATTTGGCAATTGAAGAAGAACCGTCTACAAAATTAGCCCATCAATTTGAAGTTTCACGAAGTAGTTGCTATAAAGCTTTAAAACTGGAAATTTTTAAAAGTTATAAGTTGCATAATTGTCACCAACTTTTAGAACGCGACTGTTTTCCTCGAATGGAATTTTCAGAATATTGGATGGACAGGATTAATGACAACCCAAATGTATTGAACAGGATTCTTTTTTCTGACGAGAAAACATTCCTGCTAAATGGCAGTGTAAATAGCCAAGATACAAGAATTTGGTCGAGAAAAAATCCATATTTTTTCCAAACTACACATACCCAATGGCCACAAAAAGTGAACGTGTGGGCAGGAATTTTTCATAGAGGGATCCCTAAATGGTGAAAAATATCATCGTTTACTAAATGATACCAATCTTCCAGCCATTCGGCAATTACCAGTGAATGGAGGAATCATTTTTCAGCATGATGGTGCTCCTCCTCACCGTACACAAATGATTACTGAATATTTAAATATTAATTTTCCGAATGGCTGGATTGGGCGGTTTGGACCTCTTAAGTGGCCAGCAAGAAATCCTGATTTGTCACCCTTGGATTTTTTTATTGGGGGTATTTAGCAAGCAGAGTGTTTGACAACATCCGTAGTAGAGCAAATAACTTGGAGGAATTGAAAGCAAAGATACTCGCAACATCTGCAGAAATTAGTGTCCGACAGCTTCAGAATGTTAAAAACCATTTTAAAGATAGATTAGCCTATTGCTTAGCTGCCAATGGTCAACAATTTGAGCATTATCTGTAGACGTTTTTTAAATAAAAAAGTTAATTTTGTTTCATCATATTTGTTAAATAAATATTTGTAAAATGTGTATTAAACTTGACTAAAATCTATCCAGCCAAAACACCATTAACACGAGGTAAAGTTTTTACTATGTAGATTCCTATGAGGCATCGTTAAAAAAATGCAATTTATATACCTAGGCACGAATTTTGAATTCTTTGTATGCGACCAGAACTGATACAATCCAGTGCGCCGTGATATATCGGGGATGTATACGTGAACTGAGAGCGCACAAAAGCTTCACAGAAGTTTTTCCTGGTGGAAACATTTAAAACAGATTTAAATGGATATATTTTTTTTAGCTGCAAATAGGCATTGGATATGTATCTTGATATTTGAACGCGATATCTGAAAGTATTATGAAGAGACAGCCCAAGATTTTAACTTGATTAACAATTGGTAGCTTAATCTTATTGATAATAATACTCATAACATTGCATAAATTGTCGCATGTTCTTTTCGGGCCAAATAAAATAACCTGTGATTTATCCGGATTGATGTTAAGAGAATGCGCACGTGATGTAATGTGTAATGATTCTAAATCATAATTTATAAATGTAGCAGCAACACGCCAATCCCAAGGCTGGAAACTGCAGTACAGTTGCGTATCGCCTGCAGTCAGTGTTTAATGCCCCTTAATAGTTGTGACGTATATATTGTAAACAAAATAGGGCCAATAGCCGAACCCGGGTGTACACCTTGTGTAATGATAAGTTCAGAAGAGATGTCACTACCCAGCATAACACTCTGTTTACGCTTGCATAAATATTCCCTGATCAGACTCACAGCTTTAGTATTAAGACTCACGTGTTTCAGAACAGAAAGAAGAACCTCATGCTGTACAGTATCAAATGGTTTGCTGTAATATAATAAAATAAGACAAGTAATCAAACCCTCATCAGATGGCCGAAGTATATCATCTGTCACATCTAATAATGCTGTTTCGCAGCTATAGCCTGCCCTGAAACCTGATTGAACGGGGGGCAGTATATTCTCTGCAGCAATATAAGCCACGCGCTGTGTTGTAATTACCCTCTCGAATACCTTAGATAGAATAGTCAGCAAACTAATCGGTCTCAGGTCTTTCAACTAAAGTGGTTTATTGAGTTTCGGTAAAGGCTGGACCAAAGCATGTTTCCAACAATTAAGAAATACAGAGTGAGTTATACAAACATTGATTATATGTGTTATGTAGGGTAAAATTAGAGGGCAGCATAAGTTAATCATAGTTATATTAATATTGTCATAACCAAATGCAGTAGATTTTGTTTTTAATAATATTATGAATTACATGGGTATCGACTGTTACAAAATCGAAAAGATTTTTGTCTGCACTAGAATCATTCTCATGAAATGACATTAGTTCTTCCACATTATTGTTAATTGTAGGTGCATTATTTAATTTAAAGAAGTCATTAATTTTATTAACATCATTCAAATGACTCGGAATATTAATAGCAGGCTTACCAATACCCAGGTAGTTGAGGTGTTTCCACAAAGATTTAGTACGTTTATTCCAGCCTATAAGTATTAGTGGTAAGATTTCTTAGGGATTTATAGTAAGCCCAATCGCCGGGTTTTTTCGATTTCCGATATTTGGACTTGGCTCTGTGTCTTAATGTCATCAAAAGTTTCAAGTTGTCCGTGACCCATGGAGAGTACGGTTTAGCGTAAGCGTAAGCGACGCGTAATTACCGGGGCATGCTTATCAAATATCGCTAGTATATAGTAATTGACAAATTCAATTTTATTTTCTATTTCAGTAATATAAAAGATGTGATTGAAAGGAATAGCCTGCAGATCAATATTGAATGTATCTATGTCTATGATGCTGAAATTACGGTAGGAATGTGTAACTGGTCCCACATAGGGACCTTGAGGTTGACGCAACGAAAGATGCAGTCATGATCAGAAAAGTCACAGTTAATGATGCCTTTATGACTAATTAGGTTAACATCACTAGTTAATATAAAATCTAATAAAGTCTATGAGTGTTGTGTAAGGCTGGCTGGTTGATCAATAAGTTGATTAAACCCAATTGAATCAAGAAAATTTATCAAATATATTGTAGAAGGATTATCAACATTCATAAAGTCAATATTAAAGTCACAGCAAATTATCGATAGCGCTATAGACGCAGAATGGACAAATTTAAAAATAAATTATTAAATGTGCGATCGAATGAAACTTATTGCCGCTCGGCTTGTAATAATGATAACGTAATTTTATAAATACTTAATGCCATCTACCATTGTTGCTAAATAAAGTGGTATACGTATCCTTGTGGAAGGAGTCCTTGTTCTAGTTCGAGAGACGCGAAACAAATCAGTCCAACTCTTCAAAGCGTCGATCCGTCTTACGAAGGATGCTTCGGCTTATAAATTCGTTGTCTAACTTCTCGGAACCCTTGCACATTACCAGTTAACTTCATTAAACAGTTCCAAGTAGATTCCGCAGCCAATAAATTCACAATTTCCAACGTTTCTTATGAAGGATTGTTTCTTGATTACACCAAAACGATTCACGTTTCGCAAACCCCGCAGCGGACACAAAGAACCGCCATTTTTAAGAAATTGTGGCACGAAGAAGAAATAAAATAGCATATTACATCCAAGAGGGGAAGTGTTTCCTTACAACCAAGATGGTTACATCCTAAGGCACGTTGGAACTAGCCACCGAGGATTGTAAACTATATTATTGACTTTTATTCAATAATTATCGAAATGTGAGTAAATTCGATGTTCTCCAATATTGTGAATTAATTTAGTAGCCTATACGTTTAAATTAATTTTACATTTGTTCAATTAATCTAGCATTTGCAAATTAACCATATTTTAGAAACATTCTGAAAAGCAGTGGTGGGAAGTTGGTTGCATGTTCAGATAATCAAATGCAGCACGGTACCCCATCTATTTAATTCAGTTATACTAAATTATATTTTTCGATCTATAATGGTTCTTAAATATTAGTAAACATGTAATTTCCCAATGGTTACTTACTTCCCTTATAGGGAATCGAACCGCATCCACGCGAAACTCGTGAAATTTTACATACAAAATATATTTAATAACTATTACGTTAGCGACAAAACTGACCATAAAAAACCTTCACCGTCTACAAAATTTAACTTTACTGAATTTCTTGACTCTGTTGCTGGTCGTTTCCTTGTTCAGTAGCTATCTCGTTGGACCATTCATAAATCAATGTTCCTGGACCACCAAAATTGTGTCTCGGGATATGTTTGGTAATCAGTAACTTTCTCAGCAATTGATGTATAAAGCAATCTTTTAATAATATTGATTTCTTGCAGTTTTTCTGCAAGAGGAATGAACCGAAGCCTCAGCATTGCTGCAGTAACAGCAGTTCAGCCCAGAGTCACCTTCAAGGCTGCGATCTGGAGGGTCTCTCCGAAAAGTACTGGGGCGAAATACTCGAAAGGACGCTGTCGTCGACATCCTTGCACGCCCTCCAGAGAGCATACACTCATCCAACGATGGATCGTTGTAATGGCCTCCAAGAGATGAAAGTATTTGACACGGCCGTTCCAGACTTATGAAAATCAGATAAGACTACACAGACATTCGACATAATGGTCTCTGAGAGTATGGGCAGCTCTTGCGAGACGGCCATCGTGTCGAAATAAATCTGTGCTAGTCTTTCGGATACCACGCTGCAAATAATGTATTATACTATCAGTTGAATCGCTTTCAAACTAACTGATTAAGACATTTGAATTTTCGTCGTAATTACAATATAAGTATTTTCCCGAAATTTTGTTACTGTTACCTTCAGATATATGTGAGGGTGTAAAAAATATTGATAAAGCAATAAAGAATTCATGAAGGAAGTTCTTCGATTTTAAGTTTTGAATAATTAGTATTACTATTCGTTGTCACTGAAGAAAAATATGTAATTCGAATTATATAAATCCAAATTTGTCCTGCTTTTTAATTATGAGCACAGGCTGATAAAAATAACATAAATTGTATGTTACATAAATCACACGTGCACAATAGTTTGTAATCTGTGGAGTATTCTGATACTCGCGAAGTTTAAGAATGAATGTTAGATGGAAATATGTATTTATATCTCAAATTGATCATCTAAACTATTTACAAAAAACGATATAACGTAATTATAAAAAATTAAAACCTCCAATCAGTATCAAAAAGTGCAACTAGCAAATAGTATTTTGTATATTAAAAAAATATTCCAAAATATTGTAAACCTGCAGATTTTTTAATGCAATCATGAAGTACGTAGCCCAGAATGTATGCATTTAATGAAAAGTGTTACAGAATGGTTTGCAATGTATTTTATCTAAAACAAAAATTATGTTGAAAACTAGCCTTGTTAATAGCCAACCCTAATAGGTACCTAATCTTACTTAACGATAAATCCTAACACAAACAAAATATTAAGTATCTTCGACAATGAATGGCACTAATCGTATAAGTTTTTTTTATTATGCATTTCCATTTGTGGGATTCTTTAAACCGTTGGAATTCGAAAATTCAAAACCTTGCAATGATATTTTTTAATCTCAAATTTACATTTAGTAAACTCAATGAAAATATTAAATTGTCCTATATGAGTAACTTTATAAATATTAAACTTAAAGTTACTTTTATGTTGATGAACAAAATCAATTGACACTTGTAAAATAACATAATGTACCATGAATTATACAATAAGCATAATTTTTATTCAGGGTAAAATACTCATTGAATCTGAATAATTGTTGCTAATACATCGCAAGCCAGACATAAATTAGGTGTGACCCCACGAAATGTGTTTTTGTATTGTAAATATATAAAATTTGTAAAATTTGTATTTCAAGTCAGTAGTTAAGGACGTTGTTTAAAATTCGAGGCCGAAAATTTTTAAGAATTAGCTATAGATTTGTAGTTGTGGTATATTTGAAGTTTTATTGTTTTTGTTTCATTCACGTGAAATTGTTAAAACAATGTAATAAATACGAGTCTGTTTATATGTATACCAGTGTTTTATATTATATCCATCCTTATTGCAAATATAGCAATATTTATTATGTTTGGAGTGCATTCTGCCGGTTGACCTTCCTAGAACAAGGATGAATTTGATAGAGTAACCGATTTACCAGAACTAACTGACACAGAAGCAGTAGAAGAAATAGAAAATCATGATTTCAACTCAGAATCCGAACAAGAAGGCGATAAACATACAGAAGAATTGGCTCTCTCAAATAAATCTGATTAATTGCAGTCGGTCTCACAAGAAAACAAAGAGCCCTCTTCTATTCCCGAGTGCCTTTCGTCAACATTCCCAAATAAAATACCTGCTTTCAAATGTCGTACTAAAAATGCCACTTGGTATAAACATTAGGGTGGAGCGATTTTTTTTTTTTATCAATCGCTTTCGAATACCTGTAGAAAGTTGCTCTTTTAACTCTCAAATATACACCGAAAATTTCATTTGGTACATGATATATTTAGAGGTGCCCCCAACATCATTAAGTTTGGCAAAATTCATGATTTAGTCAAAAAATCACAAGTATTTTATGAACGCTAAATGACATTCTGAGTATTGTCCTGTTAGTATAAGATAGAAAAGGTTAACCTTGAAACGTGCGTGTTCAGACGCGTGGGTGGTGGGACACGGGGGAGGTTATTTCACAACTCTCTTCAAACGTTAGTCGAACGCACGTCAACTCGCACGCGTACTATTTCACTTGTGAGACTCTTTGAATTTTACGACTGAGATCAAGAAATAAGACTCATGTAAGTAGTATTTTCCATTTCCAATTCACGGTTTAAGTAATTATTGTAATACTTTAACACATATTATTTCTCTTTATTACAGTAAAATGTCTCAAGTCAAAACACGACAAACGACGACCTGTCCTGTGTTTGGTTTACCAGAGAAGTTACCAGCATCTCAATTGCCAACTTATAATAACGTTATGAAAAATTACCTATTAATTAAATATGAATTAAAGCCTGATAAAACAGCAAAAGAGCCGACCGTTCATGACATATCCAAAAGATTGGCTCAGGAAGTTTTAGAAATTTGGCAAAAAGCATCGCTGCCAACCGTCGGTCTTAAGAGAATACTACAACTTATTCGTTCCTACCATGACAAATATAGAAGCTTAATGAAACCTTATCAAGGCCGTCAAACAAACAAAAATTACCAAGAAAAGATTAATAGATTTATAACTAATCCCGCAGATTATTTGATGTTTGCAGTTGCAAATGCGAAGTTATTTCAAAATGTATTTGTTTAAAAGGCAGTCGTGTTCCCAAGCAAGAAATAATTTTTTTACTCGATCAAAGAACAACAAGAAAAATTGTGATAGGCGGTGTAGATGTGGTTGCAACTATAAAAAATAAGAAAAAAGAAGAAAGAAAAGGAAAAAGTTTATTGCGTAACAGAGGGATAACTGATTTTGACAAACCGTGTTGCTCTAGTTCTTTACCTGATGACTTGACAATCGAAGGCAACACTTCAAGCGATAGCGTAGTTTCTAGTCCTTACCTTGAAATGCGAAAAGATATAGTTGCATCAAAAAAAAGGGATTAATTTTACCATCATTAGCCCTTGCCTGCGATCGTACTGGAGTCTCTGACAGAGCCGCTGCCATTATAGCTTCTTCTGTGTTAAAAGATGTTGGCATTATTTCATTAAACGATCCAAGTGGTATCATTGATCGTTCAAAGTTGCGCCGTGAAAGAACTAAAGTCAGAGCAGCTTTACAGGATGCAGATCGCAATAAAATCCTACGCGGTATGTATTTTGATGGCAAAAAGGATAAAACTTTGATTAGTATTCAGAAGAAAGATAAATTTTACAGAAAAAGAGTACTAGAAGACCATTATGTGATTTTATCAGAGCCAGGAAGCGACTATTTCGAGCATGTCACGTGTGAGTTGGGAACTGCTAAAGGTATTAAAGATACTATACTAACTCACTTGAAATCCAAATCGGTGAAACTGAGTGAAATAGTTGTTGTTGGTTGCGATGGAACAGTAGTAAATACAGGTTTTAAAGCTGGTATTATTCGTTTGATGGAAGAAGAACTTAATAAACCATTACAGTGGTTTATCTGCCAGTTGCATGGCAATGAATTACCACTGCGACAGCTGTTGTTACATTTGGACGGAAAAACTACAGGGCCTAAATGCTTTTCAGGTGCCATTGGATCTCAATTACAAAAATGTGAAGCAATGCCAATAGTCGAATTCACCGTCATTCCTACAATATTACCTGAAATTACAAGGAGTGATTTGAGTACACACCAAAAATATCTTTACGATATGATGACTGCTATCAGCACTGGCGTTTTTCTTCAGATTTAGCTAATATTAAACCTGGATCTCTCAACCATTCTAGATGGCTTACAACAGCAAATCGAATTCTAAGATTATATGCTACTAAACCGGACCCCGAAGAAAAATTAGTGATATTAGCCACATACGTGATGAGAGTTTATGGTCCGATGTGGTTTAGAATAAAATGTAATCACTCGTGTATAAACGGAGCTAAGCACCTGTGGCAAACAATTAATCTGAGTCGCTATTTAAACGCCGATTGTAAGAAGATCATTGACAAGGTAATCTAACGAAATGGATATTTCGGTCACCCGGAAAATGTTCTTCTTGCTATGCTTGGAGATGACAGAGAAATCATAAGAGATATAGCATATCGACGATTTTAAAGGCAAGAACTGAGAAAGCTCGAGGACTTCGAACGTTTAAAGTGCCTTCATTTAATTTCGATGCTGAAGAATATACCGACATTATAACGTGGCGAGACTGTGAGATAACTGAGCCACCTCTGACTTTAAATATATCTAATGAAGACTTGTCAGAAGCGGTCTCGGCACATCTCACAAAATTAAAGATTTTCCATGCCACACTCAAGCCGTAGAGCGCTGCATCAAATTGGTGACAGAAGCTTCAAGTGCAGTTTATGGAAAAAATAAACGAGACGGTTTTATTAGGGCAAGACTACTATCGCGTCAACAAATGCCTACTTTTGATTCAAAAAAACAATTTAATATTTAATTACTGTATTTCTGAGTTAGTTTCTAGTTTATAGGTTACCATAATTATTTTTATTATGTTTCTTTAAATCTATATATATTACATATTATTACATCTTCAAGAAATAAAAAAATAAGTAACCAAACACACCCTTTTAGTTATTGGATTCCCAAGTTATTATTATGTATTTCACTTTATAATAGACCTAACAATACAGAAACATATTTATATTCAACATAAACTAAAGTTTATAACGTATCAGATAGTTTGATGACAATATGAAAAAATAGGTAATTTTTTTCTGATTCTCAATTGTGTTGGGGCACCTCAAAACATCAAGACAAGTAAGTAATCTTTCATACGTTTAATTTACTCATTGAAAGGCAACTTTATATCGCTATGCCGTTCTTTTATTCATACATTATCGCTCCACCCTAATAAACAGCCTGTAGGAAGTAAGTTTGCAAAGTAATCTAGTAAAAACATTATAAAACATTTGCCAAGACCTATGATTGCTTATGACAGCGTTCCTGATGAGCTGAGTACTTTTTTGGTATTTTTTACTGCAGATATGTTGGAACAAATTACGTATTACACAAATATGTTTATCAGAAACGTTCAAACTATTTCGAATACGAGACGCAAAAGGGACATCAACACAAGAGATCAAGGCTTTTATTGGATTGCTTTTTCTTACTGGCGTAAAAAAAGCAGTCATGCCGATATTCGAGAATTGTGGTCTAAAGATGGAACAGGTATGATTATATACTGCGTGCCCTTGTATGAGCTATAAAAGATTCAATTTTCTCTTGCGATCTCTACATTTTGATGATAAAGATACACGAAAACAAAGGCAAGAAATTGACAAACTTGCTGCTATTAGAAAAATTCTTGCTTTTATTTTAAATTGCAAAAACAACTATTGTCCATGTGAATATCTCACAATTGATGAAATGCTGATCCCATTTCGAGATCAAATTCGAGGTCGATGTTCTTTTATTCAGTATATTCCAAATAAACCCGCTAAATATGGCCTAAAGGTTTTTGCATTGTGTGATTCAAAGATGTTCTATGTGTCAAATATAGAAGTTTATTGCGGAAAGCAACCTCCCGGACCGGTGGTGTCCAACACGTCTGCAAATATTGTGCTTCGTCTTGTAGAGCCGTTTCAAAACAAAAATAGAAATTTGACCACGGATAACTGGTATATCAGTTATCCCCTAATTCAAATACTCCTAGAAAAGAAGATGTGTGGGTACTTTGAAGAACAAAAGATAAATACCTGCGTATTTGCTTCCCAGTAAAGACCGTCGACTTCCAAGTACAGTGTTCGCTTTTACCAAAGAAACAACACTTGTGTCCTATTCTGGTAAAACAACGAAGCTGTTATTGTACTCTCTACTATGCATGATTATGACGAAGTAGACAAAGAGACGCATAAAACCAGAAATAGTGTTATTTTTTAACTCTACTAAAGGAGGGATCGACACTATGGACCAAAAATGTGCTAACTACTCAGTGCAAAAACGTACAAAACGGTGGCCTATGGCAATATTTTTTCAACTTTTGAATATTGCTGGTATAAACGAACAAATAATTTACAATTCATCCCACCCTGACTTGATAACAAGAAGAATTTTTATAAAAATTCTGGCTAAAGAACTTATAGCACCCCACTTGAAAAAAAGAGCAAATTTGAAAAACTTACCGAGAAATATACGGGATTTTCTAAGGCAATACCAAAGTAACCAAACTCCAATTAGAAACAAAAGTAAGGGAAGATGCTTTCCATGTGGAAGAAAGAAGAATCGATCAACAATAATTTTTTGTACAAATTGTGGACGACCAGCTTGCATAGAGCATGTAATTACTACTCACATCTGCTTTCATTCATCAAACCAAAGAGTATGTTGAAAATGTTCCTCCTTGGTTTCAGGTATGCTTTGTTTTCACAATATTCTTCTTTGTGCACATTCCATTCGTCTTTCAAATATTTCTTTTATATGTTTTTTGCTTCTACTAAGATAACCGTATCATTTACTTGGTTATTTTTTCTCAAGAGCGTTTGCTCCAATATGACGTTGGTTTTCACTTCTATAATAATTTTAAGATCATATCAAAATCGACATCATAGGTGATTTAAAATATATCATCATCGAAATATTGTATACATGGCGATTGGTTTGGAATAAAATGTGCAAATGTGTTCGCTCCAGAAACGGTACTAAAGTGTGTTATTCTTACAGTATAGCGGCGAAACTTGTACTGCCAACTATCAATACATACAATATAATTAATTATACATGCCATTATTACAAATTATACATAGTACCTAAAAGCAAATAAGGCTATAGTATTACTATAAAATTTAATAGCATATTTTGCGAAATGACACGTTAAATTCTCTTTAGCCTGAGTTTAGGTCAGATCTATATATTTTAGCTATTAAAGTATGCTCGCAGATGTGTGAATTTAAACATTTAACACCAACGTGCCATTAAAATTCTCTCAAGTAATGTAAACGAAATTAAGAATTTTCCTATACATATATATAAACATGCACAGGCACGTTCAGCAAATTGACGATATAAACCAAAACCTATTTATGTCATATAGCTTGCTTTTGCCACTTACAATGAATACTTTATTAAACTGAAATTATTAAAAATAATAGATTGAATTTCAATACATTTAATGAAGGAAATAACATCTATATCGTCACAGTGATGAGCGTGCATTTTATCCTCTAGAGGTCTAGAGTTTTGGCTAATTCTCAATGCTTTGAAATCTATTTTCTCAGCTAGATCTCGCCTGGTTTTCATAATCATTACCATACTTGTTGATCTTGGCTATCATCATTATTTACACTATGTTTTTTCATATTTCTGCAGTATGCCGGTTCCGTCTTGACATTGCTCCTCCTCGTGCCACCGTTTGGCCATAGTGCAATCCACTGACTCACATTACGCATTACATAGCCAATTAAGGAATAATGTCTTGATTTGCTGTCTGCTCACAGTGATTCAATAAACTCTGAATGGTAGATGCGTTGACGTTAATATTTCTTGCGACTAATCTTACGTGTGTTACATTTTCTATGAAGGCAACGGCAGTAACTTCTACCATATTGAGATGCTTTATTTTAATGTACTTTATGTCAAATTAACATTCCCACTAAGGTTTCAGTATGCCAGTAAGCAAACTCTACTCAACTCAACAAGTTTTTAAAGCAAATGATGAGTGACCTTATACTCACTTTCGTATTCATGCTTTCTTTAAATTTTTATTTTTTATTAATTTTCAATTAAACAACTGAAGAGTAATTGATTAATGGTTGCCACTTAACTAGTATGTAACAACAGTTTTGGCGAAAATTTATAGGGCTAATACAAAATCGAAAATTAATTTTATTGAAAATAATGAAACATTATCACATTTTACCACTAATCTAAAGCACATTTCAAAAATCACATTACTGACAAGGGTCATCGGCCTTTGATGGCACGCAGTTTTTCCTTACGTATCGCATCAGTATTTGGATAATTCCAATGTCTACTAAACGCATTTTTTGATAAATGCGCCTTCGCAACTGCTCCTCCTTTTGGGCTTCCCAACCATTGTCATGGACTTTTTAATAAGCAGACTTGTGCTTGTGGAAGACTAGGGGGGTTATCTTGTTTGGTACAAAAGGTATCTGATTGTTAGCCAACCATTCCCTTGTTAGTCGGGCATAATGACAAGATACAGATCCGACCAGAACATGATTTCGCTTCCATCATGATGTGAAATAATTTTGGGAGACATCTTCGCGTATGTACATTAGCATCTACAACTTCGTCCGTGACATATCCAATATAGGGACGTGAATCACCAACTATAGAAATCGCACACCATACTAAGATTTTGTCGGTAAATTTTGCTTTACATGTAAACACATTATTGTCATCATTACATCATTTCCTTTCAATTCATTCAAGTAAAATACTTTTCGTCGTCAATAATAATAACTTTGTTATTTGCAAAGTAAACTGTTGTTAACATTCGACAACATCGCGGAATCCTTTGCAACATTGCATTCGTATATTTATGGCATTTTTGTTGTTTACGAAATTTTAAACCATTTCTAGCAATTTCTCTACTGATGGTCATATGGGTTTCTTGCACTTTCTAGCATTCTGTTGCCCGCTGCTGGGGGCAACAGAACTCTTGAGCGGCCACTTTTTGGTAAGTTTATGCAAGGAATTACTTGCTCACAATTTTTAATCGTAAGATAAATAGTTCCAATTGAAATATTTTGATCTTGACAAATATATGTATATCTATTTTATAAGACATTTCAAAGAAACCACGAACCAAACCAATACGGACGTTACTAGTAATGACATTTATCTAGACATATATAGTTGCCCAATTCAAAAAAATTAAAGATTCTTTAGAGTTACATAGATATTAATGTAATTCTTCAATATTTTGTTTAGATACTCTTATATAGGATACGAAAAAACCAATGTACAACCGTGATTTATAGTGACACTTATGTCAACAACCTCAATGTGGAATAATATTCTACTTGCAGGACATTAAATCTTTAAATATAAACATTAAATCAAGACCATTTTTAAGTCCCAAGTGTTATTGTAAATGTCAGGAAAGAATCATATATAAATGGTAAATGTTTCGAGAAAGTCGCTGTAAGCTTGCACATAAACTTGACATTTGGGAATTCTAACACTAAAGTACTAAACCAAATGATAGATTTCTGCATTACATATTTATCAAATAAATTAGTTAAACGTTTATGTTAATTATAAACCACATTTCAAAAAAGTGGTATTTAATGGCGAGGTCATTAAAAACTAATTTATAAATAATCTATTGTTGAAACAATGTGTTATTGTAAACACTTTCATTCATTGCATATTTTTGAATTAATTAGGAATCACAAACATGTATATATATACACGAAAGATGGTCTAATCTTACACCTCAATGGTGTAGTGAACATTAATTAAAACAGGTCCATGAAGACTAACTGGTGGATCGCTAGACAATATTGTTTCTGGGTTATTACCCTTCGTCAGTAGCGATTACCAAAAACCTTAGTTGTTGAAATACCTTTACATGTAGTGGCCATCAAAACTTCTTGGCGCGAGCCAATCACTCTTAACGAACCACCGACAATAGAACACTGATAAGACGATACCTTGTCTAACACCTTGCGACCTTCTTGATCTTTGCCCTCGGGTTGTTGGATTTAAAAATAATCAAAACAACTACATTTATAATTTCACTTGATCAGTAGATCAAGTAAAATTTCTTGTTCATCTATCGATTTTGAAATTCTTTGGCGTTCACACTTACAGTGGGTTTGTTCAGTGAAAATGTTAGTGCATACTGTAATTTCACATTTTCAATAATAAACAAAGCATTTTAAAAGTGACTGATTGCAAGCGCAGTGTGAATGCAAATGAAATGTGAATGCAAATGACTACATTTTATGACCTTGTTCTAATAGAAACTACCTCTATTTTTGAAAGCATTACTTCAACCGGAAGCTTGCTCCTATTACCTTTTTCCATATCGCGAAAACTGCACGAGTTATCGACAAAATGGTTATTATAAAAGTTAAAGACATTATGCAACAGTAAAAATATTATACAATTATTCGCTGGGTGGCTTTATACAACACCCCAAAAACACCCTATTCGCACTAGTCCAGCTAGCTGACCACAGGTGGCGTTCTATTGGACCGAACAAGAAATAGATAACTTTTTAACGCGTGTGGTATCCGTATCATCCCAGGCGAATGACATTCGGTTAAATGGCGTAAAATAATGTTAAAAGATACGCGGGTCGATACTTCATTTTACAAATTATAATATCACATCCCACATATACACAAAGGAGTTGGGTTGAAGTAGAACACCGGAACCTCTGATGGTATAATGAATAATAACTCATAGTATTATCCGGAATTTACTGGGTTTTATAAAAAACATATGACTGCATCTCAAGGAAAAGCATTCGAACTATTAATTTTAAGAGATATTTTACAAGAATTGTGCACTGCACAAACCTGGCAATCGAGAATGTGTCGCAAATGAGAAAGAATGGAAACTAAATTTCTACGAATTTTGTATTCCAAGCTGGTGGGTTCCTAATCCCTTTATACAAAGGAATATTCTTAAGATTACAAGAAATACCTAATACCTGAAATGATAACAAACGTAAAAGAGGGGCATTATTGGAACCTGATAATCTTACATTGTATTACAAAACAGCAGAAATAATATTGCAATACAACAAAACAATGTGGTATGGATCTAGTAGATCAACAGCATAGATTGGTATTCATCAATGTATATTGTAAATGTACAGTATGTTCCTTGTAAAGAACGTTTACAAGAAGGAAAAAAATGTTATTTTTAATTTTACATAAAAATGTTGTCGGAATTATTCCTGCCGGGTGTGAAACTAATATTTATTAATGGTTTTTGATATGGCAAATGGCAAAATGAATATTTTTGTTAGTCAATATTTCCAAAAGAATTTAAATTATATTTAACAGCAATAAAGAAAAGTAGCACTATTAAATTTCAATTCATTCAATACGTTTTTGTAAAACTCAAAATAAAATCTCTTTCCTTCTTGTAGTCTCAATCTGTGGACATACTGTACATCGTACTTCTTTTGCGACCGGGATTTGCGACAGCCACTTGTTTTACAAAAAAAAAATAATTGATAAAATTAAGTATTATTATTTTAATATTTAATTAATAAACTAATTAATTGGTTGTGTAACAAGTAATTTAATAACCGGTATTGTATGTTAATTGTTGTTTTTTGTTTGTTGCAGATATCTCCTTTATTTTATAATGAAAAAAAAATATGTATCTAATTGTGCAAATTCATTTTGCATTTACACGACAATGTTAGCATTTGTAATTGATCTCCAGACTGAATATCATAAAAATCAATTCCTTGATGTTATTAGCAAACCGGCAAGATCTGATTGCCACTCTTCGATCTAGCGACGTTCATTTGCGCTTATGCTTTTTTTATAAACTATATAATGTAGTAAATCATTCCTGAAATAGTTTAAGTTGTATACGCCAACGGAAATTAATTCAAATTCTATACAGACGAATCAATGCTCGCCATATACAGTTTATGTATATTTACACATTACGAATCGCCCAGAATGATCGACCGGATAAATCACTTCAAGATATCCTATTCTTGCAAGGTGACCAATAATATTCATTATCGCGTAATTTATATATTCTGGCAGCAAAGCAAAAGCGACACAACGACCTTGGTAAATCATTATCGATGGCATAATTACAAAGTCAATATTTTTTTTAATAAAGAGGCATTAAAAAAAACCTGTTAATGAAACAGATATGAAAAAAGAATGTTCTCGAACCGAAGGTATATACATTTGCGTCTATAGGCTTATTTATTTGAAAGAATAATTATTTAGACAACGTATCAATTAGTGGTAAGTTATGAATAACAACTTTTTCCTATTTTCAAATAAACCCTCGTTACCAAAAAGTTCCTTTCGTCGTACTGAGTGTGGTAAGTAATATTTCGACACAAGCCTACGATATTACTACGATATTACTACAGCTTTCAGTAAGTTTGAGTTTTTTTACTTCCGCAACGGGGGTGCGTTGCTACAGCCGAGTATGGCAATTTCCATTTTTATTATCGTGTGAAATAGATTGGTAAAACATTTTGCGCAAACCCCTTATGGTAAGATATGGATATTTTGAATGCCACAACTTGAAGTAACATTTTGATATTTTTCATCGAGTGATCACGAATTCAATGTAACTTTTTTCAATTAATATGTTTAAATTATAACCAATGCATACCAACGCCTTATTCTTTAAAAAACTACAAGCTGATTGATACACTCACTCATTTAATGCTTTTTATAATATCACAACTACGTGAGAAAATGTCAGTCTGGCGTAGGTTGTAATTACACAGTGTGTAAAGGCAATGTGTGAACAGTGGGAAATGTTGTAGAATATTTGTTCTTGGTGTAGGCAGCTAGAAGCAGTCGCTCCGACGAGACGATAATCTTGGTATGTGAAAATGTATAGCTTCCACAGACGAAGAGTTAGAGGAGATTGATCTACTCTTTCTAAAATCATGCTGTGCATCAGATAGCAGGCCACTAACAGGAGGATAGAGTTGCTCAAAATAGCACAATTCGAAAACTTTGGCAAAATTACTAATACAAGCCATAGTTTGAGATATTATTTCTTGCACCCATCTTGAAAACTGGAGTTATAATAGCGTGGCAGACCTGCAGACTTCCGGGAAGCTAGCAGTACTAACAGAGGGGTTAAAATTGTAGCACCAAGGATAGGCCAAGGCATCTGAACAGTCCTTAAAAGAAAGCAGGCATTAAATTCTGGCCCCGCGGTCATTTTTGGTTCCAGATTTCTCAGGGATGTTAGTACCTATGATTCAAGGATATGCGTTACATATACTCAGTGACATATAAACTGCACCACCAAGAAGGGGTGGGAATTTTTGGACCAAATTTGGCAGGAATAGTGGACTAGTCCAGGGAAATAGTTGATTAAAATTTGAAACTCAATTATCAAGTAGTCATGGGATTTTTGACGTTTGTGTCATTTTTTAGAGGTGGTGATAGACAAGCAATTATCGAGTCATTTTTTTGAATTTGTTCCACTTTTTTGGATCCCGTTCTTTAGTTTAAAGTGTTTCAAGTGTTTAATGATGCCTAGAGGAAGGAGACCTCAAGTTTACCAGCAGTTGAGTGACTTTGACCGAGGCCGGATTGTTGGTTTACGAGAAACAGGTTTTTCGTTTAGAGAAATCGACAACCGTTTAGAGACGGCACCACTCAACAATAATGCGTGTTTATCAAGCGTGGTCTGAACATGGGGTTGAACGTCGGAGAAGAGGCACTGGGGCTCAAAGACGAACCAATGAACGCCAAGATCGCCGCTTAAGACTAATGGCCTTGAGAGACCGATTCTCTACAACTAGATCAATAGCTGATCAATGGTTAGCTGAACAAGGTCGTCCGATAGGCTTGCGAACAGTTTATCCTCGAATAAGAACCTTTGGCTTGCTGTCTTACCGCCCACATCTTGTGCTACCCCTCATTGCTCAACATCGCCAGGAACGTTTGGCCTGGTGCACGGAAAGACTTCAATGGAACTTGGAGTGGCATCGAGTTGTCTTTAGTGACGAATCGCAATTTTGTTTAGGAATGCATGATGGTCGGATGACTGTTAGACGAAGACGTGGAGAAAGGCGCAATCCTGATTTTTCGATTGCGAGGCATATTCACCGAACTGTGGGGTTGATGGCGTGGGGTGCTATTGCTTACGGCAGTAGGTCACCCTTGCTCTTCATTCGGGGCAGTATGACCGCCCGACGCTACATTGACGAAGTGGTAGAGCCACATGTTCTTCCATATCTTCGAGGGTTGGAAGACCCACTTTTCCAGCAAGATAATGCACGACCTCACATAGCAAGGGTTTCTCTTGACTTCTTTGAAGAGGCCAATGTTAATATTTTGCCTTGGCCGCCAAGATCTCCCGATTTGTCGCCCATTGAGCACGTGCGGGACATGATGGGTAGAAGATTGAAGAATCTACCGAACCCACCGTTGACAATAGAAGCTCTACGGCATGAAATACAGGTTGCTTGGGATGCCATACCCCAAGAAGACATTGATCACCTGCTGGAATCTATGCCAAGGCGGGTCTATGAGTGTATCAGAAATAGGGGCGGACCAACACATTATTAAAGAAAAATCAAAAGGATGAAGTGTTTTCTTTATCAAATTTTAATCATTTGTTACCTTAGACTAGTCCAATGTTTCTGCCAAATTTGGTCCAAAAATTCCCACCCCTTCTAGGTGGTGCAGTTTATATGTCACTGAGTATATATTGTTTGAATTAATATGATTTCATTGATACTAGCAGCTTGAGAAGAAGTGGTGTAGCAGCTTTGAAAGAAATGTGCAAAAGCGTTTACAACAGCTTGATTGTCGGAAATGAGATTATCTTCATAGTAAAACTCGTTGGGAACGCTATTACTATTCTTTTTGCTATTTATATAACTCCAAACGCTTTTGGGATCACCACTGATGGAGGATTCGATTTTATTCATGTAGTTAATATACGCCTGGCTGATTTTTGATTTGACCGAGCGCCTGAAGTAAGAAAATTCATTATAAGATTCGACATTACCTTTCAATCTGTATTATCACCAGGCTTTGGCTTTAGATTTTATTGCTTTGATAATGTTAGAGTTATAGTATGGTGGATTCTAATTTCTGCATGCGTGTGATGCTTTAGGAACGTATAGACTAAAGATGTTATTTAATGTATCGTAGAACGCATTGACAGCACCGTCAACTAAAGTTTCGTTGATCAAGAGACTACTCACATTGTTTGAAAACTCTAGGTCTAGTATCCCATTTTGATCATTTGGTATAGAATTACGCTGGGGGATGTCCAAAAAATTAGGAAATTCTGCTAGAGCCTTAACTTTGCCAGTAGGTGGTAAGCCCCGACGGCAAAAGGCATAATCTAGGACATTAAACTCACCTATTACTAAGACATCATCATGATTGCAAGCGCATTCCAGGACAAAAAGCGAGGGCTCTTGTTATCTTATAACAAGAATGTAAAAGTTTTTCAGGTGTATAATTAGTTTAATAATAATTTTAAGTCTCGGGTATTTTGATAATATATTAGATTTATATGTTTACTACCGTTGCGCTTGTCTCTGTTGACCTGACACGATTGACGCACCGATGCGAGGTTGACTTTACAGTCCGAAAGTTTGCGACCCTCACCATATCTTGGATATGTGCAGGGTTTAAAGCAAGATTTGAACCCTGATGATACACATCAATCGCGTCTAAAACAGCACAGCTGTTGTATCCAATCAGCAGATTACCAACTTTAATCATCTTAGCATAGCATGTTTTGTCCAGTTCGATTGTATTATTATTCTGTAATCAAAATAGCTTTTTCTTATCCCTGTTTGCTGAAGTTTTTATGTAATTATAATTCATGGCAGTTAAAATTAATGGAACAATTACAGACGTTTAGATTGAAATCATCGAATTAAACAAATTGATTTTAAGTAAAACATCAATACAACGAACCCTAACAAATTAGATTGCAACAGGTTACATTGTTAAATAAAATTAAAATAATACTCCACTTTGCAATATAAGTTTGAAGCCTTTGAAAATAAGAATCGTACACTTCCAAGCGTACCAGAAATAAAAGCATTAATCAAGAATTACAAACGTCAAGAAGACAAAGAAAACTTTCTTGATAAGAATATCAACTACATTGAATTTCATGGGAGGCACAGGTAATTGCAGGAACTTCGCCGAGATAACACACACATATAAATATCGCAACAAATGTATGTTGGCAAGTAACTGAATAAAACTCGTTAAATTTACATCGTGTTCGTTGATACAAATGAAATCCTTACTGTAATTAATCAAAATGTCCTTAAAAATCCCTTTGGCGAATATCGAAAATATGATTAACCTTCTGTATGAATCATCGCAATAGATAAAATGCACTGCATAACCAGAATCAAATTATTCTTCGCAAAAGCCATGCACGATTCCACCAAGGTTTAATTGGCTGAACACGTGTTATTCTTCAAATTATAGTATCAAAAAGTTTATAATGATTATGAATAAATTTATTGCATATAAAATATATTAATTTAATGATAATGTATGGCTTATATTTTTAGATACCTCTTAACTTTAATCGATTTTGCATAAACCAATCAGTTTCTCGTTTATTTTTTATAATTTTTGTGTCGTTTTGTAATCTAAATGTAAAATTGGATCAACTTTTTAATTTGAATGGTGATGTTTTGTAATTTTTAAACTGAGTTTTGTTTGTTTTACTTGCATTCAGATCTAATAAATAAAGCTTTGAATTATTTTATTTGTGTTTTCTTTTCACGACCATGACAGTTTTCTGTGCTTTATTTAACGAGTAAATTTAATTAAAAATTAAATACTATTACAATACATATAAATATATATATATATGCTCACTTTCACATGAAATACACCACCCATTAAGAATTAGACAACAATTTTGAAACTTCGGTAAAATAATGCTTTACTATTAACTCAGAAACAATGAAACAAAAATTAACATCTTTCAAGAAAAAGCTAGTAGTGGGTTGCATCCCCACGCGCAGCTATGCATGCATTAACTCTTCTAGCCATGCTCTCTATTAAGTGGTCGATGTCCTCGTGGGGTATCTCGCTCCATGCAACCTCTAGATGGTGTCGAAGTTCATCCAGATTGTCAGGAGGCCTAGATACTTGTCCTAGTCATAGACCCATCATATGGAGACCATGGCAAAATCTGCAATCCAACCAGCTCTAGGAACCTTCTTGTAACCACAGCATTTTGCAAAGTCTGCATGAAAGGTACTAACACCGGTTCCAGAAAGTTGCCGATGTAACGATGTGCGTTTAGTGTGCCTGGAATGAACGTAAGAGTTGACCTTCGTCCAGCACATATCGCCCACCCTCCATAACCATAACCCCAGGTGTTAAGGCTGTGTGTCGTCTTTGAACGAACTCCAAATTTCGTCTGTCGTCTGTCAAGTTTCTCTTGCAGTTTGGCAAAACATTTATGTTTACAAAGTTTGACAAAATGTCCTACAAGTTAGAATTGCGAAATAGTTATTTACGAACCAAATGCGGGAAGACAATGTTCCCGCATGTCTTCACGCATGATGATTGTACAATATTTTTTGTACAAAAATTTTAATGAACAAGATACATTCAAAATAGTCATTTTGTATATTTAAATTCTTATCTGATCGGAGTCCGTATATGTGAAATGTTGAGACATTTTACAATCATATTCACATTATAAATATCCAATGGTCAATTAGGTACTTTCCAAGTCATTCAATGACCTTTTTTCACTTAGCATACCAGTCTAGTTTAGATTTCAATTTCCAATTGCCAAAACGTTACGATAAATGTACATAAAAATATTTAAATCTCAATTTATCCTAACCTACAATAAATTAATTACTTCATGAATTTTAATAATGTTAGTGCTACTTACATTATGTTCTCATAAACTGAAACATTCCACTTGTCTTTCGATTTTTTAGTGAATTGTCCTGTATTTACTTCACATTTAATTCATACAAATTTTGATATATGCATTTTATTGAGTCCGTAATAGATGGCGCTCAAAATGTTTTTAGGAGAAAATTAAAAATTCAGCGTTCTTTTGAAATTGTAATCAGAAATTTACAATACCAATGCGCTGGCAATTGTTTGGCGTGTTTGGACCATCATCAATGAAAAGAGAGAGCATGCCAAAGGTGAGTGCCCGATGCGTACCAAGAATGTTTTCTCCATTCGATAAACACCGTCTAGTTGAAACTTCTCAACGATTTTGGTGCTTTGTGAATGATAAGAGGAAGAAACTATGGAGAAACTTTCAAGTGGTGATGAAACGTGGGTTCATCGCTATGATCCTGAAAGCAAACAGAAGTCGATGCAATGTTAACACAAAGGCTCGCCAACGCCCAAAAAGTATAAGCTCCAAACATTCGGCTGGTATGGTTACGGTTACTTTTTCTGGGGCTCAGAAGAAATTTTATTAATGGCCTATTAATGGTCGTAATTGCCACATCAGACTACGATGGAGGCTAAGTATTAAGCTGATATAAATTTCAAATGGAAAAACAAAAAGGAAGATTCAAAAATTGAATTCTGCTTTATATGAGAAAAGCCTAGGATTAAATGTTCTTCTGTTGCTTTCATTACTTTCATGCTTACGCATAAGGCAATTAAAATATTGATCCCATAATAGTTATTACCATACATAACGCCTATTTTAGCTACTGCCACAGAATACATTCACAGTTTACCTTAATTTGTTCACACGCATCTACAAAAAGAAACCTTTTCATTCTTTTTATGCCTTTATTATGTTGTTTTCTGTAGACTGATTTTTTAAAAATGTATTAGCCAGATTTTGTCCAAAGCTGTTGATTATAATTGTTATCAGACATGTAGTTAATAATTGTTAAAAAAATAATTTTACCGAACAGGATATAAAATACAGTACTAAATAAAATTTATTTAACAAGTGAATAATGAAACTTTTTATATAATTGACATTATATGTATTATAACAATTCATAGGAAACAATGATAAGTTTCAACATTACGTTGTTTACTAAATCCGTTTGATAAAATTTGTAAATGTACTTACATTTGTGACATACACTTTTACTCCTACATTATTGCATAGGTATTTTCGGCCAACGCTATAAAAATTTGCAATTACTTCGCTGTCGTCGGAAATTTTTTCATACTCACATTTCATAAAAGTGAATGAATGATAATTCTACTCCTAATTATAGGTTTTTTCGTTTCCTGTAGAATGCAAAATTGCCACTACTATCCTCGGGTTGATTTAACTGAATGAACTGATCTGTAAAGGTTGAACATGTACGAAAAATGTGAATAACGAGTGATATGGTTGAGTTATGGTGTTAATGTGGCCTTATTATAGTTTGTAACCTTTATTGATCGGCTTGTGTTAGAAGCAATAGTCCTGTAACAAGCATCTATCATATTTTCATTGGATATATCGGTATAATTTTATATAATTTTATCGACAATTTTGTTTTGAATTTCATAATGTAAAAATTTTGGTGGAAATTTATGACACCGTCATGTCGTCGTATGCCTTTTGTTTTTGGATCGCGCAAAGTAAACGTTCTCTACAGAGCGAAATAATGATCGACGTTGATCTAGCGAGACATTTTGGGGAAATTGTATCCCTGTATTTGAGCATCGCTCCCGGTGTGTGGGTTTTGCACCATCGATCAAGATTACGTTGGATTTCTATGGAAACCTAATTCCATTGTGGATATAATTTCGGTTTTGTAGAAAACGTGGATCGTCATTTTTGTGTACTTTGCAACACGCCGTGGTAAAACATCGTAAAGTGCTATTTTTCTTCCTTTACTTCCCAAAAAAACTATGCTGATCACTGATCACCGCCAATGCTTCATACGCTTTACGTATTTTACTTTTTTATATGCTTTCCAAATTCCACAATCGATTGTAGATCATTTGATATTGATTGATATGTTCCTCCATAATAGACCATCGATTTTTATTAATATTTATTAAATGTTAAAGATAAAGTTTTTATATTCTGTTCAATTAACGTTGATTTCAGTAATTTTCAGTAATTTTCCCTATCTTATTGTGCCTATAAGCGATTGTGTAAGTTAATTAGCATTTTTTATGGTTGGTACTAAATGTAATAACATCCGAAGTACAGAAATTATTCCCTAGTTCAGAAACACAATGCCCCCCCAACCGATTGAGTTTGTCGAGTTTTATACCAAACGGTCCGAGAACAACCAACCAACCAAACATTATTATGAGCTTGCGTTTTGCATATGGACAGCACGGTAGATATGCAGTGGACGATGCGACGAAGGAGCAGAGTCCTGAAAATCGAAACGAGTACTGTTAAAGGTGTTCACGAACGAATGTCGTTATTTATTTTATCTACTACCATATCGTAATGTCAAACTTTATGACATTCATTCGGATGTCGTAATGGTATACTTTACCGCACTAGTGCGGTAAAGTGACAACAACAAAATTAAACATTTATTATCTATTTATTATAAACATTAATTGTACATTTCTTACATTTCGAAATATTAATTCCAGCTAAACATGAATCAACACAATTAGTATTGGCAGAAGAACCTTGAATATTTAATGTATTTTCATTTTCTCCCATAATTTGGTTAGAAATTTTCTTTTTGTTTTCAGTAGAGGTTTCTACATAGCCTTCTGCAACGCTCGATGATTTCTATCCCCATATCTATATCACCACCTGCATCGACCAGCAAGGATGCTGATGACCTTCTAAAACAGTGACCTGTATAGTTTCTGACATCCGACAATCCTAGGAACGTTGCAATTTCTTTTGGCATGCACCCAATTGTATTTATACCTACAGGTTGAGATGTGCATTTGCCATTTTTGTATAATACAAAAAAACGACTTTCAGACATTGGACGAAGATGAAAGTAATTTCGAAAAGTATCCAAGCAGTCAAAACCTGCAATATTTCCTTTAGTAATTGCAAATTCTCTGATAACTTTGGTTTTAGTAATTGGTATGATAATTTTAATGAAAGCACAAGCAAAGCTGTTATCATAAATGTCTGTTAATTTTAAATAAGTTAGCTCTTCTCTACGACAAGTTCCGAAAATACCAATAATTAAACAAACCTGTAACAGATCAAAGTATTCTCAAATCAATTTTTAAAGAATGTAATACCTTCATCATTAAATATTGATCGTCATTGGCTTCTTGCAAAAATCTGTGTATTTCATATTTTGAAAATACATTTGACTTTTTTGCTTTATATTCATCGCTATTTCTTAATGAAAAAGTTGTTCTTAGCATGGAATAATGTGTCCATAAAGTAGGCGCTTTATTCGTTTTGGCTTTAACGGAAAAGTAAGCAAGCAGAATTTTCTCTGAAACAGCATCTCCCACCATTTTCATTTTGCACCATTTTTCAAATCTTGAGTATTCCAACATGTACCTTTGCTCAGATTTAGCAGGTATAAGAGTTGAAAGTGCTTCGTTTGCAAGAATTTCTACATCGGAATGATGAAAATAATTCTCAGTGTCACTCATTTTTATAAAGAAAAAATGTAAATAAAAGTTTGTGTCTAGCGTTTCTAAGGATACTTACTTTAAAGATATCAAACTACTGGATTATTGTAATTTCACGAAACGTCAAATCCGTGATGATTATTATTAAGGTTTTTAAATTACTTTTATGGTAGTAGGTAAAACATTGTACGACATTCGTAACGTAACGCATTATTACGAAACTTGATAGGTTGTCCAACTCGACCTGGCGGTCTCGTTGGACAATTTTCCCATCTCGTTTCGTAATATGGCGCGCTACGATACTTATATCGTAAATATCTATTATTTCATACTGTGAATAATTTAATTTTTAATATGTACATTTGACATTTTTTCGATAACGTCAACATGTGACATTAATGAGTTCCAGTTTAGATAGTCTTGGAATGACAGTTTCAGGAAATTCGTAATGTAAAATTACTATAAATATTTGTAAATAATCAATTAAACCCTGCGGTTGCGTGAGTAATTCATGTTGTTCCATGTTTTCTTAAAAATAAAATGTGACAAAAAGGTTTAATATGGGGTTTTATTGAGTTAAAAATAACAGTCCGGTAAGTGTTACTTAGCAACATTTACCTCTGCTCTGATGTCGTTATAGCCCATTTACCGGACTCAAAATGGAACGGAAAATTGAATTTACTGGATAGTATACAATAAAATTGTTTGAAGATACTGGTGGAGTGGTTGACTATCGGAGATCTGGTCGTCCACGCAGTGTACAAATTCCCAGAGTTACTAAAGCTGCGAAGAACCGAATTCATAGAAATCCTCTGCCGAAGCAGCAAATATTGTACATTCGTAGGAAATGAATATATCAAATATATCAAATATATCTACTTCTCGCATCACTAAATATGACTTGGGACTTCTGGTTTACAAAAGACATACCGGCATTACGGCGGCATTGAAGCAGAAACGCGAGCAAGTATCAAAAGCACTGGTTCGTCAGTACGCGAATGACGGCCATAGAAGAATTATGTTTACAGATGAGAAAATTTTCATGTGGAGGAGTCGTTCAATAAAAAAATTGATAGGGTATATGCTCAGTCATCTCGACAAGCATCGGAAGTGGTTCCTAGAGTAGAAAGGGTAACTATCCTGTTTCTGTGATGGTATGGTGGGGAGTTGCATATCATGAGGTCACAATGCTCCAATGCTCCACGGAGTCAAAACCTCAGCAATGGTGCAGCAATCCGACGTTTTAGAGATATTTGTGAAGCCACTAAACAAAACATTGTTTAAAAACGAACCGGGCCCTTTCAGCAACTCTTGATTGGTCTTCTGCTAGACCAGATCGCTTTGATTATAAGTTATGGTATGTATTAGAGAGCATGGATTTGGTACGTACTGCGATAGACGCTTGGCCTGTCAGCTTTCGGTCGTACTGGAATGCAAGCGGCGGCCATTTTGAGTAACCTTATTTTCTATTATTCTCAAATATGCAATAAATGAAAATACAAAAAAATATTTCAAAAAACGTTTGTCGTTTATATTTTATCACGAAAAACCGTGTACCAGATCTTTTGAAACTATAAAGTATATTGTATATAATACATTTATATTTTATGAACATTATTCCCATTATTTCCTACTTTCCTTTCCTTTCCTTCATCACTTGTGTTTTCGCTCTTTGTCCTTTCTCTCTTCTTGTAGCCTCTTTAGCTTCCAGAATTCCTCCATCCCGCCTCCTATCTCATTTGAACTTTTTTCCAGTTTTTACCTTACTCATTCTCTCTTCACCACTCAAACGTATCTCGTCACATTCTTCCATCCAGCACTTCCATCCATCCATCCATCGCATAGAATATGCTCTTGTCCTATTCATCCATCCAATATTTGTTGCCGCTCTCTTCATTGCCGCTTCTAAATTTCGCAATCATACACTCTTCAGCTCCCGCTGAACCTCTCCTCTACTATATACCTGTACCTTGCTTCAAACAGTTTACCACTCCTCTGCCACTACCTGTCCCTCCGCCTCCGTTACCGATATCCCTGCTTTTTCATACACGTTTGTCCCTTACTCCTCATATCTTGATAATTCGCTTGGCTTTTCTTGTATTTAACTCTCCCAGCATAATTTTTAGCAACTTGTGCTCTCCCCTCCCATTGCTAGAAGTTCATATCTAACCATCCTTATCCCTACCGCCTTCGCTATGCTCACTCTCCCCGTCTCTTGCAGTACTTTATACTCCGTTGATCTTTCCAAATTCAGCGCCACCATTGTTAATTCCGACAACAAGCGAGATTCCTTCTAATCCATTCTCCTCTTTTACACCCCATACTTCCGCTCCGTACATCAATATGTACCTCACATATGTTTCCGTACCATCAGCATTTCTTCAAATTTACACTCTCTTGTAGTACACAGACTCCCCATCAATCCTCCCTCTGCCTTTCTGGTTCTCCCACATATATAATTTAAGTGTCCACTATAATGGTGGCTAGCTGTCACCACACACTACTACCATTCATTTACCTCTTCTATTTCCATTCTACATTTACACCCGTCTTCTGGAGGACACTAAACAAGTTTTGAGAAAAAGAGATAGAGATAGATTTGTCCATCAGTGTTATTCAATGTATATTTTAATTTCCTCCGTTTCCAGGGCTTCCTATAAGAGGGTGCACAATGCACATACCAATTATAATTTTGTACTCGTAATATTAAAATGTTTAAATATGGGGTTCAGCAGAAATATGTTGTTTCGCTCATCAAATAATAATATTTGCATTTAAATTAAGTTTATCGTCGTCATGGGCATATTTATGGATATTTTATTATTATACCAGTGTAAATGATAATATTCATTATTTAAAAATAAATTAAATAAATAAATGTGTATGGAATAATTATTAAGTAAAATTTCTACGAAATTCTGAAAAATTGCATTTAGAAAATCATACAAATTTCTGGCATTGTAACCGATTAAACTTAACTTTTTCCTTGGGTGGCATTTAAATTTTAATGGTTTTTTTATAATATTCATTGCTTCAATAACAAGGTTAAAGTCACGGAAAAATATAAAAGCTTGCCGTGGCATTGCTATGTCAGTACACCTAAGTTTATGTTGTTGAAAACATGTCGACAGCGCTGCAATACATTTCGGTCTTCTTGCTCGCATGCACGTGCACAAGTGCAGCTAAATTACGTGAGTTTCTTACTTTCATTACAAAAGCAATGATAAATAGAATAAATTTTTGCAATGTTATTAATTTAATTTGCAGATTTTTTTTCATTTTCAATTTGCGAATGTCTACTATGAGAATTAAATCAGTATAAACGAAAATGCACTTCTTTCCAAATTGCATCTTTAATCGGTCCAATCTCTATACCAATTTCAAAGTAATGTTTTTATATAATTTAAAAAAATGGGCCAACTTTTTAGGAAACCAATTATTTTATCATTAAAAAGAAATTATGACGTTTGAAACGTAGACTTATTTACTCAAAAATGTTGTATTAGCAAATTCCGTATCCTACATATCCATTTTTTGAAATAATTAATTGAATTAGCATGCTTTCTGCGATATTTTATTTTACATTATATAGTATACAGCAAATTACATCAAAATTAAGATAATATATTTCATTAATGTTGGAAACGAGTTACAATATACTTATAATAAAATATCACACCTAGATATTTGAAATTATACTTATTAAAATTATGTTTGTAGCCAAATTTATAACGCCCTGTAACCGATTCTCAAATGATCTCGATGATTGTGCAACCAAAGAGGCCATAAAAGTACTGCCAGAGATATTACAAGGTGAGGATATTTATTCATGAAATGCATAGAGTTAATTTATATGTAAGTTCGTTGGTTTTGGCAAATTTGACCTCGCTCATAAGAAGAATGTATTGTATTTATTTCCTTAATAATAATTTATGGTATCGCCGTATTAAAACAGGTTTGAATTCACGGTCTCTAAAGTCGTTGCAATAATTCAAAGTAGTGTCGACCGGAGCTTTGTTTTGAATATAGTAACCAAAGAAATTTTCGGACGAAAACTGGTAATGTATTAAATATGCGACGAATGTGTAGCCACGCCTCCAATGTTACTTGATATGCTATTTAACTATTCGAATGAACGCACGATAAGATCTAAGAAAACATAAAAAAAACAAACCGTATTATTGATACATTGTGTGTACATTGCGCATTTAATTGGTTGAGTGCATTATATAGACACACATGATATGTCTATAACAATATATCGTTTATATATCATTTGTACAATATAATGTAAGAAAATAATTGAATGGAACAAATTTATAATGTTATATACATATATACGATTTCTAGTTAAATAATAAATAAACTGTGATGAAAATTAAGTAAAATTTTCAAAAAGTAACAATAGCAAGAAAATATCAAAACGCTTACACTATATGGTCAACTGAAAAGAAATTCTCTTCAAACATAATTAGATTCATCATGAATTTCATTTATATAGTTGTTTTACCGCTTATTACAAATCGATAAATGTCCATAATATGTATTACTATCGTGTAATTTAAATTACTTTTTACCATTTTAATTAAGGTGAACATATAAAAAGGTATAAAGTCATTTTATATCGCGGTTTCCAAGATTGTATATCGTACTGACCTTTGATTCGAAATAAATTTGACACGGGGCAAAACGTATTTTCCGTTTTTCAATCAATGTAACAGTATATGTACGCATACATACTGGCACAAACACACACAAATATAAACATTTATATAATTATTGTACAAATTCTCGACTGTAAATCTCTTAAAATGGTACGTATCTTGTATCATGAGCAGACGAATTAGATTGCTTGACAAGCATTTAGTGTGCTTGACAAGGGTTTCCGAAACACCTTATTGCAAAAAAAGGTGTCGCAATAACCTTTAATATTGCTAAAGGTGTTTTATTCGACGACTAACTGCTCATAATACAAGATAAGTCCCATTTTATATATATTATATATATTGAAAATATGTCGAGTCAAATATGACTGAAAATGGATAAGAATGGATAAGTTACATTAAAGGTGAACTAATCTTACACATTAGACATTATGAATATTAATTAACAAGAAGTTTTGGTGGCCACTAGATATAAAGATATACAGCTATTTCAAGGTTCCGGGTAAGAGCTACTGATGAAGTGCAATAATACACAAACAATATTGTCTAGCGATCACCCATTTAGTAGTCTTCATGGACCCGTTTAATTAATGTTCATAATACCTTTAAGGTGTAAGATATGTAAATCTTAGAGTGTGTATGTATTGTAAGCGTGATAACAACTCTCAGAAAGAAAATCTGACTGCCTTTTCCCTAGTTGTGCTTCTGTTTCGATTTAAAAATAAATATTCGTTTGATTTATGCGACACCCGTTCGATATCCAACGGGAATCAAACAGATCCGAAAATCGTAGCAGGCTTATATATATATATAAAGATTCTCACCCAACGCTTATTTAAAAGCATACCTTTCAGAATGTTTTCGTTGATTTGATTATTTCTGTTTTCATTGATAGTTTGGATCTAATTAACGATTTTTAATTGAAAACAATTTAGTTATGCGTGAGTTAAAATTTTAATTGAATTAACATTTACCGTTGATCTCGCACATTTTGAGTTGGATGAACATACAGAAACAGGTCGGTTTTACTTATTTTTAAGCACACTTGTTTTGTCGTAACTGTTATTGCCTATTTTAAACCTGTAAAACGGTTTAAACAATGCGTTATTTAACAACCACAAACGTTGCTTTGACGTTTGAAATGACGTGATGCAGAACGATACGCTCACTGCGTGTCAAAAATAACGTCTGCATGCGCTGAAAATTATTTTTACTTTATACTTGTGAATTTTTGATTTGCTTAATTAATTTCCAAGAATACTGAATGTTTAATTACATGTGCGCAGTCTTTGTTATATTATGACTTAAATTAGTCTAAGTTATGTTTATGTTAGTTCTCTAATTGTACCTATAACTGTACCTTGGTTTTCAAGCATTCCTTGAAATTTCCATTTTACGAACTGAAATATTCCTATTTGGAAATTTCCCAGCCTTCTGAGCATAATCTATGTAACATATTTTGTTTAAAACCCATTATTTTCTTAATTTTTATTATTAAATCTTAATCACAACCTAGTGACCGTACCACCAAAATAATCGTTAATTCATTCTCTAAATTCTTTTACACAATACTCACCGTTTGACTCCATTTTAACACAAATATATGATAGTCTAAGATGGTTCGATCTCCTTAGTAAGTCAAAGTTAAAACGTACCGTTATCGTAGTTTTTTATTGAATAGTTGACATTTCGCGATTTAATTTTTTTTTTATATTGTGTACCTCTTTAATAGTTTAACATTGATATTAGACGATTGTTGTGACATTTTGGTATATTGGTAATTTTTCCTCTTTAAGATCAAATATAATATTTATAATTGTATGAGTAAATAAATACAAACACAATACTGTAGTCAGATATAATTTAAAACCCACAGGTTGTACACATGTTCCCAGGAAAAACATTTTAAAACTTAAAACACTATCGCGCCCTTATGCGAAGTGAAGTGAATTAAAGTTCTTTCCAGGGAAAGTACATTTAATATGAATAATTGTATGTACCATTCTTATTATATTATAGATTATATTTCTCTGTAGAATGGTGTTTACTGCTCATAATTATATTCCATAACCCATGTCACCATATATATGAGATCGGATCATTAGTTGTAAGTTGCAAATATCTTTCATAACCAGAGTTGGGAGCAGTAATTGTTAGCAATTTTTTTTGGCATATTTGTTCCTTAATGTTATCATCTCTTTGTGATGGGGCAATACACAAGTTACCAAATTTCTTAATAATGTAACTTTTTGCAATATCACTAGGTATTTAATACGTAATTGAAATGACGATTTTAAAATACAATGCCCACGAATACAGTTTTATCGTAAATACAAAAGTTTTCATAAGAGATATGCTTCAAAGTATAATTTTAAATTATAGATACCATAGACGAATGTAAAATACATAACCAAATAAAGAGTTTGGAAATAATATCATCGTTTGCTGTAAGTGTGTGTGTTGGTAGTATATACGAGTAAGTCCTAAATTGTATATAGGAAATGTTTGTGTTAATAGGTTTAGGACTTAATATTCAATCGAATTCCATCTTGTCCCTCCCCTCTTCTTGGGTTGATACAATTTATTTTTATGGCAACTTACCGATGGAAAAAAAGATGTTGCATCAAGTGATACAAAATCTCACCTTTATCTCGTCTTTAGTTTCAGTGACCACCTCGGCAGTGGATTTGTCTTTAACTCTGTATTAGGCCCCTCTGATATTAAATGTTTGACTTTACCACGTCCATAATTACTAGCTTCTTTTTGTCTGCTTATGAAAACAAGCAGTTTTTTTTTCTGAAATCATCATTACCACCAAATTATCTTAAATTAATTAAAGATGTACAAAATTGTACAGAATGATATAGTTACGAAAATATTTTCATACAAAGAAATACAAATATTTTAATAAATTCTGACAATGAACCTCAGTCAAGATTATTTGAATTACTTGATTTATGTTAGATCAGTTTTGCTACGCTAACCATGTGAACATTACACTACACGCTTCGTTATGTTTTCTACTAAGTTTCGGGGTATTAATTAAGGTACTATGGTATTTAATTTCGACTTTACTCTTACTCCACTGGCAATTTAATGAAGAGAATGTCTTCAAAAGTAACACCTTAGCTAGTAATATGGAAAACTTAGTCGCATATTCGCATTTCCGTATTCAGATACATATGTTAAAAATATCCATAAAACACTTTGTCGAAACAAAAAAAGTGTAAGTAGTATATTATTTACTGATCAACTACGTCATTTTATATAAATGAGAACTTGAATTTGAAGAATTGGGAATTTAAATATAAATCAAATTATTTTCGTAAAATTTTTAAATTATTTCAATTTATTTACATATGATATGATAGTGTAAAAAACTACGTTTCCGCATTCGATTTGTAGTGGAACTTGGGCCATTTATATTGACTTATTCTACAATCTCATGTTAATGTTTCTTTCTTATTGTTAACTAATAAAATACCCACAACGTTTCCTCGTATAGTCATGTTTTATTTATGATTTTCGCATTATTCATATTAAAAATTCATATTAAAAAAACAAGTTTGACTTGAAGAAAATCATTATTCTTTATCGCTCAATCGGAATCAATGTATTTCTTGAGATTCAAATATGAATACTAATAAATTTTAATTTTGCGTATTCTTTTTATTGCATAAATGAGCCTGAAGCTGATTGGTCTGAAATTGCAATTGTATTTCTCGTATATAAGTGTGTAACTGACAAATTGACTGATTGTTCTAATTATTTTTTTAATATAAAAATTGGGTCATTAGATGCTCATTGTGAATTACCCGAACAATATCAAGAAGAAGAACAGAAAACAACGCAATATCCGTTCTGGTACAAACGAGTTTATCCTGTGATCTATGAAAAATATACATAATCATGAACATTATTGTATTATAGTGTTACAAGTCGTATTTATAATCAGATAATATAGTCGAACCTATTGCTAAAGGTTTCAATATCCTCTAAAGGATATAATCTATTCCAACTCGCTTAGCTGGCCACGTACATTGGTTTTTTTTAAATAACCTGTCATACATCAAACTTGTTGAACAACATTGTTGGTTTTATGCCAACACATGCGTGTATTTGCATTGTTCATTAGATCGATTTAGCACTTTTAATCTTCTTCTCCAATAAATTTTATGTTTGATTTCTCAATTATCACTGTCTCCGTGGTACGCTGATCGTTTCTAATCAACCGGGCGGATTTAAATTAAAAATTCACATACTCGTGTCAAACGGTTGTTCTTCCGATATGTGTTTGATTTCGCATAAATGTTCATAAACACTCGCATCTCAATTTAAACTAGCAGTAAATGTTGGCTGTAATTGACACTAACAATGTTAATAAGGGAATTGCTATTGGAACTGAAAACGCGTTGGGAAGAGGAAAGAATACCAGATGAGTGGAATAAAGCCATACTATGCCCAATATATGAGGCATATTCCCATTTGGCAAGGAGCGTTGGTAGAGATAACTCTTCGACAAAATACAGTACAGGTGAACGGTGATTAGGAACCAAACCCAACCCAATCCAATTCAATTCAATTTCGCTGGGTCGAGGTACTTTGTTAATGGCGTTTAAACTACTGTAATTCTTCTAAGAAGCGCCATAAAGTACCTCAACGTTCAAGTTTCCAAATTCTTCGTGCGTTATGTAAATGACTCCATGAAAAAATAACTGTATACTGAGCCAAGCGAAACGACTTTTCAAACTGAGTTTTATATTGTTCACTAGCAACTCCGGTTGAAGGTACCTATCAGCAGAATCCAACCCAAATCGAACTTCAATTGCTTCCATTGGAGATATTTTAGTTTTTCGGATTTTCGAAACTCGACTGACAGATTTTTACTTTCTTATACTTTGTGTATAACGAAGTATAGGAATCATGAACATTTTCGACCTCGAGATTTTAACGTATATATACGTTTTGTGGTCCCCTGAATCGATTCTGACTATTTTCGGCATGACCTCTTTGTGTGAGAGGGTGTGTATATGCGATCGCTCTACCGCCAAAAGCTATTGAAAATGTGATTATTTATGAACCTTGCAACTTAAGATTTACATCTGGCTCGGAAGAAAACCTCATAGTTTTGAAAGCGATGTATTTAAGTGAGGATTAACTCGCAACAGCTTTTTCCATATCTCGACAACGGTACGAGTTATCGAAAACGTGATTCTTAATGACATTCTAAACAACTATTCTTTGAAAAGTTCTTTCGAAAAATCTAACATTTACTGGAAAATCTTCTACTAGCAACGTACGATAAATATTCATGGGCGCGATCGCACGGAACGTTCACGATTTTGCGTGCCATCCTGATCACGCTACTTTTATGGAAATTTATCTGAGTATAAAAAAGTTGTGGACCAATTTTTATTCTACTATATTTTCTATCGTAGCTGTACCTATTTTTCCTCTTGTGATTGTACACTTTTTATAATAATTCCGCTCTAATCAGTACTAATTTTGTCCATAAACACTTGCCGTGATATCGCTGCTTTGACATCGGTAACACATGTTTATGTTGCTCATATTTATATATATATATATATATATATATATATACATACATACACCGTTTACATATTCAGTCTAGTTTTATCGACTTGAATTATTCATTTCATTAACAGCTATCTACTCACTATCCGTTAGTTATTTATCATTCCGTTCTTCTGATTGTAGGTGGTTTGTTCTTAAACTAATTCCGGTTAAATCTTTTGTTATAGACCAAAAAATGAATTGCTTTTAATTTGTAAATTACGTTAAAATAACGAGTTCAAAAATGTTCATGTTTACTATACTTCCTTGCACATAAAGCATAAAAATGTAAAATGTTCTGTGCGGATCATCGCAGTCACTTTAGATACATTTTTGCTGCTAAAAGTATATTTCACGAGATTCCTCTACAAGTTCTCTTGTTCAAATTAATTTAAAATCTAGTACGTATGTGTGTATTAGTTCGGTTTTTACCAGTCCATCAGAAAACAAACATGGCCCAATTATAGCCATTTCTTACTAGCATATTCGATTTGCCCCACAAATGCTGATGCCATGGGACCCACAGGAGAGTAAACCTGTGCAGTGCCAGATTCTTTCATTCTTATGACACCCTAACGCTGTGTTAGAATTGCACTGCATCGACTGCATATCTAGTAAGGCTTCGTGGCGTGGCGTTCTCTATTCTAGGGAACAGTAAATTTGTGTTTTAAGAGATTCCTCGCCATCCTGTTCGATATTACTATTTTCAAAGGCCTCTGGAAGCCCATGGCAAGATTTCGTTGCTGGAACTAAGGGCTCTTCCAATCCTTCAACAAGTCAGGTATGATCCCCTGGTTTCCCTGAGGATTCATAGGATTTAAAAACCCGTATGCTGCCCCTTCGCTGTTTCTATTAACAGATGCAGCATTAAGGAGATAGTGGTGATGTCGGCGTATAAATCCTGCTTCAGCAGGGCGCTCAGTGAATCAACGACGGGGTCGGACAGGAGGGTAGCCCCCCCCCCCCCCCCCCCCGGATATTCTGTTGCCACCAATGCCCTCGCCAGGAAGAATGTTATATTCATAATCCAATCTCCGTAAACTTGAATCGATTTCACTCATTTATGGATTTAAATGAGGTATTGCTGAAGGTCCTCCGTCGCTCCGATGTCTAAAAAGTTTGCATGACAGATATATCCGTACTGCCTTTCTACTGTTCGTTGACGAGAACTCCCTTTCTGATCTCTCGCCTATCGTGGGCATGAATACCTTACGTTTTAGTTGGCAAATTAATTTTCTCCATTTTAGGTAGTCCATTTGTTCTTATTATTAATCTGATTACTCCATAATCTTTTTCGCTTTTTTGATTGGACATAGGCGACTAAATGGTTAATGAAAATGATTCTGCATACCGGCAACTCCATGTCTAGTGACAGATTCGTCCAACCCAATAATTTTTTTCCAATTTAAGTAAATATTATTATAAAGCAGTTAAAAGCAACAATTTTAGCGAATTCAACAAACCAAAGGCGAGTTCAAGAAGCAGTGCACAATATGTACATAACTCAACAACATTACATTTTTTCACAAATGTATTAAATCATTAAGTGTTTGTGTATTTATTACATTTACCGAGGTTGTGTTATTGCTGAAATAATGTGTTGCTAACGAGTAAAGTGTCACTAACGAGTAAAGTGTCACTAACGAGTAAAGTGTTGCCAACGAGTAAAATGGCACATTACTATATTATTTTCTGCATACTCGCTACATACATGACTGTTTTCCATTAAGTGTACAAAAAATGATTCTTCTGTGAAGTCAAGCCGCTTCTACGATTTTATAAACGATCTGTTTCCCTTTTAAATGTTATTTATTATTTCATTCGATGATTTTCATAAGCGCAACTCAATTTCGATTAACAAACTTTCAATTCATTTTATTTTTATATTTGCTTACTGTCATTTATTTAGTATAACTTCTTTGCCCTTAATTTATCATGAAAAATTTGTATTCATTCACGTTCATGTTGACTGTTCATTTTAATCAATTATTATCATGTCTTAACAAAATTTGTTCATCTATCACAATAATTTTAACGTAAAATAAAAAGAAACACCAAGAGTTAATGGTTGCCTTTTGTAAGTAACAAAGCTAACTATTAACATTTTATTTCAGGAGACAAATTATTAAAACTTCCACCATTGGTACCTTTCAAACTACCTGAAGTAAAATTAGACGTAGGCAATAATTTGAAGGTAAAATTGTCAGATATACTCATCAATGGATTGGACAACCATGAAATTAAAGCTATTAAGTGAGTAGTGGCCATTCCTAGATATTGCTCAAGTATTATCTGTGAACTTATCGCAAGCACGAGAGGTTAATTGTTTATACACAGAAACTTCAAAATCTTAAAAAATAAAATAAATATTTGTAAATAGTTTCTATAAAATTAATTTTTAGATTGGATATGAAGAAAAACCATTTCATAGTGAACGTTTTTATGTCACATCTAAATTTGTTATGCAACTACGATATAGTAGGTCGTATACTAATTCTACCCATCCAAGGAAATGGTCCAGCGAACATAACATTTGGTGAGACGTTTTCAACCCGAATATTTCTATCAACTTGCGTTCAAATTACTTTTCAGTGAATTCCGATTTCACATACAATGTGGATTTCGAGACTATAAAGAAAAAGGGAGACGAATTTTTGACTTTCAAGAATCCCAAATTGGATTTCACGACTGAGAGGAGTTACTACCACTTGGACAATTTGTTCAATGGCGACAAACGATTAGGTAGGCAATCTTGCAATGTTTCATATTAAGAACAATTATCATCTTTCTATTTCAGGCGACGAAATGAACAGGTTTTTGTATGAGAATTGGAAAGAAGTGAATAAGGATCTATCTCCGGCTATAGGTGAAGTCGTAAGTGCCATTGCAACTTCCCTAGCAACTGGGTATTTCGGCCAAATACCATTAGATGAAGTGCTGCCGATTAATTAGAAACACGATACTAAAGGTTGCTCATTATTAGCAATCAACAAACTGTAGGACGCAGTTACATTGTGTGGTGGATATGTGATAGTATTATACAGGAAGTAGAATTAGAATTTGATACAAAGAAATTTGAGAAATGTTTTAGCCGAAACGGTTCTGAAGAAAGGCAGTAAATGACAATACGTTCAATAAATTTTTATTAAAAATAATATTTTAAGTCGAGCAAAAAAAAATAATTCAGCTCGATTTCAATTAAATTGACCTGTCGTTTTACAAATCAACGAAAGCGAATGAATAGACTGCTTATTTGTATGTAAATGAATACAGTGTTTCAATTGAGTGAAGCAGAAGCTGGAACGTTTATGACTTCGTGCTTATAAAATTGATCTCAATAATAAACATTGTGTATTTTGCTCCATTTTATAATTGGTCAATAAATTTATGATCATCGCGTTCAAAATGTGGTTACACTATTCATGTGGACTACAGTTGCAAAATGACTCAAACATGAAAGATTATTTTTTACTGAACTGAACGCTGACACACATTATGCCGTTTACGCAGCAAATTGAATAAATGTAGACTGGCGGATTCACTTTCGTTGAATCGCAAAAGTACGGACCAGTTTTCTTGACACCACATTAACAGCGTTACACCTTAATCGTGCTGGATCAGTACCTCCGATCAATAAACTGGGCTAAAACGGACCGACGCTAACTTATTTACGTTTAATGTATCAATGTTCAAAATCTCATTCTACACCTGTTACATTAGTTAATTGAATGAATTATTTGTTTAATAAAAACATACACCCGTGCTCATGCATTTTATTTCCAAATATTTTCTAGGTAGTGCAAAGATGAGAACAATACATATTGTTGTTGTTGTATATATTAATATTTTATTGAGTTAATTTGGATCCTAGCAATCCAGTGCGAAATATTCGCTACAATTATTTTGTTTAGATACTGAGAATAATTTGAATATGTAATTAGTTCCAAATTCACGACAGGTCGGGTACAGATAGTTTCGGCAGATGCGCCAGGCGCTAATTGTTTATGGCATATTTTCCCCATATTTGCAAACTAGAAACTCTTGTACGGTCACGTACAAGGCCGTCATTTTACGACTGCCACATTTAAATAAACCATTACCGAACTTTCTTGGCCATTTAAATTATTACATGGCATGCACTCGCGGGATTTTAGATGAATCCTTTTAGAATCGGTGACCCAAATGTCGGGCAAAACATCCCTTTCCTTCATCACAATCAAATGCATTTTCTGGCCAATCATGGCAAGTTCTTCGTCCAATACCGCCTTGCACCAAAGTGGGGGCATTTCCCTCCAGTGTTACAAGCGAACTTTACTATTTAAGGAGCGTTTTCGCCATTGTCATTATCATTATTGAAGAATAGCCAAACACAACAATCGCAGTATCCCATCATTATTCAAGACAACAGTCAAATAGTATCACACCAATATTATTCAAGACAACAGTCGAAGTGTCATACCATTATTATGCAAGATAACTTGAGTAGTAACACAACAGTGTTAGTCACTTAAGTATTGAGCAATTAGCAAATTAGCAAACAGTAGCTTTCATTATTAAAATATGAGCATTATCAGATAAGATAATTTTTTGATACCGATATAAATAATAAAAATTTGACAATGCTTGCAACGTAGTTAGTGTATCGCATTTCTTTGTTGGTACCAGACTAACGTATTTTGTGTATAGGTCTTACATCACTAAAATGTTTGTATATCCTTTCGAACTGCGCGGTAACCGTGTTAAATAATCAATTGCCAGTATATGTAACTTTTCGGTAGGTTCGATGTGCCCTGGCATGTCTTGATTTGTATAATTCTTATTATTTTATAATTGACATGTTTCACATCTTGATATGTAGTTTTTTATGATACTATTGTCGTTCTTACAATAAAATGCTTCTCTGAACGTATGCCAGACCTTTCTGATACATATGTGGCCGAAATGTAGGTGGATCCAAGTTAGAATTTCTTTAGTGTGTTCTCGATTTGTGACATAAACTATCTTCTGACATATCTTTTTCTTTAATATCCCATTTTCTACTCTATATCCTATTACTTCTTCTCCATCCTTGATGTTGTTTTTAATTTTAATTATTTCTGAATCCTTCTGACCTTCCTTGACTTTTTCCAATGACCAGATACCTTTGGTTTTCAATTGGATATTCGCAACTAGCACTTCCGTTTGGGTTTTAAAATTGCTCTTTCTGACATCCACCCCCAAAATCCTGCCGTTATGCGACCGCTTGTTGCTTTTGGCCTTACAAGTTCCCGAATCTTTCGGGTGTTGTTCTTTCACCATAACACTACAGGATGATCCTGCGAAGATTTTTTCATCCGTAAAAATCGCACACTGCCAATCCCTGTCGATATTGCTTCGCAAATGCGAACCCTAGCTGCAGCAAGTGTCTCAGACAGTTCAAATTTCCGGGTACCCACTTTCTCGCAGGCGTCTCCTTACTGTCAAGGTGAAACAATTCAAATTGAATTCCTCCCTTATTCTGAAACTTGTTGTTCGTGTCTCAATCTGTTTTGTATTACTTATTTGAAAATTGCAGAATATTTTTGTCACGATTCATTATACTTTGTCAGATGTAGTAAATTTGTTTATAGCTGCAATTTATATTTGCCGCACCATTCTGCTGGGATTATTCCTTGTACAAATTTTAAATCCATTTAGGGCTGTCGGCGTCCTTAAAAAAAATATGAATAGGTAATATTTTTTACCGTTAGCGTCTGCCGCCTTAGTTATTTCGCGCGTCTCATTTTGTGACCACATGCTCGTTTCTTTGTCGCCTACTATTTTGTAATCGTCATTCTAGTATTATTACCTACCCCCACCCTCCAATTTAGGCGAGTTGCATTTTTATAATTTGGCAGTAAGATTCTATTTCGATCAGTCGTCGTGCGATCAAGTGTCTTTTCTCATGTATTATTATATAGATTTTTTGTATTAATATTGTTAAATTTAGGTTTGTGTTGCAAATGCAAATTATTTTAATTAAATTTCTCGTGCAAAAAGTGAGTGATTTATTTAAAAATCAACGAGAAAACTCGCAACACCAGAACACTTGTAATGAATGGGTTATTCTCAACCGCCCTCACAATGGCACCATATCAAGTGCTGTCGTTACGCGGAGGACACCCGTTCCGATGGTCTCCAAAGGCCAATCACCCTTTTGCACCCAACAACGAACTTGTTTTACCTGTACATTATTAATGTTTGTAACATTTGCATTTTAGTTCAGCATAAAACGATTATTGTCAAGTAAATAACTACATATTCGTTCACTGCAGGGTAACTCAACACTGTTTTGCACTGTAGAATTTTTACTTAATAATGAATATTTATTATTTGTGTACTATCCAGAAGCAAACTAAGAATAATTATTGAAATAGGCTGTGCTCAATATTTCAAGATGTTTATTTATGGAATTCCATGTGGGAATATCATCTACGACAATTTTCTCCTGTCTAGCGAAACACGAATAAATGAAAAGTTTCCAGCAGTAAACAAAAATGTTTTCAATCACATTCTTGCGTTGGTTTTCATAATGTGGAATATTTTCCATTTTAAAAACATGATTTTTTTTTAACAAACCATCTATTATTGGTGAAAGAAAACGTGTAATTGGAATAAATTGGGGTGAAAGCAGTTAAAACAAGTTGTGAGTAGACTATATACTTTGTAGACTAATATTTTGACATAAATAGTTTATTGACATAAAGTACTCACACTTTTTATGTTGGTATCTTTAAGAACAGTTCCAAGAATTTAATGTTCATTGTCCTAATATTTTAATAACATTTGTGTATTTTTGGTAATGAGTACATTTAATATACATCTTTTCCCTTACAGTATTCTAAAAATCACTATCACTGTCTCACTGTCAATGTTATATAATACTTAAAAGTGTATGTCTCATTTGAACAAACAAACTAATTAAATTATTCTATCAGCAAAAGTTAATACTTAAAGGAAATAATTTTAAATGCAAACTTACATAACAATTTGATACGAGTCGATGTATGCCGAAGAACCGGAAAATTGAAATTAGTATGGGCAGCTACTTAGTTCGGCGATTGGTCAATATCACGTTACATTACTTGCTGTGCAAGCCTTGCATCGTTCTTAATTGCATTTATTTAATTCTGTGCACTACTCTTATTATTCTTCAAAAAAAAATTATACAAAAATGTATAAGATTTCGTATATTTCATCCCATAAGGATTTGTTGTAAATCAACATAGCATCGAAATATTTGTATTTGCATAATTGATTAAATGCTTTCCGAGTCGGACACGACACCGTACAGCAAGTGGCAAGACTTGTAACAGACATACGTACGGCTTTTAATCGGAAACAAGTTGTGGCAATGACATTACTGGACTTGCACAAAGCATTTGACAGGGTATGTATAGACGGACTTACCATTATCATTAACCAAACTGATCTATTCATACCTGAATGACAGACAATTTCAGATAAGACTCGACCATATCATGTCAGCGCCCCATATTATAAGAGCAGGAGTGCCCCCGGGTTCCGTCCTTCGCCCGCAACTGTTCTCATTATACATTAACGACATGCCGACGCACTATGGCACATCAATCGCCTTATTCGCAGACGACACGGCCATATATTCAGCCTCATCTTCAGAAATCATAGCACACATCGACAATCACATGAGTGGACTCGAATGATATTATTCCGACTGGAAACGGCCTACAAACAAGACTAAATGTGAAACGATCACATACAGGCGGTATACAATACCGAATCCGACAAGGATTAACGGTATTGCAATACCGATCAAAACGACAGTGAAATACCTAGAAGTAACATTAGACACTAAAATGACATTTGGTGCATATATTACAGAAGCAAATCGACTCGGACACGCCGCCCTAAAGACCATCTATGCCGCCCTAAAAACCATCGACGCATTGGTACTGAAAACAAACTTTTACTTTACAAAACAATTATAAGACCGACGATGACATACGCGTCGCCTGTATTTTTCGGAGCATCGGCAACGAACCTGAAAAAATTACAGGTGACACAGAATAAGTGACTTAGGTTAACCCTGGGCGCTGACCGATACATACGTATACGTGACTTACACGACCAAGCGGACGTGGACATGATCGTACCGTACATGACGAAGATGGCGGACCGCTTTTACCGGCGGACCGCCACTCACCACAAGGAACTGATACGGACAATTACACAACAAAGACATTTACCAAGGCACGCGCACAAACTACCATACGAAACATTGGACTTGTACAACGAGGACATAACTGACTAACGCACGAACAACCACGCAACCAGACCAAAAAAGCAGGACGTACAGGGGGGATTTTGAACGTTTCCCGTCGACTAGACTATATTAGACGCAACGGATGGACTGAAACAAAATCTTCGACATCATCGAGGGAAGCACCGTATGTTACTAAATGTTAATGAAATGTATTTAATAAGCGTTTTTCGTAGATGTAAATTGTTTTATTTGTGTGTTATATGTAGTATTGTTTGTAAATATTATGTATGTCTGAAAGTTTTAATAAAAAGATTTGGATTTGGATTTGGTAGAAACAACAACATAACAAAATATTTCAAAAAATAAGGATTTAAGATTGCATGCGGTACAAACAACAGCTTATTCAAATGCATCAAACACAAAACCATCGAAACCACAAAGATATGTCCTGATTGCCATATGATAAACATAGGATACGAACCTTTGAACAACGCTATAAAGAACACATTATATCGTTCAAACAAATGAAACAAGACTCCGACTTTTCAATCATGTAACAGGCCAAATAGAAGACATAATGACAATATTAAAAACAGAATAAAAAGGAAGAAGATTAAATATAGTGGAAAATATGAAAATATACAATGCTAAACAAAAAAATACTAGAATCAATGAAATACTAGCAACACATATTTATACCATTCAAATTAATATGTAAAAACGCAATAAAAAATAAAAAACATTGAAGTATGAATCACTCAACCCGTGACCATGATTCGAAACGCATTGCCTCATACTGAATATGATAATGACAATTTTAAACAATTTTAATAAATCTAATAAAAGATAAAAACAAAGTTATTTTATAATAGAAAAATCTGCAGTGGTCCGCACTGAACTTTCTAATACTTAGTAATAATATATACATTTCGAAAAAACTTTTCAAATATTTAAAATTTCAATATCTATAAATTATATAAGAAGAATTTTTTTGGATAACTCGTACCGTTTTCTACATAAGGAAAACGTTTTCTTTCCTGCTATATGCAAATCATAAGTTTCAAGGTTCATACCTCTAGCTCTAATCGTTTGGACGCTAGAGCGCGCATAGACTCACACACAGACGTCATTCCAAAAATAGTCAGGATCGATTCAGGGGACCTCAAGATATATACGTATACGTATATCCGTTGAAATCTCGAGGTCAACATGTTTCGTGATTCCTATACTTACTTATACATGAAGTATAGTAAAGTAAAAATTAATAAATCGGTACAAGTTGTAGAATTGTTAGGAAAGTAACAGAGAAACTGAAATCATTGAATCGTACTACCGAAAATGCATTATCAATCTAATTCTATCGGAAAAAACAATTCGCTATTTAATAATCGAAAAATCTTTATAAATTCTAAATAGTAGTTTTGTCAATAACTACAATCAGCTATTTTATTCCATAGGGTTTTTACATTTAGTTTGTCAGCTACTGGTTTGCCATCTATATATGAACAGAAAAACTATAACCATAAGCAATATCTACTACATGTAACTGTTGAGTAACAGAAAAATACAATAATTGTAAAACAGTGCTTTCTGTTATTTAAGCATAAATTCAGGCGTAATTTAAAATGATTGCAACATTTGTATCTACATTGTAGCTATATTGACGACAATAGATAATTGTGTCACGTAAGCGGAATAATACCTTGTTTGTATATCATAAAAGTCTAAGTTTCTAACGGTATTATTCGGTAAAGGTCAAAAAGTTACCTAAATCAATAGTACAATAAGATTACCGCAACTGTCGGTATTTGCATTAAATGCGAATATCAAAAAGTTACAAATGTTGACGAATAGATTGAGTATGTTTAGTTGCCTAAATGCACAACCGCACATTAAATTAATAAAGTAAAATAATTAATAAAGTCAAAATAAAAAGTTTTCGTTAACGTTAATATTTAACTTACACCTGTAATTACTAATTACATTACTAATGACATTTTTCAGTGATTTTGAAAATGGGGCGAAATTATGTTTTGACTATAATTCATCTTTTCTACAGTAAAGAAATATTCATTCTATTGATGTATACACCTGAAAATTTCAAATCTATATCACATTCGCCAATTAATACAAGAAATTGATTGCGTCAAAAATTAACACTCTCATTCTAGCACCCTTACATTGACTGTTCTGTTGTACACAGATGAAAAATACACGAGAGTAAATAATGGAACACTTTACTCTTCACGAACGCGGAATTTAGACGCAAATTTCCCTGGTGTCCGGGAACAATTGGACAAACAATTCGGCGCCTAGGGGAGACTGGCATAACACGAGATTGTGTAAGACATGAAAGATCGCGGAGCCTCATACGCCAGAGAATGTCGATGTACGCCAAGATGTTGTAAATTTAGCAGGCGACGCAGTGCTACTCAACCAGGCTTTTGGACACAGTCTAGGCGGCGTATTTTGGTGAGAGATTTAAAGCACTTTCCATATAAAATTCAGCATCCACTAAGTCTTTCTCAGTGACGACCTCTGCTGAATCATCAGCTTAGAAAACATGTGGTTCCAGTAGTATGGTGCCACCCACACGGCGCATGATACAATGGGCTTATTAATGGAAACTTTACCTAACCTTGTCATCCGATTTAACACCCAACCCAAAAAAAGCTGTCCGGGAAGATTGGGCCATATGAAATCTTACAAGAGAATATTCCCACGAAATAAGGAATATATCCTTGAGAGAAATAATGAAAACTGCCATAAAAGAAGCCCAAATGTTTCTCAACTCTGGAGGCATCTATTTCACTGAGGCAATCTTTAACACATTAATACAAAATTGAAAGCCCCAAGTACAAATAATAAAAAAATATACCAACCGTTTTTATTTTATAAGAGAAAGTGTCATGAACATTATCGACCTCGAGATTCCAACGGAAATACACTGTTCTGATTATTTTCGGCATGGTATCTATGCGTGTTTATATGACTGTGTGAGCTATGGCGTCCAAACTATTAAAGTTAAAATTATAAAACTTTACACCTAAACCTAAAAACTTCTGTATAGCTAGGAAGCAAACTTTGGTCAGTTGAAGGATAAAGTTATCAATCGAAGTTAAGAGTCTGCATGGAACGTTGACACATTATAATTAATTGATATGTATGTATTATTTAAGGCAACTAATTCGTGATATATTGAAGGTGATGAAGGTGACCCTCGATAAAATCGAGTTGAATCCGTGTTTCACGTTAATTCTGTCGAGTACTCGTATTCAGTACTCCGCATTCCATTGCTCTTCAAATGAAGAGACGTTTGAAGGTGACCTTCAATAAAATTTTGTTGAACGCGGGTAGTTTCACGTTAATTATATTGAGTGTTCAAAATCTCGCATTATATTCTGTTACTATGGTCGGACGAATATTGTCTCGTCATTTGAAGGTGACTTTCAATAGAATAGTATTCAACGTGGTCAGATTCACGTTAATTATGTGAGTTCAAGATTTCGATTTCTATTATGTCTTCATTAATTTAGTTCCGTTATTTCCGAATATTTTCAGAAACAAAGCTTGAATTCTGAAAAAATGCCTGGTTGGGTTGGATTAATAAATGAAAATAAGTCATTTAAAGTAAAGGGATCAATTCCATCGAAGCTCGATGAATGTATGCACCATATAAAGATCTCACTGACCACGAGATTTGAAGGTTGATATCTCTGATTGAATGTTTGCGAACATTGACTTGTTCTACCAATAAATTCTATTAATGTTGGGGTTAATTCGATTGACTCAACAATTCCTCGATCCTTGGACGATTACAAATATTCTTAGATTCTATGGGGGTTCAATGAATTGACAAGGAGTACTACAAGGTAATACTATTCAAATAACGATTAATAAAACACTTGGTTTAATGTTCACAAAAATATTTATTGTATGACGACAATGATGTTAGGCCATTATCGAGCTGTTACTAAAGTAAGTAAGAATAACATGAATGTTTGCGGTTACAAATAAGTTGGGAAAACGGGTAATTTAAAACAAATTTAAAAAACCATTAGGTTAACGGGCCAGGTATTTGCTGCGGGAAGTATACTTTGAAAATTGCCGTCTCGGGGAGTGTTCTCATGAATTGGGCTTTTTTAATTTCTATATTTTCCAAAAGTTTTAATTTTCATCCTTCATTCTCCACATGCAATACCTTTATACCATCTTGTATGAAATGGTTATTACTAATACAATGTTCTGCCACTTCGGTGTGTGCCTGGTTGTAAAGAATGTCTCTTCTATATTCTTTCAGCCTGGTTTTCATCACACTCATTGCAATTAATTTTGGTATACTCCTCATTTGTCACCTTTGCCTATTTTCTCTTTGTTGTTAACTAACATACTGCCAATATTGTTTTTATTGACACAGATAGTTTTCACCTTATGTTTATTAAGTCGATTGCATATTTTGTAGCTAAGGTTATCAACGTGGTTAATACGGTTGTACCTGTTTTTGCCGGTATTTTGATAGGTCTCGATTGATTTGAGTCTACTGATACTATCGTGTCCGTGCAGGTGTATTTTCGATAAATGTTAAATTCTATCTTATTATTACTACGTGTTAGTGTTAGGTTCAGGAAATGTATGCTCTTTCTCTGGTGAATTGGATTTTCTGGTTCAGCGAATGAAGCAACTTGAGGAATGTGTCCAGTTGTATAGAATGTCATCCAAGTATATAGTCTAATAGATACCGCACTTCAACAGATGATTTTTCATTTCGAATAAGGTTTGTTCAAAGTTATACCGGAAAATTGCCAGAAGCGGAGACAGTGGTGAACTCATGGGTAGGCCATCTCGTTGTTTGTAATATTTGCCATTGAATTGAAGGTAACTTTGTTTTATGCATGTATTGATCAGCATTTTTAATTCTGTTTTTTATTCATCACTGATATTACTAACATCAATCTGTTTTGTCAAAATCAGGTTTAGATCTGCTATGCATATAGACGTCAAAACTCTAGCTACGTCAAATGATACTAAAGTGCAATTGTTAGTGATGTGGAGCGATTGTAAGCGATTAACCAATTCTGCGGAGTCCTTTATGGAATGTTTTGGTTTGAAGGTGGTAAGATCGGGATATAATATATTGAGTTTCCTACATAATTTGTAAGTAGGAGCACAAGTGTACGGTATCACTGGTCTCATGGTTAAAGTTGATTTGTGGAGTTTAGGTAGATATAGAATAACGGGGCGTCTGGGTTCATGACTTTGAGATGTTGGAAGGCAATATTAGGTCCTAGAAGGTTGCAGTTTTTAAAAGCTTTCAGTGTATTTTTTAATTCTACAAAATTCTCGGTCTTGATGACGTGTTCAGTTCTTTCAATGTATACGCTACGGTTCATAATGGTTATGGTATTACCTTTGTTTGCTTTAACTATTACTAGGCGATTATCTACCAATTTCTTCTTTATGTTCTGGAGAAGTTTCAATTATGTGTATGATATATTAGACTTTGTATTTCTATCTAAAGTGAATTCTATAATCCCAGCGCAGATATACTTGTCTGTCTGTCTGATGGTTAGGGTCTCTTCCGTATTTATCGCTAGTTCCGTATTTACAACCATCCTTTCAACATCCCTCCTTTTATGTGTGGGTGGGGAATATTTTACTACTATATCCAAGAGCGTGGTTTCTTCCGTTGTGAAAATCGTATTTGAGATTGCAAAACCTCTTGCAGAATAGAGGTTTTTTTGATGTTAATATTTTGCTTTGCCTTCTTCTCTGTTCATTTTCGGAGCTGCTCGGCTTGTTCCAAATATTGTTTGTGTGTGAGTTTTTGGATTTCTTCCCTTATTGTGTCAAATTCTACGGAATGTAGTTTGTGACTTAATTCACACTTTTCACCGATTTCTATCATTGGAAAATATCTATCGCGCGAATACTTTATTTATAAGTATTTGAAAAGCGTCATCCCCAATAAACACGTAGGGAAACATTTTATTTGCGCCCGGTAATTCACGAGTACCAGGAAGGCTTAAATGGTTGTCACAAAACTTTTGCCAAAATATCGTATTCTTTAAAACTCCACCGTTTTATATTCTTCCGCTTGCGCCAATCAGTCGCGGTAAACTGATTGTTGTAGTAGCAATAATCAGAATGGCGGAAGGGGTATACATAAATGTTTGCCATGAACACTCCTATACAGTTTTGAAACTTCGGTCGTTCTTCAAACTCCTGGGCCAGCTGAACCCTCTGTAGTCTTGGATACCTGAAAAAAACAAAAACTCTCATTATTTCCCTTCGCAAACAGTTAGAAATGGTAGCAGACGATGACCACACAACGGTTTCCATTACACATCAAAATTTTTACACACTACTTGATTCACTACCCAGTAATTGAATCACTGTTGGAGATAATTTTTTTCAAAATTTTCTTCATTTTAAGCTCACGATCTTATAATTTTATAATTCATGAATAATGCATCTCAGTTCTTGTGTTATTGCTTCACAGGTTTCTATAGTTGTGTTTCCAATGCCTGAGGGGCAATTGCGCAACTAAACTTCATTTATTCCACATTCATTCCAGATGCTAGGTATCTCAATATTATAGTAGTGGTTAGGCGTGTAAATAGCCACGAACCACGTTGAACTTGCGTTCAATAATAATGAGTCGTTTTAGAATATGCAAAGACCAGAGATCGCTTTATTGCTACATAAAATGGTTAAAAAGAGCTCACGTACCCCTGTGCTCCGCAGCACATCCGTTCGTTTGACATGTGCTCTACTTCTCAAATCCACCATTCTCCTTCTTGGATATCAGTTTAATTCACAAAGAAACCAGAAGCCAACCAAGGTAAAAAGAGAATAGATGTTTTTTCTATATTTTTCTGACAGCTCATTCGTAACTATGTATATTTTTATTTTGTTTCATTGCATAACTGCTGGATCGTAGCCGATCCACGAAAACACGCGCCATGCGCCCACGATGCCGAACGCACCAACGAATACAAAAAACGGAAGCCAACTCTCCCACCAACAAACAATATGCGATCTCCAGCCATTACAAAACTAACTGAAACGCATCTAATAAAAAAAGGGTTGCAAGGCGCTCCAACAAGTAGTATAAGTCTTTCTCTTGTAGGGATAGCGTATGAAAATGTCTTTTTTTCTGGCTGTTGGGGCAACTGGTTTGAAAGTATTTTTCGTCCATTCGAAGAAAATGCTTGCAATCACCCGACTCTGTAAAACACAAAAAATTCAGCAAATGTTCGTGTGTCAAGCGGCACCTCGTTGGACTGATTGGACCAGCGTCCATTTCCCTTTCTCTTTGATTTATTTGTTAGTACAATGAAAGGACCATTGCTAAAAAACCGAAATCCGAACTAGAAAACATTTCAAAATTCACATCAAAAACACGAATAAATTTGGGAAAAATATTCAAGCGAATATTGACAATATTATGGATCATCTACACGCTCTTTAACAGTTCGCAGTCGAAAAGTTTCTTCTGATATGATGAACGCGCAAACCCAAGCAGGCCATCCGTGAACTAGAACCAACATTATTTATACACTCTTCAACCTAGAGACCTAGACACCTACGCAACCCAAAACACAGTTTAGATTCTACCACTGGAGTGAAAACAATTTTGTAGTTAATAGAGATAATAGAACTAATCTATGCAAATAAAAGTCAAAATAAAAATGAACACATTAAACTTTTGCTGCAATGTTGTCATCTTTAGTTACATATTTTCCGATTTTAACCTGATAGGAAATACAAACTGGACGTTATAATCAAGACTACAACATTTTTATTTCTTCTGTAACACGTGGCAAATTTGTATTTAGTTTATGTTAATATGTGTGTTAGGAATTAAAAAAAACTGTTTAATTTTACGTTTGACATTGTAATATCATGGAGCATTGTTCTGTTTTCAATTGTTGGTTTAATTTCATGATCTCTAAGCAATGTAAGTATGCTATGACGAATGATGTTCCGTTTTTAATTTGTGAACGATCGTAGATTTCCCGAAGAAGCAATAAAGTTATTGCGAAATATCGAAATAATTACTAATGGAGTCTCATTATTAATTGCCCTCAATAGACCGCTTCCCTCAATATTAACACTGGATTTATATATATATATATATATATATATATATATATATATGCACATGGTTTTCTCTACCTTTACCTATACCTTAACTGTATTTAGTTTATTTGAGAGTATTAATGTGTTCATAAATTAATAAATGTTTTATTAACAAATTATTATATTTATTATTAATTATGCATACATTTACTTAACGGTGGTTTAGATTTTTTGTAAATAACAGTATAAACGAAGTCATGAGCCATGATAGATGAAACGTACGACAAATTTTAATCAGGAATTAAATAAAGCGGTGACGCGCATTACTGCTATGGCCTACTTCTGCAACTTATGGGTTAAAGTGCGATAATTAAAATATTCAATTAAATCTAAATTAACAACATTATTTTGCAATAAATTAAAGTGAAGTAGACAATAATGAACAACCTTGTAAACTTGGAATGATAATTCTTTCCAAACAGAAATAATTTATTTGAACTTGTATTACATTATCTAACATGGGAAAAAACTACTTCAATATGAATTTTGACGTACCAGAACAATTATCACGAAATTTGTAAAATAGGGGATAGTCCCCATCCAGTAAAAAGAACGCCTGTGAATAACATTTCAAAATTACTCAAAAATAGATATTCTGGTAGGTTTGTGGTGTCTACTATTTTATAAGATTTTATAAGCGTCAAAGGAACACCGTTTTTTATCGTTAGAGAAATGATATTAATTAAATCAGCTGCACAAATTTATTAAATCTACGAATTCTTATACACATATATATGGTAGAATAATATTCCTTCGTATATAACACGATTTTAGATTTCAGGATTTATCGATTAGAGTTAATTAATGGATATGAGTTAATAACTGTCACGCAATCAACGTCTTTGATATGTATTTACGAACATGTTTTTCACGCAGGTATAAACGCAATTTAAATAATTAGTATGGAGAGTTATTATTTAGAATAATTTTGTTTAAAGCATGCATACTATTGAAACAAACAATTAGTCATACATAGTAGTTAGAAAATATGAATCAATTAAATGAATGTTGTTTTGTGATAAACCATAAAAACTTTATGGCTCAATTATAATATGTATTTAGATTAAATGAATATAATCGTACAATTACACCAGTTAAAATTCTATGGTGTAAGTGTGTCTCAAAGCAACGGTTCAGTTGCTACAAGAACAAATGAAAATTATATTTATAAGCACAAATTCGTCAAATTTCGAACAAAATCATCTCTCTGGTTTTGTATTTATTATTTGCTTGCTAATAAATTGACGGCGACTGTGGTTTTTAAAGTGAAAAAAGCTTATAAATATAAAATTATAAATTTAAACAAACCTTACCACACTTGATTTTTAGCAAATCAAAATCCTTTTTTTTTAATTTAACTAGTGTTATTCCACTGGAAATATAGTAACGTGAATATCTTCAAAGGTCACATCTAAGCTAGAAATATAAGTTTAACATGTTTCTGTTTTAGATTCTACTGAAGATGGCAATTATTACTAATAGGTATGTGATAACATCCGAAAATCATTTGCAGATAAAGCAAAGGTTCAAAAAAATGAAGGGACATCGTTCAACATTAAAATTTACCAAGGATGTTATTGTTATTGCTGAACGATAAATTCACAATTACGTGTCGAAAAATAAAGAGCAAAACTAGTATGGCACAGGAAATAAAAATTAAGTATACTCACATCAGCACTAGAAAACCAAAACTGAATGGAGAAGGATAAATTAATAGAAATGAGGTTCCCACTATTAGCGTTTAATCTTGCAACACAATAGATATATTTACATGTAGGTGATGCATGCTCATTGCATGATTCTACTATTTGGCCAAATACAAAATTTTGCTGAATTTACTTTCCGTGGCCAGTGCTTCACAACGTCTAAAGTATTTAAAATTGAGGATTCATACATTGTCGCAAATAAATTGCCACCGCTTGGAAACTAATTAATATTTCTAATCATAATTTTGGTATGTAATTGGAAAAAGTAGCATCAACGAACGCGCTGCATGAAACCAAACTGTGTTACACAACACATTTTTTGATATAATTTATATTTAATATAATTATCCTTATGGAAGAACAGCTCGTTTCAGGGGTGTGTTAATCCAATTAATCCATTATATTTTTTATATGAAAAAATGCATTGTTACAGTGCTCTTTTGGTGAATATTTGGTTTTAAATGAACTGTGCAAACCCTCAATTTCACAATCAGATAATGGCACGAGGCACGTACATTCATCCTTAGTATTCGCGGTTGATAAAGTCAAATAAAGGTGATATATTGGCCATCGATCGAACGCATTCTATTTGCACGGTTAATAATTTGTCCATCAGTAAAGTAACAGAGCACATAACATATTTTATTTTAGAGCACATGACGAATTTTAAATAAATAAAAGTAAGCACAGCACATGACGTATTTTAAATATATAATCGTAAACACAACTAACTACTACCCACCAGTTTACACTTACATTCCTCTTTTTCTTATAACTATTCCCTTGAATGTGTTTTATAGCTTTCTTTCTATATCTTCTTGTTGGCCATATTTATTCGGTCTTTTAAACAAAATAAAAGAGTCCACAGGAATAAAGTACAAATCAAATTCACTTTCTTCACCGCCACAACAAACCTAAATAATGTGTACACATTTCTGCTTTCAAAGCGACAAATGATGCCTCAATTTACATCGGCAACGAAATATGTAATAAAGGTTCTTCCTACTGAAAACGGATGTGCAAAACTACGGTGCCAAAGTAATAGTTCCCTGCGTTTGAAGATCTATATCAAAGATACCGCTTGGGGAAAAAAAAATAAATGTACATTGTTACAACCAACATTTCTAAGTAATTTTTCTGCCCCTAGGTTTGGAGTAATCATTAGGGAAGGGCAAAAACGCATCCGATTTTTGCTATATCTAAGGGAAAGCCGACTTTACAATTATTTTTCCACTTAACCGTTCAAAAAAAACTTCGACTGGACGTATGTAATGTTGTGCACAGTTTGCTCTGTTACCTCCGTTACAAGATGTCGCACAAAAGCGGGATGTAGTTCTAAGGAAACCTCAACTTGTGCCTATCTCGGAACACATATTGACATTTAATTGTACCGATTATTTAATATTTTTAAAGTGAAATGAAACCTGCGTAATTTTTGGCGACCGCGAAATCTCTTATCGCATATTTACCATTTGCGGTTTCTGTATAGGTGTACATGAGCACGTGAACCCCCTAAACAAATCCTCGATTACCAACTAATAAAATAAACAAATCCTCGATTGCAAAGTAATAAAATCTATTACTCCATCTTAATACATTCGTGAAATATAACGCACACAATCGATGAAACGAAGAATTCCTCTAATCCCGGAACTTTAAGAGGTTTAATGAATTTCAGTTCGGAATAAGATACAGAGCTTAAAGATCATTTTGAAAATTCTATTGTTTTTGAACGTACTTCAAAAATTATTCAAAATGAGCTGTTGGATTGCATGTTGGCAGTTGCTCAAGATTGTATTAAAAAGGAAATTTTGAAAGCGGAATATGTCGCCGTTATAGCTGATGAAACTACAGATGTAGCAAATCAATATTAAATGACTGTGGTATTAAGATATATTCTAGAAGTTGCAAGATTTTGGTGTTTTACTAATCCTTCTGATCATGATGCGGTCAATTTATCAGAATGCATAGTGATAGATAAACCGGAAAATATAATTTCACAAAATGATGATGGCGTGTAATGAGTGGACGTCATTCAAGTGTGCAAACTCTTATTAAAAATGATTATAAATATGCATTTTATGTTCATTGTTACGCTCCTGATCAATCAACCTGATTTTGTCTCAAGGGACCAGCCAGAATCAAGAAGTGCGAGTATTTTTTTTTTCTAATTGAAGTGACATCGCAATTTTTTTTCTCATTCGCCGCAAAGAGTAGCAAAGTTGCGCGTACCTCTGCAACTCGATGGAATTTTAAAAGCAGAACTGTAAGTACAGTGTATGAATATCGTGAATCGTTGATAGAATGTATGGAAAAGATAGAAGCTGTAACGATTAGTCAAGCAAGTGCCATTTGTCGTATGTTGCAGGATTCAAAGTTTGTGTTTTGATTAATAGTCCTTCATCGCATATTGCCGCATGCTGATATTTTGTATAATAAACAACAAAAACATTAACCGACCCGGTGCAAATACAGGCAGCCATAATATGTTGTGAATGGTGTTTTCAAATAGAGAAATAATATAGGGACAATTGAAGTGAAATTTCTGAAAATTATACTATTCAGACTAAAAGACGCCGTACATGAAAATCCATAGATTTCAAAAACTGTTGCAGCCAAGGACGTTTTTGATCACCGATCTAAAAGAAGGATTTTCATTTACCAAATATTTGAATGCCGCCATCCTGTTTGCGGCAGACAGATTTCCACAAATAGAGAAAAAAATAATTCCTATTGAACATTTAGAAGCTACAGTAGAGGCAACATCGCCCTGGCAGAATTACCCAGCGCTATACGAATACCACTCCCTTCGGGGGGAAATGTACGCGAACTTTATTGGAATACGTATCTCACTGCCAATAATCAAGTAATGGGTCAATTAAATTTCAATTCGTATTTCGGAATAGGCACAAGTTGAGGTTTCCTTAGAACTACAATCCGCTTTCGTGCGATATCTTGTAACGGAGGTAACAGAGATCACGAAACGATCGATTTGCAGCTAAAGTAAGTATAATGTTGAAAAAATAAAATTAATTAATACCCACTCTGTACACAACGTATCAGATTACGTCCAGTCGAAGTTTCAATTTTTTTTGTCGAACGGTTGACTAAGAAAAATATTGCATAGTTATCGGTTATCCGTTAGATATCGAAAAAATCGGATGCTTTTTTGCGCTTCCCTAGAGATTACTTCTAAACGTCCCTGCACACTTGAACTTACAGTATATTTAAGGGTACTCATAAATTACGACTGATATGTGAATGTTATGTGACAAATGTGCAAACCCATAAATAAATGGGTGTAACATCAGCTGCTAATGGAACCAACATATTAAGGACTTTGTGAAACCGCAATAATAAATTTCTGAACTCGATTGATTTTGTTAATACCTTTCAATAATTTATGCACATGCATGTTGCATTTTTATGAGAACACAACCTACTTTATTAATGGAGAAAATCATGAGATAATCCACTAATTAATGTGATCCTAACTTTTGCTAATAAATTGATCATGTTCATTTCCTTCGGTAATTTATGTGCGAGCAATTATTTATTTTATAAATATGCAATGCAATGACAAAAAATGGTTTAATATTCAATGCACGACAATATGTTAAATCCACACAAAAATGATCTCCCAATGTTTGTCCTCAAGAAATGTTTAATGAAAAAGTATTCCGCAACGAATAAATGTAGGTAGGTAAGTACATACGTGCTCTGCTAAATCGTGAACATATAAAAACCTATATTGTTAGACTGTACTACTTTTTGTCCGCCGAAACTATTGTATATATTTGCGATTAAGTACTAAACGAGTATTACACATATTTTTAGCGAATTCACAAATAATACATTAGCAGATTAGTACATTCAGTTATTTAATTTTATTTCTTATTTATTTTTGTTAATTCTGTTTCGCTGCTTATATATTGATAATTTCTATTGAACTACTATAACTATAACTATTATGTAGTTTAAAAAGTTTTGTTATATATTACTAAAAAATGTATTCTTCTTGGTTCTTGTTTTCACACTTTTTTCATACTTAATTATGTATTTTATGCAAACAATAGACACAATTTCACAACGAAAATATTATAGGGAAATTATAAAACTAATCGTATTAAACACACACTTAACACACAAACACTGAATAATGCAATTACTCATGAATCCTTGTGCTTCTTTAATAACTAGATCAAAAGTAAACGCACTATAATCACACATCCTTACGCATCATGCATTATTTTATTTTTTCTACTATCGTATGTTTATTTTTTTTTGTTAATATTTTTTAATTATTTAATGAGCTATTTTTGTTTTATTGTTGTTTTATATTGTTTTTTAATTGCATATGTGATGTATATTGTATGATTTATAGAGTCAATAAATAAATATTATTATATAAATATCAACAGTTTTCTAGGCACAAAAATTAAATTAAGGCAATAAGAAAATGTTTAGGTAGATTAAAACATTTGTATTTTTATGACATATTCATTTTTTATATAATTATGCATACAATCTCTATCCAGAAAGTTCGCTATTTATATTGTGAATGGATTACTGGCTTACAGTAACTGTCCTTCGAAGTAACCCCCGTCGATGATAATGGATGTCCGAAATATCTAAAAATCACTGACCCTTCAGTTCATTTTCCATGTAGTTTTTCCTCATCTTATTTGGGCAATCAAACATGTGGACCACAAGTAGAGACTGTGTATATCTTCAACTTTAAAAATTAAAGATTAGAATCAAAATTATCTTGGATATCTAGTTTGTGCTTCTATTTAGTGTAATGTATTGAAAAAAGGAAACTAACATCAGAATTTTCGTATAACATTATCAATGACATTGGTGAGAGCCAGAAAGTTTGTATGAAAAACGAAAAATTAAATTTCATGAAAAATATTGTAGTAAAAAATCAAAATTGCCTACCAGTTCTAGTTAGGTTTTGTATTTTTTTTGTGATATTTTATATTTGATTACATTACTTTACGAATCAGATCACGTTCAGTTTCAAGCAGTTAAAATGTACTGTATTTATTGGTCAACATAAACATAGCGTGACACTGAACAAAAAGAAAAAAAGAAAATAATTTAAACATTGAACAAATGGATCATTTATATCTAACTTGTTCGATCACGAACGGAACCTTTGCTGAAAGTAACTGATACGTATGTGCATTTATTTTTGCCTCCTTATGATTCTGTACCAGACAATTTCTGGCAACCAATCTTTATAAAATAAAATAATTATATTAGTCGTGTCTCTTAATTTGCCCAATAAACAAGTCAACGTCGACTTTACCATAACCGGAAGTCGTCAAATAAACAAATAGTAAAAGAAATCATTTATCAATAAATGAAATATAGTTCTATTACTATTTATTATTGCTCTGATGTAAGAGTCGACTTATTAAAAAATGTAATATATCCATAAAAACGGTTATCATTAACTAAGTAAAAAATGATATTGAAGTAAAATTCTAAAAATAGCACTCCTCCGCTATACCATTAGAATAGACTGATGCCGACAGTTATGAAATTTATTTTGACAATAAATGGACTAGATTTCCAAATATATTATAACCTCATTAATCCGAACAAATTATTGCAAGGACATAAACGAATTATCGAGAAATAGATACTTCTATCATATGAACAGGAAATAAACAAAATATGCATTTCTAAGAATTTATGAATATATGTAATAGATATGTATGTTATGCTACCAACTTATAATACATTAACTACTACTATTGCTTTAAATTCCTTAAATTCGTTTTTTGTTTAAGACCCCATGCCTGTAGTAAAATTATGCTGTGAGGCAGAATTATTAGTCCACAAAGTGCCTCACTAGCACTTACCTCTTTTCCAACTTCATCGGACAAGTCAGACTACAATTCTTTATGGATGTAATCTGTTATTTCTATTTATATCTTTCCAAATTCTCTTACGTCGGTTGTACATTATTTTATTTCCGTGTCAGTTATATTTTCATTCGCTTGCTTAATGATATGTATGATTAACATATTATCATATTACCATTCTTCAATTTATTCTCAATTTCTCTTTCTTTTTATTATTTCAATTTTCACTTCTTTTCTTTCCACCGTTTTTGATATGTCGTTTATATGTTTTTCCAATTTGGTAATTATTCTTATTCTATTCCATTTCCTTATCCTCTCTGTCATCGTATTGTTCCACTAAAGTTATTCCATTTAAACTACTTGTCATTTATATTTATTTTCTCATGTCCTATTTTCTATTTCCATTTCCCCTCTCTTTTATGGCTATATCTTATAGCTTTAGTAGTTTTCCCTTTCCTTCTGCTCTTAAATTATGATTATTATATGTTGGATAGTATGTTCTTTCGTTTTGTCTTTTGCTTTGACATTTTCTTGTGGTACACAATTTCTATGTGGTTTCTAGTTTTCAATTCTACTAGCCAATATTCGGTTCTAATTTGTGAGCGGTTTTAATATCAGCTTTTACCTCAATTTCCTTTTCCATGAAATTTCTCACCGCTTCGATTAGCATATTTTCTTCATTGGTGTCTTTTATCCCAGTTATGTTGTTTGTTCTTCTTCCTTTCTCTAACCTTTTCACTCCAAAATTGACTTTTTTCTCTTATAATTTCTAACTTTCTTTGTTTTAATTCCTCGTTGTCCTTTTTAATGTCGTCAAATTCTGATTGGAGCCTTCTTATTTCTTTGTTCGTCCCTTTTTCTGCTTTCAGTCGTTTCATTTCTCTGCTTAAACTAATCGCCGTCTTTTGTATTTTATCTAGTCTTCTTCTTTTTTATCCCATTTTATAACTGCCCTGAATAACTTTTACCTTTTAGCCTTCGTTACCTGTTATTGTGACTTTTTTGTATTAATAAATTTACTTATTTCGTACAATGAGTAATTTTCATCGATTAACATAATAATATTAAGTTTGTATATATATGCCACATATTCGTTGAGCAGTAGTATTTTCCTGATAAAAGGAATAATGAAATATTTTTAGCTTGAAATTTGCACCTGAAATCGTTTCTATATTCCTTTGTGCATTAATTATTCTTTGTCCGCTTAAGTCCGCTTAATGGAAGTGTTTTTAGATAATTTCATTCCTATATTCTCGTAACATACCATTAGCCATATCAGTAAACATGTAATTAAAAACTATTTTGTAACTGGCAACCTCGTAAGCGTTTTATTCAAATTCTCATTAGCGTAACATTCCATGTGTTTTGCACAGCAGACAATTTTTACACTAATTGTAATATTGTTTGTGAAATGTATATGTGTATGCTATGGATTTTCCAGTAACTTTATTATTTTGTGACTCGGTGTCATTATTATTTTCCATAATGGGTGCTAATTGAAAAAAAGTTCTACTGACGAGATATTATTTCTTACCTGGAATTGTACGTAGCGTTCAATAGACTTTTCACCAGTTCCAATTTCCGCTTGTTAGGCGAGATAGGGGCGTATATTTATGAGAGTCCATATTTAATATAGTTGTAAAAATGTAAGTGTTTTCGTTTTTAAAGCTATCAATCCTCGTAAAACAGTATTGTTCCATTCACAAACAGGAGGAAAGTTAAGAAACTTAACCCACCCAATCTGAAAAGTGAAACGATGCCATTTGACGCTAGATAAAAGGATGCTATCTTGAAAACATTACACAGAAAGCTATCATAACGTATGGCTATATTATCTGGTAGATAGCCTTTTCACTGAGGAGAGTTAGAGCAAAACTGACTAGCCTGTAAAGCATGGCCATATGGGCTCTAAGCATCACATCGTCAGTAGCTATGGAAAAGCCTGGACCTTCCTCCTTTACACATTTTACTGAAGACTAAATGATGGTCAGACATTGGCCTTTGCACGGAACAGGCTGTCGATCGATATCGAAACGGAAGACATCCTGGGTCCTGATACAATGTCTACGATATTCAGATTCAGACTGTCTTATAAAGTCTCAGTTCCCACTAGAGACGTATGGGGGCTATCTTAATTCTCCGTATTACGAACAAATTCGTGCTGGTTCACGGATGGCTCAAAGAGAACCTCAGGAGTGGAGGGCTGGGGTCTTCTGCCGCAAACCAAGAACTGAAGCAGTATACAGCCTTGGTAAGCATGCAACAATTTTACAAGAAGAATTGTTTGCCATTGAAATGTGCTATTAAAAAGTATTCGTCAGCGCAAGTCACTCAATTTATTTCTGATCGCAGAGCAGCACTGCAAGTCCTTGCGACAGTGTTCTCCCAATTAGGGAGAACGAAGCTTAATCTTGTCTGGATTCCCGGACAAACTGAAATGAATGGAAACGTAGCAGCCGATTCCCTGGCAAAGAGTGGGGCTAACCTGGAATTTATTGGTCCAGAGTCGGACCTTGAAATTACAATAGCCTTGGCCAGGAGCTCTAATAAGAGCTGAATGGAGTATTCAAGCAAACTGCTTGAATACTGGCATGAACTGGCCAGGGAATTGGAGATTTCAGCCATTCCACTGAATGGCATGTCTGCTGTTCGCGCCAGGACATTATTGGCTCTGGGCAGGAAAAACCTGTGCACTCTAACAGCTCTGGTTATTAGAAACATCCGACTAAAGCATCATACGCATAGGTTGGGTTTGGCTGATGGTACCGAGTGCCGACTATACCTCGAATGCAATGAGATCGCAGAGCATGAGATAGACAAAATCTCAGCCTTCGCTATATAAAGAGGATGGGAATGGAAGGTGAACTATAAATATAGGTCGGAGTGGACGAGCGATTAACGCACCATTCTATACAAACATAACCTAACATGTGAACAGTTCACTGAACGAATTGGTTGGCATTTGTAGCTTATGCAGTTGGGATTCCTCTCAATTGATTTTCATTTTCACTCGTACTTATCCTTAAAATCGTTTAACATTAATTAACATTTTAAATTCATATTTTTCGTTGTCAATTAAGTCCACGATTTGACGATTGCCTCCCGATCGTCCACAAAAATGCTTCCATATCTACGTTGCAAATACCCAGTTATTTGTTGATGACTACCACGAGGAAGAAAAAAGTTGACGACAGTCAGAACGAGACAAATATTGTTCCTGTGTTATACAGAACGTGCGAAGAAATATTTTTAGAAATATAAGATTATTCAGATTAAGAATGAGTTCAATTTAATACCATGTATCTTTACGCATGAGCTCGCTGGGCTTGAAACTAAGGCGAATCGATGAATAATGAACAATTTCAGAACCGGTAAAGGATCATTTTCCACGGTAGTTTATTTATTTGTTCTAAACCGTGCTATAATGTAATGGACTATTTTGTTTATTTGCTAAATAAGCTGAATTGTTTAGCTGTTTATTTTTTAGATATTAAGCAATCTAAAAAGTAAACAGCTAAACAATTCAGTAATCCGAAAACTTTATCGATTCATGTTAACATGTTAACAGTAATACTGGCCACTCTGCCTATCTAATTCATATAGTATGATGCGGGTCACCGGTCCCTAGAACGTGACGTAACTTGATTCATTAATTTCTGTACAACATTTGATTGATGGAAAATCATGTAGGAGTTAGTTATGAACTTTACATATCTACATGTTATGATTTTAGATTGAAATTTGTGTCAAGAAGTTTGTCCAAGACAGTTATTTTTTGACAATTAATAAAAAATAATAGTGCACAGTATTTTTATTAAACAATTATAAGACATTGTTAGATTGTATCGTAAGCTCTTACTGAAACATTTTTTATAACTAATAAAAATAAACGAACGGTATAGCTCTACAAAATTATATAATTAATTTTGTGTGTTTAATGTTATTAGTTTTAAAAATGTATACATCACTGTTTATGGCATACCGACATGTGCCATTCACCCGATTCATTCTAGGGTAGATAAATTCTGGGCAATTCCCATTTATTACTACAAGTCATTTTATTACAATAACAGTAAACTTTCTGTCATTAAACTTCGGGAGGATTCCGGGGATTCCCCTTACCGCCACTTACGTTATTTCTTCTCGGGAATGTAAATCGGTTCAGTTCACTCGCAATTTGTATGGTTGTTTTCCGTATTGTATTGGTTTCCCATTGTGTTTGCGATTGTATTTCGTGTTAGAAAACACTGAATTAAAATATGTCGAGACATATTTTACACCTTTTACACCATGAGCGTCTGTGAGTAGCGATCAAATTAATATTTCACACGACTCACACCAGCAACAAATTGATGAAATCCACTTGTTCTAAAGTAACTGAGAAACAACAGTTTCTGCTCAGAAAACTATCCACATGGTCCTGGTGATTATTTTAATGAAACGTTTAGTGAAAATGAACGCGAATTTTTAATCCGTAAAGGACTTGCATTTTCTAAAAATAAAGACTGTGCCTTCTCGGAAGCGCCCTGAATTTACAACGAAGCACATGGTAGAACAACAACTAGGAATTTCAATTAAGAAACAATAAAAATGGCTCAGCACATAGGCAATACTTGCTGACTTATCTCGCACGATGTAAAACTATTGACAGAGTAGACACGGCCATGATATCTCAATATGAAAGAGAAGTGGATATTGGAAAGTATATATAAAAGGACTGTCGCAGTGGTTTCCATTCCTCGATATCATCCGCGGTGGTCCGCACGAAACTTACTTATACTTAGTTATCCTACGTTTTTCGAAAATACTTTGCAAATGAAAGTTGTTTAAAATATCAATATCTATAATTTATGTAAGAATATTTTTTTCCGTAACGTGTACCGTTTTCGAGATATGGAAAAAGGTGATAAGAGTAAACCATCACTTCCGGTTGAGAGATTGCGTTCAAAATAGGACGTTTCCTCCTTGCTACATACAAATGTTAATTTTAAAGTTTCAGAGCTCTAGCTATAATCGTTTGGACGCTAGAGCGCACACAGACACACACACACACAGTCAGAAACGATTCAGGGGACCTCAAACGTGTATATCCGTTGAAATCTCGAGGTCGAAATTTTTCATGATTCCTATACTTACTTATACATAAAGTATAAGTAAGTAAAAATTGGAAAAAGCATACTGATGTATCAGCAAATACTTGTAATGAGTCATGAGAGGTCATGGGAAAACATGTAATAAAAATCATAACTGAATTTGAATCTGTAAAATATATTTCGATTAGCGTTGAGAGAATGTCTGACCTATCTGATATTGACAAGTTGCCTTTCATAATTTGATACGTGAAAGACCGTGTTGCCATTGAAAGGTTTTCGAAATTTATACCCATGATAAAGCACAAATCTGAACATATAGAGGAAACAGTCTTCACATTTTTGGAAAATGATATTCCCATAAAAGATTGAGGACAAAGCTACTACAAGGCTTCAAATATGGCGGTACCGTATTCCGATTTGAATGCTAGAATCAATGAGAAATGTGAATTTGCTTCGTTTATACCGCTTGAGGGATATTCTCTTAACTTAACAGGTCAACAGGTCAGGCTGCTTAATGTGTACAAGATACAACAAGGTTTTTTCAGGTGATTTAGAAACTACGTTTTTTTTATTCCACCCATTGGAGGGATAAATTGGAATAAATTAATAAACTATTTAGGTTCAAAGAAGGATCTGTAAAAATCTTTTTAAAAGTAAGTGATCTACACGAGCTGATGTAGTAAGGTCATAAGAAGATGAAGATGCTAAGCAGCCACGAGAAACTAGAGCTTCCATAAAAATGGAAACACTGGCATTTATTATTCTATATGAAAGCTACTGTACCATATTGGAAAGAATAGATAAATTAAGTAACAGCTTTTGAAAGCAACAAATGGACCTTGCAATAAATTTGTTGACTTCGCTTGGTGATTTGATTAATACTCTCAGGTATAATTTAGAAAAATTTGTATCGTCCACTGAGGAGAAAAATTTAGAACCTGACTGAATTCTCTTTCTCAAAATTGAAAAGAATAATAACTAACTGAGAAGTACAATACTTCAAGAAATATTGTAGTTTGTCGCTGACGTACATAGATGTGCTACAAGGGACAGACTTTGAAGATGTCGCTCGCGCTATTGGAAATGAAAAATCCAGAAAAGTACCTCTTGTATCAGTATAGCATTATTAAATATATTCGCGTTACATTAGTTCGTAAGTTTTCAAATATATAAAAATAACGATTACAATTGAATTTTTTTTTCGTTTTGATAACCCATTTTCCGTTAAAAAAATATATCCTAATGTGCAATGGGTCCCGACTTGGCTTAAGACAGCCCTGCGCGTTACATATTCGTATAAAATTGTACGTGCTGAAAGTATATTATACTTGCATACAGACGAGTTTAATAATGCAAAAACCTTACTTTCTTGCATTTAAAATACAACCGTCTACGAAGCAACACAGATATGAGATACTTGAAAGTATTTCAAGGGTTTTAGCAAGGTGCAACGTGCATGAGTAACACTTGCCGAACTTCTCTCCTTGAATAATTTACATGGATGTCATACATCTGAAACTTTCACATAAAAATAATTGGTTGACAAATAATAAGCAATGGTATATGTAACATTATTGGAACGCTTTAATAGTCTCAACCCGTAGATATTCATAAATTGAGTCGCAGTATCACAAAAACGTGCACTTAATCTTCATGCACTATGTTAATTATTGAATCGCCATTTAATGCTAGCTTTGCCGTAAACATGCAGCAAATAGCGATTTTTATTATTGCACTCAATATCTGTAGAGGGGGGCTATAAGTAACGCATAAAGTATATAAATTGGTAAACATGACACATTTGAGTATACATAAGAACGAAATGTGCATCGTTATTAATTATCTGCTTCTGGCTACGTTAGTAGCTGCAAATTTAGGTGCTAAGTTACGTAAGTTATTAATATTTAACTATTTCGCAAAAAAATTGTACAAAGTTAATGACAACCATTTAAATCGCAGTAAGAATTCAAAGATGCTTATTTAGAACAAATTTCAGTGGAATTTACAGGGTGCATGCCTATGTGCGTATGGCTTATGGTAATGTAAGCAATCTAACGTGAATCTAGCTAGGGGGAGTAACTAAAGATAAGGAAGGCTGTAATAAATTGACGGAGACTGGTTTTTACAAGCGAAAATAACTTAAATATTCTCCTTCATTTGTGGCAGATAGATTGCAAGATCATACATACCCGATACAAAGATCATATAACATATTTTAGACTCAATAAACCTGAAAAATCAAGCCTATATCAAAAACATTCTTAGAACAGGCCATTCATTACTACAAAATTGTCTTAAATTAATTAAAAATATACAAAATTGTAAAGTGTTGGATAGTCACGAAAGTATTTTTATAGAAAGAAACAAAAATAATGTAATAAGTTGACCTATACATCAATCCAACTTATTTGAATTACTTGATTTATGTTTGATTAGTTTTGCAACGCTGATCATGTCAACGTTACACTACACGCGTCATTATGTTTCCTTATTAGAAGTATAAATTAAAGTACTTTTTCAACTTTAGTGTTATTCCACTGGTACTCTGAGTAAAAAGAATATTTTCCAAGATAAGCTAGAAATAGTAAGTTTGACACTATTCTCTTTTTTTATGATTCTACTGAAGATGTCAATTTAATTGTCGAAATACATATTTAAATTTGTTCAAAATCAAGTGTGGCAGGTTTTTTAATATATAGATTTTTTCATTTATAAGTTATTTTCATACGGAAAACTAGTGCGGGATGAGGTTTTGAGGAGCTTGTACACACAGGATATCAAAAACGAGCAAAACACAATTTTGATATGTGGGAAATATTTATATTTCAAAGTAAATTTCACTTAGAAACTAACTTTGTTGTTTTAAATACACCGCTTGGATTTGTAGGGTTATAAATAAAACTCATTAATATATGTATTAAAATTGTTTATATAATACCACTGGATACGTAATTTAAAAGTAGACCGAAGATACAGTGTTAAATTATAAAAATTGAACGCCCTTCAAAACAGTTATTTAGAAAATCGTAATTTTGCATTGCTACTTGAGAATGCATGTTTATTATTATGTTATTGGTCTAATGCTGATCATAAGAGCGGCGAAAGATGCAATCTTGTGGGGTTTAGTGGATCATATTGCAATTCTGATTTATTTATCAAAATTTAATTTTTTACCAGTCGTCTACTTCACAATTTTGTTAATCATTCATAATTCATAATTTATTAATCATTCATCGACTATCTTAATTAATAATACGGTTTCGTTTTATTCCAGCAAATTACATCAAACCATGTAGCTTATCGGATCCAGGAAAAGGCGATTGTTTCGTTAAACATGGCAATGAAGCAATACCAATATTTACAAAAGGCAATAAACAGCATTATGATATTTTCTACTTTATTTTCTTGATTTATTTTTCTAGGCGATAAGGCTTTTAAAATACCAAACCTAGCCCCTGCTGTTATACCTGAGGTTATTTTGGAACCGGGAAATAATTTAAAAATCGTCAATCACGACGTGACCTCGGACAATATTAAAGATTTGACATTGACGGCTTTGGAGTAAATTATGCATAGGGTTCGCTCAATTGATAACGTTTAACCATGTATAATTTCAGTTTCGATTTTGACAAGAAACATTTGAAGTTTATACTTACGTGTGACAGGATGATGATCACCTCTAAATATGAAATCAGCGGACAAATTTCGCTACTACCTGTTAACGGGAATGGAGATTTTAATGTGACTTTTAGTAAGTATTATGATTTGTTTGAGGCTATGGTTGACAATATTTTTTGTCTCATAGCATATTTATTTATTGATTATATTTTTACTTTCTGTGTGTGTGTATATATATACACACTGGGTTTCAAATAAAATGCACAACATATAAGGAGTAGACGGAGAGAGCTCAAAAATTGTGCGTATAGCTGTTAGATATACACAAACAAGTGATGAAAATATGGAAAAAACACAGTGATTTATTGAAGAAATGTCAATAATGTGTAACATCACCACGTGTTTTAATTCAGGAATTTATCCTTCTAGGCATACTATAAAGTAGATGGTCTACTGCGTCCTGGGGTATTTCGTGCCAGGTTATTTGAAACTGTTGTCGCAATTCATCTATAGTGTTTAAAGACATGTTCTATACGCGATAAGTCGGGCGATCTGGCAGGCGAAGGTTTCAAATTTATGTCATTTTCTTCCAAAAATCTTTATGTCAATACTGCCACAAGGCCAAAAAAATAATTACATAGTCCTAGCTTATCAAAAATATCTGAGATATTAGGAATTGGAAATTTGTCATTAATTGCTTTGGCGTTTAATTTTCTGTAGTCAATTTGTCTAGCAATTTCCTTTTTGTGAATTGGTGGATATTTATATGACTTAGTATAAGTTGGTATATTATCGGTACTTCTTATTTGATATTTAATGTTGTTTGTAAATTTCAACCTTCACCTTCACAATACATTATGTCTCGATACTGATAGCATAGTTTCCTTATTTGGTTATATTCTTCCTGATTCATGTGTTTCAATCGCAAGTTTTTCAAATTGCTTTTTAATAAATCGACATAATTTGTTGGAGAAAATTCTTGTTCTGATGGTTCGTAAGTAAGACTGTTTATGCCAATATCAAATGGTGTAATCTGTATATCAACTAAATATTTTTTTTGGATTACGTCGGTGGGATTAATTGCTAATATTCTTATTTTTGAATCTTGGACATTACATAGACCTGATGGTATTTCTACCTGAGAGGGGAATATACGAGTTGTTAGAAATATTTCGGTATTGTCGATATAATTGACTGGTATTTCTATTGTCATTTCTGTTTGTGCTGGTATTTTTATTTGTTTAGCATTCAGAGAATTATTTATATTATCGTCCGATTTCATGACCTCTCCTTGCATATGCATTTGAATCGCCGTATTAGTATTTCTTTTTGAAAATCAATTAAAGTTAGTATTAAGTTTTCTTAGTAAGTCTAGACCTATCAAACCATCGTAATTAGGATTAAAATCAAAGATGTGCTGTTTATGTAAAATTAAATCGTTGAAAAAATTTTGGTAAATTTATTTCTACAGAATAACTATGGGTGGATATATGATGAGGTGTTTTTATTCGAAAAGTGTCGAAGTCCGGAAATTGTTGCTGAACAAAATTTTCACTAATTAACATTTTCGTAGATCCTGTGTTTATCATAAATTTACTGTGTGTCTCCGGGATGATAATGTATGGTAATCTATTATTTAATGATGAATTTACTTTGATTATTTCTCCGAGGCTAGTTTTCGGAAAATTTACTTCCTCCGAATATTCGTTGTCTTCGTATTCCGATTCGTTATAATCTTGCTCTTATAAGTAGAAAGGTTCGTATTTTCGTTTCGTTTTCCGACGTTTCTTGTAAATGCAGTTCCTCAGAACTCCAGTTCGATGGACCGGGTGATTTAAACATATTATATTGAGGAAATGATCTACTTGGTCGCATTGTATTATAGGAAATGCCACTCATTGGTGTTGGGTTTGGTTGAGATACATTATTTTATTTGGTTCCAGACATTAGTATTAGATTGTTTTTTTTGCTGAATTAGCCTCGTTTGAATATTTATAGGCTGTCGTGGAAACGTTTGATAATTTGGCTACATAACTTGTGCAAGTGAATAGGTTTGTTTGAATGTATAATTCTGTAGTTCGGTGTGATTCTTGTAGGTACATTCTTAATTTGTAATTTAGACAGGTTAATTTTGGTATGGTAATCTAAGTTAATTCCTACAATAATCCATATTTTCTTCGTCAGTAGTATACTGTATGGCTTCTTCAAGTGTGCGGGGTGCTTCGCATCTTAACAAATGACTCGTGTTGCTATTTAGTCCGGTTACGTATGGTCAAAGCGTGATATTAGTTTTAGATATTAGCGTATTTAGTTTTGCTGATTTTATCCCCCTTGTTTCAGTGGAACACTCAACTTTGTTCAATAACAGATATCTTAGGTCAATGCATCTATCGGCAAATTGCTAACAGGTTTAATTTCTCTTGTGTTTTATTATATTTAAATGCGACCAAATACCCTTCGTTGCGCTGGTCTCCGAAAATATCTATTAAAATTTGTTTTAATTCCACAAAGGGTTTAATATTTCTCGCTGCTAACATTTAGCAGGCTTTGCCAACCAATTTTATTTGATTGTACATTAAAGTAAACCCAATTCTGTGAAGGTCTCCACTACGACCTATTAGTCCTAATACGTTTTCGCATGATTTGAAAAAAATAGCTAACTGAGATGGTTCACCATTAAAACGCGGAATTAGTTCGAGATAGTCTCAAACAGTTATTTGTGGGGTTGTCATTGTATTGTGTACGTCGTCAACTGTTTCCCTTGTAATGGTCAAAATGTCGTTAAGTTGGTTAGTCAATTCGTTAATGTCTAATTCGCTTTTAATTTAAAACTCAAAAAAATATTTTTTTTTGATTCATTTTTCAAGCAAATTAAATTAATTTCAACTTACATGCAATACAAATAATTCAAAAACATCCTAATTGTTGAATTGTCAATATTAGAAATTATGTTTGTTTTTGGTAATCAATAGTAATCAATATAACTGAGGGATGTACTTGAATTCACAAGCAATGCTCTTGCTTAATTGATTATATTGGTTTTCTTCTCAAGACAATTAAAACCGAAGCGGGATGTGGATTTGCCTCAATGATTTCATTAAAGATGCTTTCTTGCTTGAGCCAATACTCTCTCTCTCTTTGAAAGTAGAGTGATAATGAGTTAGGCACTTCGACACCTAAAACATAAGTGAAAACTTCTGGATGACGCCTCGATGATTTCTTTCTTGAAATCTCTGGACATGTTGGTCTTCTGCGCCGGTTGCTTGCTTCTTCTTCGTTGTCCTCTGGGATTTTTCTTTGGTCCCAATAACCAGATTTTGTCTCAGGATCAGAGATACTTGTCGTCATCTTCGACTGTTGAGTTGCGGGATTAATTTCGATTCGTTTTTCTTCGAATAGTTTTCAGTAGAGTCCTTCAAGTTCGAATTTAAAAATTCTAAGTTTCTGGGCCAGTTAAATTTTGTGGTGAGCGGTTGGTGTTTTCAAAAAAAACAATGAAATTTAACAAAATTTATTTTTCGCTATTCATGTGAATTAAGTGCTTAAGTAGAGGGAAAATTCTGTGTATATGTGCGGCTTATCTCGAGTAGTAGGGTTTATCTTGAATAATAACTCGCGTTTGCAATTTCATTATCCCTATGAATTATGAATCACGGTGCCATGGGGCGGGTCTATACGAAAAATGTTCACAGTTGTATCAATTGTTCCACCAGTAGTATTTAGATGTGCCTGATGCGTGTTATAAAACAATGCTGCATTTACACATATCCATATATATACATATATTTATATAAATGGTACTTATTTTGTATCATGAGCAGTCAGACGTTGAATAAAACACTTTAACACTTTTAGCAATATTAAACTTTATTGCGACACCTTTTTTGCAATAATGTGTTTCGGAAACCTTTGTCAAGCAATAAACATTAATATGGCAGTGGAGAATTTGTATAATAATTATTTATATATATATATATATATATATATATATATATATATATATATATATATATATATGATTGATTTTGGCAGTATTGCCAATTGTGGGTATAATTGGTTTTTAAAACACTGTATTTCTTATGTTGTTATATTTAACGTTTCGGTACTGCTGTTACCTTCATCAGAAATAATATAAGATTTTAATATCGTTTTGAGGCAATGTATTATCTTGGATGTTTAAAAAATTCAAACGTAATTTACATGCGTCATATTTGTTTACATTTACATGTAGCGCCTTTGATTTCGTCGTATTGTAGCATACTTGGATGTTTGAAGATGCATTCGCAATATTGAAAATGTGTTGTTTTAAGGGATGGCCATGCCAATTACATACGGATACATTGCGTCAAAACGTTACATAGACATAATTTTGTTCATATAACGTATCCTTAAATCGAAAATAGTATTAATATGAACCAAAATTGGTGGTGAATTAATTAATGCAAAAAATTTTTAGTCAGTGAAATCAGCGAGGTTAGCGTGTTATTTGTTTTCAATTAAATGATTTGGTAATATATTTGTGATAGGTTCTTTATATCAATTTTGTCATTGATTGCCTTGGGTTCTTTGATTATTTGTATCATTTCGTGCAAAAGTCTTTGGTGGTATTTGATTTCTTTTTTCAGGATTGTTATATTATCGAAATTGAATTTGTGTCCCATTTGTTGTGTATGCTTTTTTAAAGCTGTTAAGTTGCTGGCATATTTGTGTCCTTTTACTCTTTCCTCGATTAATTGCATGGTTTGCCCTATGTAACAGCTGTCGCAGTTTTTACATGGTATTCTGTAAATACAATTAGATTGCTTGTTTAGTGGTAGGGTGTCTTTTAATTTTGTATATATTCCTCTACTGATTATGTTTGTGTTTTCGTATGCTACAGTGAAGTTATACGGTTTTAATATGTTGTTGATAGATTCTGCCAGTCTTTTAACGTAAGGAATTTTTATGTAATTAGCTTTATTATGTGTTATGTTGTTAGTTGTTTTTATGTTATTGTTATAATGTTTGTGGATTCTGTTTTTAAAAATTTTATTGATGAATTTAGTTGGGTAATTGTTATTAGATAGAGCCTGTTTAGCTTTATTTATTGTGTCAGTTCTGTATTGTGGGCTCGTTAATTTTATGGCTCTATCTGCTATTGCAGCTACTAGGTTTCTTTTGTGTTGCTCAGGTTGTGATGATGAATAATTTGTGTATCTTCCTGTCCACGTGGGTTTGGTATACCATTTTGTGTAAATTTTGGGATGGTTATTAATTAATGTTAGGTCCAGGAAATTGATTTGATTTTGTGTTTCGGTTTCAATTGTAAAAATTATTTTATTGTGGTATTGATTGAATTGCTCAAGTATGTATTGGGTTTTATCAGGGGGCACAGCAGTGAGACAGTCATCTACATATCTTTTGAAGAATGGTGGTGTAAAGTTAAGTTTAGGTATTATTGTGTTTTCCAGGTCCTCTAATACTAATTGTGCTGTTACTGCAGATATTGGCGCTCCCATAGCTAATCCCTCTATTTGCTCATAAAATTTGCCTTTGTATTGGAAATATGTGCCTTTTATTGTTAAGTCTATGGCGTGTAGGAATTCATTGAGTGGTAAGGAAGTATGCTCTTTTATATTATTCCATTTTTTTTGAACAATTTCTTTGATTGTTTGAACGGGTATGTTGGTGTACATTGATGTGACATCTAAAGAAATGAGTATGTAGTTATGTGGTAGTTGTGTTGAGTCGATGAATTCTTTCATATGCCAGGAGTCTTTTATATGGTATTCTGTTTGGTATAAAATGTTTTTTAAAATGTTTGCTAAGTACTTGGATAGTTTATTAGTTGGGGATTGTATTGTAGAAATTATTGGTCTAAGTGGTCTGTTGGTTTTATGTATTTTAGGTTGTGCGTATAATAGTGGTGGTTGGGCGTTGTTTATTCTGAGCATTTTACTTATTTCCGTTGTAATGTATTTTTTAGTTTCCCATTTCTTTACTAAGTTGTTGTTTGATAATTGGATAGCTTTAGTGGGATCTTTGTGGAGCAATTTATATGTGTTGTTGTCACTTAATAATTGTTCCATTTTTTCTTCGTACTCGGTTGTGTTTATTACTAATGTCTTATTACCTTTATCTGGTTTCAGTACTGTGATTTGTGGGTTGTTTTTAATAAATCTTTTAGCTTTTTTAATGTTGTTTTCCAATTGTTGTTGGGATTTAGTATCATTCTTTATGTTGTTGTTTATTGTGCTGTTAGATCTTTTGAAATTATATATTGTGATGGTTATTTTTGTTCTGATATCCATTTGATGGTTGGTTGGAATATTGTGTATTGCTGTTTCTATATTGGCTATTATATCGTGCACAGGTATTGTTGTTTTATTGTTGTAATTTGTGGCAAATGTTGGTCCTAGTTGTAGAATTTCTATTACATTATTAGGTATGTTAGTGTCAGATACATTTTGCACAAATGATTGTTTGGCAATTATTCTATCATTACTTTTGTATGATTTATTTTGTTGTTGTTCAGCTTTTAGATATTTAATTTTATTGATTTGTTTGTGTTTAAGTGTAATAAAATGTTTGTTCAATTGTTTATTTTGCTGTGAGTAATATGCCTGAAGAGTTGCTACATCTCGTCTGTTTTCATCAAATAATGCAACTGTCATTTGTTGTTTTATTTTTGTGAGATTTATTAAAGATATTGTGTTGTCAGTTAATATTAAGTTGAGTATTTTCGATTTAAAGGTACTTACATGTTTACAGAACTTAGTTTCTAAATTATGGTTCAAAAAGGTGAAGCGTTCGAAGTTCATCTTCATGAAGGTTGGTTCGAGTCGTTCTTTCTTGCACGTCGTGATGAAAGCTTTTTGGTTTATTAGTCGGTTGATCTTGTTGTCTATGTCGAGTAGTTTTTTGATTGCTCTTACATCTGCTTCGCTATATATTTGTCGCAGCGCGTGGATGGTGATAGGTTGGTTATCCATATATTCACCCAGGATTATATTTATTATTCAATGCGTTGAGTTCGTTGAACTTTCTACCAATTTTTGTTGAAGTATGATTGATTTTGGCAGTATTGCCAATTGTGGGTATAATTGGTTTTTTAAAACACTGTATTTCTTATGTTGTTATATTTAACGTTTCGGTACTGCTGTTACCTTCATCAGAAATAATATAAGATTTTAATATCGTTTTGAGGCAATGTATTATCTTGGATGTTTAAAAAATTCAAACGTAATTTACATGCGTCATATTTGTTTACATTTACATGTAGCGCCTTTGATTTCGTCGTATTGTAGCATACTTGGATGTTTGAAGATGCATTCGCAATATTGAAAATGTGTTGTTTTAAGGGATGGCCATGCCAATTACATACGGATACATTGCGTCAAAACGTTACATAGACATAATTTTGTTCATATAACGTATCCTTAAATCGAAAATAGTATTAATATGAACCAAAATTGGTGGTGAATTAATTAATGCAAAAAATTCAAACAAATTCAATTTCGATAATATAACAATCCTGAAAAAAGAAATCAAATACCACCAAAGACTTTTGCACGAAATGATACAAATAATCAAAGAACCCAAGGCAATCAATGACAAAATTGATATAAAGAACCTATCACAAATATATTACCAAATCATTTAATTGAAAACAAATAACACGCTAACCTCGCTGATTTCACTGACTAAAAATTTTTTGCATTAATTAATTCACCACCAATTTTGGTTCATATTAATATTCGATTTAAGGATACGTTATATGAACAAAATTATGTCTATGTAACGTTTTGACGCAATGTATCCGTATGTAATTGGCATGGCCATCCCTTAAAACAACACATTTTCAATATTGCGAATGCATCTTCAAACATCCAAGTATGCTACAATACGACGAAATCAAAGGCGCTACATGTAAATGTAAACAAATATGACGCATGTAAATTACGTTTGAATTTTTTAAACATCCAAGATAATACATTGCCTCAAAACGATATTAAAATCTTATATTATTTCTGATGAAGGTAACAGCAGTACCGAAACGTTAAATATAACAACATAAGAAATACAGTGTTTTAAAAACCAATTATACCCACAATTGGCAATACTGCCAAAATCAATCATACTTCAACAAAAATTGGTAGAAAGTTCAACGAACTCAACGCATTGAATAATATATATATATATATATATATATATATATATATATATATATATATATATATATATATATATATATATATAAATCCACTTTTTTATTATTCAACGACGAATCATTGTAAATTATCTATGCAGTATAAAAAAATACGTTTATGGATTGTCAGCACATTGTAATAATTTATTTTCGCTTATTTACGTGCAATTATATATGTATGTATTCTTTGATTTATTAGTTTCATAAATTTTAATTCGTATTCCTAGCTTTCATAAAGACTTGTGCTGCATAACCAAGTTTCTATTATTTTAGAAGTTACACTGTTTACATGAATACTCGTAAATACATCGCGAATTGAAAACATCTACTTACATAATAGCACGTATTAAACTGTTATTTGTTCAGTAAACGAATATAATAAATACCACTTTAACCGCAGTGGTAAATAAAGTAATATTTAACAGCAGATAAAGTAATTTATTTTTTGCAAGTTAACGTTACATAATATTTGTTATTCTTGTTTTTCGCGTTTTGTGTCAACAAAAACTTTATTATTACAATGAGCATTGTATTTTATATTGTTACAATATAGATGGTATATATCGATGCACCCGCGCTGTTAACTGTAAGCAATCAAAGTTTGTCAAATGTTAACTACAGAGTGAGAAATCTTCTGGGCACGTTTTCAGGATACAAAACAATGTGTTTTCTTACAATTTACAGACGCATTCCTTGTCAGTAATACAAAATTGCCAAACTTTGTTGGTTTTAGTAAAAAAAAACAACCTTTATTTGGCATTTACCTCTTACAATATACCCTCTCTTATTCCAAATCCCATATTCCCCTCACCCTATTTACATTTTTTCTATACATTCCACTCCTTGATCTCTCTCCTCCACTCCATCTCCTCCTCCTTCTCTCACCTCCACTCCATCTCCTCCTCCTTCTCTCCCCCTCGACTGTTATCTCTCCTGCAACATATCAATTATGTCCCTCTGTTGCCCTCCTTTTCCTACCCTCCTCCCTTCTCCTTTTTAACTCCTCTAATATATGTACCCCTTCCCCATTCACCAATGCTTCCATTCATCCCTTCCCTTCGCGCATGCTTCACACCCTTTATATTCTTCCCCCATCCAGTATTTATTTGCCATCTCCTCGTTTCCGCATCTATATCTAGCTATTAACTGCTCCTCTTCTGCCGTTTTAGCTCCCCCCCCAAGTAAGTTGGCCTCCTTCCATATGTTTGTAGTGTTCTGTATTTCCCATTATACCTTGCTTCCCTTATCTTTCCTGCGCTTCCGCCTGCTTCCACCTCTCTACCATCTCACTTTCCACCTGTCTCCCCTCTCTTCTCCTCCTTTCCAGCTCACCTGTCGATAGCCCAGCTTTCTCATGGACTTTGATCTTTGCAAGTTCCCACTCTGATAACTTTTCTATCATCTTCTCCCTCTTGTCTAGTTCACCATTTCTTTCAGCCCTTTCTCCGTTTCCGCGATGGTAGCCACATCGTCTGCGAATGACAATGTCCATATCTTATTCTTCCCTAATTTTACCCCTCCATCCTAGCCTTTCTTTATTACTTCCTCTAGTTGTGCTATATATGTATAAAACAGTGGAGGGCTCAAAGGGCACCCCTGCCTCAGTCCCCTCGTTGTTCTGAAGCTTGCTGACAACTCCTCCCCCGCTCTTACCCTGCACCATGTTTCCTTGTATATCTGTCCTACTCTTTTTACCAGCCCTTCCGATATCCCCGCCTTTTCCATAAACCTCCCTAGCGTCCTTCTGTCTACTCTTTCAAATGCGACCATCATATCCACGAACATGACATACACCCTCCCACCTTTCCTTGTCAACTCCCTCTCCACTATAAAGTTTATTACATATAAGTTGTCCCTCGTCCTTCTACCTGCCCTAAACACCGGCTGGCTCTCCTGTAATATCCCCTTTTCCTCCAATTCTTCTTCCAGACGTTCCCCTATCATTCCTGCATACAACTTGTACCCCACATTTAGTAAAGAAATCCCCCTATAGTTTTCTGTCTTCCATTTATCACCCTTCTTCCATATCGGCACTATTGTTGCCGTCCTCCAACCTCCTGGCATTCCTCTCCTTCCCATCCATATATCAATTATCTCCATCAATGCCTCTTTCCATGCCTCTTCTGGAGCGTTTATCCATCCCTAAGTATCCACTCCATGTTCGCCCGCCGCCTTTCCCCTTCTTAGCCTGTCTTTTATTCTGATTATTTCACTCCACCTGAATTCCTCCATGTCCTCCGCTATTTCTCTGTCTGTGCTCTCCCCGCCATCGTCTTCCTCTCCTTCTTCTTCTCCCAGCATATTCATAAAATACTCCCTCCATTTCCTTCCCCCGATATTCTCCCCCGCCCCCTCCTTCACTCTCATCTTCTTCCTCAGAAACGTCCATATCTCCTGTTCCCCTTTTAGCCCTTGCACTTCTTCTTCCTCTCTTAACCTCCACTCCTTCATTTTCCTCTCCCACATCTCCTTCTGCCTTCCCCTTTCTTCTATGTACTCCTCCCAACCTCTCTTTCCCTGCCTCGTCTCCATCAATATTTCCCTTAGCTTCCGTTTCCCTCGCCTGCAATCATCATCGAACCATGAGCTTTTTCCTTCTTCTTTTCCAATACTTCTTCTTACTATTGCCTTATTCATCACTTCTATAATCTCCTCTAAACTCTTTCCTCTTCCCCACTCAACCCTCCTTAATTTATTCTGGTACTCGTTCCATAAATTCACCAACCTCTTCTCCCCCCCTACCGTTTCCTTCTTCTGTACTTCCCCCCATAAGTCCACCTCTATCGGTAGGTGATCCGATTCTGCTGTTTCCCACCCTAAACCCGATCACACCCCCCCCCTTCACGTCCTCACTTGTTACCACTAGGTCTATTACCGATCTTCCATGTGGGCCTACATACGTGTATTCACCCTCATCGTCTCCATTCTCTTCGCCATTGAGTACTTCCCAATTCGTCTCCTCTAACCAGTCCAACATGATTTTCCCTTCTACATTCACTACCTTGTCTTTTGACTTCCTCCCTTTCCTCCGCCCTATTCCTCGCCGCACCCTCAAGTCCACTTCTTCTCCCACTCTTGCGTTGAAGTCTCCGCCAAAAATAACCCTCTCTCCCTCTCTCTCCGCCAGCTCGTCCATTTCCCTCGTAACCTGTCTCATCTGTTTGTAACAATATACAGTGCATATCCCAAATTTCTCCCCGTCTACCATTATCGTTCTTCCTTGTATCGTATCCGAGTCGTATCGTCCCTCTTTCACCTCCTCCCATTTATGTCTCACCCCTGTTATTATTCCTCCATTCGCCCTACCTCTTTTTCTCTCCCTCTTCGCTCACTTGCACTCCCATATATACTCTCTCGGCATCTTACCCCTGTATCCTCGCCATATTTCTAGCTCCATCCACGTCTCTGTAATACTTATGTAATCGAACCTCATCATAAATTTCTGTAAATCTGTGTTATACCCCCTTCTCCTTTCACCCATTTCTTCCACCCCGTAATATTCCAGAAACATATCGCAAATTCCTTTTCCTTTTCACTTTGCCTGCCCTCACTTTCTTTCTCCCCCCTTGCTCCTCCCTCTTCCCCTCCCCAATTATCCCCAGATCCCCTTAGTTTTTTGTTATCAGCTTCATAGTTTCTCCCTCCCACTCCAGCCAAGTGTTATCTACCTTCTACTTCCTGTATCCCATCCTAACTCTTTTACCTTGCTCTCTTTCCTTCACCACGTACTTCCAGATCTCGCCTTGGATCTCCCTTTCCTTTTCCGTCAAGTCATTATCTATATACATTTTCTTTCCCCATAACTTCGCTTTATTCTTCATCACTTCCTCTTTTTCCCTTTCTTTTGCCAATTTTTCCAATATTACCTCCTTTCCATTTCCCCTCTTATCCATTTTGCCACCTGTTCTCTTTCCCTCCCTCTTTCCACTTCTAATCCCCGAATCACTATGTTCTTTATTCTGTGTTTTCTTTCCATCGCCTCGACTTTCTCTTCTAGCTTTCTCATTCTTCTATCTGCCTCCGTTCTTTCCTTAGCCCATTCTTGCTCCACTTTCGTTCTCCACTCCCTATCTTCCTGTCTTTCCTTTCTCATCTCTACTATCTATTTTCTTGTCTCCGCTGCCTCTTTTCTCGACTCCTTTACCTCCCTCATCAAGTCCTTCATCATCTCCATCAAATTCTCCAGTGTTATTCCTTCATATTTTTTCTTTTCCCCGCTTCTCGCTGGCGATCTTTGCATTCTCCTGCTTCTCGTAAATATATCCGTACCTTTTCAATCTTCCCCTTTATCTTTTCCACCCCCACTCGCCATGCTCAATTGCCCTTATTAACATTTCCGCGTGTATTCGGCACTTTCACACTCAAATAGTTCCGCGTAAACAATTTAAAATTAAATCTGAGAATGGTTTTTGCCGTATAAAATCCTTCTCGTGAACGTCTAAAAACTGTTTCAGTAAAAAAAAACGCTCGCACTACAGATTTGCGGGTCGCTTACCTGCGTACGGGATCGATTTCCACTGCTCGCGCCCGGCAAAACTCAAAGTTTTAATCACACATACGATACGGTCCGATTTCTCTAGGACCAGGCCCAAATTGTCCGGAAAATCACCGGCCACGCGCTGATACTAGTCTCAATCCCCAACACAACACACAAATGACTAAATATACTGGAAACTCCAGAGCTCTGAATAACACACCTGTGGAATCTGAATTATGTTTTTGTATCAATACGTGAAACGATCACGATATGACACCACGTACAAACCCAGTATAGCAATAACTGTAATTCCAAACCCGAATTACGAAAATTATAGAAGCCTATAATTATAAAAGTTTCAAAGAGTTTGAGTGAGTATAATAACGCCTGAGTGAGTAATAATAACTGCGTCTTAATGTCTTAATGTCGAGACTTGTATGTTTATCTTGTATCTTTGGTGGTCTTATGATTTTCAACTAAACCATTCACCTTCATGAAGCAGATGCTGTAGGAAGTTTCTTTTAAAAATCTACGCACATCATGCGGTCCAATGATTTTCGATTTTTTAGGCTTATACCCATGAGTCAATTTCTTGAAAATGTAACGAGAGTGCTATATCTGTAAATATGCAATATAATTTGATAGAGCATTCACCAGCAGCGTACGCTAGCATCTAGTATACATACTACGGAGGGCTTAAAATTTACATTGCAGACAAATATATTAGAAGCATATTTTCAATCATGCTGTTGATACTCTTCGCACTTTTCCCTTTTCTTATATCATCCGAGATTTTTGAGTCAATATATACTTACTGTCTGTGGTTCTTGTAATTCCACGAACGTCAGTTTTTCTCCTTTAATTTAATTTTCACACATTTTCGAGATATGGGGGAAGATGGAAAGAGCCAGAACTCGTACAGACACATACGCGGATACACAGTAACACACGCACAAGGAGAAAATAGTCATAATAAGGTCAAAACGTGTATTTGCGTTAAAATCTGGAGTTCGATCATTTTCATGATGTACTACATACTATAATAAGATAAAAATAGAATTTTATATACAACTATAAAATTTAATTATCGACTCATGAAAATTAATTGACACTTTACTCTCGTCGACAAAATAACCTCATATCATCTTAGATAAAAAAATAACTATGAAATGCTATTAAACATCATTATAACTTTTAATTGAAAGGTGAGTTTACCGCAAATTATGCACCCTTATTCATTATATATTGCAAAGATTTTTTTTATTTTTTTATTTTAAATACCTGTGTCATATGAATAATTGCAGAATTTATTTATATATATATATTGAGCTTTGTGAAAATCTTCTGCCAAACAAACTAAAATTAATTTATTTGTGATTATTAAAATAATTCATTAACATGCTATTAAAGTAATATAAAATTAATAACTTATATACGACACGTGCTCGTTTACACTACATATCGAACTGAACGTACGCATGCAAGGTTACAATGGTAAAAAGGGAATACATTATTTACCAAGATATTGATTTTTCAAATCAATGCAAATATAAAAATCATAAATTTGCAACTATTTATAAAAATTTATATAAAGCACTGATTTTGAATTAAATCTGTGGCAGGTTCCATGAATTACATTGCTTGAACGATGTAACATTTGTTACAATTTGCAAATGGTATTTTATAAACGTTAAATGTTATTGTTTTATTGTTATTGTTATGTGCTGTAGTGAAATTATACAGCTCTAAAATATTATTAGGGCTACAGGCAGAGTTTTAGCGTATGGATTGTTAGTTTATTTTTATTGTACAATTTGTATATGGTATATTTTAATATCTTGCTTATTAATTTTATTTATATTTATTTATTTATTTATATTGCTGTTGTTCTGTAATGTGGATTAGTAAGTTTGATTGCTATCAGCAATGCCAGTTATTACATTTATTTATTTTCTCAGATTTGAAATTTAAATACCTACCCGCCCATGTAGGTTTTGTCTCTTTTAATTATTGTCATATCTAAGAAAATTATTTTAGTGTTGATTTTTTTCTAAGGTAAATTTGTGTTTTTTAATTATAATTGTTGAATTGGTTAAGTATGTAATTTTCTTGTGTAACAAACAATCTTCTACATATCTTTAGTTTCTTAGTATCTTTCACTTTATTTATAACATCTATTTCAAAGTCTTCTACAACCAATTGTGCAACGCTAGCTGAAATAGGTAATCGCATTGCTAGACCATCAATTTGTGCATAAAATTTATTATTAAATTGGATATATGTAGAAGCTAGGATAAAATCAATAGCACCTAAATAATTCGTTTAGTGGTAGATTTTTGTCTATTTTGATTTCATTCTATTTGTTTTTAATACATCTTATAACTATTGATTTAATTATATTAGTGTACACAGAGATAGTATCAAGTGATACGAGGTTGCGATTTGGTGGTATAGTGGTGTTTTTAAGGAAAGCTTTCATACTCCATCAGTCACTGATGTAATATTGTGATTGGTTAACTGCTTTTTCTTTTAATATTATGCCATTGATTGTATTGTATTGATGCTACCATTGGTCTTAGTGAAATGTCATTTTTGTGAATTTTCGGTTGAGTACAAATTTGTAGTAGTTATTAATTTTGGGATTTTTACATATTTCAGGTGTAAGTGCAAGTTTGTTGATTAAATTTTTGTTTCTAGTATGTACTAGTTTAATGGCTAATGTAGCATCAAAACAATCACTAAATGTCAAATTGTCAAAATAGCTTACAAATTGCATAAGAAACGTATTTAACCAATAACAGTATTACATCAGTGAGTATGAAAATTTTCATTAAGACAATAGTTATAAAAGGTATTAAAACAAATGGAAGGAAATCAAAATACACACAAACCTACCACTAAACTACATATACTCAGTGACATATAAACTGCACCACCTAGAAGGGGTGGGAATTTTTGGACCAAATTTCGCAGGAATAGTGGACTAGTCCAGGGAAATAGTTGATTAAAATTTGAAACCCAATCATCAAGTAGTCATGGGATTTTTGACGTTTGTGTTATTTTTTAGAGGTGGTGATAGACAAGCAATTATCGAGTCATTTTATGAATTTGTTCCACTTTTTCGGATCCCGTTCTTTAGTTTAAAGTGTTTCAAGTGTTTAATGATGCCTAGAGGAAGGAGACCTCAAGTTTACCAGCAGTTGAGTGCCTTTGACCGAGGGCGGATTGTTGGTTTACTAGAAGCAGGTTTTTCGTTTAGAGAAATCGGCAACCGTTTGGGACGGCACCACTCAACAATAATGCGTGTTTATAAAGCGCGTCTGAACATGGGGTTGAACGTCGGAGAAGAGGCACTGGGGCTCAAAGACGAATCAATGAACGTCAAGATCGCCGCTTAAAACTAATGGCCTTGAGAGACCGATTCTCTACAACTAGATCAATAGCTGATCAAGGGTTAGGTGAACAAGGTCGTCCGATAGGCTAGCGAACGTCGAATAAGAACCTTTGGCTTGCTGTCTTACCGCCCACATCTTGTGCTACCCCTCACTGCTCAACATCGCCAGGAACGTTTGGCCTGATGCACGGAAAGACTTCAATGGCACTTGGAGTGGCATCGAGTTGTCTTTAGTGACGAATCGCGATTTTGTTTAGGAATGCATGATGGTCGGATGACTGTTAGACGAAGACGTGGAGAAAGGCGCAATCCTGATTTTTCGATAGTGAGGCATGTTCACCGAACTGTGGGGTTGATGGTGTGGGGTGCTATTGCTTACGGCAGTAGGTCACCCTTGCTCTTCATTCGGGGCAGTATGACCGCCCGATGCTACATTAACGAAGTGGTAGAACCACATGTTCTTCCATATCTTCGAGGGCTGGAAGACCCACTTTTCCAGCAAGACCTCACGTATCGAGGGTTTCTCTTGACTTCTTTGAAGAGGCCAATGTTAATCTGTTGCATTGGCCGCCAAGATCTCCCGATTTGTCGCCCATTGAGCACGTGTGGGACATGATGGGTAGAAGATTGAGGAATCTACCGAACCCACTGTTGACAATAGAAGCTCTACGGCATGAAGTACAGGCTGCTTGGGATGCCATACCCCAAGAAGACATTGATCACCTGCTGGAATCAATGCCAAGGCGGGCCAATGAGTGTATCAGAAATAGGGGCGGACCAACACATTATTAAAGAAAAATCAAAAAGATGAAGTGTTTTCTTTATCAAATTTTAATCAATTGTTACCTTAGACTAGTCCAATGTTTCTGCCAAATGTGGTCCAAAAATTCCCACCACTTCTAGGTGGTGCAATTTATATGTCACTGAGTATATTTCCAGTTTGATAATAAATTTTATGTACAAAATGGATAGTCTATCAATGGGGGGGCGTATTTCAGCAAGTGTTGCACAATTGGTTTAGAAGATCTTGTTATAAATAAACGAAACATAAGACTACCATTTTTTGAAATGTAGACGATTGTTTGACAGCACCTGTTACATAAGAAAAGTACATACTCAACCAATTCAACAATTATAATAAAATACAATTTACCTGCGAAAAAGAAATCAACAATTACATAAATTTAATATTTAAATTTAAAATGTGAACAACAGTTCAAATATGTGTAATAACTGGCATTGCTGATAGAGCAATCAAACGTACTAGTTCACATTACAAAATAACAACAACAATGAAAGCACAAAAAACTGACGAATAATAATTATGCTGCAAAATAAGATATTTCATAATAAAAATAAACTAAAAACTAATCAAATTAAATCCCAAATTAATAAATTCATCCTAATTCCATATATCAAAAAACAATATAAAAAAGTATAATTTCGTAACACATAATGAAACAATAACGACATATAAAATGTATTATGTACAATACGTAAAGCTACAATATCCACCAACAATTCACATGTCACTTATAAAATACCATGTCCAAATTGTAGAAAATTTACAGAATAAAAGGACACATGAAAAAGTCAACAATTTCGGCCACAATTTCGATTTTAAATACGTCAAAATTAAAATAAAAGAAACAATATATAAAGTTGCAACGTTCAAATAAAATAAATGATAATACTTCGTCAATATCCTGTTACATATTTAATTTCAAATAATTTAAATAACATTTAAAAAAAAAATAAGTGCTATCAATTTTAATCAATAGTTCTTCATATTTATATTAAAATCGATTTAACAAACCGATATGTTGGTAATGAATTTCTATCATTGTAACCTTGTATGCGTTCAGTTCAGTTCGATACGCAGTGTAAACGGAACACGTGTGGCATGTATGATATTAATTTATATATTACTTTAAATGCATGTTAATGAGTTTTTTGCAGTAATTACACATAAATTAAATTGTATTGATGATTATGCGTATGTAATTTAATATTTAAGAGTATTTTAATGACAAAATATGTAAAAAAATATTGTAATATCTCTATATATACAAAATTCGATTAATGTAAATATAGAAAATAGTTTAATAACAGATCACCTACAATTCTCGAAAATAATTTGCCAACTACATCTCTACTACTGTAGCAAGCAACATTTTGGTACTTCATTATCTGCAAAATGTAATTTATCGTCACGACAAGCAAACATCAGTCCATGTTTTAATGCATTTTACCATGAATGAAATCGCATCTATAATTCTTAAATTTCCAAATAAAAACTCAGTTCGTAATAATAATATTTCAGCGAAGTTAATAAAGCTATGTATAAATGTGATATCGGAACACTTGACGATTATACCGAATCGTTCAGTAGAAGTTGCAAAGTGTTTAAAATTGCTTTTCTGTCACCGCTTTAAAAAAAAGGCGAAATCAATAGCATTGGCAATTACCGGCCTATTGCAATTCTTAAAACATTTTCAAACATTTTTGAAAAGGCTGTTGCTGGTCGGATAGTGGATTATATAAATATCAATAATTTGTTTATATCATAAATGATAACTTAAATACAAAACAGAGTTGCTGCTTTATTCTTTGATCTAACTAAAGCATTTGATTCCATAAGTTTTTGTTTACATGATAAGTTGAACACGTTGGGTCTCAGAGGAAATGTTAATGATTGTCATATTTGACTGATCGTAAGATGAATGTTAAAATTGGTGCGATCGCAATAGACTAAAGATCAATATTAGTAAAACAACACAATGTGATGATAAAATTAAAATATAATAACTATGAGATATTGTGCATGGTGTAAATTTTTGGGTCCTTTTATTGACTTCAATCTACATAGATTGGAGTATTTAGATTGATTATATTTGCACACATTTAATCTTGCATTTTTCGCAATTTGTAATTTAAATAAAAATTACTTGTTAGATCACATACTTCACATTAAATGTACTATGCACTGGCATATTCTGTACTATCCTATAATATAATAATCTAGGGACGAGCCAAAGACTGGGAACGTGTTTTCATAATTCAAAAGAAAATAATTAGATTGATAATAATTATCCCAAACCGGGGTATTCCGACGTTTCAGTAAACTCACAGTAAACTATCTTCAGGTAGGTCTTCTATGTCGAAGCGATCTTTTTTCTAGATCAGTACCCGAGGACCTGAAAAATCATATATATAGGTATATATAATATTGTGAAAATTATCGATTGTGTATTACTTACAAATATTGTATGTGTGTCGTGTGCAGAGTGCGACAATTTTTTTGCAATAAAAGTGTCCCAGAAACCCTCATAAAGAGTAAACATTAATATCTCAAAATTAATGTCATATTAATATTCATTCCTTATATCACATAGTTAAATAATCATTTTCTGTACTGGTTATCATAATATCATAATAATAATACCATAACAAAATATTTATTTTAACTCCATGCAAACTGATGAATGCAATTTACCTATATATATTTTTCTAGCCGAACCCGTTTTTACCTACGACGCGGATTTCACAACGGAAACCAAAAACGGCGAGGACTATCTGAAAATCGTAAAATCGAATTTCGATTACACCACCAAAAGGGGTTATTTCTATTTTGGAAATCTTTTCAATGGCGACGAAAGATTAGGTTTGTGTGACTATTTTCTTATATTCAATTTGCAATGAAGCAACCGATTATTTTAATTTCAGGGAGTGAAGTGAACAAATTCGTGGACGAAAATTGGACCGAATTCAACAAAGAACTCGCACCCGCAATTAAAGAAGCCATGAAATCGGTTGTCGAAATCGTTCTTAACGGATATTTCAAACGGATACCCATAAAAGATGTGTTTGTGAATGCATAGATTTTGTTAGTCGGATCCACCCAAATACGTAACTTAACACGCTAATGGACAAGCATATAGTATATCCATGGCTCGGGTGCCCAATGGGTATATTTTGCTTTAAAAAGGGTATTTATTATATATGCGCGGTGTACTTATGCAAGAATATAAGTAATGAAAATAATTAAGAAAACTAACTTGTCTCATGTATTCATGTGAATAAAGCCGAAATTTGTTGGAGCCCATAGTAACAATAATAATACTAACACCTTTATTCTCAACAAAAAAAGTTAAAGCAATATTTCACAATTAGTAGGTAATATTACAATTTAATACAGAATTAAATAAATAAATCTTATTATATAATGAGAACCGCAGTCCAACATTAATTTTAGATAACAGCGATATACCTAAAACGAATATTAGCTCGTAGTTACCTACTTATATACTACTTATATACTAACCAGTAATTACATATTTGTATACAAATTATATTCAACTATTAATAATTTTGTTTTATATGTTTTATATATGCAGGTATGATAATATTGTCAACACAGTACGCTATACCAGATCAATATTCTTTCTAATATCATGTTTTGCGAGTGATGTAATGTCGAAATCTTTACAGACAATGGTAGAGAATCATAATATTTTCATACGTGTAACTAAAAAACCGTTCGAATAGTGCTGGTCTGCATGGTTTAGTTTAGTATAGAGTTATTGTATGTTTATAGAGACTATTTAGGTAATATGATTCTATGTAATGCAATTTTATGGCATAAGTAAATGTTGTATATATATTCTATGAATTCAGCCAATTGAGATCATAGTTTCTTATGCCAAATATTACAACTATTATAAGCTCTTTGTATTTGTTTAACTGTATTATTCAAGAGGCAATTACTATACACTGATAGATAATATGTAAGCTGAGATGTGGATATATTAGTTTTACATTGCTCCTTTTTGAATTCTCTTCGCTCTATATAATTTAAATCTTACCCTATGTCCATAATTAGACCAATATTTCTTCCATTATTGACAATTGGTACAAAAACAGCATCAATTTTTCAATAGATGAAATTCTGTATCACATCTGCATGAACTTTACTTCCAACTATCAACACCAATGATTTTTTTACGTTGCTGATGAATTGTGGTTTCTTGACGTAGAAACAATTTATTGCAAATCATCATCTAAGCATGACAATCCTTGAACGAATGGTAGAACTGTGGATCAGCAGTAAGCATTTGAACATTACAGGTTTTTATACAATTATGTAAAAAATAGTATATATTGCATAAAACAGAGGTCCAAGAGCAGACCCTTGAGGCACACCTTTGTTAACATACCTGGGTTCAGAAATACCTTTGGACATTCTTACATATTGAAACCTGTCTGCTAAGTATATACTCAATGAAAACCAATTTTGAAAATCTAGCGTAGTGACATATTGCCAGTAGGAGATAACGATCAATTGTATCGAAAGATTTCCAGAACTCCAATGGCGATCACAAGTGCTAACAGTCGTTATCGGACATCAATCTATCGTCAAATATTTGGCGAAACTTTCCACTACGAAATGGTAGAGCAACGTTACCATTGTTTTTTAGATTTCCGAAAAGATAAAGAGCCGCTAAAGGCTTTTTAACGAGTCCATAATTTAATTGTAGGAGGACTGTCATTTAAGCATATTTATCTAAGACTATTAAATAAAACGTCAATTATTTATTTATTTTTTGGTTAATTATATATGCATTATTAACCGATTCCGTTATAAATGTTATATACAATCTTATAATTAAACTATGTATTGGTCGTAATTGCATTATGTAAACCCACAATTGCATTATATACAACAATTTTGAATCCATCTTAGTAGACGCTTGTAGGTAACCATGATAACTCGGACACAATAAAAGTGTGTGTAATACTAATAAACGGGAGTTTATAATGGATATTGGTACCAGTAGTTATGACAGTGATGGGAACTGCACCCCGCCTGAAATCAGAGAAGCCGCAAAAACAGCCACAAGCAAAATCCAAAACATCTTACGAATCAGCTTATAAGACTTTTATGGAATGGAGAACAAAGAAAAATACAAGATCCTTCTCAGAAGACAATCTATTAGCGTACTATGTTGAGCTTTCGCAAAAGTTGAAATTATCGACACCAAGTATGGTTTTTTCAACACAAAAAAAAATTATTTTGAAAGTTTGATTATTATTTATGTTTATAGTCGTAGATAAAATATCGTATTTGATTATAGTTAAATTATGTGCTCATTAAATAATATACTGTTTCCAAATATTGTTCAATCATTTCTTTTTAAGATATTGTCCAAGTTTGTCAACACGTCTAAAAGCAATTATGAAAATAACTTCAAAAAGTACTCGTTATTTTAGCGATTTCTAGCCGATGGTCGTCTTTACAATTTTTTTCTACTAGTGTTCACAAAAAAAAATGTGAAACTCCTACTGCACGACGTCCATCATATCGAGTAACGGCTGATATTTTTACTTTTTTAAATATTTCATGTACCTTTTTAAATGTTGAGTGTAATAGCGGGGTAGAATTTAATAGAATTCTTAAATTATATTTTTCTCGATCAATATACTAACAAATATACTACAAATTTTACTAAGTATTTTTCATTTTGGAGAACATGTCAAAAATTATATTCTACGTGCATAGTTCCTTGCGAGGGGTATATTTCGCGAGAACCGTATTAAAACTTTTCTGAATTATTTCCTTTGCTTCATTTATTCTATTTTTGTAACAGGCGTAAATAATAACGTAATTGCGACAGTGTTAAAGTAATATGTCTCCTTTGAAACATTGTTCAACGTTTTGAAAGTATTATTGTTTGTTGCAACTCATTTAGTTACTTTCGAAAAATGAGTAATTCCAGCTGGGAATCCACCATATCCATCATAACATTGTTAATTACCATTACTACTTACCGTTGTTATCTAGTTGTTCAGCTTTCTTAATTTTGTTTAGATACTTTTCATGCTGCAAAATAAATAAGTAAAGCTTGTATTAAGACTGATGATAATACCACAATCAAGTACAATTAAGATCAGTGCGTTGAAACTATACATAACTAATAATATAATAACTTCACATAATATAAATGGGTCATTCTACGTTAAGAGGTTATCTGATATTAGGAATGGCGGCGTGATAAAAATATTCAAAATAATAACTTTTTTCAATATAATCGTATTTAATCAGGTAGTTTTCATGCATGTTTAATAATGGCCAGTCAAGTAATATACTTTTACCGGTATTTTAAGTGACCAGGGGAGATACTCTACACAGGGTAAAGCCATGAAGGCCAGGACAGGATACCTTACTTTACAGGGAAAGATAAATTGAAAACTAACCTTATTTTCGTAAGAATCAACTTTAATTCTTCACTATTTGGTGATAGTTTAAAACAAAACAAAAATTAGACTTAAATTTCCATACAGTCTTATGTAACTTAGAAAACAAAAATACTTAGTATCTGCTTACATAAACTTAGTCGAAAAAAAGTAAATTATTTAATTCATCAATGCTCCAATAAAAACTTTAAATAAGAACTTCTACTTATAAAACATTAAAAAATATAACGATTGAGATCAGGCCCATATACATTATCAACATTAAGGCGCGGTTTGGTATTCATGGAAGCAAAAGCCGAAGTGCCGACCACAAAATGATTGCATACTTCAAGATCACAGAAACAGCTTAAGCTCTTCATAGTGCCTGAGAAACTTTTCTTCTTCTTCGTCATCAATCAATCACTTTTACATTAGGACAATTTTTCTGGAGGGCGTTCGTTAAATCTCCCAGCGACCAAATGTCATTCCGAGCTTCAACAAGTCTATCTGCAGTTCTTTTGCACGTCGCACCTACTCCATCAGGCCCGCCCTTGTCGTGACCGGCTTCGTGGTAATTCCACGTGAATTTTACAAAATTTAAGTAAATTTCTTGCAATTTTGTTGCCTGTGCATAAAACATTAGTTTATCACGGTACTGTGTGACCGGTCCATCACTTAGGAAATGCAAGTTTTCGATTTGTGCGGGAAGGCTGTCGAGTATAGGCTGTAAATGTGCCCAAATTGCTGATGGTGAATGTGACAATTTTTTTAATAACGTGCAATAACAGGAGCATTGTAACTCTCCATTATTTGCTTTGGTGTAAACCACGACCGTATGCATGCTAAGCTGCTCTCTCGACCCTCCAAAATGGAACGATTGCACTTCTTCAGCGTATTTGGTTTGATAATTTTCACTAAAGTCAACATGAATAATAACATAGGTGTTGGTTTAACGTAAAATAATATACGTGAAATACTAAGAATGAAGTAATATCTCACTTCCTTATCTACCCTGGACGCAAAATCTCTACCCTGGCATATGATGAAGCAGGGGAAATACGGCAGGGGAGAGATGTTTTCATTAAAAAACTAGCACAATCCGAAAAATATGTATTATAACGAAAAAACAAACTAACACAATAAATTATACTGAAATTAAAATAAATAAATATTACAAACAAACTTATACCACAAATAACAAGCGAATAAAACTCACCAGGGAAGATACATCAATCACTGACACGTGCGAACGACCCGAGTGGTGTGGTTGAATTATCGGCCCAATAAGAGTACGCTAGTGGCTCGCGCGATTTTCATTGTTAAATTCACTTCGAAACAAATTCTCAGCTATTTAAATTTGCAACATCGACGAATTTTAACGGAATTTTTAAATGGTCGAAAAATGTGCAGGGGAGGAGACTTAAAATACGAGGGACAAAAACTGTGTAATTTTTTTTTAATAGAATATAAAAGTAATTTGAAAGTTTATTTAAATGACTATCATTGTTATGTATACTACTTTATGTAATAAATAACGAATAGATGTTTAATGAATTAGTAATGCGTTAAATTTCAAAGATTTTGTTACAGAATAGTAAAATGACAGGCCAGGGTGGATACTTTTTTCTAGGCAAACATGAAGTTATGACTAAACTAAGGTAATTTAGGTATTGCAATTTATTGTCAAAAAAGTATACTTTATTTATTATTAAACACGTTTGATATTTCCACAAATTTTCAAATTATATATGATTTTTTAATGTAGCCGTCGATAGTACCTATTAACGTAGAAACACCCAAATAAGCCTTCTTTTCAATTTGTACGGTTTTATTTGTAATATTTCGCAGCAATTTATGGCAATTCCAATTGTCTTAGGCTTAATATAATTTGTTTCTCCCTGAAAGACATCAAGAATCTTGTATTATCAGAAAACCAAAGTCTTATTCTCTGAGGGTGCGTTTGTAAAGGTGCGTTTTTATTATGAATGTACAATAAGTTACTAGTTAGGAAAATGCGTTATCATTCATATCTCTAGTGTTTTAATTCACTGAAAATCAAATCTTTACCCGACAAGGAGCTCCGGAATAACTGGGCGGGGGGTTATTCATATCCATATTTGTAGGAATTATAATGTAGCTGGGTTGGCACACCATCTTCTTTGTTTCTCTCTATCGCAACAAACATTAGTTCATTTGCATCAATTTTGTAATTGCGACAGGTTCAATAATTATTAAGATGATCTTTTTTTCAAACAACGTCGTGTTTTCGAATATATAAAGGGCTTCCACCATTTCTTGGCAAGTACATGTTTCTTTCTTAACAGTTGGGTATAAACTTAATGAATGATTTTATCCATAAATATGGTAATTACGCGGAGAATGTTCAAAAAAGGTGTAACTGGTCCCTCTAACCTCAGTTACCACAATAACATATAACAAGTAAAAATAAAGTACCATGTAGCCCATATGTTTTGTCTTGGTAAAACATAGTTAAATCAGGTCTTCGCATATACCCAAGATTTCTTGTTCCATACAAGATACATCTTCAAGTCTAATAATTTTTTTTGAAAATGTAACAATCAAGCATGCCCCCTCCTATCCTATTTTTTTTGCTCTGTTGCAGATTAAGTGTGGTGCGGAACTACAAGAGAATACCTGAGAAGGGTGCTGGTTTAGCCTACTCTCCTGATGATCTGGAAAAAGCTTTAATTGAAAAATGGAAACAAAACAAGTCGAGGGCAGCCACTTTTAAGAACACTCCACGTAGTACATTAAAACAATACGTTCTTTGAACTCGTGGAAGGAAAATGTGTGCCTTAAGGTCGTTCAATAATGTGGCAGGGTGTGAAATCTTATCTCTCTGCTGCTATTGAAAAACTTGCCAATGAGATTAGAATTACGGCGACCTCGTGAAGAGATTCTAGATATTGTACAACGTGACATTATCCAAAACAAATTAAGAACACGATTCAAAAATCAGCGGACTCACGAAGACTAGTTTCAATTTTTTTCGAATCACCTTTCAATTAGGTTGCCACAAAGCATATAACATTCTCCTTGCGTCCAACCTAATCCTGGGATAATATATGATTTTTTTTTTGATAAATTAACACAAATTGTTAAGGAACTTGAACGGGATGGAATGCCTGAGAAAGTATATAATTCCGACGAAACCACTCTTTGCTATGAAACAAGTGCTTCTGGAAGACAAAATACTGCTATGCGTATCTGCGGAGCGTAAGCTGATGCCTTTGCGTTTTCAAGGGCAAACTCGTCATGGAGAACTGGGTAAACCAACAAGTGCCTACACTAACTGCAGTGCTAGAGAGGTTCGATGGAGACAACATTATTTTTTCATTGGTTCATAGATGTAACGTGAACCAATGCCTTTATGATGGGCATTCAACACACATTTCTACACAGCTCATACGTTTAGCACAAAAGAACAATGTGACGATTATGGAACTGACACCGTATACAACACATGCATTGCAGCCCTTAATGTGGTAGTTTTCATGGACCTAAAGCAAAAATGGGACAAAGAACTTTACAAATGGCACTGCCAGAACCCAAGGAAGAATATCCCTAAGCCAAACTTATGGGTCTCAGTAAAACTGCCCTGGAGGTTTCTTCGTCTTAATAGGTTTAGGGCTAAAAAGCTATTCCGCAATCAATATTTCCCCGCAGAGACAATATACAAGAATACAAGAAACAGCCGAACCTGATGATTCTATAGCATCTGACAGCTGAACGTGAGCATGCAAGTCGATCCTGATCAACCATCAATATCTGAGCCCGAGTTGACATCAACATCTGAGCTCGATCAGTTATAAACATTAAAAACACTTTTGAACAATTGCTACAGTAAGAAACGATAAAAACCCGGACAAACCAAAGAAAAGAAAAAATTAACAATAGTGAAATAATAACTACTCCAAAATACCTTGACAAGGAAAAGAAGAAGAGAAAAATCCAAAACGAAGAAAAGAGAAAATTCCTGAGAAAAAATCAAAGAAAGGAAAAGGAAAATCGAAATCACAAGAAGTCCATGATGGCTCTTCTAGTGATAAAATGAGTGTGATCGCTATTCTATTCAAAAAATTGAAGGAGACTACCTCGAAAGCTTCTCAGAGTATGATAATGGAGACTGAATTACATTTTAACGGGGAGAGTAGTGATGCTACTCCGTTTTGGAAAAACGGAGTAGCATCAGATTATATGTAGCAAATGTTTTATAAAAAAATGAGACTACATGGTTCTTTTATACAAAATACATTCTTAGACAATGAAATTGAAAGAAACCGATGAAGAATCATACCTGACTGATCTAACTCACAGCCACGTAAAAGAAGTGTTAATAAAGCAAATAACATTGGTGACGAAAGAGATTGACAAATACAGCACGCCACAGTCTGAATACTCGTCATTCAGGAAAATCAAATGTTACTTAAGGATCATCTAAAGAAAATAGAAGTTGCTGTAGCATTGTAGTTGGAATATTATACAAAAACAACAACAATAAAAAACTTAATTTCGAATCTTACCAGAAATAGAAAGATTGAACGCAACAATCAACAAAGAAGGAATAAAGAAATTGGACAAAGAAGACATTAAAAAATAAAAGAAAACGTTCTGGATTTGTAAGAAACTGTAAAGAAAATCAACCACATGGAACTTCATAGGTGACCTATTCCGATATAACATGAGTAATAATAATCTTGATAGGTATCACACGTATTCTGGTTGCATATAAATGTAGTTGGCCAAAATTGGACAAAAAAGACATTAAGAAAATAAAAGAAAACGTTCTGCGGCATTCACGTAAGGCGGGAGAAGTGATAATTCGTGCACACCTAATATGCGAGATAATTCCAGGAACTTCTTAGAAATAAGGAGCATGTATATAAATATCTGTAACTGTAATGTAACCAAGTAGTATCTGAATAAATCTATTTAGATGCACGTTATGTGTATATCTAATCTAATTTTTAGTTTAACTAATAATTGTTTGTAAAGCCAGGCTTTGGCGAAACACAAACGATTTCAAACAACTAAAAATCACGCCACACGGACTATATAATTTGCAAAACAACCCATCTTACTCAGCTGCATGAGGATATCGCTCTGCATTGAACTTCATGCACGAGTTTGACTACGATGCTTTGCTCGATGAACTTCTACCGGAATATCGGCCGTATATCGATGGACAAGCGCTATGAATGATGTGTATTAAATAGAAAAGATGTCATATGTTGATCCCTGTTCAAATAAAATGTAATATTTTAACGAATATATCGCAGTAAACTGCGTCCCAAAATCAGTTTCTATCTTTGAAGCCTGTTTCAATTAGGCATCAACGTTCAAAAGATGGTCAGTCTTGTACTATTTTTGCGGCATGGAAAAATACCGCCAAATACTACAAATTAACAACCAAGAGTAAGCGTTATGACTCACGGTGAATCATTTTATTGCCAGCCAACAAGATACGGCAAATTGAACATTCAGGTATAGACAACCCAAAAGAATAGGTTAGTAGCGCAAATATAATAACAAGTGTTTAGAAAACATTTTAATTTAGATTTTGCTAAATTTTATTTGACGAATAGTTACCATACACAAGATAAGTAGGTGCGTTTGTCATTCTGCACTAGTTGTAAGAACTTTCCTACATCATGTTTCTTTTTAATAATACTTTGTAAACTGTGTTGAAGGATACAATGGTCACTTGTTGCTGAAATGCATCACTAAATAAGAACAAATCGTGGCTTCTTGGAGAACGTGTACCCAATTATCCACTGGTTCAGTTTGATTAAATACTACTTGATAACGATTTTCAACGCACTTTTAATTATATCAATTCATATTAAATAAATGTATAATAATCTGTTTAAATTACGCACGTATAATAAGCAATTATATAATCCTACAAACTAGTTTAAAAATATACAAAAATAGTAAACCTGAGCAAGTTAAAATGGAAATTTTATAATTGGTATATTTAGATGATTAACACTTAGTATTAATGTACTGATGTTATTTTTACACAGCGGTTTGAAATGCTGTGGAAGGAGTATAATAGCAATGTTAACCTCTATAAATTGAACAGATGGGCAAGAATCCACACAATTGCAAAATGTGTGCGTCCATAAAGAATTTAATATTCTGTGCCTTGATATTGAAAGCTTTTTCTGCCAAGCTACGTAAGTATGAATTTGAGACAATAATGATGTTGTAATAGATGTTCTAGTTATAGTTACTAATAATAAGACTAAAAGATTTGTCTTTTATAAGCAGCCCAATTCAATTTTCGAAGTGTGATATAAAACTAAATTTGAATTGAAAACTTTGATAGTAACTAACAGTTTGAAAAGATAGAGATCATGAATGGAAAATATTATTCGTGTTTATTTTAATGTATTTTAGTGTATTAATACACAAACAAATTCGGAATGAATTTGTTGCATTCTGAATATTTAGTCGTATGTTATAAAAGTAGTGTAATATAGTGTAGTACCGTTTCAAATATTGAAATATTAGAATTTCTAGTTGCTATTTTTGGACAATGCAGAAATAATACGTTTCAAGAACAGTGAGGACATTTTACCGATCTAAGATAATTGTATGGCGCAGCGAAGCGACGAATTATTATCACCGGATTGGTCTTTAACGTTCGTGATGCTTATAACGTTTTTTGCACGATAGAAACATTTTTTCCTTGCTCTGAACAAATTATCTTCCTAAGAATGAATATTTCGAAAATGATCTAATGTTCACGGTGTTGTATGGGTAAATGTCGATATTGTTATAAATAGCGAATCATTATTAATAATAATTGATGTTAATGTTACCTAGAAGAGAGTCTGTTGTTGACAGTGTGAAAAAATGCATGTATGAACAAATAGCTGCGAATAGAATTTTACGAGTTTTCTGCATACAAATAAGTGATGATGTAGATATTAACAAGCTTGGTACATTAAAGAGTAATAAATAATGTTTATCACTATCATTAAATGACTTGTGAAATTTTTTAAATTACTATTTTCGAATTTTTTACTTGCCGTTGAGTTTATTTCAGTAACACAATTTACCAATCTGGGTATGCGATCATTAAGTAAAATCGTTTTATATATATAATGCTAGAACGAATGATTGAAACGAGGTAACAAGAAAATTAATAAAATTGTTTTAAATATGAATTTGCAGAACTTCTATGAATATTTACTTTAGTTTGTTTTGTTATTACATCGAATAAGACACGGGACACATCACATTACATGTAAAGGAACCGTGTTGTGTAAATGAATGTGCGAGGATGTGAAATTGAATAGCAGTGTACTCTATAAGAAGCTTCAAAAGGCCGAAATAAATAAAATAACGATATTATCATAGGAATAACTTTTTATTTTCCAATGTTGATAAATTCAATGAACATTCATTCGGTGCCGTCTATTTTCTATCTTCACTGCTCTACACGTAAAATCTTACAAATATTGACATTCATTTTGACATTTTAAGGAAATCTCAGCCGCAGATACGCTTCGGTTATGAAAATGTTGATTAAATATTGATAAAACGTTAAATAAGTCTATTCTCTTCTTGTTCATCGTAATTGTTTATTCCATGTATGCATCTGAAGAGCTAATTTCACAAGTTGCGTGTTATGTGGACGTATTCCAGAATTTAGTAGTCGTAAGGTAGTGGAGCGATACGATATCACGTAATTTTACAGATCATCAGCGACGTTTATTCTATTCGCCTTGTTGTTATTTATTTCAATACTAGAGAAGGAAAACCTTCAGATTTTATATTGCTATTAAGCTTCTAACATTGGGCCCAGATGCATGATTTGTAAGGATGAGCGATGATATTCCGCTACCGCATGTCTTCTTCAGCGCAGGCATAATAAGTGATTGTCGAAGTGATTTTAAACCAATGAGCAAACAACAGATCAATACTTGTTTTGAAACTTTGAAAAAGAAATAGGCTTAAGGAAATTTGTATTTTATAATATCGATTAATTGTTTTCGAATTTATGGCTTGTTTAGATTTGTAAATTGTCATATACCAAGTGTAGCTCATACTTGAAATTTTTGTAATTAACTTGTATCCATTCGTCCTTAATTTATATATAACTGAACAATTATTTACGGCTTATTTTTTATATTTTGTTAACACTAACGTTAACGTCAACTTAACATTACCATTATCATTAGCATTCGTATGTGCTTCAGATCCTCCATCAACATTCAAATTAACATTAACCTTTACATTGATGTCGACACCACCAATTTGCCAAGAACTATTCCAAATATTTCATTCAGAGTTTCATTGGCGAAGCCATAGCTAACAGTAACATTGTTTTATCGAGAAACACACTTTGCTTTTTATATTTAGAAGTTATTTTTTCACGTAGATCGTTATACAACGATGGGAGTAAATAACACTGCAATAACACTACAAAACCGTAAAAATGCGAAAAAACAATAATTTATTTTATGTAAATATGTATTGTTCACGCAAAGGTTATGTGTCAAACAGATGACATTGATTTGCCAATAAAACAGTGTTCTTGCCGATATGCAGGTCGTCAGTAATTAGAGACATTCCTTTATCAAGTAAAATAACATGTTTTTCAATGCTGGCATCTTTAAATTTAGTTGTCTTATTTATGTCCATTAAAGTCCATTTTTGTAAATTAAAACGCACAAATATTCCATGTAAAGTTTTTATTGGCTTCTCTAATACAACCTAGTGGAGCCTGTGCGGATACGTGCTATGACATCGATTGCACTGGCTACGCAAACTCGCTACCGAACTCTGAATTTAACTCCGAATGTAAGTCCTCGTCGCATTGAAAAGTGGCATTTATATATTACGTTTTGCATATGATTATTTACTTTAACGTCGCACATAACGTCCTAATTGATATATAACGTTTTGTACTATGTATGTCAGCAGCTACTTTCACAAGCTCCCGTATAACACAAAATAAAATGGAGGAGTTTTCATCAAACTTCGGTGTATAAATCTACCAATCACCATTTTCTTACATTTCGACGATTGCAAATATACTTTTTGAACGGCATGCGGCCGGCGTTTACGTCACATGCCATAGTTTGTTCGAAATGTATTCGAATATCCAGAGTCCAGACTGAGATGTTAAATACAAATTGAAATCGATCTCTTCCATTTATCGACATTTAGTTACTTTGTCATTCTTAACATAACAAAAAAACAGTTGATGGAACTGTAATACATTGAACTGCAATTTAAATTTCTCGAAAAATCTGTTCCAGTTAGGCATATATGCGCTTTCTGTAACAACCCTTTCCATTATTTATAATTGCAAGGAGACCTAGTACCCAGAAAAGGCGACAATTGTAACATTTGTTTACAAAATCCTTAATTTTTAGATGACTGCTGTGGATAATAATGCACGTGTCGCTGGTACAACTATAAATAAGCCAACAACCACTAAGTAAATTTCATTGCACATGGAAAATGAGTCATCGTTGTCGGTTGAAATACTTCAAACCTTAGTAATTGCCGCGAGTTTGTTATTGAAAACGGCCGTGCCTCCATGGACGTTATTCTCCACATTTTCTGCAATTGCTCCTTTATGCTCAGCAGCAAAATGAGAATAGAATAGAATTCACTTTCCATAATAATTCTCTAATTTAATCATCATTGTTGATCTCTTCGGCTCTTCCTCTTCTTTTTTCCTTCCATTGCTGACCCATCTTCTTCTTTTCTTTTGTTCCCCCTTCTTCCTGCTTTTCCTTTTCCATATTTTTCCTACACTCCTCCTTCAACCCCTTTATTTTCTCCTCCCCTTTCCATTCCTCCATTCTCCCCTTTTTCTAAACTCACCTCTTTGCACCCTTCTATCCAATGTTCCCATTTGTCCCAGCCCTCTTCATAGAATTCGCACCTTCTGTATATATCATCCAGTACTTGTTTGCCTTCTCCGCGTTCCCGCACCTGAATCTTGCTAAGATTTTCTCTTCTTCTATCGGCCTCCTCTCCCTCAAATACCTCGGTAGAAGTATAGAGGTGTGGCCCATATTTTTATTCCTTTGTATTTTGGATTATATCTTGCTTTCGCGATTTTGCCTTCCCTTTCTTGAGCTTCAACCTGTATCCACCTCTTTATTATCTCTCTCTACTTGCTTCCGCTCTCTTCTTCTCTTCTCTGCTTCCTTCACTAACACTCCTGCCTTTTCAAACATCTTTATCCGTCCTGCTTCCCACTAAGATATTTCCCCTCTCTTTTTAATCTTGAGAAAATAACAAAGGGAAAGTTGTTTCAACTCAAGCCGTTTTTGAGATATCATAATGGGGCGAATGTTATATGACGAGTCAGGAAATTTTCTAGTCACCTCCTATTTGCCGTGTATTTCTGTTCACATGTCAAGCACATAAGACACGACACTAGCGGCGACATAAGATCTCAGTTTTGAAGGACATTCTACCCAATATATGAAGCGTCCAATAGAAGAAGTCATCTGCTATAGCTGCAGAATGTGTGTGTTTTACGTGAGATAGCATTTACTAATTTAACATACAATGTAGGTAGTTGAAAATTCACGTCATACGGGGTGACAGCCTGAGTAGTAGCCAGTAATAGAAATTGTGAAAGATCCATGTAAAATGTATGTGCTAGCCTGTTACTCATACAGACTACAGTGCACGAACGGTTACAGTGCAAATGTATTTGCTATGACACCATACACCGTCGATATCTCCCCCATCTTGCACATTGTTGGGCTTAGCTTGAATCTTATTTATAGTAATTTGTCACTCAAATAAATTAATGGTTGGAGATTAATATTTACATATTATTTCAAAATCACAATTACAGTTTCTCTGCTTTCAATTCAAAATTCGATAACGCAGCATATAATGATGAACTGTTCTTCTTAGTCAGTGATTCTAAAACTGATTACTTGAAAATTGCAGATGGGAATCTGCCGAAACGTCGGAATAACCGTTTCAGGGTATATAAAACTCGTTTCATTAGCAGAGAACCAGGAAATATATTGTTATGGTTTTATTTTTTAATTAAATTGAATTGTTAAATAAAGCACATAAAAATAAACACATATCCCAAAGTCGAGCGCAAATGTGTCTAGATACAAAAGTTTCACTGTCGTGAAAAGAAAACACAAATAAAATAATTCAAAGCTTTATTTATTACATATAAATGCAAGTAATACTAACAAAACTCAATTTAAAAATTACAAAACTACACCATAAACATTGAGACTCGATATAAATAATACAATTATTTACTCAGGGATTTATGTAGAACGAAAAACAAATAAATCGTTCTAAAATAACAGTGGGTTCAAAGGCAATGCAATAAACAAACCAAACACGACAATTCGTAGTATACTGTTATAAACAAATAAATTGAAAATCACTGATTTCTACTTCTGTAGTTTCGATTATTATTGTCGCCGGCGAAATTTTCGGTCTCGATGTTGAGGACTGAATGCATACGCTATTTCACATTATTTTTTAAAATTTAATCTAAATTTTTTCACAATCACAAGTGCCAATTAACTACTGATTATTGAGCGTACAAAAGATACCATGCGGTGATTTGTCGTAACTTTAGTTGCCAGGGCGATTCCCCGCGCTTTTGCATCGACATCGAAGCGGACTTGGGGCCCATGTCCAACATGGGCCGCAAACATACATTTAAGATTTAAATTATATAAATATAGTAGAACCATCGAGTTTCTATTTACAATTACATAGATTCTACTTATATTTATATTAAATTAACTTATCTAACTTAATTATACCACAAACATCATTATTTATTCAATTATTTATTTACATTGAATTATAATGCGGAGAAATATCACGATGCTGAATCTCTCTACGCGGTTCAATCCAAACATTTTCTTTAGTCTCGGCATCGTAGTTCGCTGCTGCCAAACCTGTTATTCTATTTAACAATTTTCTCTTAATTTAAGACCTTTACAATATATATTTACAACTAGTGACAATCACTTAGCGACTCTTCGCTTGGTCATAAACAACCTACTATGAAAATTTTACTTACACATACGTCGCTTCAATGATTTTAAAAATTAATATATTTTTTAAATGAATCATAATTTATGTGCCACCATTATATTGTCTTATACATAATTTTATTCCAGCAAGCTACATAAAACCATGCAGTTTATCCGATCCCAAACTAAACGAGTGTGCGTTACAACATGCAATTGAAGCACTGCCAGCGATAACGAAAGGCAATGAGAATTAAATACATCATCATTTATTATTATACTATATTTTCATATATTTTAGGTGACAAATCGTTGAAAATACTGAGCACAGCGCCCGTACTGGTACCAGAAATTATTCTGAAACCGGGAAATAATTTGGAAATTGTAAATCATAACGTAACAACTGACCTCTCAAATCTAAAATTGACATCAGTGACGTAAGTCAAAAGAATTGGTTAGTAATACCTAAACATGTATGTGCAATATCTATTGCAGTTTCGATTTCGAAAAAAAACGCATGTCATATTCTGCTACAACTGATGTCCTGGCGTTCCTAATGAAGTACAAAATAACCGGTCAAATTTCTATTCTGCCTGTGAGCGGTGAAGGAGATTTCAACGTAACTTTAGGTAAGTAGTTTTTATGTCGCTAGTTCGTGTGTATATTCTGTCTAAAAATCCTGGCTACGCTACGAGCCTAAATAAAATATCGCGCTGTGTGATATTGCCAATAGTAATGAGAATATTTTTGAAGAACAGTTTAAGGTGATGAAGACGCCAATGCGGTTATTGGGAGAGATTCTGCTTTGATTTTTATTCTTATTACAATAATATATGATTAAAGGGCTACCTATTATTTCAGGGCATCATTGGGATCATTATATTTTTTATAAAAATGCTATTTTTAATTTCGTCCGTCTTCCTGGTTCCGGAAAGTGGAGACATATATAAACAATCTGAACGCAGTGTTAGTTTCTCTACAATAAACCTAATTACAATTTAAGCTCAAGAATAAAAAAACGATAACAATATACTGACGGGCACTCACTCGACTATTGCTCTTATACTGCTTTCAAGTCCAGATTTTCATTCGTTGATTTAATTTTTCCATTCACTCCCACTTTTCTGGTTCCAATATTCATTTCAATATTCTTCCCTGGAAAATTTTAATCTGTTGTATTGTTTTTTTTTGTTTCATCAGCATGTTCATGGGGTATATGCTTCGTAGCATCTCCTTGTTAGCGTAAAACCATGCAAAAATAATTCATGCACTAGGTAATAAAACCATCCACATTCTGAATTCAATTATTAATGTAAATTCTATACTTTCTGAAATGGACAATTACACTATGTAGGTGGGTATACATACATACATCAATATATATTACACTAGGTATAAAGCGTATGCAAAAATTATTTATTTTGTTCAAAAAACTATGCGTACTTAGTTATCCACAAAATATTGAGAACGTGTCTCTAGTTACTTTCTTGACAAATAATTGAAATTTTACATTTTCTCCAGTAAATCCTGTTTTTCATTACGAAGCGGACTTCAAACTTGACAAGAGAAACGGCGAGGAGTTTCTTAAATTAACAAAGTCAACATTCGAATATTCCGCAAAGAGGGTGCATTTCCATTTCACTAATCTTTTTAACGGTGATGAGAGATTGGGTATGTATGCTGCCTTCACTTTGTAATCAAATAGTCAACATTTCGTTTTCTAGGAGGTCAAATAAATCAATTTGTGGACGAAAACTGGGCAGATTTCAACAAGGAACTTCAACCAGCCATTCAAGAAGCAACTAAAGGTGTGGTCGAACTTATAATCAATGGATATTTTGATAAAATACCTCTGAATGAGTTATTTTCGCCTTAAACATTATGATATGTTTTGAAACAATATTTTATGGTTTTATGATTATCCAATAAATTTTGTATTAGGAATCACTATATCACATGTATTCGACTGGGTTGCTAAAATATATTTATATTGTTGGTAACATTACAAATTAATAAATTATATTAAGTAATGCATATATTTTGAATTTACCACCTACTAGCATTTCATAATTTCTTTAAACGATTATACGAATTTTTTAATCGATGATACGAAATAACGGTCCGTAGTTTGCAAGCATCCGAAAACAAATATGACTCGATATAAACCGTGATGCATATTACATTTTTCTTGCAATTAGATTTATACCAAAATTATTACTTTGTGTATATTTGAAATAAAATGCCTTCTTGATACCCATTATTTCATTTAGTACAATATTCGTAATTTATGTAAGAAGTACTGAAGGTAACTGGATGATCCGTACGAGAATCTTCGAATGCTACCAGTCCTGATACTTTCAACTAAGTGCCGTGCACAATATTTCTTGTTAAATGGTGAAAAATGTACATGTTAGTTTCTTCAAGAATGTTTGCAATAGTCCAGTAATATGCACTATTGATATTATATGCTAATTTTTGTTGACCAAAATTGTGTCAAATAGATTTAACGCAACATCTTCGATAGGATCACGGAAGAATTTAATTCTTCAAGTGGCTTTGATGAAACTTGTAGCCCACCTGTAATTATGGAGACGCCTGCAGTATAATTTGCACCTTAATTATTTAAAAGATTAAGTATATTGACTGAATATATTCAAATTATATTTCACGTAGTCACGCAAAACAATCCTGTTACAGAACTTGTATGTACATCCAGTTATTTTCTATTAATGCATCGATTACCACCATATAATGTATACAAAGTATCTTATCAAGTGCATAATGAAGATGTTTATATCTGAGAGCAACAGATTTACAAAATCGAGGTCGTTTGAGCGGAGATTTTCTGAATTACCCAAAATTTATAATCACGTTATGCCCACGGTTCATATAACGTTTTATTTGTTACTTTAAATATGGAAATTAATTCATGAAAAGCTTCAATTAGGTCATAAAAAAATTAAAGACAGCGTGTATTAATATTGTATTAATTATAACTATGCATTATTGCTACACTAATTTGGCTGGAAAACTGGAGAAATAATGTCAGTGAGACAGTTCTAATGAACTTAATGCATTAAGGGTGCATTAAACGATTTTTCGTGTGTTACCGATATGTACGTCCTAAGCAAATGGTAAAAATAAGTTTAGGTCTAAAGCTGCAGTGGTTTATGCACGATTTTAAGATACACAGGAGATTCTCTGCGCCGTACATCGGTAACAACTCTTCTATTGAATGGCGGTACCGATATGATGACATTAACCCTTATCTACACACCCAACTTTTACCACGTCGTTACACACCCGGGGTACCCGGGTGCTCACCACTGGTTTTTCTCGGTTCTTGAATTTTCATATGAACAGCCGCGTTTCGCCAGATGCCCAGCGGTCCTCGCCCGCCGAGTTTAGCCAAATAGTTGTTTGGCCCTCGTACTTTCCAAACGCTCGTTTTGTGCGACTCACGCCCAGACAAATTCTGGAAACGTTCGTAAAAAAATCAAGGAGAAAGGGTTGTAAGAGAACTTGCGGCAGCATTCAGAGGAAATGGCAGATCCATATCAATATGGATAATTATTTCACTACGTTACCTCTTGCTATGCACTTACTATTATGGAAATTAACTATCGTTGGTACTCTAAGAAAAAATAAGCCTTACATTCCAAAACAAATGGCTCCCCATAAATCTAAAGAATAATACTCTACTCTCTTTGGTTTTCACAAAGGTGTCACACGTATATACTTTTACTATCGACAATATACTCTGATACAGCTGTGAATGACGATAGAAAGAGCAAACCGCACATAATCTCATGTTTTAATAAATATAAACAGGTGTCGATACTATGGATCAAATGGTTACTCGATACACCACGCACAGGCCCACTCAAAGATGGCCGCTTGCTATGTTATTCAATATCCTAGACATAGCCGCTCTTGCTTCATATATAATATATTATGAGAACAATAAGATGATTGCAAAGAAAACTAATCAGCGATGTATATTCTTGCGTCAACTGGGCGAAGTACTGGCCAAATAATGCGCAACATTAACACGATAATTACGATTGAAAGCGTGATCAGGCCACAAGCTGGTCCTTCCACTGTTTCTGCAAGGCAAGCTCAACCTCGAGACTGTACAGGCAGGAAGAAAATTACACGTTCGTGTTATATATGTTACAAAGAAACGATCAAAAGACGCCGGAAAACACGAAAATCTTGTTCTGATTGCGAGAAACCTATTTGCGATGAGCATAGTTCATCGACAATCAGATGTATCCATTGCGCTGGAGGAATGTAAACATACTCTAATATACCTCGAAAATTAGTGCAATTAGTTATTTATTAACCCCTGTTGCCTCAACGAGAGATTAATCAATGATATTGATTGATTCCCGACTCGAAATGCAATTTTTCATCTAGTGGGTACCCGGGTACCCGGCCGTGTCCGCTAAGCACATGCACTTCAACGTCGTTTATTTATATCTTAAAAATTTTGAAAAAATATTACGATTGTGTTTTTAGCTTCAGAAAGAGTCCAATAATGGAGATCTTGAGGCCCAGGCCGATATTTCTCCGAGTTATGAGCAAAAATATGACAAGGTGGGCACCCGGGTACCCGGGTGTGCACATAAGGGTTAAGGAGACGTGGAAAATAGAAATGTGATGCAGCTGCAGTAGGATGTATAGAAACATCTGCAGTGGTCGGCACTGAACTTTCTTATATTTAGTTATACTACATATTTCGAATATCTGTAACCTTTGTAAGAATAAGTTTTTCGATAATATCGTTTTCGAGGTGTGAAAAATCCTAATGTGTAAACCGTCACCGTAGTCTTGAATGTCACTATAGTTTATAGCTCCACTTTTCTGCACGCTCCTCCAATGCCAAACATCAAAGCGACCTATGGTATAAAATCAGTATAAATAAATGTGATATCCTACTGAAAAGAAATTCTTCCTCCAAAAATGGTTGGATTTCTTGTCGAGAGAGAACTTTTGACTTCTTGCAACGATACCCAACATTATTTTTTTTCAGAAGAGGAACAATAGAACCAAATTTTGATATTGTCCTTGGCCTTCAGAGTTTCCTTGAGCATTGAATAATCTGGCCATAAAGATGCCGGACACAATTTTTGGGACTGTAAAATTTTAATTCAAGACAAGTATAGTTTAAAAATCTCGGTCTATTAAATTCTCGCTCACTGACGTCGCCCGAATTTAAACTGCTACCTCGATTTTTAAACTATCTATAAAACTCTAGTTGTCTTAATAGCTATTATTTCATACTGTGAATAATTTAATTTTTAATGTTTTTACATTTGGCATTTTTTCGACAACATCAACATGTGACATTAATGAGTTCCAGTTTTTCTATAGCAATATGTGTATCGGCAGATAGTTTCAGGAAATTCGCAATGTAAAATTACTATAAATATTTGTAAATAATCAGTTAAACCCTGCGATTGAGTAAGTAATTCATTTTGTTTTATGTTTTCTTAAAAATAAAATGTATCAAAAAGGTTTAATATGGGGTTTTATTAAGTTAAAAATAACAGTCCGGGAAGTGTTACATAGCAACACTTACCGGGTCTGATACCGTTACAGTTCATTTACCGGACTCGAAACTGAACGGAAAACTTGAATTTACAGAACAGTATGAAATAAATTACTATTACATAAAAATCAGAAAAATCTCACTTTACTGAAGAGGAGCTAAATTGAAATACGAGGCACTTTGTGCCGAGTATTTTAAAGCTCCGAGTCAAGTAAGAGATTTTACTGACGTGTTTCCTATTAAACTTTTCCGGAAATCGTAAAAGAATACGAAATTTACAAATTTTAGAAATTGGTTTTACAAATTCCACTAAAATCAAATTTGTCAAATCATTAATGAAAATGAGAAATAATATGGGCCCCAGGTTGCTACCTTGGGGAACTCCGGAAGTCGATGTGAAATGGTTGGATAAATGCCCGATATGTGCTACGTACTGTTTTCTACCCGTATTATATGTTTTAAAAAAAGACACTAACGTGGGAGAGAAACCAATCCACCCGAGTTTATGTAAAAGAATTGAATGGTAGATAGTGACAAAAGCCTTAGTGAAGTCCGTGTACACTACATCAACTTGTATATTATTATCTCACATAAAAACTGTGTTAAAACTGTAAGGTTTCTAATAACTGATCTCTTGTTCATGAAACCATGTTCATCTTCAGCAATGAATGATCTTATCTGATGGAAAATCTTGGAATACAAGCATATTCCAAATATCTTTGCGAAGTTGTTAATTATGGCTCTGGGTCGAAAGTTTTCAATAGAAGCTACATTCGCTATTTTTGTGCACAGGACATAAGCGGGTAATTTTCCAACATTCGGGGAAAGTGCTACTCGACAAAGATAAATTCATTAAGTGGCATAAAGGCATTGAAAAAGCATATGCACAATCCCTAATTATGAAACTAGGGATGCGGTCATGACCCATAGTGTGACTATTTTTCAGTTTTTGGAGTGCTTTAAGGACATCAGATTCATCAACAATGAGGACATTAACAAGTGAAGCATCGATAGGACTAGTATTCGTCACTTCAACATCAGAAGGACATGTGTAAACAGATCTGAAATGTGCTTGAAATCCATCAACAACCGACTTTGGCGAATTTAATATAATTCCAGTGGGGTCCGTCATTAAATTTGGTATCCCTAATTTTTTTTTTTTTTTCATTGAACACACGAATGACGATAAGTACTTGGGATCATCTTTAATTTTATTCTGCACGTTGGATATATAATCTTTAAAAAGTTTCGACGAGTTAATTTTGACTATTTTACCAAAATGCTGAAATTGTATCATGCGGATACTTGTATTTATTAAACTTTTGACGATATTTGTCCTTAAGCTTAATATTGCGGATGTGTTCATTCGTGAACCAGGCAGGGTAAATAGATCTGCCAATATTTTTCAAGGGCACGTATTTATTCAATGCCGCATACATTTTATGTAGAATTCAGCGCATGAATGTCCGTGTAGGCACATAAGAAAGACCAATTCATTTAAAGAAAAGCATTGTACAAATTGATGTATCAGCCTTCCTGAAATTATATATCCTACGAAAGTTATTACCTGGCAGGGGGATATAGTGTGTATAACTAATAGACATTCTTATGGGTGGATGGTAAGGATCTTCAAAGACTAAAGGTGTATCATCTTTTTCGACACTTACATCATTTAAGTTAGTCATAAGTAAATCAAGCAATCGTCCATGGCGGTTAGCGATGGTGTTAAGTTGCTTGAGGTTGAGGATTAATGAAACTATTAATCAAGTGACATTTGCCAACATTGACGTTGCCATGCTTAAAATTAGGTGCGTTGAAATCTCCGATAACAATTTTATTGTGTTATGTGTTCCATTCAGTATTTCGAATATATTGAAAAATATTTCATAATCTGCCAGTGAAACATCCGGAGGTATATAAACAACATAAATATGAGTTTTCTCTGAATTAATAAATATTGTACAACCAATGATACCTCCACATGAGGTACAGAATTGAGTATAGATATTACGTCAATTTGACGAATAGAAAAATGTGATTTGTAAATAATACACCTCCGCCTCTGATACGGTTTACAGAAGTTCCGATCACAACGCATAACAGTATAACTCGGTGGTATTCACTAGTATATACATCCGACAACCATGTCTCAGTCAGGAAAATAATGTCAAAAATATTAGTACAAACACTAATGTAGAACATATTTGTTTTATCTTTTAAGCCACGCACGTTGTGATAGCACATCAACACATTTCTGTTGGGCAGATTTAGTTTAAACGGTCAATTGTAGGTATCCATTGTTTGTATTTGATCTTCAGATTCGACTCTCCCTCAGCAACACGGGTATCCAATGCAGCTTTGACGATCTTGTAATATTTAATTTGTCGCATAGTTCTATCGAACGGTATAGATATATGCTTGAAGTCAGAGATATCTCGAACATGTTTGGAATTTTTGATAATATGATGTACATCTTTGACGCCGTTCAACTTTACTTTCGATACATAATTAGGATAGTTAGGGATAAAAGAAAACGGGACACAAGTCTTCTGCAAGAACAAAAAATCATGCAAAATTGGCAGATTCATAAATTTCAACTAATTACACTCGTAGAATGATTTAGAAAATCATTTAAGATACAACACTTAACAGAGCAACCTTGCTAAGCGGAGATCGAAATTTATTAGGTTGTGTGTTGCGTGCGTCGAAACGTGTTACCCAGGCAATGAGTACAAAAATTAAATTTTCCTGCACGTAAATAAGCAGGAAAATGTTGTTTTCGATACGATTTCCGGAGAAATATATTTCCTTAGCGTTTATTTATTCTGGAAATTCGGCCTGGTTGTGTTGCATGACCACCACTGTCACCAACTGTCAGAGTTAGACGCAGATTTAGTGAAACGTACCATCGGTGCACATAAAAAATGTACAAAACTGTCAAAAGATGGGTTAATACAATATTTTGTAATGTAAATATGTCTTATTCACGCCAAAGATAAGTACAGTCAATCCGGTGACATTGAGTGACAATAAAACTGTGCTCTTGCCTACATGCAAATTGTTTTTGAAATTCTGTTAAATTTGATTTTCCCGAATTAAAATTGTTAATATGATAATTATAAGAATAAGAGTAAGAATACTCATTTAAGATGAACGAATTTGTGACTAACATATAAATAAAATTCCGGACTATTACATTGAATCTATTACCATTATATATCCTCGATAGATATCCATTATTGTCTGTACGGTTGTTAGGTTAAAATTTGTTTACTTCAGTATTTTTTCGTTATATCATAATTCTACAATATAAGGTTTATTATAATGAAAAAAATGAAAAACAAATCATTGGGTAGACCACCGGTGCTTTCTGAGTACAGACCGTTATCGAGGCATACCTGGTTTTAATTAATTTTAATATAATGGTCGAGAGAATCGAAATTGAGAATTCCACTGAAACAGTATACAAAAACCTAAGCTTGCAGCAAACCACCAGTAACAGCGAAGACAGACGTCACTTGGGTTAACAGAATTGCTTCTTAAAGGTCCACATTACCCATCCAGAATAGTTCAATAAGGATACATGCGAATTTTGTCATTTGGGTTTCGTTCGTATTGTCCAATTCTAGGACTTCCATTGGCACGAGATCGCATAACGCTGAAACTCAAATGGTGCGTTGAAACAGAGCAGCGGTTGGAACAATGGAATACAATCATCTTCAGTGGTGAAAGAAGGCACTGATTATGGAGATAATGATAAGATGACCGTGTGGCTAGAAGTCCACGTGGGGAAAAAACAACTTGAACTTTGTTTGTTTCATACTGTACTCTCGTTTATTACCTGCGCGTTTGGGCCATGCCCTTGATGATTTGTGTTATTCTTTGCGTCCGTTATTTAAAAAATTTAACTTAGACATAAGTCTAAGTAACCGTTGCTCGTTGGCGTAGTTTTATGTTAGCTTATGTCAAAAGTTTAGCATTTACTAAACTTTATAACATCTTCAAGTGGATTAATTACATTAGTCGATCTTTAGGACTTTGTATTGAGTACCTTTCCTTTCCTATTCATTTTGTGATCGGTGCGCAAGGAAAATACTTCTATAAAAACGAAACTAATATCCCAAACTGCTATACATCGGCGCATGAACGTGGGGGCAAAACTAGCGAATTAAAAACACCTCTAATTTATACTATTACAATGACTCAATACAAGAATTCTTCTTTTAAAATGGCTATACATTTCAATTACTCTTGTGGCTTCTGAAAAATCGAGCTTCAGCATCACCAAATTATCTTGAAAAATTAATCAATATTCATCTTTCATCAATTTTCCACATGTTCTGGCATCATGTACTTTGCAAAATCATCCTTGAGCCCACGAATTACTATGGTACAGATAGAATGCTTACTATGCCTATCAACATAAGCTATTTCGTGTTTACTTTGGGCATCTATATTTATAAACGTTTCATCAATATATATAGCAATGTCGTTTTCGTTGTGTCTTGTAAAACTTTATGGCAGTTTCACGCCACATTTATATTTGCCTAATCCGTGAACCGATGTCAAACCATAAATAAATAGACGGATGGAGTGCACTATCTTAAGTAGGACCGTATTAAGTAATTTTGGAATTTCTATGATAATAACAATGTCGTAATATTTCAGAAAATAAATTATGTTCCTCATATTATACATATATATGTTAGTATTGTTACCTTATGGATGCTGTATTCTTGTGGTCTATTTATGCGAGTTATTTGTTTAAATGTTTGTACACTTACATATACGTGTTCACTAACTTAATTTAGTTTGGTCACTTATATTTAAAAACATGTTAAAATGTCTGTTAAAATTTTCAACGCCCGACGCACTGCGTTTCGTTTCATGTTCACGGGCTAACTCAATCGTACTTCAAATATTTAGTTTTATTTTTTGTTTTTTGCTTGCGTTCTTTAGATGATTTTTATTGGTAAAAATATGGCTTCCATTTGTGTTGATAATATTTCATTAATTATTGTGTTATTTTGTTTGGCTTTATATATTTCCGTATTTTCTATGATGTTAAGTTTCCTTCCTTTGTTTTCTATTTTTACTATTTGCATTATATTTTCCATCTTGCCGTAGAGTGTGCATTGTTAATAACGTGATTGGTGAAATTTGAGTCTTGTTTCATTTGCGATCTCATATGTTCCTTGTATCGTTGTGTGAATGTTCTTCCTGTTTGTCCAATGTACTCCATGTTGCATGAAACGAAACGCAGTGCGTCGGGCGTTGAAAATTTTAACAGACATTTTAACATGTTTTTAAATATAAGTGACCAAACTAAATTAAGTTAGTGAACACGTATATGTAAGTGTACAAACATTTAAGCAAACAACTCGCATAAATAGACCACGAGAATACAGCATCCATAAGGTAACAATACTAACATATATATGTATAAAACAATGGAAGCCGGATACCAAAAACATTTTATTATTCCTCATATTAGTTTGTTTTAAACACTTCGCCAAGTACGGTGTATTGTAACTTGTGCTCTCCCCACAAGTATTTTATTCTTGTATGGTTGAAACCATTACTATGTGGTAATCCATATTAATATCGAAATAAAAACACTGACTACGTTTTTACCATAAATTTTTTATTGTTAGTATATTACTAACAAATAATTATGGTATTAATTAAGTGAAATTGGGGCATAACATATGTTTACAGGTATTTGAAAAGGGATGATTTGTATCGCGGTAAATCCTGTTGCTCGTTCAACAAATTTACGACAGGATTACGTTTGGTTTTTTGAATTTCTGCTGCTTCTAACAGATTAAGCTTTGTGCCCCTCTTTACCGCTATGTAATATTTTGAGTTTATTACTTTTAGGAAAACTATGGTTACATTTTAAAAAATGATTTGTGAACTTGTATCTTAATTTAATCTAAATGCTCTAAAATGTTCATTATATTGTGTTTCAAAACTTCGCCCAGTTAGGCCAACATATACACTATTGAATTCGGAACACGAGATTTCATAAATACCAGGTTTCTTTGAAAATTGATTTTTAGAAGGGAGAATCGGGAATTCCTTTAAAACTAGATATACGAACGAGGAGTTGATTACATCGAGGTATTCATTCATTAGTAACTTGCCTGTTTTTTTGGATTTCTTAAACTCATAAGCTTCCAAGAAAGTGAGTCTTAAACCATTGTTTTCTATATGTAATACAGATAAATTACTAACGGAACATTTGTGGTTAAAATCTATCAGATGTTTGGCGACATTAGCTTTTGAAATTTTAGACATATAATTATGGCAGTGTTCTTTAAATCTAGTTATGAAATTCCGTCCTGTCTGACCTATATACACCGAATTACAATCGTTATATTTAATTTCATATATGCCAGAATTTAACAAAATGACTTTTTAATTAATTTTTATTGACTAACAAGTTCTTAATATTATGCTTATTGTAAAAACCTGAAACGATGTCAAATTCTTTCCACAAATTAGGTACACTACGACCCACGCCCTTAACATAGTTTAATTTTTTATAAATTAGTTTGGATATCATTTCGTTTTGTACCTGATGAAAATGAACCTATAGTATTTCTCATAATTTTTTTATTTAACAGACTAATAATGGTTTTCTCAAGGTAACCATTATTCGCTGCAATTTGTAAAATTATATCACGTTCTTTATGATAATTTAGATCATCCATGGGAATTTTTAATAGGCGGCCAATTAAACTATGGAATGCAGTTAACTTAATATTCCACGGATGATCAGAATTCGCCGGTATGATTGTATCCATATATGCCGGATTTCTATAAATACTAAAGGAAAATTTACTATTAATATACTCTATGGTGATCTAAGAAGTTTATGCTTTTATTGACCTCCACTTCAACAGCAAACTGTATATCTTTATCCAAGGAATTGAGAAAGTTTAATATAGTTGACGATCAGTTTATAGACATAAAACATCATCAACGTATATATACCAAAAGTGTACATTTTTTATTATGTTATTTTTAGAATTGAGAAACGTATCTTCAAAATGATTCACAAATATTTCTGATAAAAGAGGTGATAAGGGGGAACCCATAGGCAGGCCTTTATTCTATTGATAACAAATGTCATTAAAGCAGAAATAGTTTTGGAATAGGCAAAGTTCCAATAATTTTAAGACAGAAGCTATGATTGGATTGATGGTTTTATCATTAAACTGTTTTTTTACTATTTCTAACAGCTTAACAATTGGAATTTGGTATTGGGTGGAATTTGTTTATTTTTAATTATTTCTATTAATTCTACCGTATTTTTGGGATTGTTTGGGATTGAAGTCAAGTAATTCAGGAATTAAATTGTTTAAACAAGGACTTATAAACCAACTACAAGCTACTGTATTTAAAGTGAGGGGTCACTTTTCTTATATGATAACAAATGTAAACATGACAATAAATAATGTTATGCAACGTGCAGTGAAGTGTATTTGCATTCGTATGGGTGAAGTTTCGCAGAATATGGATTGGCAAAAAACAACATACTTGCATCACTATTCGTGTCTTGATGTTATCACGCATAGTGCATAACTAAAATTCTTTTTTATTTTGTAAATTTGCGGTAATTAGTTACAACAAAGCCAGGGTTTGTTTTACATATAACTTAATATTTTAATGCGACGTTTCGAATTGGTATAAATTCACGTGCAAATTTCACAAATCATTATTTCTATCTATCAAGGACAACTATTACTTTGGATATCTAATAACAAATAATTTTGCACTACTAGTGGAACTATCTTTATTTTTATTTTAAAATTAAAATATATTAATTTTTCTAAATTAATATGCAATATAATATATAAATATTCGTTGCATTATCCCCTGCTCACATTTTGATATTTACATTTACATACAGTGTGTTTCACTTAAGAGTGTAACACCATCATATCTTTTTTATTTTTAGTTCAATTTTAGTAATTTTTTCGCAAACGTAGAATACTTATTGTTCTATTTACTCCCAACAAACCAATTGTCTTCTTTAAATGCAAAGCAACCTGATTGCAAAATAAATAGAAAAAAATCAAGAAATCACTTTAGGGATTTTTTTATCGAAAAATTTTACTAGTAATAATTGTTCAGAATTGCCCAAAAATTCTAAATCCAAAATTTCATGAAAATTAAAAATGTGAAAATTTTCTTCAAAAGTAGTTTCCCATTCGGTAAATATTATTTGCACAGGTGGCTGCGCCTAAACAACAACAACTTTGACAGTTCAGAGTTTATTTCAAATAAAATTTTCACAGCATCCTTTTTTCGGCGCAGCAAATAAGACGTACTTTAGGGTTTTTGTGCAATTCTGATCAATTATTATTTTTGCCGTTTATTTTGCCATCACAGGTTGCTTTGCATTTAAAGAATACAATTGGTTTTTTGGGAGTAAATAGAGCATTAGGTATTCTACTTTTGAGAAAATAAATTACTAAAATTGGACTAAAAATAAAAAGATATGAGGGTGTTACACTCTTAAGTGAAACACTCTGTATGTGGTGCAATATATGGGTATTGAAATAATCGGTACTTGCTAAAGAAAACTGAATAATAATACACAAAAATTCTGTGTGGTTGTTTGTTAAAACTGGCTGGATTGTGGTCACATATATAACGCAATTATTTATACAAATTCTAAAGAATTCTAAGCACTCTTCGAAAAGAGCCAGGGCATTAGAAAAATGTTTGCAATTCGACATATGATTTACTTTTTACTACCAATTATAATGCATTAATTTAATTTGATTAAATACCTTCTAGCAATTAATTATTATAATTACTGCAACCAAACTGGTTTTGACTAAATGTGCATACACGTGTGCAAATTTTTACAACTCATTGTTGATAATTATGTTGATCGACAATTTATTATTTAATTGAAAGTAAATTACAATATACACAATATAATTTGCACTTAATACTTTGGAGGGGCGCATTATTTGAATGCAAATTATATTATATAAATAAGGCATGAATGTGCTTCTAATAAACACATTCGCAAAAAATGTGTCCTACATTAGCAGTTTTATTGCTCAATGCTTTGATTTTAGGAAATTTGTGTGCTAAATTGCGTAAGTACCAATGCCATTGCCATACCCTCAAATTGATAAATCATTCATATCAAAATAATACAGCCGTAAACGGTGTAACTACAGTTGTTCTCTATTTATTCAATACATATTTCATAATAATGTACATTGATGTTAATCTTGCATCAAACGCAACAAGAATTAAATGCTGAGATTTAATAATGTACGTGTGAGACAATGACGGATGTTATGTTGTTTATGAGTGTGCCGCACCTGTTTGGTGTTAAAAATGAATTATTAATGAATTATTTGTTTAAATTTAAAAGCCATAACAACCTCATTATAAGTACTGTATTGTCTTAACATTAATGTAGTATCCTCTGTGGATCAATACCATATATTTTTCCTCGATATTTAAATACCGTTATTTTATCAAATCGATTCTATATATGCCGAAAGAATTCTCCCATATTTGAAAGCAATAGCTTAACCGAAAATGCGGCTTTCTCCTATCATTTGTGACGAAGAATTTTTCTGCAATTTATACCATTTACCGAACAAGTTGTTTTGATATAACTTTACATATATGACGCCACATAAACCATATATTTACACCACATAGTGCTCGAATCTAAGGACGCGATGACTAATTTAAAATAGTTTAGTCCGCGACACTGCAAATTTTGTTTGCATTTTCATTTTGTATTTATAGACTATTTCTTAATAAATGGTTACTTTGTCATTTTATATACATTTATACAAATTTTATATATCAGCGTTATGGTCATTAAATTAAATGCTTTAATAATGCTACAATTGATTACAATATTACACGTAACATCCTAGATTTTAAATTTCTCTTATTTCAGCAAGCTACATAAAACCATGCAGTTTGACTGATCCTAAAAGAACTGATTGCTTCCTTAAACAAGCAAATGAAGCAATTCCGATATTTACAAAAGGTAATGGAAAATAAGACATTTTCTTGACCATTCGAGTTACGTATTTTGTGAACTTTAGGTGACAAGAGTTTTAAAATACCATCGATGAGGCCTATAGTATTACCTGAAGTAGTTCTAGAAGCGGGAAACAGCTTGAAAATAGTAAATCGCGACGTCACAGCTGACCTTAAAGATGTTATAGCTACAGATGTGAAGTAAGTCATTGTCGATAATATACTAGGTATTCTAGGTTTTCAATCTCAAAAACGATTTTTCGTATTTACCAATGTGGGTGATAAATCCTCACAGTCAAGTCACGGCGTAAAATCTTGTGCAAACCCATACATATTATCCATAGCGTGTGTTTGATTACATAATAACGTCTATTCATAATCTACTGCAGTTTCGATTTTGGCCAGAAACGTATAACCCATTCCGGCAAGACCGCCAAATTGGAAATCCTCACCAAGTACGATATTAGTGGCCAAATTTCTATTCTACCGGTTAGCGGCCAAGGGGACTTTAATGTGACATTCAGTAAGTATTTTGAGTCTATTTGCAAGTACACTATTATGCATGATTTTTTACTTTTCTTCATAGATGCATTCTAACCGCTTTTATTGGCTTTTGTTGTCATATGTACTACATGCGTGTACATTGCTTACAATAAAATGTTTATTATGACACCTTTATTCGTTAGAGGGCACAAACTTAATGGCCATGCCGGTCAAATGCTGCTTATTAGTGAGAGATTTTTCAAGGTGCCGACACCCGAACTACCTTTTGATCAGGCTATTTATCATGATTGGATAAGCTATACAGTGTCCCAAAATTCGCGGAACACCTCGATGGTACGTTATTATATGAGGTCCAATGATTACGAGAAAAATATGAAAAAAAATTCAATTGCTGTTAATTTCCAAGAAATAAATATTTAAAGTTAACACTTTTGATGTCTTTAACTAAATTACTAGAAAATATATCAAAGATTGGTTTTAATATGGTGAATGGAATAAGTTTTTAACAATTACAACCAAGTTTGTGATTAATCACTATTTTAATTATACAATTTCCAGAAAATGATTTTTCGTCGCACTAGATTGTCACGTAGCGAATAACATGCCACATTTCAAAAACGTTAATCGTTAAACGTTATCGACATAGCCCTGGCAACACTAAGCAGGCCGTTATCAAAAGCGGGCTGTTAAGGATCCTTAACGGCCCTCTTTTCATAACAGCCCGCTTAGTGTTGCCAGGGCATTATCGATAGCTTAACGTTTTTGAAATGTGGCATGTTATTCGCTACGTAACAATCTAGTGCGACGAAAATTAATTAAAACTACATTTCAGGTACACTACCGTTAAAAACATTGTTTATAGTGCAGTTATGGAAGCTTACACTACCACCAGAAATTTGTGTTGCCACCGTAGAAATATTTTCTTTCAACAACCTCAACTCGTTCATCACTTTTTCCGGAGATTGATGTAGGACCTAATAACGAACGTGATATTTTATTTCTTGATGCTGTGATTGTGCTTGATCTATATATGCTTCAGCGACACTTGTACTTTTCCAACCACCTAACCGTTTCAGGCTAGTAATATTTCCACCTCCATCAATCAACTGAGTGTTAGATGATCTGCGAAAACAGTGTTCTGTATACAAGTGTGCATCATTCAGTCCAAGAAATGTTTCAATTTTTTTAGGTACCGCCCCGATAGTATTCTTTCTTTTGTCTGGTACAACGACCCTTCTTGTAGCTTAGGAAAAATCTACTATGATCAGTAGACTGCGATCTTAAAGCGACATAACTACGGTAGCGCTTCATTGCACCAAATTCCTCGTCATCTAATATATGAAAATATCGTTTTTTATAGTTTTTTGTTTCTGGGATATTAACGATAATGACAGAACCGCGATCTTCAATGTCGGCTACTTTCATATACAGTCGAATGCAAAAAAAGTAGACACGAAATTTTCGGCTGCTTGAACAAACTTGCTTGATATTAGCAATGTCATGTAAACGTCAGTATTATCATTTCAGTGACATTTTAATGAACTGGTGAGCCGTAAGCGTAGGTACCCCCAACCCCCGGACCACCGTTACTGAATAAATAAATCAAATATCACGTGGATTAAGAAAACTTACTGGGAAAATTCAAGTTTTATTGGAATAAAGAAACTTCGTTTTAAAATGAATGTCAACTTTGAAAGATTGCCAAATTTTGAAGGAAAAGGGGATCTTAAAAAGCCACATTTATACCACGACAATTTGAGGAAAATCAATTACAGGAAACTGTTTTTGCTGAGAAAAATTACTAACAAAAGTACCTTTTCCATTAAGTAATCTTCATCTGGCCGTTGATTTAAAAATTCTAAAACTTCCGTTTGGTTCAAAGTCTTCGATTTCTTCGGCAAATATCCAACGGAATTTCGACGTAAGTAAGAATCGACTCTCCGATATTTACCTATATCGATATTGTCTTTTGCCAGTAGCGTCGATTTTAACATCGAAACCTTGGTGAATAAAGATGTTGGAACATATTTTTCACGCTGCAATTAGAAATTTGAAAAATGTTCCAGATAGACACTCAGAATGAAAAATACTATACCAGTTCATCGATGTACGCCATTATGACATCTTCACATACGCTTTTAACGTGATTTTCTTTTTGCCACTTCTTAAATAATTCAAACTCTTTTTGATACCTCTCTATAGATTTTTCTGGGATTAGCTTGCCTCGCTCTGGCTAATATTTTGGCTGGTAGTGAATCGTCTTTTTCCATTTAAATTCAGCACTGCTCTCACATTCAAAAATGAGAAACACAAGTGTTTTTATTATCAACAACATTAGTTGTCACGGAAACAATTGCATCTATGATTTTAGAATTATAAATTATAAAATTTCTGATTCCAAATTTGTATCTTCTTGGATAAGCTAGTACGACGAAAACCGTTGTACATACCACGGGCTGTTAAGGGCCATAACGGCTCTCGGTAGCATTAAGGCCCTCACTTCGTTCAGGCTACCTCAGCCGTGATGGCCTTCTTAACAGCCCTTAATATGTAATTAGTTATTTCCTAAGCTACAAGAAGGGTCGTTATACCAGACAACCTGTTGGAAAGAATACTATCCGGGCGGTACCTAAAAAAATTGCGACATTTCTTGGACTGAATGATGCACACTTGTATACAGGACACTGTTTTCGCAGATTATCTGCCACTCAGTTGATTGATGGAGGTGGGAATATTACGAGTCTGAAACGGTTAGGTGGTTGGACAAGTACAAGTGTCGCTGAAGCATATATAGATGATAGCACAGCATCAAGAAACAAAATATCACGTTTGATATTAGGTCCTACATCAATCTCCGGAAAAAGTGATGAACGGTTGTTGAAAGAAATGAAAAAGAAAATATTTCTACGGTGGCAACTAATTGATAATAATTATTGTTATTTACGATCGATTAAGAGCGGGCTGTTATCAAAAGAGGGATGTTAAGAAAATCCTTAACAGCCCGCTTAGTGTCGCCAGGGCAATATCGATAGCTTAACGTTTTTGAAATGTGGCATGTTATTCGCTACGTAACAATCTAGTGCGACGAAAATAACTATTACGGTAATTTTACCTGAAAAAACATATGGCAACGTTGACGTGAAGTTACACTTTTTTAACTTAAAAAATATGACAATCAAGATTTTTTATTAATGTCATCCTCACATCCTGCTTGTGTCAACCTTACTAATTTTCATAACATTTTGGAATTTAAGTTCTTCGTTGTATTTTCCATTGATTAGTTCTTCAGTGTTTGTGATAATTTTCGAATTCTCTTGGTTTGTGTTGGTTTTTTGTTTTAAATTAATGTTGAAATGTTTTCAAACGACGAATATGCAGACATGCATTTGCTGCTGGTGGAATGCGGAAACAATGCTGCTGCTGCTGCCAAAGTCTATCACGAAAGGTATCCTCTGAGAAGACATCCTAGTAGTAATGTCTTTAGACGTTTAGACCGAAGAATTCGAGAAACAGGAAGCGTAGTACCAACAGGTGCCTTTTATCGGGACAAAGGTCGTCCAAAATCTGCAAAGACTCCTCAAGTAGAGGACGCCGTCTAAAATTTATTAGAAGACAATCCAACAACATCAACGCGTGCAATCGCTAATATGCTAGACGTATCACATAGTTCAGTTGGCCGAATTATTAAGGATGAGCGGTTGCACCCTTACCATTACAGAAAAGTTCAAGCTTTAATACCTGCAGATTTTCCACGTCGTGAGAATTATTGTAACTCGTTTTTAGAACAAACACAAAGAGATCCTCAATTTTGCCGAAATATCTTGTGGACGGACGAAGCTAATTTTTCACGAGATGGATTTTACAATAATCGAAATTCACATGTATATGCTTTGGAAAATCCTCACGTATTTACACCTTCGAAACATGAGCATAGATTTAGTGTAAATGTCTGGGCAGGTATTATCGGGAATCGATTAATCGGCCCAGTCATTATTCCTAACAGGCTCGGCGGTGACAACTTTTTAGAATTCCTGGTAAATGATTTACAAAATTTGATAGATGAACTGCCACTAGCGGTAATGAATAATATGTCGTTACAAAGGGATGGTGCTCCTGCTCGTCATGCGGCACCGGTGAGAAACTGGTTAAATGAGCAATTTCGCGAAAGGTGGATAGGAAGAGGTGGACCGTTCCGTTGGCCACCTAGATCTCCAGATCTCATCCCTTTAGACTTTTTCGTTTGGGGTCACAGTAAAAATTAGTGTACAGAACACCAGCTTTAAATGAAGCAACGTGAAATTTTTTTAATATTTTTTCCGTGTAGCTTTATCGCTAGACTGTAGTGTAGAGCTATTCCAGAAATTTTGGGACACGTTGTATATGTTTTCCAATAGCAAATGTAATAAGTTTAACCCTAACCTGCCTATAAGTGGTACTCGTCTTTTACCATATACGAGGCGTTTCACCAATTATTGTCCCTAGCATAGAAGCAAATACAGTGCATTTTTTTAACAATGCCTCATATGGATTTACATAGTAAAAACTTTACCTCGTGTTAATGGTGTTTTGGCTGGATAGATTTTAGTCAAATTTAATACACATTTAATTTGCAATATATTTTAGCGATGTTTAACGTTAACGTCAGTGAAACAAGGCTACTATGTGGGAAAAATATTTAAAATTATCAACCTTGTTAATCAAAATTTCAAATACATAACTCATTAAAATTACTCAAACCTGTTAAAGTTCGCTAAAAGATATTGCAAATTAAATGTGTATTAAATTTGATTAAAATCTATCCAGCCAAAACACTATTAACACGAGGTAAAGTTTTTACTATGTAAATCCCTATGAGGCATCGTTAAAAAAATGCACTGTATATGAGAAGAACAAAATAATTTTATTTTGCAACATAGCAACCCCTAACAAGTCAATACATTTTAAGTATCGGTGCTGAAGTGCTTGAAGGCCTTTGGAAAAAAAAAATGTATTTTGTTTTCCACCATCCACTCATTTACGGCTGTCATCATTTCTTCGTCGTTCTTAAAATGGGCTCCCCGAAGATGTTTAATTTTGGAAACATAAAATAGTCGCTAGGGGCCATATCTGGTGAATAGGAAGGTTGTTCAGAAATTTCAAAGCCAGCGTTGCGAACAGCTTTTGTGGGCCTGTGCGTTGTTCTGATGAAACAGAAAACCTCCCAATTTTCCTCTTCTCGATTTCTTCTCGAACTTTTGGTATTAAATCTACGTAAAATTGGCTTGTTACGGTGTTCCCATGTTTAAAATAATCCACAAAAATAACTGGCTCAAAATCCCAAAAAAATCGTTGCCATGATTTTGCCTGCCGAACCCTTATGCCGCTATTCGATACTTTGGCGTTTCGGCTCTGGATCAAACTGATGAACCTAAGTTTCCTCCGCTTTGTAAAAAAAATAACCGGCGTCTCTGTTAATGATTGCCAAATTGGTCTCTGCGGTAACGTGTCGGAGTCGTGTTTGATCTACTGTTAGAATTTTTAGTAACCAACGTGCAGACTTTTTTGAGACCAAATTCTTGGTGCAAAATTTTTTCAACCCTGAAAAACTGAAATGCCACATGTCTCCGTTAAGAATCTGACGATAATAAATCATCCAGTACGATACAATTTTGATAAAATTACAAAAACCACAAGAGAACAGAACTAATATGAATTAATGAAAAGATAGATAAACGCAATTTTACATAAACTAACTTCATTGTATAATGAAATATAAGTCCTGCTCAATTATTTATGTTAATTTAATTATTGTTAACTTTCTTGTAAGTTTGTTTGACGCAACAAGCGAGAAATTACAGTGAAGTTTTTCAAGAATAATATTAATGTAACGAGGTTAACTAGCGAAATAATTTTTTATACAGTCACTATTTTCAGAGAATTTGATAATCTTGCAACTATTTCGTATTTCTAACTATAATGCTGATGTTCTTCATAGTCTCAGTGATGAAAATGCTATGGCTGCTAATTCTGCTGATTTTAATTATTTTTTCTTCATCCTCTATTCGTATAATACAGCGAGTATACGACCTACCATGTGAAAACTGTAAGAAGTCCGCAAACAAGAGAACATTCGGACAGTAAAACAGATAGATACGTCGTCTTCCCTGTCTATCCACTTTTTAGAGACGTGACACAGGATCAATTTCAATAGCAAAGAACTCAATACACGAGATGACACCCAACGAACAACAAGACCAGTATTGAAACAACTAGTACTCAAATGCGCCACAAAAATGCCACAGCTCATCGCACAACTAGCACATTAACCATGAGCCGAAGAAACAAGCAGTCGCCTCCGAGTAACTCCAAACGTCAGTTCTTCCAAGTCAATGAGACAAAGCTACATGATGATCGCATAAGGGACTCTGCTGAAACGACGAAGCAACGTTTCTACAACGTAACCCGAGAACCAACAATACCACTATATTTGTCTCATTAACAACAACTATACTTAACACATATTTTCCGACTATTGACCGTTGATAATATAATACAATAATAATATATAACTTCTTTTTATACGGGCTACGAACTTTGCTGGTTACATATTCATTAGTTAAAGTGTCAAAGGTATATGAAAAGGCGCTCTCCTGCAATGATTTATTAATGAGATATACCAAAAGATCGACAATATTCTCATATATTTCATATATGTGTTATAAGTTTAGCTGGTATTGTAACGCGGTTTGTTTACCCTTTGCTTCTGGCTCGCGGGTTTCAATTCGGAGATCCAGGTAATAAATCGCGTTTGGTTTCACTAATATACTTTAATTCCCAAATAAACCAATACAAATAAAGAAAATAAACAAAAATTTACACGACGGAATATTTACAGTTATGTACAGGAACAATATCGATTATTGTTATTTTCCCCGGATTATGTCTACGCGAAAGATTTATGCGCGGGTATTCGTCTACGGCGACAACGGTTCGGCGAACGAGGTCCGGTAAATGTTATGCGGGCGTTTGCAACACAAGCGTGTACCCCATTCGGAGATCGCACCCGATAGTTACAAACGGAAGAGAGGATTCTGCAGAACAAGCGCGTACCCCATTCGGAAATCGCACCCGATATCTGTAGACGGAGGTAGGTCCGTTCGCTATGCCCGCTCGCTTGTCTCTCTGTTTCGACTTGCGTTTGCGTTTGCGTTTGACTGCCTCTTAAACGGAGTTCTGTGGAAGACCACGTACCTATTTTGTCTGAAGGACCAATCGCGGTTGAAAAGTTGTGTCGCTTATGACATCTTTTAAGCGCATTACGAGTGTGTTTGATGAACTGATACAGAGTATTTGACTTGGGGCGGGATGGGATTGCGTCCATGACCGACTTGCATATTGAAAGTTTACTCAGTATTTACTTTACAGCCAAGGAAAACATGGAAAACCTTGTCCGAGTAAACGACCCGGGTTTTCTACATATCGGCACGACCGCGTACCAACACTGAAACCCCGGATCCTGGTCCACCTGCAACAGAACAGAAAAACACGTTAGTTCTCCTCGTCGTACACGTTAGAACGATACCTCTCATCGTGCCGTCTTGGTTTCCTCGTGGTCTTCTTATCCTTGCGTCGTGAAAAGCCCGGCGATGTCTTGAGCGCAGCTCAGGATTCCGGCGAGGATCTCCGCGCCGGTGCTCGCACCGTTGAGAGCTTCAACGACTTTCGTCACGACCGGGGCCAGCATTTGCCAGTCCACTTTTCCGAGCAAGCTCAGCAGGGCGGTGACGGTTGTCGTCGTGTCAACGGCGGGTTGGATCGCGGCTTCCTTCTGCGGTTCGGCGTGGCCGACCGCAAGGTTTGCCGCAGGTTCCATCCCTTTCGCGGTGCTTTGCTCGTAGCTTACACCGCTCAAACAGCTCCTGTCGGAGTTGTGTCGGCCACGAATGCCTTAGTCGCTCCCACAGCTCGCGCTGCGGTTGCAACACTGGCGCCGGGGTACGCAGGGCACCCCTTGTAACTAGTCGGATGGGCTCCGGCGCAGTTAGCGCATTTTGCCGGCTCGGTACGAGGCTTGGTGCAAGTGCTGGACGGGTGACCGTCACCGCACTTCACGCACTTGGACCCCGCTCGGCACAACCTCTGTGCGTGGCCGAACAACTGACAGCGGTAACACTGCCCGTCTTCCGGGGTGGAGACTCGGCGGTGACCCTGATCCTCAGGACTTCCGCGATGTTGAACAGCTTCTTTGATTCAACGCTCTTCCGCAGCTGAACCATGACGATTGGGATTGGGGTCCTCTCCGGCCCTCGGCGGAACCGCGTTACGGTCAGCACCTCGTACTCGTGCTGGCTGCGGAGAATCACCTTCAGCGGTTAATCCTCTACCAACATGTAGGAGTGGTCCCTCGGAAGGAATCCTTCTTGCGAAGGATGATCGGCGGAAGGCGCTGCTTCCTCGCAAATGGTTTAGCTGCCCTGGTGGTTTCGTCGTCTTCTGAAATAGAATCATAACGATTAGCTGTCTGTACTTTAGTTCTCTTTAAGCGATACTCTGCGCTTCGCAACCTTTCTCGGAACGGTAAACCCTTCCGAGTCAGAGTCGCTTGCCTTGGTCATGGTGCGTTTCTTCGGTGGAGCCGGGTTACGTGGAGCTGCCTCGGGTGCCGTCGCTGGTTCTGTTGTTGCCGTCGCTGGTTCTGTTGTCGCTGCTGTGGATAATGTTGTCGGTCATCTCCAGTCGTTGTAGATCTTCCTCGCCATGTTCGTTGTTATCTTCTTGTCTCTCAAATCCCTGAGGACGCGCAAGAACTCGTCAACGGTGTCGAATATAGGGTGCTCATGCCAGAAATCAGTGGCGTCGTCGGTTCTGTAACCACCGCACTCGAACATGTCGACCGAATCGTTGAAGTGGCCTACTTCATCGAAAAAGCTGTCGCTGTCCGAAGGCGATGTCCATCCGTCCTGGTCCATCTCGAGTAAGTCTTAAAAAAGACTTATCTGGAAGATGTGTCTTAAAAGACTAAGTCCCGTAGATGTGCTTATTCCTCGAGCGAGGAATAAACACGTGTTGTACGGTCGGCTCTCACCGATCGAATGTGTCTGTTTCGACTGACAGAGGTCGGAGTTTATATATCCGCCCGCTGCCTAAAAACCACAACATATAACGCGTGTTATTGACACGAATGTCTCGGTTCACGCTCGCACGGGTATCTGTCGCGATCTTCCTTCTCATGTGGAATCATTACTCGATATTTATTTTAATATTAAATTAAATTCTACGGCAGTAATGATTTCAAATTTGTAACGAAGCTCGGTGCCTCGTTAGAGTATTTCATCAGGTCCACAACATTTTTTTTATTTTTAAGTTGTTGCATTATTGTACACTATCGATGCTTAAACAATTACAACAGCTATTGTATTTGCTATTTGCTAAATTCTGACAATATTTACATTTCACCTTTCTTCCAGTTGATCTTGCTTATACGTACACGGCGGATTTCGAAACTGAGAAAAAACATGGCGAAGAGTACATCAAACTCGGAAAATCGACTTTCGATTACACTACCAAGAGGGCGTACTTCTATTTCGGAAATCTTTTCAATGGAGACCCAAGGTTAGGTCAGTTATCCTTATTCCTTCGTTGTAAGCAAGTGTTCAACATATTACATTTTAGGCCCCGAAGTGAATAAGTTCGTCGACGAAAATTGGAGAGATTTCAATAAAGAACTCGCACCGGCCTTGCAAGGAGCAATGCAATCGGTGATCGAAATCGCATTAAAGGGATATTTAGAACGGATACCGATAAAAGATCTATTTTTGCCATAAAATATCTAACACCTAATTAGCACAATTTCTTCGAAGAGGTACACAGCGATCGCACGCATAAAAAACAATTATTATTACATGTGGACTGCTAATATTTCAATGCACTCAGTATCCTAAATTGGAAAATCCACGATAAAATGATTTACAAAAATTAATATTTGGTGCAAGGCTTTACCACGTTTTTTTAGTTTCCAACTAATTCTAGGCCGTGGGTGAGACACTGATTTTGGTTGACTAGCCTGGACATTTATTCGTACTCGCAGATTTAAATTATATGTTTGAAAATTGTGATTTACTTTGTGTTTATTTTTCATACAGCAACTATTGACTACCTATAACGACCCTATACGTGAATCCTTACCAGTGTACAAGAATAAGTAATCAAATGACAATATACAGGCCAAGTTGTGTTATATTACATTTTATGGGCATTCTCTGAAAACACCGCTAGCTGTCTTCGTTTTCGTATCACACTCTTATTATTATTCTTACTCTTGTTGGTGCTTGACGGAGTATAGAGAACTTTTGAAAATTTATTACGTAAAGGGAGGACCAATGTATATCAAAAGTGCAACAATATGAGAATTGGTTAATGATCATAGATTATTAGACAGCCTATAAAATTTTATTGAATGGTGATGACTATTCACAAACTCTAATGGAAATTTTAAACACTCATCACAACATCAATTAATTATTTAACTACTATACCTATAGCCTTCCTAGCGTTGTAACAAAGAGGGTTGCCGATATAAAATATTGAAAAGTATGTGTTTTTCAGTATATAAAATCAATATAGTATTCAATAGTTATTTATTATATAACACGATAAAATACTTTATCTTTGAAATAATTACGCTCGAGAAAATATTGAGATTTTATCGTCGTGTGTAATACAAATTTTTCTTCTATAGAAGAACTTCAAGTTCAAAGGAAAATTAAAATCTCGAGAAAAGTACAATTTTTGACACAACAATTGCAATTGCGTTGTCCGTTACTATGGATTACTCTATTTACTGTATCTACCCTTGCGGTTGAAGTGCTACTTTATCTACTCAAAAAAGTTGATTATATAGTAGATTATTATACAAGTTAAGAAAAGTGCTAGTTTACCAGCGAGTGTAAATGAATTCACGAGTGAGCGTAGCGAAACGAGTGGAGTCATTTTACAAGAGCATGGTAAAATCACTTTTGTTACTAGTTTAACATGCTATTTTTCGTATACTTAGTGGAAAAATTTGAGAGAAAGTAGGTAATTTGACAAACTGTAATTGTTATATAAATTACAGTAAATAATAAATAATAATAAGGTTGTGTTATCGCGGAAATAATATGTGTTGCTAACGAGTAAAATGGCACATTACTTTATTATTTTCTACGTAATAAACTGGCTGTTTTCTATTAAGTATACAAAAAATGTAGTTTAACGTCTGCTATAGAAAAAAAGTATAAATTAAATAAACTTTACAAATAAATAATACAAAGATTAGTAATATCTACTATTAATTTTTTAAGTCAGTTCAGATGCTTGTGCAATATTCTCATAATCTTTCCATCACGGCACACGAACAACTTCTATGAATTTTCCGTCGCGAACAAATTTTAGTTAATGTTTAATTAAACATCCACATTTTTCCATCGAATTTGACGCACGTGTAATATTTAACAATGCATTGAACGGAAATTTACACCTAAATATATTTTCTGGTAGGCGGAACGAACAAACCCTCTCGATTTACCACAACCCGTACGAATAATTACTGGGATTTCTTCAATTTTTATTGACATACATGACAACAAAAAAGATGGATGCTAAAATGGGATGCAGGTTTATGATTCGTAGTGCACTTATCTTAGACTAAACACCAGAGAAGGAAACGATGCTTTTAGTTAATCGCAAGTTGATTTGTGATGCTCTTATCTTAGACTAAACACATGAGATATGAACGATGCTTCAAGGGGATCAATTCACTTACTGAATAATGGAAAAATACCACAACATAAAAATATGATTGTATGGTTAATTCTGCCTTTATGCCGCAAACAATTAATTAACTAACTTGCATGAAACTTGACTACTGATGTGCAAAAGCAACAAGTTGAAGTAGATATATTTTAGGAAAGCTAGTAGATTGAATTCGGGCCTGTGGGTTTGTTGAATTGGCATTACGTGGACAATAACGATGAGCTAGTAATAATCCAATTTTTAAAGATTTGTTAAATTGAATATCTGAAGTAGATGTTGTTTTGAAATCTCATATTGACAAATCTAAAAATGCTGTTTTTTCGGGCTTAAAATGAACTTTTAGATTCAATATTAGCTGCAGCGCAAAGTATAATAAAAAAAGGAATTGATGGCAATGATTATAAGACAATACATGCTGACGAAACAACATGTAATAATATTTCTTAATTAGTATTCAGAAATGCACGAATTTTTGGAACGTTTTATGGGATTTATAAGAGTTCGAGGATACAACGCAGAAAATGTATCCAGTATAATTTTTAAAGAGTTGGAGAAATTAATCACAAAACACCTAACAAATTGATAGCTCAAAGTCATGATGGAACTGCAATCATGAGTTGTCAGAATAACGAGTTACAAGTCAAAGTCAGATCGATTGTTACGGTCAAATTTTAAAAAAATATATATTTTGTTGATTTATTTGAGAACGAGACGTTTGGTTACGGTCAATTTTTATTGTGGTTTTGTTGTAGTAGTCTTTAACCCGGTTGTCGTATTTTTATTACTTTCCCCATTCCTTGTAGTGAATAAATTTCTTTACAGATTTCAATTCGGGTGAAGTTGTCCGCCCCTGTGAATTTTCCGCCCGTGCTTTGATCCGCAACTGACCGCTCAATGTAAAATTTACGGTGGACTTTAACGCCGAAATGCGGGCGAAGCTACGTGTTTGGTGCGACATTTAATTCATTAAACGTGCTCTAAAAGGATCGAAGATATTGATTGGGGCTTTCACACTTTAATTTCTAGTTTTCCTTTAATAATTATTGTTGCAGATTTGATTATCATTAACTTTATATTCGATTTACTTTTCTCCATACGATCGATTTGTCGATACATTTAAGATGCGATCCAGTTGTTATACGTGAAACGCGTGGTTTTGTTGTTTTTTGTGGCACGGTCAGTTAGTCGGAACTTAGGTTTTTTCCGAAAACGGACAGTGTACGATTGGCATCGAGGAAGACCGTTTTGTTTCGTCCCGTCTTGATTTGGCCATTTTTGGTATCAGCCGAGGTGATATTTGTGCCGTTCGATTTATCGGTTTTATTGGGACTTACAAGAAAAGTTAGTGTCGTTTGGGTGAATCTGGTGTGGAATTCGATTGGAAAAGGCACTAACGTCGATTTATTCGGATATATGGAACTCCTCCTGGTCGGTCACTAGCTGGTGGAAACCATTAATCGCATCGACGTGCAGTACGCTCGGAGTATGATTCCGGAAACCTACACGTTATGATTTGGATTTGTTAACGTCGACTATTTGGGAAATATTGTCCCCGATCGTCAAGATTACTTCCCTCAGGATTGTTTAAGTCTTCTGGAGCCTGGTGGGGAGACCGGTGCAATTCATTCGGTCCCGGTTATCGTTTGGACATTGAGACGCCGTGCGCAAGTTCGGATAGGTACTTCTAGAAGCTTGGTCCCCAACTATTTACCCGCGAAGTATAACGGAGGTCTGTAATCTTGTTTTTTTTTTTTATATTAACAACCTAAACAGATATTGAAGTCGGCTGAAATTTGCAAAATGCCGAACATTTTTTGTACCAACAATAATTTTAAGGTGTGCTATAAATTAAACTTGTTATTGGAAGGATTATATAGATCAAAAAAATCATTGAGTCACATTGCATATTCGAATATTAATATAGTAAGAACTAATCTTTTACTAACCCATTTATGTGGACGTGCAATATAACTTACCTGGCATCGCTTTAACACTTCCCCGTCACCGCGCTGAAGAGCCCTTTTCATTTTCATTCTTCTTGCTGTAAGTTATATAAACGCGGGCCACCCGACGCACTTTATATAGTTGAGAGAGTCGCCGATTCGACGGGCGACATACCCGTTTTGATTGTGCTTATTGTATTTCAGTTTTGTTATATTGTAAAGGGAAATTAAGCCAACTCCAATATACGATTTTACTTTACGGTGGGTTTCTTTTGCTTTCTAGTTCCCCTCTCATTTAGATATCAGTAATTGTATCCGTTATACTTTCGGTCAAGCAACTGTTAGATAATATACTTTTTTTGTGTTTGTTTTAAACTTCTTTCTTAGTTGTTTCGGTGGACAGACCATCAGTCCCGACTCTGGCTTGTCGTGCATCTATCTAAAGCCAGTGGCGCCCGTACTTTTTTTTGAACTATTGAACCTGCGACATCCTCCCACTAGCTAGCTTGGTCGCGCTGTTCTCTATAAGCAGTCGAAACAACGAGAATAATTCCCCCGCGCCCCTAAACGATATAAGCGTCGCGATCACTCCCATCTGTCTCCCGAAAGACGGAGACGGTGCAGGGAGGGCATTTCGAACATCTCATTTGACTTTTTACCTTTATTGATTGTTTACACTGTTTACATTGTTTTTTGTACATAATAAAAAAGTGGTGTAAACGCAAAATGGTTCGTATCGCCAAAACCGCCCATTTGTGAACCCATGTTCATTAAGTCTTTTTGGCATATTTTGGGCCATACTATCAGCCCTCAAAGTTTTTTAACACCCTGTGTATTACAGACTCTAACCCTATTCACCAAATAATGAGCGGAGATCCACCAGCAACACGTCAACATTACTTAGATAATAATAGATAAACGGCTGGAGAGATTTGTGACGACATAATAACTGTTGTAAAAATAGATTTAGTGTTAATGTTTATTTTGAAGCTTCGGTGTTATTTAAAATAGACTTATTTTCACAATTATGCTGTAAGTTTTCTTGAGAATTAATTTTACTTTAACAATTCTAAGATTTAATTGAAAAGAATAAACATTTTCGCAAATTACAATGAGTCATTGAGACAAACTAGACTTTCTGCACTGCAATTTGTTCAGTATAAATTAAAACCAGTAGCTCATTGCTATAGTGTAGTACATAGAGGTAAATTAGAAAATCGTTGGTATTTTTCGACCTTCAATCAACCTTCTATCTTCAGACTTTTTTAAGACTGACATCGAGAAGAGCCAAAGCGGCGCCGAAGGACAAGAAGACGAAGCGTATCGCAAAAATTAAGACAGGCGACGTTAGCGATTCCGACTCGGTAGGTTTTACGGTTCCGAGAAAGGTTGCGAAACGTCGTAAATCGGAAAAATGAGACAAAACACCAGAGAAGACTAATCGGTACGATTCTCTTTCAGACTGTACCGACGACGACGAAACCATCACGGCGATTAAACCAGTTGCAACGAAGCCGCGTATCCCGCCGATAAGCCTTCACAAGAAGGAGAGTTAGTCGGATATCGTAGTAAAACTGACCGAGAAGTTGCTCTTTGCGAAGGCGAAGAATATCACGGACCCCATGCAGCCAATTACAAGGGGTGTCCGCCCTTCCCAGCGGGCACTACTCCGGCAGGAACTTTCCGAAGCAGTGTAAGCTACGCACAAAGCGTGCGTTGGAACACCGCGAAAGGGCTAGAACACCGTCCTGCTGAGCTTACTCAGAAAATAGACTAGCAAATGCTGGTCCCTGTAGTGACGAGAGTCCTTCAAGGTGCGAGCACCGGCATGGAGATATTTGCCGGAATCCTGAGTTGCGCTCAAGGCATCGTTTGATGAAGACTAATAAGTCTGAAACGCGTGACGGCAGCTGCGTGCTTCATTGCAGCTTTCGAGCTGTGATACCTTTTCCTTTGATTTAATATCCCAGCGTTATACAACGTTCTTTATTATTAATTATCAATGGCACGGATGTCACAACTGCATATATTTGGGTGAGATCTACCCACAAAACCAGCGAACAAGTAAACATCAAGGACAAGTAGAGATGTATCATTTTGAATATTGTTTTATTTGTATATATTTAGTTTTACGTATATGACCAAATTATATCTTGCAATAGTAACGACAATTAATAATATAATAATAATAAAATTGTCATCCCAACTAGAGTTATACGCTGCAATTCATTATATATAAACTCATGGACAAAATTAGCGTACCACTGAATTAAACTTGTATAATTAAAGTACTGAAATTAATATTGCAACAATAATAATAATATTCTTTATTATCCAACAGTCACCCATTAACAGGATAATAATGGTAATTACAAATAATATTACTAAACTAATAATTAAAGCAACATTGAAGAAAAATTAAAAAATAAGAATAAAAAAGGAAAAGAAAAAGAAAATTAATGGAAGATGTCTTCGAAGATACGTTCGGCATTACGGCACATAGTTGTGATAGGAGATTGTTTCATCACATTGGTTTTAACAAAATTTTAATGAAAGCGTATTGTTAGGTACTGTCTAGTAGCTTGTAACTGAAACCAGCGAAACGACATTATTTCTAATCATTTTGAATTAAAGACCTTTTTCTAGAAACAACACAAACACACAAAAACAAAAGAATTTATGAATTTAGAGCTATTACAATATCGTGTATGTACCCGGCTACTAATTAGTGCCGTTTCAGATGAGGCGTAGGATGCGCCCTACGTCCTACGCTTGAAAATCAGTTGGCATTGTGATAAATGTAGAATTTCACATAAGAGCGTTTGAATCGGCGTACGCGCGACGTAAAATTTACAGCGCGGGCATACGCTTGGCCCGCACGCCTCGCGTAGCTACGTCTGGCGTAGGACGTATCCTACGCCTCATCTGAAACGGCACTTAGTGCTTCCATGCGTCTTGGCGTACTGGAAATGAAATTTGGAATGACTTCTTGAGGAGTATTTTCCTATTCCTGAATTGCTGCGTCTACCAGTTAATTGTCGTTGGCAGGTGCAGATATATATATATATATATATATATATATATATATATTGAAAATGCGTCTTGTCAAATTTGACAGAAAAATGTAAAATTTACATGAAAGATGGTCTAATCTTACCCCTCAATGGTGTAGTGAACATTAATTAAAACAGGTCCATGAAGACTAACTGGTGGATCGCTAGACAATATTGTTTCTGGGTTATTACCCTTCGTCAGTAGCGATTACCAAGAACCTTAGTTGTTGAAATACCTTTACATGTAATGGCCATCAAAACTTCTTGGCGCGAGCCAATCACTCCTAACGAACCACTGACAACAGAACACTGACAAGACGATACCTTGTCTAACACCTTGCGGCGAGTAAACAAGACGACTATCAAATGTCCAGTGTCAATATATAAAAGGATTGTTGCAATTAAGTTCAAAAACAATTCAAATTGAAAATGCGTCTTGTCAAATTTGACAGAAAAATGTAAAATTTACATGAAAGATGGTCTAATCTTACACCTATATATATATATATATATATATATATATATATATATATATATATATATATATATAAATTAATATAAATTATTTTTTTTTTTTTATCTATATATATATATATATATATATATATATATATATATATATAATGGAAAGTCCCACGTATAACAATCGTTATAGTTGAAGATTTGGTTACGAAGTTTTATTACTGTATATTAAAAACAGAATTCGGGGTGTTGAACGATTAGGAATATAAATCACTTCAATGTTTTCTGGCTAACGTTTCGCCTCATTTATTGAGGCCTTATCAAAGCCTATAAGGTAACAATAAAGAAAAATAATTTTAATGTAAAAACAAATTTCTAGTAAGTACTTACACGAAAATTTTAGAAGATTAAAGAAAGATTGAAACATTGTAGAAGCTCCCATACAGAGCGACGAGTGACAGGATCGAAAGTTATGATATAAAACACAGCACTACATAATTATAATTAGTTTAAACAAGTTAAAAGTTTGTAACGTCTAAGACGTAAAAGTCGTTGCAGCCATTGAAACTGACCAAGGTCAAGTTGTGCCAATTTGAACATTGGTAACAACATGTGATCCAACGCGAAAAAATAAAAGTTACTAAGAAAATTTTTTTTAATAAAATTGACAATTATTTAGGTATAGTTAAAATTTGAAGGAAACAATTTAATTAATTTAATTGGAAATAACCAAAACACAAAGAATCCGACCACATGTCATACAGCCAGCCGAAAAGATATACCACAGCTTATCATACATCCAACAACTATCTCCTTCCATAAAAAAACTTTTCCATGATACAGGTATTGTTGTCGCCGATCGAATCATCAACCCCATTGCAAGGTTCTTTACAGCTCTTAAGGACAAAACTCCTCTTTTATCACTTAGTAATATCATTTATAAAATACCATGTGGCGAGTGTGACCGTATTTACATTGGTCAAACAGTGCAAAGGCTTAAACAACGTGTAACACAACATAAGAGCGATGCTCGTCTGAAACCTACGTATTGTGCATTGGCATCCCATACAAAGGATAAAGGCCATCATATTAATTATGATGAAGTCACGGTACTGGCACATAACAACAAATTAAATCAGAGGCTCTTTATGGAAATGTGTTACATTGTTAACTCTAATAATGCCATGAATTTTAAAAAAGACAAAGACAATCTCAGCACTATTTACACGGGCCTCATGAGTAAATGTTCACACCTTGCTTCACATTAACTTTCTTTCATTAATAACTTTTCTTTGTCCTTAACAGTTTTGCACTTGGGTGGGAAAGTAGTCTTCCGACGACTCATAACCTGTGTCTTTTTTCCCTTTTCAATCCTTGTCTTTTCTCCTAGGTTATTAGTAGGTTCTTTTGCGGTTGGTCTTGTCGGATTCTTTGTGTTTTGGTTATTTCCAATTAAATTAATTAAATTGTTTCCTTCAAATTTTAACTATACCTAAATAATTGTCAATTTTATTAAAAAAAAATTTCTTAGTAACTTTTATTTTTTCGCGTTGGATCACATGTTGTTACCAATGTTCAAATTGGCACAACTTGACCTTCGTCAGTTTCAATGGCTGCAACGACTTTTACGTCTTAGACGTTACAAACTTTTAACTTGTTTAAACTAATTATAATTATGTAGTGCTGTGTTTTATATCATAACTTTCGATCCTGTCACTCGTCGCTCTGTATGGGAGCTTCTACAATGTTTCAATCTTTCTTTAATCTTCTAAAATTTTCGTGTAAGTACTTACTAGAAATTTGTTTTTACATTAAAATTATTTTTCTTTATTGTTACCTTATAGGCTTTGATAAGGCCTCAATAAATGAGGCGAAACGTTAGCCAGAAAACATTGAAGTGATTTATATTCCTAATCGTTCAACACCCCGAATTCTGTTTTTAATATACAGTAATAAAACTTCGTAACCATATATATATATATATATATATATATATATATATATATATATATATATATCTGCACCTTCTGTTAATAGCGTCCCATAAATGCTCTATTGGGTTCATGTCATGACCATTGGCTGGCCACTCTCTGAACTGAATAGCAACAGCATTTAAGTAGCCAATAACTTGCTTAGACACACGAGGACGTGTGTGTGCATAAACAAAAAATTCGCCCCCACAAAAGGAGCAAATGGCATTACATGGACAACAACGGTGTATTCAAGATAATAAGGTCACATTTAATGACCTAACGCGTATAGAGACCAAATCTGTGCGGTCATCGAAGCAGAAACCACCACAATGTGCGATTCATTACTAAAATGTATTACGCTCGCACTAGCAATATCAATCACAAAAAAACTTAATAAGCAAAAATTTCGGAACATATTTTAAATCATTTTTGCCAAAAAATTGTATTTGCTATCGTACTTATCGCTAAAAGAAAACTCTTGTTGACAGCATTTATTTGAACTACCAAAGTATGTCCACAGCCTACTTGTAACATAGCTAGAAATTTCAAAATCATCATTATTCGAATAACACAAAATATATGCGGTGGTGCGTTTATTCTGTCCATGAGCTTTTATTGACACTTCTCGTTTGGCTGAGTAATAAGTCAGTATTAGTCCGTCGCTTACCACAATCCACAAAACTGTAGCTTTTTGTGACATGGTATTGTTTGTGCGTCTAAATATAAACTGACATAACACCATTAGTTATTGGTTATCACTAGAGCGCGGACATTGTATGCAGATTTAAAATCGTCGTCACTGCCGCCGAGTGAAGGTTCATCGCTGGGCGCTTGGTTAGACTGCGCGTACAGTTTATTAGAAGTCGTAGATCCGTATTATTCTTCGCTCTGGCAACACGCGCATCGATCCTTTTAAAAGTACTCTTGCATTTCTCATCGCCGTTTATCACTAATTTTCTGCTCGTAGAATATTTTTTATTTCTTACCTCTTGGTTGAATTTTAGTTTATTTCGGCACGAGTTTTTTATGTTTAAAATAGTTGTTTATTTCTTTTCTGTATTTAATTTTTATCTTTTATTTTTACCAGCATTTGTTGTTAATTGAGAAAGTGTGTATTAAAAAACATGGATCCGTTTGTTGGAGAATTTGAGTGTTTTATTTATATGAGTGAAACCGTAGTATACTGTAACACTTGCAATCAACATATAAATTTTAGAAGTATGGGGTCCTTAAACCAACATTTGAAAACTAAAAAACATATACAAAATTTAACGGGGCCTTCTAATTACAATTTTTGTGAAGAGTTATGCGAAGCATTTATTTCCGCCAATATTCCTTTAAAAAAGTTAAATAACCCATCACTTCGCAATTTTTTAATATACTCAACGAAATATTCCCGATGAGTCCACCATCAGAAAGTACCATGTTCCAAAATAGTATGAAAAAATAGTAACGGCAATAAAATCCAAAATTCCAGACAACTACGTTTGGATTAGTGCCGATGAAACCACTGATATTAAGGGTAGCTGTGTTGTCAATTTTATTGTTGGCACATTAAACATACAACAACCTTCAGAGTAATTTTTAATTTCTACTAGTTTCAGTAATACCGTGTATGCCAAAAAACTTTGCGAAATAATAAAAAATGCCTTTTGTCTTGATTATGATGGTGATGTGTTTAAAGTTTTGTTATTCGTAACCGACGCAGCTAGTGTAATGTTAAAAACAGGAAAATTATTAAAGAATTATTTTCCTAACATGCTCCATCTGACGTGTTTTGCTCATGGATTGTATCGAATTTGTGAATTTATTTGTGACAGGTACCCCAATATAAATTCTTTAATAAGTTTATTAAGTTAAAAAATTTGTTGAAAGCCCCAAGTAGAATATCGTTATATAGAGAAATGTGTCCGAATATTTCGTTTCCTACACAACGAGTAGTTACACGGTGGGGCACTTGGCTAGAACCGGATTCTTTTTTTTTCGAAAAATTTTAAATTATTAAAATTATTTGTTAGCAATTTAAAAGAGAATGCTGTCAGTGTTAAAGATTGTAAGCCACTCTTAATTCATGAAAATTTACACTCTGAGTTAAAATTTATTGAGAACAATTTTTCTATATTACGAGAAGCTATTACATTTTTTGAGACTCAGAATTTAAAGCTGTTAATTTGTATCCACAAGCTTGAATCGTTATTAACACAACTGAAAACTATAACCTGGCCTTTACAAACTCAATTTAACGACAAAATTGATGCAGTCATTGCAAGAAACCCGGATTTTACAGACGACGTAACTTTTTTAAAATATTCCAACCTTGTACCTCATTTTATATTTGCTCCAGTCACAAGTTGCGATGTGGAAAGATCTTTTTCTACATTTAAAGACATATTGACATCAAAGCGAGCATCCTTCACTGAGGACAATTTAGAACAATATGTCGTTATACAAGCGTATTATTCAAATAAAAAGTCCTAGTTTCGAGTACAAAAACATTCGAAATTTTGTCATTGCGAAAAGTGTATTCTTTATCTGGGAAAGAATAAGATTTCGCTAGCACGGCGATGTTTGTGCTAGTACCCTTGTGTACGAACGCCAGTGAAACGGTTCCAGTCGACCGCTGATCCATTGCTAATGCACCTCGCGTGATCAAATATTCTATCGAGTTCGTCGCTTGCGGATTCTGTTGACTTGCATATAATGTCCGCGCTCTGGTTATCAGTGTCAATTTATGAATAATTGAAAGATTTGTATGTTCTGTATTGTATTCAAGCATTTATTTCCGCCAATATTCCTTTAAAAAAGTTAAATAACCCATCACTTCGCAATTTTTTAATATACTCAACGAAATATTCCCGATGAGTCCACCATCAGAAAGTACCATGTTCCAAAATAGTATGAAAAAATAGTAACGGCAATAAAATCCAAAATTCCAGACAACTACGTTTGGATTAGTGCCGATGAAACCACTGATATTAAGGGTAGCTGTGTTGTCAATTTTATTGTTGGCACATTAAACATACAACAACCTTCAGAGTAATTTTTAATTTCTACTAGTTTCAGTAATACCGTGTATGCCAAAAAACTTTGCGAAATAATAAAAAATGCCTTTTGTCTTGATTATGATGGTGATGTGTTTAAAGTTTTGTTATTCGTAACCGACGCAGCTAGTGTAATGTTAAAAACAGGAAAATTATTAAAGAATTATTTTCCTAACATGCTCCATCTGACGTGTTTTGCTCATGGATTGTATCGAATTTGTGAATTTATTTGTGACAGGTACCCCAATATAAATTCTTTAATAAGTTTATTAAGTTAAAAAATTTGTTGAAAGCCCCAAGTAGAATATCGTTATATAGAGAAATGTGTCCGAATATTTCGTTTCCTACACAACGAGTAGTTACACGGTGGGGCACTTGGCTAGAACCGGATTCTTTTTTTTTCGAAAAATTTTAAATTATTAAAATTATTTGTTAGCAATTTAAAAGAGAATGCTGTCAGTGTTAAAGATTGTAAGCCACTCTTAATTCATGAAAATTTACACTCTGAGTTAAAATTTATTGAGAACAATTTTTCTATATTACGAGAAGCTATTACATTTTTTGAGACTCAGAATTTAAAGCTGTTAATTTGTATCCACAAGCTTGAATCGTTATTAACACAACTGAAAACTATAACCTGGCCTTTACAAACTCAATTTAACGACAAAATTGATGCAGTCATTGCAAGAAACCCGGATTTTACAGACGACGTAACTTTTTTAAAATATTCCAACCTTGTACCTCATTTTATATTTGCTCCAGTCACAAGTTGCGATGTGGAAAGATCTTTTTCTACATTTAAAGACATATTGACATCAAAGCGAGCATCCTTCACTGAGGACAATTTAGAACAATATGTCGTTATACAAGCGTATTATTCAAATAAAAAGTCCTAGTTTCGAGTACAAAAACATTCGAAATTTTGTCATTGCGAAAAGTGTATTCTTTATCTGGGAAAGAATAAGATTTCGCTAGCACGGCGATGTTTGTGCTAGTACCCTTGTGTACGAACGCCAGTGAAACGGTTCCAGTCGACCGCTGATCCATTGCTAATGCACCTCGCGTGATCAAATATTCTATCGAGTTCGTCGCTTGCGGATTCTGTTGACTTGCATATAATGTCCGCGCTCTGGTTATCAGTGTCAATTTATGAATAATTGAAAGATTTGTATGTTCTGTATTGTTTTAGGTAGATTTGTGCATCCTTCGCCCTTGCATACACGAATCACGTATTGAAAGTCGTGGTAGTTTAAATACACATTTATTTTATTCTCTAATACATTCTAGAATACTACACTGGTGACGCATCTATGTCGTGCAAAAGTTACTACATTTAATACCTACTAATAAACAAATGTAATTGTTATAGCTCATTTGTTGTAAACTTCAAAATAATTTATTTCATTTTTAAGAAAATTGCAAACAATGAATATCCCTTTTTGCATACCTGAAACAAAAAAAAATACATTTCTATGCTCATTATTAATATTAGAAGTAATAATTAAATAACTATACTAACGTCCATTATTTCTGGATAAGACATTCCACCAAGACCACTTACACGGTTATCGAGTGGTCTCTGAGACGCTAATATAAGAAGTAATACATTCTTTTGAGAAGAGACACTTCCATCATACCAATTCAAGTTATATGCATTGTCACCAATTGCTACACTCTGCGAAAGTTAAGCGAACCAATAGAAAATAGATATGTATTCGAAAATGTTAGAACTTACTGTATCTTTTAATCTTTGTCCCGCATGGCTTTGTATAAATGCGGTAGCGGTCCAAATAGAGGCAATGATAAGTGATATAGGTGAGCGGTTCTAAACGTATCACACATATTCAAACACAATCCATTACAATTAATGTGAATGTATGCTTACCATCAACATATTAATTAGGCTAATACTTATTATTATTGCATATCCGATATGAGGTGGAGTTGACAGTATGGCAAAGCAGTTTTTCATTTCCTTGTTTAAACTGAAATTTAATTAGATATATCAACTTTAATAGCGCAATTTTTATATAATATGGATAAGAATATGTTTTAATACAATAATATAGTATAGTTTCGGAAACGAACTACCTAATTTCATATTTTCTCTTTATTTATTCTCGATACTCACTTAATGATCCTAACGTGGTAAGCAATGCACATATTCAATTGGAGATTGTATTCTTCGGTTTTCGTTAAATGTATATTCGATATTAGTTTGTTCAGATGTTCGACTCGTGCAATCAATAGTTCATTGCAAAGATGAACAACTAATTGTATGCAAGTCCCCGTCATTGCAAAATGGGAAAATGATATTATTTGCAACCAAGGGTAAACATGAAGGAAGAAAGCGTTTTCAGCCCAAAATGGATTCCAAACGTTTGCGAACAAATTCGATTGAATACATCCGACGCACAAATAAAAATAACAAAGTTTTCCAACTCCAAAAGCAAGCACCAATAAACCTGTTGCCTTCATCCCTAATTGTGATTGACGAATAAGCCAGTCATCTTTTTCCTTTATATTTATATCTGAACCAAAATCACTGAAATTTACCGTGCTTTGCATTATCCTATACTTGTCTTCAGTAATATAAAAAGCAATTACTAAATAACTTAATGCGTAGCCCACAGTCTGCATTAATAAATCTTCAAATATTATATCGAGTTCAAGAGATTTATCTGAAACCAATCTATACATTAGTCACTTAGCCTTTATTGCTGTTGGCAAACTTGAAGTGGAAAGTGGATAAATATGTTATGTATACATTTATACAAAATATGTTCATTACTGTTCGTCCAACAGACTTTTACCGATACGTCTTTATGGTGTATAAGTAAGTACTATTTCTGAGGGCTGGCCATAGAGCAGACCTGCTCGTTGTTCTTGCTTGTTGAATATTCCAATATAGATCTTAAAGAAAGAGAAAGGACAAAAGCAAACACTTATCAGTATTGGTAACTGATTCGAAATGATGCATCGAAAAAGAAAAAATCTCTTCAACGAAGAGAAGACTATGAATATGAAATAAACTTGTTAACTTAAAAGCTACTTAATTAGAAATGATAATTATAGTTACATAACTACTTCATTCACTTGCCCCTTCAAGTGTAACATACGTTGAATGATGTGCGTTAAATGTAAAAAATTCAAAACTACAGTTACTGCTAATATTGTACCATTAAATATAATCAACATAACACTGCATAAGTCATTACGGTTGGGAAAAATTTTATAACGCCGAGTGAAACCAAACAGTTCGTTCAATACTTCAATCCGCTGTGGCTTTGGCATGATTGACCGACAGCAGTAATTATCTAAATGAAATAAATTTTTAGATATCAGTATGTGTTTTAAAAATGTATTAATTCATTTTACTGAAATATATTTGATTTGTTTTTAATGACATATAACAATATTTAAAATGCTAAAGCCATTTAATTTTTAATTAATGGATTTGGGTCATGGGAAAACACGGCTTGTGTAATTTTGTGAGGTTACTGAATTTAATGCGATCGATAACAAAATTTAACATTGCATTGGAAATAATATAGCGCTCGATATGTGTAAAAGAATCAAATTTAAGGAATGTTTTGTAATAAATGCTAATGAAACGTTTCTTTAACTCTGTTTAGTAACAGTGCAAAGTGAACTAAATTTGAAAAATATGGTAATATGTATCAACATTGATATCAACGTAACATTATGTACGTTTATTATCCAATAGTGATTTGCATTTATAACATTTGGTTCCCTTGTGAACTTTTTTCCATGTTTTTCAATGTTTCGCTGTGGGCAGCTCACGCAGGGGCCTGCCACTTTCATTTACTTACAGCATATCCGTTGATTGAAAACACGGTGGGACTGGGTTTTATAATTATGCGTTCATTTGGAGTTGTCATCTTTGGTCATGTTTTTATTAGACAAATAATTGCAATAAGATAAATTGGAATTTGAAGGCAGTAGTGAGTCATTGCTTTTATATTATATTAATTGGATAGAACCTTGTAGTTTTTGCAGCTCATGAAGTTCATCCAATGGAATATCTCTTAGTGTGATTTCTTTAAATGAAAGGTTCACTGAATTTGTATGTTGCTGGTATTAGAGGTTGCCCGATAAGATTTGTTGGGTGTTTAAATAATCACATGTCGAAGTGGAAAATTCGAATGCAAGTGGTACTTCTATAAAGACCTTCTAGAGTCATTTTTGGTACAGTTTAAATAAGTTTTTTGCGGGTTATAATCCGGTATGATATGCTTTGTTTATTCTTTGGACTGGAGATGTAAGAATTCTGAAATGTATGTTGGTTACATTTTGGAATTCTCGATGTTAATGTTAATAATTGATATGCAGTATTCATCTTGTTCTTTTGGAGTTGTTTCTTCATAGAATTATCGATCGAAGATATCTTCCCATTCCCTGTCCATGTATTGATAAGAGGTATAGGTGAGTTCGTATAATTGTTTTATTTGGAGTAGAAATGAAATATAAATGATCGGTTTTATATATTCCCGGGTAAGTAAGTGGTATTTGCAATAAAAATGCAATTCTATCTGCTGAATAATAGGGTTTGACTTTAATTATGTCGTAATATTTTCTTCTGAATGAAAATATAAGTGTTTAATTAATGTTGATATTGTAATAATAATAATAATAATAGATAGATAGATAAATAGATAGATTTATTTCACATTCAAATGCAAATACATGATGTTTTACATTATTTGATATGTCAATGCATGCTTTCAAGTACATGCGATTACTTAAGTAGTATGTGTAAATCAATGAAGCCAATATATTAAAACCAAATAAACAAAACAAAATCAAAATGAACGCCGTGAAACAGAAAATGTGTAAAATCAATAACGAGGTATTAATGTTCAAAAAGTCATATATGGTATAATACGCGTTTTCCATGAAAACACAACACAATCCTTTGAATTTTCCATATATTTTTTTTGTTTCTAATTCTATCTGGTAAGTTATTGAAACACTTCCCCCCCATGAACGGGATTGAATGTTGCGAAACTGTCAGTCTATAAAATTCCGTGAGGATCATGTCGCGAAATCTCGTCGCGTAATTATGACCAGGTTCTTCTACATTGGCCTTGTTTTTGAATGTCCATAAAACCAGATTATACACGTATAACGAATAAATTGTCATAATCTTGTGCTTTTTAAACAATTCCACACAACTAGTACCTGGTGCTGAGCCATCAATGATCCTCACTATTTTTTTTTGTGTAATCAAAATTCTATTTGCGTTTCTCGAACTTCCCCAAAATATCAGACCGTAACTTAATACGGATTGTACAAGGCCGCAATACATCTGTCTTAAGACAATACGACACTGTTCGCCGTAATGATCATAAAAACTGCTGTACTAAGTTTGTCATTCAGTAGCAGGATGTGTTCTTCCCACGTCAGTTTATGTTCAATGGTGATTCCCAGAAATTTCACTGAATTAACAAGTTGTAATGATTTATGATCCACTCGTATTAATGTTAACTTCTCAATTTCCTCATTAACGGCATGACATTGTACTGTTTGCGTCTTCGCAATATTTAACGAAATTTCATTTTTCCCGCACCATCCCTGAAGTTGTTTTACTGAACTTCCAGCCGACTTAATTAAATCCTCCGTTGACGTATTTATTATTATCATGCTTGTATCGTCAGCATATGGGCCCGTTTTGGAAGGTGCCGTACAGTTTATCGGGAGGTCATCAATCATGATGATGAAAAGCAAGGGCCCCAAAATTGTGCCCTACGGTACTCCTATCTTCATCTCTCTTATATCAGACATTAAATCGTTTACAAAAACTCTCTGCGACCTCCCAGCTAGGTAAGAGCATATCCAATTATTTGCCAGTCCTATTCCTTTGTCCCATTGTTTGTCCGCCAGCAGACTATGCTCGACCGAATCAAAAGCTTTTGTCATGTCGAAGAATAATCCTATTATCTTCTCTTTCTTCTCTATAGCGTCGCAGATGGATTTGATTACTTCTTCTACAACCGTGGTAGTGGACTTCTGTTTCCTGTATCCGTGTTGTGCGTCATTTATTTGATGATATTTTCAAGGAAAGACTGTAACCTCGTTCGGAAACAGTGTACGAAGATCTTCGAAGTGTGATTTTGTACTGAGTCTGGCGTATACGTCACACGGATTTCCTTTTTTTGTAGACTGGCACTGTCTTGGAGGTCTTCAGTCTGCCCGGATAGACTCCAATTTCAAACGATTTATTAATCATAAATGTCAGTGGTTCCATTAATATGTCCTTTACATAAGACAAGACCTTTCCAGGTATGCCATCGATCCCTGTGGAGTTCTTCTTCCAGCATTTCTTAATGGCCTTATCCACTTCGGTAATGTCAACTGTACTTAAAAATATGCTATTCACTAACTTATTTGCCATGGTAAAGTTATTATCGGGTAAGGGACATCGATCTACTACATCAGCGAAATAATCGTTTAACATGTTTGGAATTTCGTCCAATAAAACTGGACCCTCGTCTTTATAAATCTTGATGTTTTTGATTTCCTTGTTGCCCTTCTGCTCTTTGATAATATTCCAACATGTCTTGTTTATGTTGGTCGTCTCTTTTATCCGTACATCATTGCAAGTTTTCTTTCTTGTCTGTACCCGAGTTCTATAGAATTTTCGCAAAGATAAATACTGCTCTTTGTAAATATCGCTGTTTATCCGTTGATTAATTTTAGACATTTCATTCAATAAGTTTGACAATCTTTTTAGTTGTGGAGTTATCCATTCGTTGTATCTTCTGTATCTGGTTTAGATCTCTACTAACGGAAAAGCCTCATTAAAATTACTGATTAGTGCCTTCTCAAATAGATTGTATAGAACATTCGCGTCGTCTTTCTCACGATTCCAGTAGAAACTTCTGTCATAAGTCGAGTTTGGAAGTTTGGCATGTTCTTTTGCGAGTAGTCTCCTCATTATTTGTTGTTCATGCTGACCTTCTGACATAATCAGTTCGGCGATTTGATGGGTATGGTCCGATAAATAGTTTGGCTCTACGCAGACGTTCCAATCATTAATCGTGGAGAAAAATATATTATATCAATACTTGACATATTTTCTCCCCGTATTCTAGTAGGTTCTGATATTTTATTTTTCAAATTGTATTCTTTTATTAGAAATAGCAATTCCCTTTGCGCCGGTCCGTCGTTTTGTAAATTAACATTCAAATCTCCACAAATAACTATGTCACATTTTTCCATAGTTTGTATGCGTAATATATTATCGAGATGATTGATCATATTTAAATTACTATTGGGAGATCTATACACGCAATTTACAATTATGCTATTATTTTTAGCAATACAAAGTTTCGCTGTCGCCATTACGAATTCCTTTCCGATACTGCCTTTGTTCGTACCTGAATTTCATTACGTACAAAAATACATACGCCCCCTCTTATATGATCACGCCTTGAGAAATTAATAATGTGTTTAAAGCCTTCGATGTTTGTATTCTCAATCTCGACTTCATCCAGTGTTCCGAGATACATAATACGTGTACTTTATGTTGTCGTGTTAATATTTCTAACGTTAATTCCTTATTATAAAGTCCTTGTACATTTAAATGCATAATCGTAATGTTTTTATGTTGCCCCTCTAATACGGCATCTTGCAAAAAAGTTGATTGCTATGGCTCCGGGTTTATTTTTTGTCGTTGATTGTTTCGTATTCGGCGCAAACAGTGGCACACATCGTCCCACACCGTGTGTTCAAGGTTTATTTTCAAGTTAAACTTTTTAGTTGCCTCGGTGCAATTTATGCATTTTTTACTGTCGCTCTTGCATTCTTCTAATGAATGTTTCTCCGCGCATAAAGGACACGTAATTTCTGAATTGCAATTCTTCGCCAAATGGCCGTATCTCTGGCACTTGAAACATCGCGTTATATTAAGGTCCTCGTAAATCTTACAGCTCGACCATCCTACCAATATTTTTTCTTTTGACAACAAGGCGTTGCATATTTTGATACTACCTTCTAAGATCAAATTAATTTTTTTCCTGATGATCTTTGTCTTGTGCACTATCTTTAATTCGTCTCCCTCTATATTTAAATTATTTTGATTTACGATATTTGATAGCAAGTCCTTGTCCTCTACATCATCATAAATTCCTATGATTTTAACTCTGGGTTTTATCCCCTTCGGTCTCTCTACAGAATATTTATTATTGAAATTAGTTTCAATATTGCTCGTCAATATCGCTTCTAAATTTTCACAGTGGAGAATCAACCCGCCTTTTTTGGTTTGTTTAAAAATTTTACCGGGTCAATAGTTTCACGAATGTTTTTCTTGATCTTATATATCTCATTATTTTGCTTGGATTGTAAAATTATCACATTTTGATTTTGTTTATTACCAGATGTCACGGCACTGTAAGTTCTTTTTCCATCGTTATTACCGGTAGTTTTAGTAGCGTTTTCCTCTATTTTATTAGTTATTTCACTGAGTTTGTTGCCGACATCATTACTCTTGTTTTCCTCAATTAGACATCTAATCAGTTTGTTTTGCTCTTCCAGTCTATTATATAGTTCAACAATTAACTCCATTAAGTCAATGTTGAATTCTCTATACCTGGTTTCGCCTCTTCCTTTCCTCCAGAGCAATTAACAACATTAACGTTAATTATTTTTACCATTTGCGCGCAGCTTTTGTGAAAATACGCACCACATGTTACGCATGATACGAACTGCGTAACTTTGTTTCGGCATCGCTTACATTTTTTATCAGTATCCATTGTTTATGTGTAAAATACCGATTAAATTGTCCAAAAGTATGACCGTCACTCAAAGTCTTTTCTTGCCGGTGAAAGAACCGATGTTAAAAACGGCAATTTCAAGGCCCCGAACACCTACAACTGTTCGATTTGCAGAATTACATGCCCGAAAATCGTAAATATCTTTGCAAATATCGCACTTACCCCGTTGTAATTTTCAGGATTTGTCAAAAACACAAACCACTAATAACCTCCACAATAGCTAATGGTTTGTTTATCCGCGATAAAATACAATTATCGGGAGTCACTTAGAATCACAACTTTCACCAACCAAATACTCATAATGCATAATAATAATAATAATAATAATAATTCAACAGTATTTACAGGCAAACATAATTCACAGGCGACATAGCATCATAATTCTATATGGTTGAGCCACAAACTTAAGCGAGGTTCAGTCGTAGGCAAGCCTATTCCTGCTTTTAAACCTTACTTAAAATATATGAATTAATAGCAAAAATTTAAATAAAGAAATAAAAATAAAATTTAACTTAATGCTAAATAATTAAACCCAAAAAAGCCCGTGGTGCATGCTCGCAGCCATAAGCGACCAGAACCGAATGGTTATGTTATGGATGCCAGATCTGAAGCATATTTTGTTGCACAAGTATGATGGCGCTTTGGATGTTATAATATCGTGAAAGCAACACAAGGAATGCGATGCTACAGGTCCGCTTCTGCTTCTGCATCATCGAAGAGATAGATTAAACTTTGCTAAACAGCATAGGGGCTGGGCAGGGGGGAAATGTTCTATCCACCAATGAATGGAGACTACAAGGAGAACGTTACGCCGCTTGCTACATCTCTCCACGAATACATTTTGGCGGAGACGGAGGAGTTATGGGGTGGAGAGGAATTTCTCTGGTAGCATGGCCAGTAAGAAGTGATCGGATATGAATCCGATAATATCTGGGATGCATTTGGAAGACGTATTCGATACAGAGAAAATGTTCCTAAAATCATTCCAGTACCACGAGTTGCCCTTCAGGAGGAATGAACACAGTTGCTCCAAGATGTGATAGCTAACTTGATACGAAGCATAGCATACGGCTAGATGCACCAACAGCAGCCAGGGGGAGTGTTGAGTGTTAAATTCTTTGGTTTCTTGTTAGTATTACTATGTTTTTTTTCTATAATACATTTCATTAAATATTTATTTTTTAATTTTAACTACGTTTTTATTAAATAATGTGTGTCAATAATGTTAAAACGTATCGCAAATAACATAAACATGAATTCCTTCACAAAGATTGCAGAAGGTAAACAAATTCAGAAAAAAATGAAGTGTCAAAAATGGTGTGTCCAGCGGCGTCTATTGATATGATGTAATTAGTTTAATTTATTATTAAAATTGTGATTTATTAATTGGCTTAATTAATGAAATCAAAAAATTGAAAATTTTAAATACCGCAATAACAAAATTATACAAAAACATACTTACAACATTTATATATTTCAATTTTACAATAAATTGGGCTCAAGATTTCAATTTTGAATTTATATTTTATCTGAGAGTACCTTTTATATATTATTAAATTAAATATTAAATATCTTTAAGAGTTCTTCCGATTTCGTTATTGAAATTTATTTTGGATGCGTGGAATTTAAAGATGGTCGAAGTGACCACTTAATTGAAGACTTAGTGTTGTTTTCCTGCTGTTATGTCCATTTCGCAAATCACGCTCTTTTCTTCTTTATTATCTTCTTCAATTTCTGCATTTTAGTTTTATTCCGTTCTATATTTCATATTCAACCATCCTGCATCATGTAGTGTATGAGATATATGGTTAAATTTTCGAATTTCGTAGATGTACCGAAGGCATGAGTTTTGTATCAGCTCTAACGTCGCGCCGTGACTTCATCTAAGCATGAATGGTACACTATCGACCAGTAAGTGAATTGTGACAAAACAAATGCTTCACATAATATTTTCTTCACCTCCCTCGCTAGGATCTGTCCGAATGGATATAGACGTTTTAACTGTACGTACGCATTTCTTGAATATTTCGATATCTGGTCCTTAAATCGAAAATTGTTATCCATGATGACTCCATAATTCGTCACATTACTCACACAATAAACTTTTTGGCCATCAATATTAATTTGAATTACTTTATTCAGATTCTCGCAAATTTTTCTTACTTGTGATTTGGTTGCGTTAAGTATTAGACAATGCTTCCTTGCGAAGGTGACAATGTTTTGTAGGTAATCGTTAACTTAACAGCCCCCCGCCATTCAGCAGGTTTAAAAGTATAATACATCTGCGTATCATCGACGAAAATGAGTGCTGCGCAGTATTTAATAGTAGCAACCAAATTTGCGGTGTAAATAGAAAACAACATCGGGCTAATGATGGATTCCTGCGGCAAACCCCCAGTCAAAACTAGCGGCTGCGACTTCTTGCCGCCCAGACAGACATGCTGCGTTCTTCCCGTCAGATAACTCCGCATTAATTGCATAGACGTACCGTTTAAACCTATCTCCTCCAGGTAGTGAGTAAGGACGCTAAAATTGACTGTATCGAAAGCCTTACTAAGGTCCAGCAGTACCACAATCTTCGTTAGACCCTGCTCCGTAGCAGCAAGAACATCATCCACAAGCTTCAACAGGGCCGTGCCGCAACTAAACCCACACATGAAACCAGCCTGCTGCATTGGAATTATATTAAATTTGTTTATATACTCAGTTAACTGGTGCTTCATTATTTTTTCTAAAATTTTGGACATTGTCTCAAGTCTTTAAATGATGAGGGATACGATGTTTTAGGTAACTGTAAAACTGTAGCATGTTTCCACGCTCCGGGAAAGACCTTGCTCAATGCAACAGTTTACAATATGAGTGATGAAGGGCACCACCACAAGGCAGCATAATTTAATCATCGTAGCATTAATGTCATCGCTACCAGTCGTTAAACTTTGCTAAGTTGATGTCGTTAATAGTGTTCTGAATTATAAAACAATCCTGGGCCCATGGAATTCGAGCCATAGTTCCTGGTAGCAAATGAGGGGTACAATTTGTATAGAAATCACTAAATTTTTCCACGTATGCTAACGTTTCTGGTACTTTAGGGGTTTTAGCCTTACCAAGACTAACATGCCCTAGCTGTGTCCACAGTAATTTATGATTGTGATTTCGGCCAACGAAATTGAAGTACGCTTTTTCCTCATGCCATGTTGTGAATGCGGTTAAATTTCTTAGTGTCTTGTAATAATCCCAGTCCTTTTGGTTTTTTTTTTGCGCCGATTTTTGGATTTCGCTTTGTCCCGCAAAGACATGAACAGCTTTAAGTTATCAGTCAGACAGGGCATGTAAGGTTTAAAAATTTGCGAGTAATTAACGGCGCGTGTATGAAAAAATTCTAGCAAACAAATAGTGAAAAGGAATGCTTTGTAGATCCGAGTTGAATAAATCGAAATCAATATTTTTAAAGTTTCTAAAGGTACGGAGAGTTGGATTGTTAATGTGGCACTTGTGTGGTATTAATCTTACAATAAACCATGTCATGGTCTGCCAGATCACAGTTAATTATACCAGATTTTAGAATATCTGTAGTATCCGTAACAATGATTACGTCGATTAAAGAACAGGATGAGCTTGATATTCTAGTAGGCTGGGAAATAATCTGCTTAGCTCCCATAGAATCCATGATATTTTGAAAAAGTTCTGTGGTTGGGGAGTCAGTAAATCAATGTTAAAGTCGCCGCAACAAATTATTCTTTCGCAAATCGGTATGCAAAGAGCAAAAGATTCCTCCAATCTTGTAGGAATAGTTTATAATTGAGAGTCGGAGGTCTATATCCTACACCCACAATTATCTCCAAGCTCCTACATCGCAACGATAACAACAATTGTTCAATATTATTATTCACACAAATTCGATCGGTATTGATCGAATCAGGAAAGTATATTGCCACCCCTACTCCGCGCGATAATCTGTCACTTCTGTAAATTTTGTAATTCCGAATATTTAAATTATCGTTTGACACTGCATCCGTTAACCAGGTTTCGGTTACTGTCAATATGTCGATTTCGTATTGCGCAATATCTTGTTCTAAATCCCCTAATTTTGGCAGTAAAATCTAATATTGATATGTGCTATAATAAAAGGTTTCGCGTTCATATTCCCCTAGAAGTGTAATAAATTTTAAGATTATTGAAAGAAAATTAAACCAAAAAATCTCTCCATTTTAAATAGCCGATAGCAGCTCGTACACATTGGCAAATAAACAATAACAAAAAATTCCGAAAAAATAAAAACAAAAAAAGGTATGCAGAATTCCCTTCCGAGACAATGGGCTTGAGGTGATCTCACTGCTTCGATGTTACTAATATTATATCCCCCAACCCTCCCTAAGTGATCTTAATTTAATAATTTTGTCATTTTGTCTAACTATATTGCCGTTACTTGTATAAACGCTGGTTGATCCGTATTTCTTTATTAATTCTTTCAGTAGACAAAATCTGGCTTTAGCGAGGTCTTCCCGAATGACGATTGTACTCTTCTTACGTTCCTTTTTTGAGTAGAAGATGTTATTCCTTACCGACCGCCTACAAAACTTTACCATCAGTCTCCCTCCGTTTTCCTCAATCGATGTCCGCCGGAGTAATATTCATATTAAGTTTGTTTTTGCACAAATCTATCACTAGTTTCTCCAGATTTTCAGCATTTGTTTCTGAAATACCAAAGATGCGAATATTGTTACGCCTCGAATATTGTTCTAATGATTCCAAGCTGATAGTTTTGACAATCACCCATGTGTTGTTAGAGGTGATCCGTTTCCGTTTCCGATTCCGTTCTAGATCTTGAATTTTCTCCGTTTGCTTGTTTAGTTTTTCTGTGACTACGGACATCACTTTCTATAGGATTTCTGTATGCAATTTTACAATTGAATTATTGTCGTGAAGAATTGTCTTTTCATATTCTTTTTCACATTTGTGTTAATATATTCATATTGACTTTTAAAGTTTTTTGATCAAAGGTTGTAAATAAAATGTATGAAATATGAAATAATGCATGAAAGTATGTGTTCCTGATATAATTATAGCGTCGTTTTCTTGATAGGGTAGTATACAAGGGTTGCATTTAAGTGGAGTTATTTCAATGCCTTGGGAATGGATCAGGACTGCATCGTTATCATGTAAAGAAGTTTTCATGTATATTTTTGGTCTTTTTAATTGTAGCTTGTGATAGGTTTTTCGGGAGGGTTTCGTGTTTAATCACATTATCGTTTACCAAGATCTCCTTTTGGAATTTTGGATTTGTTTCTCCCCTGTTTCCAGGGGTGATTTTCTAGTATACTTCTGTATTTTCTTGGTATATTATGGAATTTTCTCTTTTTCCATTATGTTTGTTAATAGTTTTTATTAATTATTTTCTTGTCGTTTTTCCTATACCATTTCATAAAGTTTTTCCTTTATGTTTTTGAGAGTAATTCTCAAAATATATTTTACTGGTGTTTATATCTTAGACATTGTCGTTGCAAAAGTGGTCTATTGGTTTCATTTTGTAGAATAGTAAAATATATCCCAATATAGCGTAAGACATTAAATCCGGCCACATGCGGTTTTGTTTGGTTCAGTATTCTAATATTTGTTTATTTATTTATTTAGTTTGCTAATAAGCCCAATTATAAAAAAACTATTATAATCTAACTTAATGTATCTAACTAAACTAAGCAATAATAATTCAAAAGTAACATAATCTAAATCTAACACTAAAACTATAAATCTTCACCATGAATCCCCAGTCTCTCAAATTTTGATCTGACCAATGGTATTAACAATCAGAAAGTTATTGAATTCTTTTATTATGAATCACAACTGCAATATTGTGAATATACTTGATGGAATCTAAACTAGTAAAGCGGGCTACTGAACATTACGTTAAGTTGTAATTTATTCATTATACTCCATTCATATGTATACCCTAGCAATGTCACGCTATAAATGCGTAGAATTTTTCACATTCGTAGCTTGACATAAAATTTCAAATCATCGGCAAACAACAAGGGTTTGAATTTTTCATAAACCATTGGAAGATCACTAATACAAATTAGAAAAAGTAATGGGCCAAGATTGGAACCTTAAGGGGCCCCACAATTTGCAGCGAAGTTATTGCAGTATTGCCAAGATGTCTCCCCGACAGGTAGGATGAAAGTAGTAATATTGTAGATGAAAAGCCAAACACTCGGAGCCTATTTAGTAGTATACTATGATCCACCTAATCAAATCCATTTTAAAATCTGTAAAAATTGCATTAATTTGTATCTTATTTGCTAATCATGTAAATATTTATAGTCATTTGTAAACGATAAAAAGTTCATAGTTGTTGAACTTTTAAGGACAAATACATGCTGGCTTGCACATAACTGTGGACTAAGGTGATTAAGCATGACAAGACAAAATAGTGATGGGGCGATAATTGACAATATTTGCGCGGTCTCCATATTTAAATATGGGACACACAATTGCATTTTTCCACAGATAATGAAATGTATTCGTTTTAAAGCCATATCAAATAAATACAATAATCATCAGCCATCCATATAGATAATCCCTTTAGTACATACGATGGAGTGTTCGTTCGCAATTTCGCCTGTCATCGTCATCGCGTCAGTTTGCGGGAAATTTATCCAAGTATAAGAACGTGTAATGTGCAACTTCAAAATTTTTATACGATTTCATAGTCGTATTCTTCTAGTTTCAGCCTATGACTAATCTTAATTGTGGTTGTTTTAAACTACTGAAATACTGAAATATCTTATGCCCAAAACATTGCCAATAATTCTTTTTCTATTGTGGAATAGTTTTGTTCTGTTTAATGTGAGCCATATGATATTGGTTTGTCATTACCGATTCGTCCGTGAAATAAAATGGCTCCAAGTGCAATGTTGCTCGCATGAGTTGACATAAAGTTGTGTAAAGTCTCAGAAAAAATGTTCAGTGACTTGTTCGCTTAATCAATGTATTTAAGTATGTTCTTTCTTTTTTATTTTTCATGTATTGTTTTTCTTTCGTTAAATATGATGTATATATATTTTTCTTATAGTTATATTTTGTCCTGTAATTGATTCTCGTTGGACAATAAATGGGTATTATTATTATTATTATTATTATAAAAGGTTTGTTAAAATCCATATATTGTAAAATATTATAAGCAATATTTTACAATATTCGGAACATTTCATGAATTATTATTATGATCATGTATTATTGTTGCGTTCTTAATGCATGGTGTTTTGTTATTTGGCAATTTTTGTAATAAATTTTCTATAATGTCCGATCAATCCTAAAACACGTTTCGAAGGTTTTCGGTATTGGATAATTTATTATCGCTTTGATTTTGCACTCATAACTTCTGTTTTCTACATTTAATATGATTTTTCGATATCGACATTTCAATTTGATGGTGCCAGTAAGTAGGTTCCACCAGAAGGTCTAGGGTGGTAAAATAATATCATGTTCTTAATTGGTCAAGTACGTCACAGATGTTTTATGCTGATGCGTCTACTTTCTTAGGCACGTACTTGGTTTTGTACAGGATATCTGTAGGATATGTGTAGATTGGTACATTGTCGCGAGTTTTTACCTGATGTTTAGAAATGGCAGGGTATACTTTGCAAACTTTTATCATAACATTTTGCTCTTCGCCGTTCATGTGATTCTTAATAGTTTTTCCATGGGATTTTGTCCTTCAGAATGAAATACATATTCTGCGTTCTGATGTATCTCGTAATTAAATTGATTGTAGTCGTCTGCATGTTTACATAAATGCTTTTATAATTTCAATTTTGCTATCTTAATTGAATTGTTGGAATTTCATAATTCTGGATTGTTCTTCGTTCAATATAAAATATCTCCGTTTAAGTTAACCGGTGTTTCCTTCTGTTGTGCATTGGAAACGTTCTTTTTGTTCTGTGGTACAGTATTGTGTAGGGTAACGGCATTTCTGTTGTTAATTGATTTCTTGTTAAGTTTAATAGTTTAAGATTGTCTAGTCCGAATAATCCGTGAATGGTATCGGAAATTTAAATACATGAAATTTGATTGCGTTTTGTGGGTTGAATTCCGCAAATGACGGAATTGTTCTTTTTTTCTTGAAATAGATATTTAACGAAGAAAGGTTCATATTAAATATTGTAAGGGCAATATTTTTCTATGACGGATGGATCGATAAATGGGAGTTTCAATAGTGGTTGCACTATGGTGATATAATAATAATAATAATAAATTTATTGGTTACATAAGAAAAAACATTACAAAAAGACATTTACTAATATACCCTTACGGGTGTGGAACAAGTCATTAAAAATAGAATCATGGTACATAATACAAAAGTATTTAAAAAGTTAAAAAAAAATAGAGAAAGACGATTTATTATTATAACTACATTGATGGATATTCTAAATCATCGAAAGTCGTCGATAAATAGTCATTTAAAGTATAAAACGAGAACGCCATCTACATATGGCGTTCAACAGCTTGTTTGTAAAGTTTATAACTCGAGTTTTTAATTTCAATCGGCAATGAGTTGTAAATTTTTATAACTTGCGTCACTACACTTTGTTTTATCTTCGTGAATAGAAGTCTTTGGATGGTTCAGCTTCTTGATTGATGGTCGTTGCAATTGTCCGCAGTGCATAACTGAAGGGAGCTATTTTTGAAAGTAGATGTTCTACATGTGCTCTCCAATTTATTCCTAAGAGTATCCGCAGATGAGGTGAGTAGTTTATTCTCATACATGATATTCAACTCATCATGTACGGTAAATGAGAATTTTAATAGAGTTGTTTTTTCCACATTTAACCTTGGATTGTTTAATGTAAACCATGTTACCGCTGATGTAAGTGCATCGATAGTTTGTTGCATTGATCACCACAGAGGTGTCGTCAGCAAACAATACTGTGAAGCTTGACTGACTTTTGGGTAGATCATTGGTATATAAAAGAAATAACAATGGTCCCAATATTGATCCGTGTGGTATACCTTTGTCAATAATCCCCCATGACGAAGATATTTTGTGACCTGTAGCACTATCCGCAATTGTAGTTTGTTTGCATTGATGTAGGTACGATCGTATTCAGTTTAAAGTTGTACCACGGAATAATGTAGATTTTCTCCAAAAGCGTTTCATGATTTACGCTCTCAACGGCTTTTGATAAGTCCATAAAGAGTCCCAGTGTGAGGTTTTTATTATTATTATTAAGTCCTTCAAATATCGAACACACTACTTGGTAGATTGTTGTCGATGTTGATTTTCCCTTTTGGTAGCCACTCTGATTGTTATTTAGTATTTTGTGGTTTTCTATGAAACTTGTTAATCTTGTAAAAATATTTTTTTCAAATATTTTAGATATATTTGATAGTAGGGCTATAGTGCTATAATTTGAGATATGTCTTGTCTCCCTTTTTATAAATTGCTTTAATAGCTTTTCTGGAAAAATGCCTGTCTTAAAAGCAAGTTTATCATGTGACATAAAGGTTCTGCAATACTGACTGCTGTATGTTTCAGAACTTACACCGGTATTTCATCAAGCCCAGTTGTTTGTAGGTTTTTGAGTATCATTATAGTGTAGCCACTTCTGTCGGAGCAGTAGGCCACAGGTAACATGAACTGCTACAATGTTTGACATGATCTAGGTTCACATGAGCTTGATTGTTGAAATTTTTACGTATGTACATTTAACAAATAATTATTTATGTAATCGATAATGTGCTTGTCATTAAAAAGACCGTCATTTGTTTCGATGTCTTCTAAAATCAGTTTTTCTCCATTGGCACTTGTCTGCAAAGTATTCTTTAACAATTGCCAGATCGATCTGGATTTATTTTGAGAATTAAGAATGTATTGCGAATTTCTTTCAATTTTCGCTTCTCTGATTACTTTCTGAACATGCGAACAGTATTTCCTGTAGTCATACCTGCTTACTGCACCTGTAAACATATCTTCGTACATCTGTCTTTTCAACCTACATTTGTTTATTATTTCTTGAGTAATCCATTTGTTGTTATTGTTGGTGTTTTTCTTTATGGTTTTCATGGTGCATTGAGTATTTTATAGATATTATGGTGAAAATTATTACAACAAACATCTACATCATTATCTTCCAAAAAACAAGACCAGTTAAACTTTTTAATTATTTCTGCGATTCCATCCACATTTACCTGTGTGAAGTTCCTTCTGATACTGATTCTTATACTGATTGATTGGTTGTTTCGTTTGGTTAAGTTGAATAGAAATTTCCACCCACATATGATCTGAGAATGCTGTATTTATTACTCTACAATTATATTCCTTTTATTTACAAAGATATTGTCTATTAATGTACATTACACGGATGTTACTCTTGCGAGGTTTGTCAACTGTTGAATACAAGTCAAAACTACTCATCAATTTTGATGATTTTATGTGCCTGTTCTTTAAGCCAATGTTCGCTTATTGCCAGTACAATATATCTATTTTGTTCCTTTGGTTGTCTTTGTCGTTATTACTGTTAGTTGCTGAATTGATTAGACGTTGTTGTCTGTGAAAGTTTTGGTTTGATGGTCTGAAATATATCTTGTATATAATTATACGCTTCTTCCATAGAGGTTGGCTACATGAAGTTCTCAGTGATTATTGAGCCTTGTAACGAAAGTTCGTAAAGTTTGTTTTGCGAAAAAGTCTCGTTTTACTGCTTGTCGAGTATTTAAGTTAATATTCCAGAATATAATGTGTAGTAGTGACGAGCATCGTTAGTGCAATTGTAAAGGATATTAGTTTGTCTTCCGTATCAGGTACAGAGTTCTCATCTCGGGGATCTCCAAATGTGTATTTTAATTCGCGTTCTATTTCATTCCAAGTAAATAAACCTTGGTCCGCTCGACTATAAACCAAATTAGAATATATATTATTAATAATATTTAATTATAAAATTGCTAAATTTATGCAATTACTTGTAATGTAATATTTATAAACTTATTCGGTGAATCGCGTAAGAACTTAAATTAAAATAATATCTACATTAAAATAATATATAGTAACTTACATCTAATATAGGTAGGTACATATATTTCGTTTACCGTATTGCTATATACATTATTTATTATTTACAAATATGGGGGAAAATACAATGATATCGTAACAGTAAGGCGTCAAGTTAGTTTGTATATAACCATGTTTCACAATTGTTCTACATGTACGATCGTAACTTATAGAATACGAACTAATGTATAATTAATACATAATCTTGGAAAAGTAGATATTATCCATGTAATGCATCTGTTACAATGTTCATTATTTAAATCGATTTCTTATTCATTAAGTTCGTATCCTATTCTCGATGCTATTAAAACGCAATCCAGCAATTGTGGACTATGTTCTTATAGTCATAACGCTTAATTAATTGTTACTTTAAATAAAAGATTACTGCGGTAGACCTGTGAGGACAAACGTCACTGACGAGAAATCATGAAGAGCAAAGTATTTCAGGAGCTATTTAGTTTTACACGAAGTTATAAATTTTTTCCCAAGCGTACGGACACTTGCAGTATCATACTAGCTATATTTAACGGGACAAATATAGTGATCATTGCAATATTTTCATTCGTTTATCGCACAACATCCTAGGTACATGTCCTTATTTTCTAAATGTTAATAAATTTAACTAACCTTAGTTTTATTTTTAGACAGAGCTAATATGGATATAATCCGTGAAAATCCATTAATAATCGCTGTTGCCGCAACGTTAATCTATTTAAACGCGTTTTTTATATGCAAGATAAGTACGTGGCGATTGAAAATACGGAAAATTTCAGCGTCTTTGGCATCTACGTAAATGTAAAGGAAAAGGACGAATGTCAACAAGCGCTATTAATCATGAAGGTGATAATCTATATGGTACCCACATTTCCAAATCTGACATTTTTTTCGTTCTGTATATTTATCCTTGGTTACAAATAATAAGTTATGTATTTGTCAATGTCCGCACTTGTTGTGGAGTTAGCAGTTCATTATTGCAATGAGCTATTGGTCGTTGGAATCGAGCACTTAAACAGGCTGCTGTCGAAATACAATTTAAGAAAACCGAGAAAAACAATCTGCAATTGAAGATTTGCATAGCTTATCATATCAGCATAATTAAGTGAGTATTGTTGTTTTAGAGACATATATTGACCAAATGTAATCAAGTACTGGTCCAAGTAGGCGAGAGTTGTTAATAAACATTAAACATTAGTGATTAGAACAAATCAACAGTGTATGTCGTTTGCGAAATCTCATAATTCGGTGGCATTTAATGTTTCATTCTTTTATTTGCAAAATTATTACAAATACTTCTTCCTGATATATGAACTTATCAGCTGTAGTAGTATAACGTAAATGACTTATAAATTAACTATTGTAATATTTGGCCACACCTGCAGTAAATGCCATAAACTATTTCAAGGTTTTCATATATAGCTATTTGTGAAATTCTCTTAATCATTATAATATAGAATGTTTCAGTATGCAAAAACGACGTTACATAGTGATACTGAATGAATTTTTGCTCTATAGCAAAACGGGAACAGCTGAAAACATATCGACATAAACGATTTACAATTTCAAATTTAAACAGCAACAGTTTAGCCGAACAACATTTTTAGGCGCCATGAGATATACTTTTACTTTTACTTTTGAGAAATCAACTACTGATTAATAGTATCATTGGGTATCGACGTAGTGGTGATTTTTATTATCCAACCAATAATTCATTTACTGAACAAAAGAAAAAGACAACAAATAAATCAAAATGTTGATATGCAGTAGCAATTGAAAAAAGCACACAATATCGATGTAAATCATATACTGAAAATGATTAGGTATCATCTCGAAAAGAAAAGGAGACGAGGCAAGAGATAATGGCTTGGACAAGAATTCATATCATACTACTGATTATACTTTGGGGAGAATGTTTTAATCTTCTGTATATCATCTTCCTTTTTTACGTTAGGATTATTTATTATATTTTTAAACTATTATTGTCACTGATTAGAGATGATAGCGTTAAATACTCATTAATCTTAACGAAAAACGCGTCAGTTCTCACTCAGTTCGCTATCGAGTACTGAATCTAAAAGGCATTATGAAATTAGCCGTAAGCTAGGATGTAACTGAAGAGCGTTGTTAAGAATTAAACAGGTTCTTGTTAAGAATTAGATTACTCATTAAATATTAATGAAATTTAGAAACACACTTATCTGAGTGTCTATCAACAAAAGAGCAAATTGGTATGCATGCGAACAGAAGTAGGAGGCGTGAGGATTAATTTGATGTATGGGGCTAAGGTAAGGTTGCGTGGAAGACGAAAATAAACATGGCGGGAGTGCAAGAGGGATTTTTGAAGGGGGTTTTGAAAGCCGAGACATCCACGCCATGGTGTAGTTTGCTGCAAGAGAGTAATGGTACGAAAGTGAAATTGACTACTGTAAGAAACCTAGTAAGTAGTAGTAGTAGTGTCTGGTAACAGCGCTGATGAGAATGGTGGTGAAACGGTGAAATGGTGAAACGACAGGCAGGGACGGTAACAACAAAATGGAGGAAGACTAGGTGAAGAATATATGACAGTTTTGGACTGAGTGTAGAAGAAGTAGAAAGATTATAGGATAAACAAACGGAAACGTGTGGGAGCTATTACATTGACAAGTACAAGGTCCTTCAAAATTTGATGGATGATAATGTGTACATCATGTACACCTGACTGTATATCAAAAAAGCAGATGAAATGGGGGTTCAGAAAATGATTGCAAGATTCAGGTGTGGAAGTGATGACAAAGGAAATAGGTAGTGGATGCAAGAAAACGAGCGAAAATATAGTATATGTAGAGAAGCGGATGATAAAAAAAGAAGAAATTTTGGAAGCAAATCATGCTGCATAATGATAACCAATAACGAATTGTACATACAATATGAAATGAGAAGTAAATGAAATATTTCTACGCTAAGATTGTTTTACCAATTACCCGACTACTCGTCAAAAACTAAAAGGGTACTCATTTAAAAGAGTACTAATTAAGAGTATTTACTTAATTATGCGTGTTGAGAATCTCATTGACTATGCATGCCTACAAACATTTAACGCTATAATCTACATTGTGTTGTGCGATCCACCCTCATTGGTATTTGTGAACTACCGCAGAAATTATTCTCCTTTAAATGAATGTTGTTTCTTACCACAGGGAAAACGATTAAATTGTTTAAATGAACTGGTTCTTTAGTAGATGTATTCTAATCTATTTCTTCTATGAATTTCTTTTACCATCTAACTTAAAATAATTTATTACATATTATATTTATTTTCTCGCGAGGATTGTTTTAAGATTAAGGTGGTGTCGATGATAACATAAGTTTTGTATTATATATAACATGATATGAACTTACCTTGATAAATTTGTTTAAGTTTTGCGATTTATTTTTCATATTTGTTCTGTAATTTCATTTCCAATTTTAACAACAATCACAGATTCGCTCATGTCTGAGCCCTTTAATACTTAAAATCATCGTGTTTAATTTCATACTGTTGTGTATTTGAACTTGGGTTATTTATGTACTTGTTTTCATTGGGCGCCACAAATGTATGTAATAAACGAATATTATGTATCCTATCATGGTGTCAGTCGGTTGTAATTCAAACCACTCATCAAAAAATTTGCTCCCGCAACACTACAACCAAGTTAAAAAATACATTTTCTGAAAACATGTAATTAAATAAAAAGGGATATACAATGTTCAAAAATTAAAAAAAAATAAAAATAAAATTGTTGTCGTTGTTTTCTTAATTCGTTTTCGATGCTGGTTTGAAAGTCGCTTAGTGTAGCTGAATAGGAAAATATAAAAAGTCACATTCTCTATCAACAAAACGCGAATAAGTATTATTTGGTGTTGCGGTTCATGATCAGATGATATATTCGACGAACTTAATTGATTGGTAATTATTCCACTTTAATTTTAGATATACGCTTTGATAATAAAATAAATTGTTGCTGAAAAACTTGTTTTACATAACACTTTAAAGTAAAGTCTCTGTTTACTAATAAACGACTGACGATAATTGTTTGTTTTGAACCTCTCACCAGTCTATTTATGCTAATAATATGCAATCTTTATTCTTATAAATAAATATTTTTCGCTTTTATATTTAATTATCATATCATATGCGTCAACAAAGTTGCTAGTAAAAAATTGCTTAATTTACCTTTATAAATCGCCATCTAACATTTTAACATTTTAGTTCAAACTATAAAGTAATACAATAGCATAAATCTTGTGCATTTCGAATCATGTCTTCGTTGCTGCTACTGAGCTTGCTGCTCCAATGTTCGGGTGTCTTTGTAATTCAATTGCGTAAGTAGAAATTAAATCAAATTGATAAAAAAAGTATTCGTTAATTTTCAGCGGCATATTTTAAACCATGTAATAGGACTGACCCGGAATTAAGAAAATGTTGCATAGAACATGGGAACGAGCTACTACCGGAAATAATAAAAGGTAAAAGTGCTCAATGTACATACATTAGCATAGTTATAATAAGACACATTCAGGCGTAAAGGAATTAAACATCCCTCGGTTATCTCCAATGAAAATTCCAGAAATATCATTTCAAGCTGGAGCAAATCTTAATTTTAAATTTACGGACGTTACATTGACAGGTTTGGATTCAGCAACTATTAAAGATCTAATGTAAGTTAAAATGTGGCAATTTTTAAAAGTTTAAGTGTTTGTAATGTTGCCACTTTTTAGGTTTGACGTTGTAGCCCATTACGGATGGGGAGAAATGTACATAGCGAAAGTGATTTTTTTTGGAAATTACGACATTGACGGGCGGATTCTTTTGCTACCTATAAATGGAAACGGTCCTGCTAATATTACTTATGGTGGGGTCTCAAATTGTCGAAATATTTTGTACAGTGCCACTGATCTAAAATGTCGGTGTTAAATATTTCAGAAGGTGTAACGGTCAAAGCTGGCTTGCAGTTCACTACAACAATGAAAAATGGCGAGGAATACTTGGTATTGCAAGATGTCAAGTTAGATCACGACGTAAATCACGGCTATTATAATTTCTCTAATTTGTTCAACGGTGATGACAGACTTGGTAAAATTTTTCATACTATTTATTTCGTACATTCGTACCATTCATTTTAAGGAAAAGAAATGAACAAAGTCCTCAACGAAAACTGGGAAGCTTTGCACATGGATATCGGCCCTGCAGTTTCTGCAATAATTAAAAATATTGTAACGAAAATAACCTCTGAAATTGCTGCACGCATACCCTACAACCAAATTTTTTTATAATAAATAAGGAATAAGATTGGATTTGTCGTAGAAATCTACTTTAATTATTGACTCCAGGACGTACGAGAATATTAAAGTATTTTTTTTTAAGTTAGATTTTCCTTTGAATTGTCAACAATTGATAGTTAAAATGATAAAATACCTATTATTTCAGACTATTGTTTTTCTTATGGATTCGCCTCTATACCTAAAACCTTAAGCGAGCACGAAAAGTGAGATTCGGCAGGCGATTGGTTCTTGAGCGAATTTTGCGTTTCGGAACGCGGCGGTGCAACAGGTAAACGACACCTACGAAAATTTGACGTGAAACAGGCGTTTGCGTGCAGGCCCGCGACGGCGGCGTTTTGGGGCTTCGCACGGGCCATTTTCGAGAGGCAATGGAGGTCCGCGGTCCATTGAGGTTCATTTCGCCATGTGCGATGTGCTGAATCGGCATCTTCAATGATCCAAAAGTCGGTACTTTCGAACGATTTCGGGAAGCAAAAAAGAGGCGGGGCATGTACGCATGTGCGGCGTTCCATGGTAACGTGGTATCTGTGTGTTGATGGTCGTGTCGTGACATTTCAAACGTCAAATACTCATTGAGTGCATCTTATCTTCGCACTTTGGGCAATTTTTCTTTATGAATGTGTATTTGCACTCCATCAGGTACGATTTCACGCGCGCACAAGGTAAACGCCTCTCTGTACAATTCACATTCATCGATCCGGCCGTTGGATTAGTTCACGCCAGAAAACGCTGCTAAACGTCACGTTCGAAATTCGTGAATGTTAGACGCATGTTTTTGAATTTGCCAAGAATTTATGGAAACCGTGCAGAGAAAACAGCAAAAACGAACGAACGTCAAGCATTGTTGGCAGATTTAGGTTTAGCCTTGTCGACGTTTCATAATGATCAATGTACGTGTTCCATATAACTTACAAATACACTACAAATTCTGCATTGTAAATATTCGGTGAGAAATATTTAGCAATTGATTAATTACATAGTAGAGCTTATTTTGAGAGCGTATTTGTTAATGTACTTTCGATACATTAACAACAGAGTTTTCAAGAGTGAAAAAGTAGAAGTCGTGTAGGGGCCATTTTAAATGTCAAACGCGTTTGACGTGCAAAAGTGGACGTTGACTTTAATTATGGAAAGTGTAGTGGACTCGATTAGCTGGGATTTATTAGATGCTACTGGCAACAATCGGTACAACCGGTGGATATGTAAAGCTGGCAAAAAACCGTGCAAAAATATAAAAAAATGGCTTTAAGGCATGGACAATTCCGAGCACAAAAATTTTACACTTTCCGCAGTCGCATATAATTTAGTGGTGTATTTTATATAAGATTGATTTCTGCGCGTGTGCTATATGACGTCCCAAAACATGATAATTAGGTGATTTTAATGAATAAAACTTAGTTCAAATAATAAAAGTTTAAAATCGGTTGCTTAATGAGACTCAACAAATCATAAAACTTAAACATAAAACAAAATTTAAATCATTGAGAGTTCAAATTTATTACAGTTTGAAATTGCTAACTTGTTGCGACGCATTATCAGATGTTAAAACTCTTCATATTGTACCCAAAACTGTAAACAAATTTAATTTTTAAAAAGCCACCAGGAATATTCAAAAGTATATAAATCTAATTGAATTATGACAAAACGCTACATAAAACAGTTCTCATGTCTTTGAATGGAACACGCAAATGTCTACTAATTAACTTAATTCAACAATTTTGCGGTATTCTCTATCAGAAACACGTACGTCGCTTGAGCTAAAATTTAGTGTAATTGTTTATTCGCATAGTGGGAACATTGGACAATAAACTATAACAACATAGCTGTCATCTTGAAACAAAAAATGGCGACATTCTATCGCAGGAACGCGTAAAGCTTACAAGTTGAAAGTTTGCAGAAACAGCTGATAAAATTAAATGCATCGTTGGAAAAAACTATCGCAAACGGACTTTCATAAAAACTTAGTTATCTAGTTGTTACTACTTATTGTGGTTAATTATGTAGTACAAGTTACGTAAGCAACTTTATCTACAGGTGAAGCTCTGGGAACACAGCAATGAAGATAATAAAGCTAAATGGAATTGGGCATCAAAGAACAAAGGAACAAATTAAAGTCAACGAAATAGTATTATTATGTTAGTTTTTCATACCCTGGCACAGAAACACTGCCACCACAGTATATAAATAGTAATTTCTGTATTGACTTGGATGACCATGACTTATGATACGACTGTGACATATGGTAAGATTAGCAGTTATGCTTAAAAGACTAGATGTAAGTCTAGAGGAGATTGGGAGAAATATCTCTCGGGCATTATACATTTTTATTATTTATTGAATAAATTTTGCTAAATACATTTTCACGATATTTTCATATAAAGAGAAAAATGTAAAATTTACGTGATATAAGGACTAATCTTACACTAAAATGGTGAACATTAATAAAACAAGTCCATGAAGACTAACAGGTGGATCGCTAGACAATATCGTTTCTGGGTTATTACCTTTCAAGAAGTATTGATGGCCAGTACATGTAAAAGTATTTCAATAAGTAAAGTTCTTGGTAATGGCTGCTGACGGAAGGTAATAACCCAGAAACAAAATTGTCTAGCGATCCACCAGTTAGTCTTCATGGAGCTGTTTTAATTAATGTCCAGAACACACAATATTGCTCGTTCAACAAATTAACGAGCGGATTACATTGGATTACATTTCGGCCGCTTCTAACACATTAAGCTTAGTGCCTTTTTAGACTTGGGTTGGGTTGGGTTGGGTTTTTAGTTTATTACTTTCATTTTATAATATGAACTAATGCCTACGGCTACTGCTTTCGGATCGAGAGATTTCATAAACAGCAAATTTCTATAAGGAGTTGCTTTTATATTTAGCATTAAATAAAATATTTTCAACCACAGTCTATATTAACTCCTAAATGGCGGTACAGCTGTACAGAAGCACATCTCAGGGCATCTGGTTTAACTTGAAATGTCTACGCGAAAAACTCATCCCTAATTACATCCAAATTAGAACTTGTTCTACCAAGCGCAGTAGCAAGTAGAAACAACAGCCATGCAGCCCAACTCGCATGGTTGGGGGGCCGAAATCCAACCTTCATTGGAAGAGGGATGCCATACAACATTATCTTAAGGTGGTGTATTCAAAACTTTCTATTAAACTTAATTTAATAGAATTTTGCATTTTTCATAATTTTGTTAGAGAAAATGTAAGTAGTAATTTATAGAATGAAAATATTCTAAATAAAATGGTAAATAACCTTCGAAAAAATCAAACCAAACGCATCCCAATCATAGAAATACCAGAAAATTCAGTAAACTCAGTAAATTCAGAAAATTCAGTAAAGTCAGTAAATACCGTAAAATTGGACAATTCAGCAAATTCAGTAAATCCAGAGCATTCAGTAATTTCAACATCAACCTTTATTAACTTTTCGGATATAACATTCAGTGCGTCAGAACAATTGTTTTATCCCAAAATGCGAATTACGGTCCTTATGTTAATAACAGAGCTGATGAAACAATAAATCACTTTAGCAACCCCTCCTTCTGCAAGCATTAATTTCAGAAATGATAAAAACACATTCCCAACATTCCCCAGCAGATGTTTCAATTATAAAATCAATCAAGTCAAAAATTTCAAATAATTAACTAAAGGTCACAGAAGCAGACAAATCTAATTCCATAGTCATTTTAAAAAATGCTCAATATTATACGTTTATTACAACACAAAATTTAACACTCTTAAAGAAGGGCTCATATCAATAAAAAATTAAAGACAAACACATATATTTTCTAAATCTTATAAATATCAAATTAAAAATATGAACCCTCTTGCTCCAAGTCTCTATGGCTTAATAAAAACTAACAAAACAGATCTATTAGACCGGTAGTATCTTATATCAATAGTCTATAGCGAACTCAATATTCCAACAAATGAAGTCCTTAACATAATTCAACTATCGAGGACGAAATATCTAATTTAGACTTTACCGAAAAACATGTCATCACACCGGTATCAAAACGTGGATTACGTAATTAAGTGTTTTAGCGCCACCTCACTTCAATCACGTAAATTTCTAAATAATATTAACAGCGTACACCTCAAAATTACATTTGCACTGGAAACAGAGCAAAATAACTAAATATATTTTTAGACTTAACCTTACTCTACAATTCCTTTCAAATTCAACCATCTTATGTCTCATAAACTAGCAGCTTATCATGATATGGCACAGCTTTTTCAATTCCATTGCCACATCAAAATCTTAATGTAGAACTGAATAAAATTATATCCATAGAACTTACGAATGGTTTTTCAGTCAATCTTATACAAAACGTAATTAATAAGAAGCGAAACCAAACAGAATTTCCAACGTTTACAAAAAATTTCAAATTTAAATAAAGATCCAACCATAACCTTCTTCGAAATTCACATTCTTCAAAAACAAAATCAACAAATGAACAAATATCTTATTTAAACGTAAAGACAAAATCAATCCCTTAAAGAAATCTGGTGCTATGTGTTTTATGCACATATTTTTATGGGCATTCATTGAAAACATCGTATCATGTCTTTCACAGGAATTATTATTATTTCTACTCTTATTCTTCTTATCATTCTTAAATTTATTATAAATATAACTTTATAAATAAATGTTCTACAAATATTTAATTTCCTTTCTGTGTCAATATTCACAAACTCTAATGGAAATTTTAAGCACTGTCAAATATCTCACATTAATTACTTATAATTACCTATAACAGTTCTAACGTTCTAATAAAGTGGGTTGCAGAAATAAAATATTGAAAAATATATGTTTTTCATTATAGTAAAATATAGAAATGGACCTATAACTAAACAAACAAGTCTTATAATTGTTATTATAAGTTTTCTCTTTTTTCTTTAAACAAACAAGTATAATAATATCTACTTTTCGTTTTTGATAGTTCAATGCTTGGGCAATGTTTTCAATCTGCCATACAATTTCAATGAGCCTTCCGTCGGAACAGTCAGTGCACTAAGATTATTTGGAGGATACACCTCATATCATTTGTTTAAAACAAATTTTAAGATGTTTAATTAAACAACCACATGTAACGACGTGTAGCATTTAACAAGGCACTGTACATGAATTTACAACTAAAATATTTATAGAGCAATTGAATGTGGAATCGGCCTCGTAATTGTAATGTTTCAGCTAATTCATATGTGATATTTCCAAATCTCTTCGTAATAATATCTGGTCCTGTAGAATTTGTCGTTAATTTTGCCACCTTTTTGTTTTTTCTGTTACTCACAATCACGTGGTCTCCTAATTTGAATTATGTTGATTTTCTTTTGAGATATCTTGCCTGATGATTTTTTTGCAATTTTTGGTACTTAATTTTGGTTTCTTCGATAATCGCAGCTAAACTGGATATATCTTCATCTTTCCATGGGCGCTCGGATGCTGCCCGTCCATGATCGATGATGATAGATCGGTGCGTAGCCATAATTTGCGGAATTTTTTGAGATCAGGTATGGTGGTTCTCCCAACCGTAAATGTAAGTATTTGATTATTAAATTATAGTGCGTCTTTAAGTTGTAATTTTGTAAATGTCGGTATCGTTCGTTACTGAAATATATCGCGTTGTCTGATAGGATGATTTTGCCTTGATATTATGAATTTTCAAATTTTCTTGTGCCTTTTTAATTTTGTCGGTCGAACATGCCTTTTCTATTTAGTTTTATGTGTGTTATTAATGTATCAGTTTGTGATTTATTTGATCATCTCTACTCAGTATGTCTGTTAGGATTATTTCCTTCACTGGTCTGAATTTAATTATTTTTGGTACAATCATCGTATAATTTGCTTGGGAATTGAAATTGGGTGTTGGCTGTTAGAAGTTTGATTTTGACGGTAATTATCGTTCACTTGATTCGAATTGTCGCACGCTTGTCCTTGTATTTGGTTAATTATAATTTTGATTTTGATTATTATTTTGACAATAATTTTGATACGCTTGGTTTACCCTGTAGTTACAGCCCTGTTGCAATTCTGAGACCGAATTTGCAGTTCCATAAAATTTTTCATGCCAGTTATTTCACGACTGGGGATCGGTTGAACATCTGTTAATAAGAAGCAATTCGCTAAATAGCGAACTGCGTCTAGTTGTGTTAAACTCTGGTTTCCTAGGGTAGCGGTACTGTTATGTAGGCGGCAGTAATATGAATTATGGCACCTAGCATTGGCCAAAAAGACGGTTGTTATGGCGGTGAACACTGATGTAAACTAGACGGTGTCAGTACGTTAATTTAACACGTATGTTCGTATTTTATTTGAAGTGTTCTGATTTATAAAGATGACTTCGCAGTATTAATTGTCTTGGAGGATGAAAAGTTATCAGAAGAGGAGTCAAAACGTTCAAAAGAATCTAATATATTCAAAAGCCGTGCAACAGACGGTGCATATGAAATTTTAATCCGTCGTCACCTGCACTGCAACGAAGAAAAAATCAGGGAATATTTTCTCTAAACTCCAGTGTTATTTGATTACGTTCTAAACTATATCAAAGATGATATCATGTCAAAACTATGGAACAGAAATAAAAAGCCAATATCGCCTGAACAGAAACTATGTTTATTTATAAGGTAGGTACATTTTTTTATTCGAGTAGCATAAAAGTATTTGACTCATTATAAAATGGTGCGTTGCCAAAGTAATCACCACAATTACTGGTACTGGCTCCTGATGTCGATGGACCACCACCAACAATGGAGCATTTACGAAAAGTTTCCAATACTTATATGTCTACTTGGAATTTCCCAAATTGGGTTGGAGCCACATATGGAAAACACATACGCATAAAGGCACCCATAAACAGTGGATCCACGTGCTTCAATTACAAGGAGTTTTATTCATTTTTTCCAACCGATCGCCACTGCGCCAGAAACCACCGCCAAGTTGATTACATATGCCTGCATTTTATATAATATTTTACGAGAATCAAAGCCCCTGATCAAATTAATTTTAATGATCCTCTTCCACTACCTGAAGAAAACTTAATTCCTCTGACAGCAAATAACATTCGGGCACCAAATTCACCAATACAAATTCTTGAAATATTCAAAAACTATTTTATTGGAGCAGGCGCTGTCGCATGGCAGAATAATTATTACTGACAGCATTGAACATCCTGATAATACTTCATTTATTCATACATTAATATGTAAACAGATATGTTAATAAAAAATGTATATGTTACGGTAAATGTACACTCTTGGGAAATGTACACTTTTACCGTAAAATGTGTACATTTCCCAAAAAGTTAGGTATATGTGAACTGAATATAATGTATATGTACATTTCCCGGCAAATGTGTACTCTTGCCTTCACGTTTTGGTAAATGCATACTCTTACCTTCATGTTTTAAGAAAAGTTGGAATACAAATAAATTAAAAATATTGTTGCAGTAAAAAAATATTTATCTAAATAAACATAATACAAACGGCTTTAATAACGATAATTATTTTAATTAAAAAATGTAAATGACAAACAAAACATACTTTTCTTTGCATATTATATAATATGTCGTAGGTTATGATCCCAATATTCATTAATACAATTTTCGTCCTAGTTTTTCAGGACCAATACGATGGGAATCAAACAAATAATAATAATAACATACTTTTCTTTATTATAACAGTTAAAGTTTATAAAACTATAAAGGAACATATAGAAATTTCATAATGAAAAAAGTTTTATTTATTTTAGCAAGAATTGCTATTGTGGCACTTGGAATTACATAATATTCCAGCATTTTTACAACTGCATTTTTTGAGGAACATGTTCCTTTACAGATGCATCTTTTAAAACCTTGTCCACCAGTAATGGACTGCTTCCTATAATTTCTCTTACCGATTTCTCAACATCTTGAGGAACATCTTCGTATGATATAAACTTTTGTTCGCAAATGGCGAATTCATGCCTAGAATAAGATTGTTTTAAAACTCCCTAATTTATATAAATTTTTATCGTCATCTCTAGATAAAACAACGCAAATCAAATTTACCACGATCAACGTCTGGAATGGAAACTCTAACATTGTCACCAATCACAGCAGCAGGAAATTTTTCTTTCGAAAGATTACACATTTTGATAGCTTGATTTTCTAAATTTTCCCTTGCTTTCTTTCGAGCATTATCAATTAAAATTTTCTTCTCGTTTAAAACAGAATTTAACTCAAAACTTCCATCTTTATCTTCAATTTGGTTGCATAATAAACTATCATCCAAAATTATGTCTAACGTACTTTGCTATGTGGTGAATTGGCTGTGTGTACTCCTTCTAGTAATTGCTCTAACTCTTCTTCTGTTTCCAGCTGTTCAACAGATTCCATGGGTAAATTTGATGTTTTCAAACCCAATTTCATTCTTGTTCCGAATAAAGCTTCATAGGGAGTTTGCTTTATACCCTCATGAAAAGCTCTACTTTTCATCAGTTGAACATATTTTAAACCTTCTGGCCACTTGGTTGTTTAGTTAGTGATAAGCCAGGTTGTAAGCATATTTTGAACATCTTGATTCGCTCGCTCTATCGAGCCCTGGCTTTGGGAATGGCGAGGCTTCCCGTGTATTATTTTCACACCCTCCCACATATTTGCTAATTCTTGGATAATTTTATTTGCAAACTCCCTACCACTATCACATTGGATAATGGATGGGGGTCCCAAAAGAGTGAAAATGTCCATAACTTGTTTTGCTACTTCTGACGCAGTTTTTGTTTTTAGTGGGCGCAGTAAATCTATAAGATCCACATTTCACTCGTCAAAATTGGTTTTATCACAATTCCTTTTTTCTTGCCCTTTGCCTTTTTTGACATGCTTCACATAAAGATAAATACAACATAACTGCTTCAGTAGTAATGTTGTTGTATTTATTATGAATTTCTTTCACTAATCTGTTTCGGCCACCATGGTCAGTTGCCAAATGAGCATCGTGTATAATTCCATAAGTTTCTTCAATTGTTGCAAAATATTTTATGCTACCCCCTTCTTTTAATGGACTTATTAATTTTTCTTCCTTCCCTACCACTATTATATCATATCTTTTCAGCCGGCGGTAATCTACATCACTTTTATTCTTTTCTTTTAATTTTGCTGCCTTTATTTCCAATAATTTTTTTTTCATACTGATGTTGGTTTAAATAAATATTATTTTTGTTTTCTTTGTGATACAATCTGTTCTAGTTGGTTTTTTAATTTTTCTTTTTTTCCATTGTTTTTCAAAAATTGTAACTAAAAAAATATATTTTTTTGTAGAAAAATTAAAATTTTAAATCTATAATTATGAAAATTTTAACTTACCTGAGTCTTATTTCTCTAAATATCTTAAATTATATCCAGAAATCTTCAGTACTATCGCATTAATTTGTAATGTAGTTATTGTAGGGTACATAAACATAATAACATTATAGATAGAGCACTTGCACGAAATGTATAACATGAAATAGCAGCGCCTACTGAACTAGCCGAAACGGTAGTTCGCGTGCCACTACAAGTGCACATGCGCACCACATTACTAGCACTAGCGATTTCGTATTTTGTATGCTCACATTTACCAAAACGACATGGTCATTGTGAATTCAATGTACATTTCCCTTCTTTGAAATTGTAAATGTTAGTTGAATGCACATTACCCAAACGAGGAGGCAAATGTGCACATTTACCGGAAAATGTGTACATTTGCCGCAATATCTACTTTTACCGTAACATATACATACCCGGTAGATTGGATTGTAACCGTTAGTTACTTCCCCGACGACTCTTGGGTTGGTTTCAATATTCTCTAATTCCTCAATTACCAGAGCGTTCCAATTTTCTGTTTGGTTTTGGACTAGTTTTACTTTGTCCCGGTTTTCTCTGATAAATGTATTTAGTTTTTCGACCTCCTTATTGTTCCGTTGGAATTTTAATTCGAATGTTTACCGGAGTATACAGTTTTTCTTGGGCGTCAATTAATTTTGCATTTGAGTTTCTCGTCGGTCTTATAGCATAGATTTTTCATTCTCAACAGGTTGGCTCATGTTTGCTTCCGCATTTATTAATTCTGCCTGCGTATTTCCGTCTAATTGATCAAATTTATCGATTTTGTTGTTCATTTTGTTGAAATATCGTTATCTCTCGTTATCGTCCGTTCATGCTTCTCCTCGGTGATCCTAACTGCGAGTTTGATTGCCCTTTGCCTGCGACTTTGATAGTTCTTACTGCAGCTTTGATGGTTCTCTTAGTCCCGACTTCCAAACCTTGCTTCGGTTGAAATTGTTCGCATTATTTATTGTTTTCAGGTTTCTCTCAGTATCCGTGGGTAGTAGTGACAGTTTCTGGCAAATATCTTCATGTTGTTGTAGTGGATTATATGACAGCTTCCCGTGTGGTAGTGTTCAGCTACTGCGGATTTCCAGTATTTCCTTGTTCGACATCTCTGCGATGCACCTTGACTTTGCATTTGCATTTGTATACTGCGCCCGGTTTGTCCGATACACGATTTCCCACGCTAGCATTCAAGTTCATAAATTCTTGTGACTTGTAGTCTTGGTATCCGGGTACTTGTTAGATGTAAGCAGGTCTTTTGTTTTTTTAACCGTGCTGAACATGACGTTGATGTTCTTGTTCTCTCGTGTTTTGCGCAACCTGTCCGTAACTCCAGCAATATATGACAGGTGTTCTTATCCCGATGGTTTTTGTTATGGACTCGACTAGTTTCTGGATCTCCTGTTTGTAAACCAGTATGCGACACGAAATTTCGTCAAGATACAACACCATCTCAGGACTCGGGTCTCGGGACTCGGGACTCGCCAAAAAGATAGTGCTAAGAGGATCATTCGCCGAGCGGGAAAAGCACTTCCATGTGAAATAGTGTGTCAAATATACTACAATATCCAATGGAATTTACGACCCACATTTCGAACTAAGTCGTCTACTACTTGAAGATATGTGGAAAATAGTGGACCAGATTAGTTACGAACACGCAGAATACCACCTCAACAACGCTACTAGAAAGCCACCTAAGAAGTTTGACAAGCTACATCAAAAGAAGTCCGAAACACTGCCAGGATTGGACTCTAAGAAGACTGTCGTGAACCTCACCAACAAACCGTTATCTGAAGAACACACCAGAGTACCATCAAAAGGGCTCAATATCGCTATTGCACCAAGCAGGATACCAAAGGACGAAATAATTACCCAAGCGGAATGTGCCATAAGTGCTCTTCCAACAGCAGAAACAGAACAAATAAGACACGAAACGTGCAAAATACTCCGCAAAGCTGACAGTATGATCAACGAAACATCAAGTGCATTCAATAACCACGGCACCCGGAAGACACATCTGTACAATGGCCATGAAAGCCTACATTCGATTAAGGTTTTTTATTTTCTTGAAAACACAACAATTTAAAAATCGATATTCCAATTTCATATTTTTATTTTTCTCTGTGTATGAAGTTTGAAGAACATAACCAAAACAATTCGAATAGTATTCGATCATATTATTTTTTGAGTAACCATATTTTATAACAAAATTTTGTGTGTATTAAATAGGTAAAAAAGAGAGGTCATATGTTTAATCTTATTAAAGTGAAATGTGATCTTTTAATGCTTACATCATTGTAAATTGCGTCACAAGATCAGTACTGCTGGGCAAAAGTTTCTATTTTCACTCAACGATCTAGATATTACTAATATATGCTCTGTCTGGTATCGTTTCATTTTATGTTACCCGCCAACAAGATACAACTAATTGAACTTTCTGGTATAGATAAACCATAAACACAGGTTAGTAGCGCGAAATTTAAAAACGCGCGTTTAAAAAGAATAAAAATGAGGTCTTTGACTAAATTTTATTTGACAAATAGTGCCTAGTGAATAATGGTGAGGGACGCAAAGGCCACTTATAGCTGACATACACCTCTAAATTAAAAAAAATTAGAGGTGTACATGATGAATTTCAAAAAATTCAGTTTAGAAAATGTAACTTGATAACGATTTTCAGCGCACTTTGATAATGTGCAATTCATAGTAAATAATTGTATAATAACGTGTTACATTAAGCAAGTATAATAAGTAAGTGTATAATCCATCCAAACTAATTTAAAAATATACAAAAATAGTAAAATTGAAATGGAAATTTTATAATTGCTATATTTAGATAATTAACACTTGGTATTAATGTACTCATGTTACTTTTACGACTTGAAGTACTGTGGAAGGAGTATAATTGCAATGTTGACCTCTATAAATTGAAATCATGGGCAAGAATCCACGCAAATGCAAAATGTGTGCGTCTATAAAGAATTTAATATTGTGTACTTTAATATTGAAAAGTTTTTCTGCTAATTTACGTAAGTATGAATTTCCTTATATAATATGCAATCTATTAAAGTAATTTTCGATTCAAAACTTAGTTAATAGAACAAAATAAATGTATTTATTTTCAAAAATTATTATATAGGTAGTCCACAATGGGACAATAAACAAGAATTGTCTTTTATAAGCAGTCCAATTCAATGTATAATATGTGACAAAATTTTAATTTTAATTGTAAACTTTAGTAAGAATTTGGAGATAGCATAAGTGATACATCTTATACATGTATATTTTAGTGTATTTAATACAGAAATTCGTAGTATTCGTTCTCTCTGTCGGTTGCAAAACTAGCCGAAAATAGCCCGTGTGTTATAATGAAGCGCAGCTCGTTTGACTACCGCTGTTGTACTGTTGTATCTCACGAGCGTTTCATGTAAGAAATGCGGCCGCCGAATAATTAAATATGTGTAGAATTATCAACAGAATACCCCATATCGTTGACATAATAGAATTTCTAGTTGCTGTTTTTTGACAATGAAGAAATTGTATATTAGGTATCAAGAACAGCGATTGGCACGCGTTCGTGATTATATTTTTGCATGATGGAAACATTTTCCGTGATCTGAATAAATTATCTTCGTAAGAATGAAAATTTCAAAAATGATATCTAATTTTTAAGGTGTCATGATCTTTCCCGAATAAATGTCGATATTGTTATAAATAACGAATTATTTTTAATAACAGTTGATGTTGTCTAAAGGCGAGTTTGTTGAAAAAATACGTTGATGAACTGATGGCTGTGAATAGAGATTTATAATTTTTCTACATACAAATGAGTGACGGTGATAATAATGATGCTTGGGACATTGAATTAATTTGCACGGACTGCAAGCAATTTTTGAAATGCAGAAAAAATGCAGGTATTTTCCAATCTTATTATCAACTTATGGTATTAAACGCTAATGCACCAAAGTGGAAAGACAATGAGCAAACATATCCGAGCAATACTTATTTTGAAACTTTGAAAAACAAATAGTTTTGAGGGAATTTGTATTTTATAGTACCGATTACCAAGTGTAGTTTTTACTTGAAATTTGTGTAATTCCCTTGTATCCATTTGTCAACAATTATTTACGGCTTATTTTTTATACTTTTTAAAGTCAACGTTACCGTTAACTTAACATTACCATTAGCATTAGCATTTGCACCAGATCCAGCATCAACATTAACATTAATATTAACATTTACATTGATGTTAACGCCAATAATTTCCCAGCAATTATTACTGGATCAAATAATCTTAAAAGATCAAATATTTCATTCAGTGTTTCATTGGCGAAGGCATAGTTAATGTAAGAAACGCTAACATTGATTTATGGAGAAATCCAATACCAAAGATATTAACGTAAAAGTTACCAATTTTCATCGGGAGATTTGTTGCTAAACATTTTGATTTTCTTATGTTCTATTACAGATATTTTGTTAAACCGGAACACATATTTTGTTAAAAAGCAAGTGTAGAGTTTTTATTAGATTTTATATTTAGAAGTTATTTTTTTTTCAGATAGATCGTTATACAACGATGGGGTAAATAACTGGTACAAAATTGTAAAAAAATGCGGGAAAACAATAATTAATTTTATGTAAATCTTGTCTTGTTCGCGCAAAGGTTGTGTCAAACGGATGACATTGAATTGCCAACAAACCTTGTTCTTGCCGATATGCAGGTCGTCAGTAATTAAACATTCTCTCAACAAGTAAAATAACAGGTTTTTCAATGCTGGCATCTTTAAAATTGGCTTTATTTATGTCCACCGATTGTACATTAAAACGCACAAGTATTCCATGTGAAGTTTTTACTGACTTCTCTAATACATCGTAGTGGAGCCTGTGTGGATACCTACTATGACATCGACTGCACTGGCTTACACAAAACTCACTACCGAACTCTGAATGTAGCTCGTAGCATTGAAGAGTAACGTTTAAACATTAATCAATATCCTGACGTTTTGCATGTGATTGTTTACTTTGCATAACGTCATAGTTTATAAGTGGTGTTTTGTGTAATGTATGCCATGAACTAGTTTCACAAGCTCACGTATATCGCAACAATATAATGGAGAAGTTTCCATCAAACTTCGGTGAATAAATCTATCAAACGCATTTTTTTTTTAATTTCTGGGATTGCAAATATACTTTTTGAGCGGCATTGTGGCCCGCGTTGTCGATCTCTTATCTTTTATCGAGATTTAGTTCCTTCATCGTTATCCAAGAAATCCTATTGGAACTGTAATGAATAGCACTTAAATTTCCCGCAACAGTGTGTTCTAGTTTGGCTTATTTGCACTTTCTGTAACATAAGAAATCCTTCCGAAATATAATCGTAACGAGACCCATTACCCCGTCACTTGTGACGAATTGCTCCATTCACAATCGGCACCAAAATGAGACGCAATCAATTTACGGCTGATCTACTGTAACTGTAAAATTCGGGTGTTCTGTGTAAGGTAACATCCCCTAAATTTCCCACACATTCGATGTAGGTATTTGAAACTTCACCTCACGAGGAATGAAATGTTGAAGCGTAGGTGGTAATACAAATTATGACAGGTTCATGTAATATGGTTACGCTTGTAGTAGCATGTTAATCATACAAACTACAATGCACGGAAGGTTAGTATGAAAACAAGCCACACAGTATACATATGGAACTATAAGACAGAAAAATACATAAGCTACCCACGACTGAGATAGAATTCACCAAGCGTATAGAATGTCTTTGATAATAAATATGTTTTTAATTCTTTTCGGAAATTAACCCTATCACTCAATGATTTTATGTGTTCCGGCAGTGAATGAAATATGTGACAGCCCGCATATTTTAGGACATAATGAAAAATTATCCAGAATTAAATCATTTTTATTCCTAATATTGTGATTATGCACAGTACTTACTGTGTTATATTGACTCTTATGTGAAAAAATATGCGTAAGAAGTTTATACATGTAAATGCCAACGAAAGTTAATATTGAATATTTCTTAAAAATTTCACGACAAGAGTCCAATTTACCTAAATCGAACATCAATCTAATTATTCTCTTTTGAATTATGAAAACACGTTCCCAGTCTTTGGCTTGTCCCCACATATTATAGGTTAATACAGAATATGCCAGTGCATAGTATACATTTAAAAGTGAATTAAGATCTAAGAAGCAATTTTTCTTTAAATTACAAATTGCGAAAAATGCGCGATTTAAACGTGTGCAAGTATCATCAATCTGAACATGCCAATCCAGATTGAAGTCAATAAAAGTACCCAAAAATTTACACGATTTAGCACACAATATCTCGCAGTTTTTGTAGTTTAATTTGATCATTGAATGGTCAAACGATTTGTTGTTGATTTTATGAGTGAAAACCATAAGTGTTGTTTTACTAATATTAATCATTAATCTATTTCGATCGCACCATTTTGCAAATGCGTGCAAAACTAAATTAAGTTTAATGGTCAATTCATCTGCGTTATTTGAACTTACAACAACTTATGGAAGTGTCATCCGCGTACAAGAAAACTATGCCATCAATGATAGCTTCGGGTAAGTCATTTATGAACAATATGAAGAGGAGAGGGCCTAGTACGGAGCCCTGAGGTACACCCAAATGTAGGTCGTAATCATTAGAGCTTGCAGCATCAATTTTAACATTTATCTTACGATCAGTCAAATATGACCGTATCCAATCATTGACATTTCCTCTGAGGCCCAACGTGTTCAGCTTATCAAGTAAAAAAAGGAAATTTATGGAATCAAATGCTTTAGTCAGATCAAAGAATAAAGCAGCAACTTTTTGTTTCCTATTTAAACTATCATTTATGCATTGTATAAAATCAATGCACGCAGTTTCTGTAGAGTAACCTTTTCTAAAACTATGTTGGGAAAACAAGTTATTGATATTTATATATTGCACAATCCGACCAGCAACTGCCTTTTCAAAAATTTTTGAAAAAGTGCTAAGAATTGCATTAGGCCGGTAATTACCAATAATATTGACGTCCCCTTTTTTAAATAACGGTGTCACAGATGCAATTTTTAACACATCCGGAAACTTTGCAACTTCTATTGAACGATTCAGTATAATCGTTAGGTGTTTCGATATCACATCTATACATAGTTTTATTAACTTCGCTGAAACATTATCATTACCAGTTGAGTTTTTATTTGGCAATTTAAAAATTATACATGCATACTTAACACTATTCAACCGTTGTTGGTTTTTAAAAAGTGTTTTTATTTTGTTTTGTACCTTGTATAATAATTAAACTACAATTTTAGAAGAATAATAATTATTGCGAAACGTATTGATTACAGATAAGAACTTACTGACTAATTGCGCGAAGCAAATGTGTTTATATAATAAGTTTATCTACGCTATGTCAGCATCTTTATGGTCATCGTCTCGTGCAGGTGTTAACACCTCCCCTGTTGGAGTCAATGATTGGGGAGATTTGACCCAGATCCTTGTTTCTCGTAGTCTTCTGCAGTACCATACTCTGGCAATGCTAACGAGTATGATCAAGAAGACCATTCCTAGTGAAGTTGTAGAGCTCCAAGTATTCATCGGCACTGGATATCTCTTCCAACCGGTCGTCAAGTTTTGTCAAATCGTCTGGGGTTTTGTTGAAGGTTTCCATGTAAATCCTTCATGTGGATGTCTTCTAACTGCGAGTGCGGTTGCTTGGCGGGTATCAGACTTATATTGAGTTGTGTGATATGTATTTGTCGTCCAAGTAATTGCTGGACGTTATCTTCACAATTTCATTCCCCAAATTTAAGGAACATTCGGATTAACACATTTCGTTTTAAGTGTCGGACTTCTTGTCGGAGGTCACACTGAGTTTCAGCAGACTGGTTTGCTCAGGGCTTTTCATAGATATTTGCGATACTGTAGCAATTTGCATTGTTCTGCCAGCACAATGTACCTATGTTTGTTTTCCGCTAAGTAGGGTTGTAGTTTATGATAGTGGTATATAATGAGTTCTACTAAAGAGATTTCTAGTAAAAACGTGGATATATTTTTTGATATAAGCTTTGACGGTTATGGTTTTCTCGAGAACGTACAAGTTTTCGTTTTCTGATAGTAAGACGGTGGTTTGGCCAACTGATAGATTGTATGTATTTTAACTCATTAATGCCCAGTTTCTGAAACAAATTTTTAAGTGAGCGTTAACTAACTGGTTCATTAGTTTAACGAGTCCATTAAATTACATTGGGTTTCTGAAAGCGATCTCTAGTTAACTAATGAATCCGCTAACTAACGCCAGGTTGCAGTCTAAACTATTAAATAATCTTGAATGTAATAGATGGCGCTGCAGTAAATTTGTTGATTACTCATAACATAGGCTGTATAAAATGAATCCGAAGAGGATTAGAGGTAAGAATTTTACCAAATTTGAAAAAAAAATTACTGTTAGATAATCAACATACAAATACGGTGACACTAACCTAACAATTTATCGAAACGTGACAGAAACGATACATGTCATACGTTTGCATTTGTAAACACAACTGCGCATGCGTCATTTAATTTAACTGTCCATAATGCTGCGTTAACTTAACTGAACGACGTCGCCTAGTTAAACACATATTCAGCGTTTCGGAAACCCGTTTCCTGTTTTATCGAACAGTTAAACTAAGTGGCTCATTAAATTCGCTTTCAGAAACCGGGCATTAGTAATGCGAACGCTGAAATAATTGCTGAATGGTAGGTTTGGAGCGTCGAACATGTTTTTGCCGTCAGAAGCCTGTCAGTGATTATCAATGCTGTATTTGTTGTGATAATTAGTACTGTATGAGCTCTCAATAGTGTTTGAACTTGGACGTGTTCTTTTTCATGCTGCCGTACATGCTCAAGTATCGCTTGCACACTCTGTACTGTTTCGTTCTGATTTTCGACATGTATTCGAAGGTTGTTTCCTTAGCCTTTTAGAGTTCTTTGTGCTAAATGTATTTGTGTTCGCCTGTTTTTTGTAAATTCGTTTTAATTATTGGTAGGGTCCTGTATTAGTTGGTCATATCTAGCAGCGTCCTTAGCGTCAAGGTTGCCTGAGACTGTTTTGATAATGGATCCAAGGAAGTTAAGTGTTCCACGAGTTCTCCTAACTGTAGGGATTAATTGATTCTTCTTGTAAATTACTTGGTCGATTAGAGAACGAAGATCGACAGCGATGATTGTAAGTTCTCTTCTATCGTCGTCGTTAGGAAGACCTTCTACAGCTGCTCGTAGGTGGTTATAGTGCTTATTAAGTTGACCCACCTGCTGGACTAGGGGCCACAGATCGCACTGCACTGTCATCCAATGTATCATTTAGTTCTTCGCGATTCTAACATGTAGCGGGAGCAGCGGTCCGTCGAAGGATGTTATTTTGATATATGCGGTTTCGTCTGAATTCCCTTTCGCGTTTCTACATTTACTGTTCCGTTATCATTAACTTGAGTAATTTTATAAGGGCCAAAGAATGGTTTTCACATCATGTTGCTCTTAGTAATATTTTCAACTTTTTCTCCAACTTTCCACGTTGTGGTCCTGACTGTTTCTTTTTGTTTTTTTTTTGTGTTTTCTCTTTGCGTAACTGGTCTTTTTTGCATTAATGTATCCTCTTAACGTAATTTTGTCACCATCGAATACGGGAATTAGGTCTTGGTCCACTTTTGATACCTCACATGATATTTCCATGTCATTTATGGCTTCCAATGAAGCGTGAAAGTTATCCACTGCATCACATATTACTCACGAGGAGGGAAGTGCGGTAAAACAAAGAGTTACAATGCTATTCCGAAGATGAAAGTTGATTTCATTGAGTACGTTTTTTCCGTAGGGGTGTTAACAACTAATTTTCGCTTGAAGTGGGTTTTCTTCGTCCAGGGATTTCGGCAATCTGCTTGTATCCTTGGCTGGACGTCCTTGGTTTGCGTGGATTCCAATAATGAAGAACGAAAGTTCATCGCGTCGCGTTTTTTCGTATATTGACACGATTGGAAAGTCAACACAAATAATCACGCCCGTTTGTTACGAATCATACCGATTCTGCGCCATTTAATACTTTATTCAAACGTTGTTGGTTTTGTTTTGTTTTGCACCTCGTATAATAATTCAATAATTCAAAGTGTTGCTAAGAAAAGGTGTTCAGAATGCAAAGTTATGATGTTTTGCATTTTCACAATGATCGGCCTACTTTTATACAATCCAGTATTGGTCAGTATTGCAATGGTAACGTGAGGTGGCTTATAATTACAAAAACAAAAACCATGGATTATATGTCAAGTATCTATTGTAGTATGGCATGTGTCGTTATCTTTCATATCGTTAAAGTAATATCACAAAACTGATTTTCATTGCGAAGTAATGTCAATATTTTTAAAATAAAATGCGACAGAAAATATATTTAGTATAGTATTAGGGACGTGGAAAAAGTCGTTAGTTAACGAACTGCGAGGAAACATTGAATTATGCAGCGACGTGGAGGGTTAATAGAATCACTTAATACTTTTTTTGTTTTAATAATTTAATTAATAATTTCTAATTTTTTTTTGTGTTTCTGAAAAACGATATCAACCAGTTAGTCCTTATGTTTAATTAAGGGGTAAGGCCACCATGCAACTTTTAAAAAATCGATTTTTTTTATTAGCTCAGAACCTTCCTCAAACCGTCAAGAATAAGTGAAAAAGTTTCATAATTAGAAAATATCTCGAACCGCTCGTTTGCGATAGTTTGCGGAGACGTCTCGCGGCGAACCAAATGCATATCACGATCGTTACCGCAACTTTAGCAACTTTTTTCTCGAATAACCGTTTCTTAAATCGGGCGAACAGCTTGAAACATATATAATCTAGTAGACCACGTAGGGATTTCTTGATAAGTTGTGTACTTTTCTTTTTATAAACAATAAAATATGAAATTTTTACGTAAAAATAGGAACTTTCTATTCATATACCCACCATTTTTCGGCAAATCGATATTTTCAAAATTCCCTACGTGGTCCAGTTGTTTATGATATATATTGAAGGAAACTTCTTGAATTTTTATTCTAGGTTCATATTTGGGGGTACAGTCGGTTCGCCCGTTTTTGATCTCCAAAAACTCATCTTAGGAACCGCACCCTGGAGCAGCAATTTTACAGTCAAAAACTAAAAAAAAAATTTGTTTGTACTCATAGACACTTCATCAAGTACTGTATGAAAAAAAATCGACAAGTTTTCCACCGTACTTCTGTAAAGAAAATCCTAAAATTGTTCTTTCATTTTAACGCGCATGGTGGCCTTACTCCTTAAGGCACTAGACCACGGTGAAAAATATTTTTTTTCCTGTTTTTTTTTTCTTCATTTTCTGAAAGATGCATTTGTCAAGAATGCTTTCACCGAATATTTTAGAGAAATTCGTCAAATTGATGGAGATACCGCATTTTATGTGAACCGTTGCTAGCGTACGACCGCGCCGAGCGGCAGTCGTACTACGATTCGTATATATAATATCATTCGATTTGTTCGGTCCCACATATGTATATATTTAGCAATTAATTAAGTTAGTTTAGATATGCGCAATCCAGTGCAAAATATTCGCTACAATTATTTCGTTTCGATCCTCAGAATATTTTGCATACGAAATTAGTCCCAAATTCACGGCTGTGCAGGTACAGATTGTTCGACAGATGCGCCAGCTAACGGTCGGTTCGATTGTTTACATTTATTACTCATTTTTCCAAATTAGAAACCCAAAAACACTTGTACTGTCACGTACAAGACGTTATCTATTTCAATACAATTGCGGCCCGATATTAAGCGCTGAATTCCCCGTTTTACCTAAGCCGTCACGAAACTGTCGCTAATATTGCATCAATACTTTTTAACAATGGTCACATTGGCCTCAGAAATGTATTGGAGATATTAGACATCAAAATTGGTGACGCACTCTACCAATATTGTCAAAACATCGACGAGAAACGAATATGCGAAGCCGAGCACGAAGCCGAAACAAGCACGCATGAGGGTCGTCTTCGTGCAAAACATGGAAAAAATAATTATTCTGTGGACGCTGAGGAGCTGTTGTATGGTCCAGGAATAGCTGACTAAACGTACGCAACAAGAAAAAATAGACCAAGAAATTCGTTAGTTTGTATATTGAATTATGCTTCAGCAAAACTTTGAACGCGTTTTTCTCGAAACCTACTTTTTCAACCTGGTTGACAGCATATTAGAAAAACTGTACATCCGATTTGCATGCACCAAGTCTTAAACTGTTCGAAAATGTAGTCTCTATGGCACCACGTAGGGGATTTTTTATAATAGGTCTCCTTCTATTTTTTTTTCATATGAACGATGAAAATTTTTCATAAAAATCGAAAATAAAATTCGATGGTCCGCCATTTTTTTTCCTTCTAGATATCAAAATTCCCCTACGTGATGCTGTAGACACATATGTCTAGTTTCTAAATATATTTTTATTTTATTTTTTAGATGAGCCGTATGGCTTAATCGCTGTCAACCACCGCGCGCGCAGTCTCCTCTTAGGAGCGGCGTACACCGCAAACTATACTTTAGATTCAAGTATAAAAATTTGTATACAGTCTTCTATATGCATATATTGACAATAAACATTGATGAAATGAATTGCATTCATCATTCGCTTGAAAATAATTATGAAAGATACACCTTCGTACCGCGCACGTACCGTGGTCTGGTGCCTTAGTGCCGTTTCAGATGAGGCGTAGGATGCGCCCTACGTCCTACGCTTGAAAATCAGTTGGCATTGTGTTGAATGTAGAATTTCACATAAGAGCGTTTGAATCGGCGTACGCGCGACATAAAATTTACAGCGCGGGCATACGCTTGGCCCGCACGCCTCGCGTAGCTACGTCTGGCGTAGGACGTATCCTACGCCTCATCTGAAACGGCATTTAATGTTCACAAAACCTTTACGGTGTAAGATTAATCCATCTATCATGTATATATATTTATAACATGAATCTGCTTTTGGCAAGGACAAATCTCTTACCCACTGTTCGGTTGATCATTTGCATATAATTTAATAATAATCAGAAATAAGGAAGTCGCATGAACAACCTACTATGACAACTTTAATTTTTTTATATGAATCATGATTTATTTGTCACGGTTATATTGTCTTGAACATCATTTTATTCCAGCTAGTTACATAAAACCATGCAGTTTATCCGATCCTAAACTAAACGAGTGTGCGTTACAACATGCAATTGAAGCACTGCCAGCGATAACGAAAGGCAATAAAAATTAAATACCTCGTCGTTTATTATTATACTATATTTTAGGTGACAAATCGTTTAAAATACTGAGCACATCGCCTGCGGTGATACCAGAAGTTATTCTGAAACCGGGAAATAATTTGGAAATTGTAAATCATAACGTAACAACTGACCTTTCAGGTATAAAATTGACAGCAGTTACGTAAGTCACAAGGGGTGGTTAGACATACGTAATATTTATGAACAATATCTATTGCAGTTTCGATTTTGAAAAAAAGCACATGACATATTCTGCTACAACTGATGTCCTGGTTTTAATATCAAAGTATAAAATAAGCGGTCAAATTTCTATTCTGCCTGTGAGTGGCCAAGGAGATTTCAACATGACTTTAAGTAAGTTGTTTGTATATGTTTCATGTATTTTCTGCCACAAAAAGTCATTAACTAAAGCTCGTTGGGGTTTCTTCGCATTGTCCATAACTTTGGTGAATCTTAACATTATCTTCTTAATCTTAATCTTAATCTTAACATTATACCACAATTTTTTTCTGCTACACTTGTTCAATACGGGGGTCAGATTGTCAATTACAGCAGAATTTTTCGTATCTCAGGCGAATGAGGATGTTCCGTCAAAGTAAGTATCTTATTAATTGGCCACATAAATGGGCAGAATGTATTAATAATACAAAGATACCCGTTCTGAATGTTTCTCGTTCGCCATAACTTTTGAATGAATTGAAGCATGTGTTTGGACGAAAACTTTTTCTATAGGTTGGGCGAATTATATATTATTAATGTTAGCATATTTCGTTATGATTTTTGAAGCTTTCGCCCAAAAACATGCTTCAATGCATTCAAAAATTATGGCGAACGAGAAGAAGTTAGAATGGATCTCTATGTGGTATAAATAGCCCATTTATATGACTAATTAATAAAATACTTTGCCGGAACATCCTCATTCGACTGAGATATGATTTCTCGACCTTTTCCTCCTTTTTTGCATATTTGATTGATTAAAAATAAACTAAAAACATTATTATATTATATTACAGCTTTATGCCCGGTTTCACAAACGCTAATCGGTCGTTAACAGCTTGTTAACGAATCTTCAAAAATTTGACGATTCGTTAACGAGTCTTTAATCAATCGTCAAATATTTGACGATTGATTACGTTGACGAACCATTAAAGGAACAATTACCATTGTTTTGAATTTCACAAAGAATAACGAGTCGTTAAAGGCTTGTTAACTAATTCATCATTTGACAATCGTTTGTGAAACCGGGCATCTTGCATCGAAATCTGCCCCGTATTTAAAAATGCAGCAAAATGTTGAGATTTACCATAATTATGGACAAAAAACACATATCAAGAAACCACGAGTATACATCTTTTTGAGCGGTACTGTACATATATACATATTCACTTTAAAGCATATTCAAAAAGTATTTAATATAATTCAGAAATCCTCGCCCACTAACCTATGGGTTTACGTGTTTAGCATTTTAAAACAGCATTGCTAAACACAAAATATTGAGTGCATGTATTTATTTACCTTTTTTGCAAATGTTTGAAATTTTACATATTTCCCAGTGAATCCTGTTTTTCATTACGAAGCGGACTTCAAATTTGAGAAGAAAAACGGCCAGGAGTTTCTTAAAATCACAAAATCAAATTTGGAATATACCCCAAAGAGGGTGCATTTCCATTTCACTAATCTTTTCAATGGTGATGAGAGATTGGGTTTGTATGCTGCCTTCAATTTGTAATCAAATACTCAACATTTTGTTTTCTAGGAAGCCAAGTGAATCAATTTGTGGAAGAAAACTGGACAGATTTCCACAAGGAAATGCAACCAGCCATTCAAGAAGTAACTAAAGGTGTGATCGATCTTATAAGCAAGGGATATTTTGATAAAATACCAATGAATGATTTATTTTTACCTTAAACATTATGATATTTTTTGAAATAAAATAGCTTTTGTACCTAGGATCACTAGTAGAATCACTATATCACATGTTATATATTATAGTGTTTGTAATAGTACAAATTAATAAATTCTATTGAGTAATATATAGCCATTTTCCATGACGTACTAGCCATTTCATCATGTCTTTTAAGGGATATTTCAATTCTTTTTCATTCACGTAACATTTTTTTTGGATAAGAAACAATTTAAATGTTATTAACAAGTGGTTGCCTGACGGCTGATATCAACCAATAATTTAAAAAGTTGGGACCGCTAAAGAGGTAACTACAAATAATTCCATAGAGGTTATTTATGTATAGCGTATAAGTAATTTTTTCGTCGATGGTTTACCATCGGAATCATATTTAATGTTTCGATAATAAAACAAGTGAGCAGTAAAAACCAGGTACCAGAGGCCTACCATAAAGTGCGAATATTACGTTCTCTACCCCGACTGCGATTGTATTTAAAAGTACGATTCAGATATTCGAACGCCAGTGAAGAAGCTTATAATTGAGCGCACATCTTAATACGGAATCCCATTGAACGATTTTTTGGAGTGCTTAAGAGAAGTTTTCCATGTTTGTCAAATGGTCTAGGTCTTAAATTAAACACAAGTCTAAGACTAAAAGTCATTGTTGCCTGTGCAGTGTTGCACAACATTTGTAATAAACAGACTGACGATTTTCAGCTGATTAATGAAATTAATGATATAGAGCAATTAGAAGACAATTTCATTGAACAATATGACCATGTACATCACAATCAAAATATAAACTATGCTCTGCGAAACGTGCTTGTTGCAACAGTCTTTGCAAAATAAAATAATTACAAACGTTTACTATTTTTCCATTTTTTTTTATTTAAAGCAACCTTTTCCATTTCCAATTTAAATAATTTTTTTAGCATTATATTCTAAATTTTTTTCCGGTAAAACTGTCTTCTAAGTTCTTCTCTACAGGAAATGATAGTTTACTCGTTTCCTTATCTCGAAAACGGTACGAATTATCGTAAAAATTGTCAAAAAAGTCTGTGCACGTTGGGTACCAACAATTCTTACGGCAGATCAAAAACGCCTCCGACACGGTACCGCTACGTTTCGATGCAAGGTGAGATTGAGTAAAAAGTAACCCATCTCGTTCCTCATCATCGGGTATAAATGTAATTTCGTCCACATTCTGAGGGTGCCGTAAAATATCCTTCAACTTACGAGGGGAGTTTATTATTTGTCGTCCTTAAAATAGTAGTAGTTGAGTGACGTTGAACCAATTTGACACATTAAAGTATTAATCATTTGTTGTTATGTTGGCCCAATTGTAGTTTTGTCACTTGTTACCTGTTCAAATAATTTAGAATTTAAGTAGACAAGTTTAGAGAAATTCTAAAAATGGAAACATCAGAGGTTCGTGCAGTTATAAAATACTTGCAAAAGAAAGGGTTGTCGCCAAAAGAAATTCATGAAGACATGGTAGGTGTATTAGTTGAGGGTGCTGTTTCTTACCAAGTGGTGAAAAATATGTCTCGACAATTTAAACTATAAAGACAAACATGTGAACATACGAAGGGTGCTGGACGACCACTGACTGTCACTACCCAAGAAAATCTTAATCATATACACGATGTGGCAATATCAGACGACTGACCATTCGCCGGATAACCGAAATTACGACGATTTTTTCTTATGGTGCTATAGAAAATATTTTAGCAAATATTTTGGGGTAAAAAAGTTGTATGCACGAAACGTTCTAGAGTATTGAATTCTGAAGCCAGTTTGGCAAAGTTTAAAGCAGACCTAGCTGAATTTCTTTCTCGATTTGTCACTTTTGATGAAATGTGGGTTCACCACTTCGCAGGAACAAAGTATGGAGTGACATCGCCGAAGTTCTCCGCCCACCCCGCAAATTTCGTGTTTTGCCATCGGCTGGTAAAGTTATGGCCACAATTTTTTGGGACGCATACGGAATTTTGATGACTGATTTTTTGGAACGTGGACATCGCCGAAGTTCTCCGCCCACCCCGCAAATTTCGTGTTTTGCCATCGGCTGGTAAAGTTATGGCCACAATTTTTTGGGACGCATACGGAATTTTGATGACTGATTTTTTGGAACGTGGACATACAATTGAGCAAAGGAATTTTGTTTCATCAAGACAACGCTCCTGTCCACAAAAGCCATGCTGCCATGAGCGCTATTCTGAACGCAAGATTTGAATTGTTTGAACATTCCGCATATTCACCAGAACTGGCCCCTAGTGATTTCTTTTTGTTTCCTTCTATGTTAGGGACCGTAAATACTGATCTCCCCTCGTAACTTTACTTTGAATTTACGCATGATTGCAACTCACAATTGCTGCATTCTAGCTAAATATTTAAGAAGCATGTTTAATTTCTGTGAAAATAAAATAAACTTTTTCACAACTTAGATGGATCAATTGGATGCGTATCCTTTGCCATATTATTTATCGCCTGTATTCTGTGAGATAACCCAACTAACAAATATAGTAGAAAGCCGGACGATATGATACAGTTAGTTGACAATCAGTGTTGCCAGCAAGTTGGAACATAAAATGTGACCTGCTCATAAGATCTGTATACTGTGTTGCATATGATATTCATTTCACAAATTTCTTTATTCGGCATCAAATTGACGACAAAATTAATATATTGCGTCTTTATGAACGTTTACCATCGCGGTAGCCATGGAATTAGCTTTGTATAAATTGTGTTATGATTTTTAATTTAAATAAAGTTTCAGTAACATAATTTAAAATTTCAAATGTATGTAAAATATTGTAAACGTTTTCAGTGCAGATTGTGTAATAATTGTCATAATGTATTATCATCACCAACATTGAAAACGCCGTTTGTAAAATATGCTTCCACGATGAAAATATTGTGTTACAACTCCGTTGATACGAAAAAACAATACACACACTTATCAGTTGTTAGTTTTCGTGTGATACTGACGTTTATTTTCTTCAAAATCACACTGTGTAGCAGGTTATTTCAAAGTACGTTTATCAACACCTTGTATCTACTTTATTTAATTTGTTCAACAAATCTCTAATTTGTGCTAATATTCCTTTACTAGGACAATAAATATCAAACATGTCCTAGTGAAGTGCATCAGACCTAACAATTATTTTAGAAAAGTCGTACTCAAAAAATATATAATTTTGTTGCTTTGGCATAACAGGACGTCATGGAAATTTTGCAATTTTGGTAGCAAAGCAGTCGGTTTAATTAATTTACGTTTTTGTAAGTTTGAGATTATACATAACGTCAAAATCTAGGGCATTCTAAGGTTTACTAGATTACAATTGAAAAATCCTCCCACATGTTTAATCTAATTTAACACAAGCATTGCCTAAAGCAGGATTAACCCGATAAATCTCCAAATTTATTGACAACGTTTGAGCAGTTTGATCAAATATATAATCGCATGTTAGGCACTTCAGTGATACTGTGTCCTGTAGAACAGTGTCGAACATTAAGAAAAATAAATTATGGTCTCCTATTACACCAAAACAACGTGTATTGTGTTCAACAAACGATTTATATGTCTGAAAGCATTACTTATCTACCTGGAAGTAAATCGTAAATCATTCCGTGTGCTTTTGCTCTATATAAACACTCGTCTAATTGTAGAAAATATAATATACCATAAAATATGAAACCGCGAGAATGTCCTATATGGTGGGCATAATACAGAGAGCAATAGGGAAGCATCCATTCTGGTTTTATCAATGTGGCAAACCGGTGTTGCCAAATATCAATAAATTTACCTATTCGTGGTAATCATTATGACCGTAGTGTAGCTTTAGCGTCAAAATAGAATTAAATAAAAACTAATATTACAATTATTTCAGGATTGGCGGTGAGTGAAAATTGGATCGCAAATACTTAAAGGTTGAGAAGCTCTATATTGGAAAAAATGTGTCTTGTTTTCAATTTTGTACCGATGGATAAAATACAATTTTCTTCCCCTCTTTCACCAATATCAAATAATCTATGTATGTAAACAACCCCCAAATAAACCAGAAAATTAATTGAAAAAAATCGTACTTTATTAGTGGATGTGGTGTGTAGTTTAACATTAAAATGAGGGCTTCGGTATAAGCTATCAGGCTGATGTGGGGAAATAAAATAAATTGCCTATTTGGGTATTTGTAACGTCATCTCGTCATTCCCCGGAATCATCAATCATGAATATTTTTGTAAAACTCTATACACAGGTGGTACGAGGAACATATATACTTATTCTAATTCACCACGCATTATGGAACGTTCCCCATTCTTTCAACGTATTCCGATAGTTTAACAAATAATTTCACTAGCTACAACAGACATACTAGAAAATAATGGCGTTCTCAGTCATTGTGGATAAAACATCGTTTTCGTGTTCAAATGTTCGATACTGATTTGAAAGGGGCTGAGCGCACTTGAATAGGAAAATATTAACTGTCAAAATAAAAGGCAAATAACTATCATTTGGTGCTACGGATGCACGGATGACAGATTCGATAAATGTAATTGTTTGGTAATTTCACTTTAATTTTAGATATAAGCACTGATAATGAAATAAATTGTTGTTGAAAAACTTGTTTTACATAACACTTTAAAGCAAAGTTTCTGTTTACTAATAAATATGTTTCACTCTAACTTATTATCATGTCATATGCGTGAACAAAGTTGCTAGTCACAAATTGCTTGCTTTACATCCAACAATTTTACATTTCACTTCAAACTATAAAGTAATCTGCAATGCCATAAATCTTGCATTTGTAATCATGTCTCGTTTGGTGCTACTGGGCTTGCTGCTCCAATGTTCTGGTGTCTTTGTAATTGAATTGCGTAAGGAGAAGTTTATTCAAATTGATAAAATATACCATTAGTTAATTTTCAGCGGCATATTTTAAACCATGTAATAGGTCTGACCCGGAATTAAGAAAATGTTGCATCGAACGTGGGAACGAGCTTCTACCGGAAATAATAAAAGGTAATTGTGAAAAATGCTTCACGTACATTTGCATAGTTATAATAAGTCACATTCAGGCGTAAAGGAATTGAACATCCCGCGGTTATCTCCAATGAATATTCCAGAAATATCATTTCAAGCTGGAGCAAATCTTAATTTTAAATTTACGGACGTTACGTTGGCAGGTTTGGATTCAGCAATTGTTACAGATCTAATGTAAGTTAAACTGTGATCATTTGCAAAAGTTTAAGTGTTATGTAATGTTGCCACTTTTTAGGTTTGATGTTGTTGCCCATTACGGGTGGGGAGAAATATACATAGCGAAAGTGATTTTGTTTGGAAATTACAACATTGACGGGCAGATTCTTTTGCTACCTATAAATGGAAACGGTCCTGCTAATATTACTTATGGTGGGGTGAAAAATCGTCCAAATATTTTGTATAGTGCAACTGATCTAAAATGTCGGTATTAAATATTTCAGAAGGTGTAACGGTCAAAGCTGGCTTGCAGTTCACTACAAGAATGAAACATGGCGAGGAATACTTGGTGTTGAAAGATGTCAAGTTAGGTCACGAAGTAAAGCACGGCTATTATAATTTCTCTAATTTGTTCAACGGTGATGACACACTTGGTAACATTTTTCATACTAGTAATTTCGTAGATGTGATGCCATTCATTTTAAGGGAAAGAAATGAACAAAGTCCTCAACGAAAACTGGGAAGCTTTGCATGTGGACATCGGCCCTGCAGTTTCTTCAATAATTAAAAATATTGCAAAGAAAATAATCTCTGAAGTTGTTGCGCGCATAACCTACAACCAAATTTTTTTATAATAAATATGGTTGGTTGTAGTACAAATCCATGAGTTTGTAAAGGTGGTTTTGGAATAGAATAACTTTTATTATTATTACTATAATCTAACGTCCTTATTCACTGATCTTGTGACTCTCCAGATAACCTAATTCCTTAAGTTTAAATTAGACCGAAACCAATAGAAACAGGATGGGCAGCTAAATGTAGTTGTATAAATCTACTATAATTATTGACTCCAAAACGGAGGAGAATATAAAAAATATTTTTTTAAGTTGTAGATTTTTCCATTGATACTGTCCACACGTAATAGTTAAAAATGGTAAAATGCATATTAATTCATATAATAATAATAGTTGATTTTTACGGTTTGTTACTACTTATTATGCTAATTAGCATATGGAAAAAATGACTCACAAAGCTAGACAGGCACTTTGTGCTGTAGAATTTGTGAAAAAATGAGAATTAGTCCCCAAGCAAATATACTGGCTATACGTGGTGGTTATTAAACTGATCATTACGTATGGCTGTATTGTCCTCATCACGAAGGACAATCAGAGCAACACTGACAGAGAATTGCTAGCATAGTGGTAACGGGGGCGTTAAGCACCGCATCGTCAGCAGCCATGGAAGTGCTACTGGATCTTCCTCCTTTACACATTTTACTACAAAGTGAGGCCAGGAAGGCAACACATCGTTTTCACAACAATGTAACAGGCTGCCATCATCATCATCATCGTCACCTCCTCCTCAGTTAATTATTAATGGTTCCATAATTTCGTCTATGAGGTGTTCTTTATCTATGCACGGTATCTCAATTTTCTAACAATACTCAAAACAATTGTTACATATCTCCGTTGAAACGTCTTTCAAAGCTTCCTGTCATAAATTCAATACATATTTTACATATTTTAAAAGTATTATTTCTTGTTGCAACCTTATTTTTCACGTATGCCCAAATTAATTCAATACCATTAAATTCGCAATGAGCTACAAGTAACCACAACATTTCACATCGTCTCCTCTTACTTGCATTGCAATAGTTTCTAATAGAAGTTCATTTTGATAACGATGCGGCTTAGCCAATAGCAACAGCTGTGGTTCAGTTAATTCTGAAAAATTAGTAATTCCCGAAAGTGCCACCTTGTTTTTCAGTAACCAAGCAAAAATAGGAGCTTGATCTATCATAATTATTGATTTTGCTGGTATTAGCCGGTACCATTCCTCATAATATTGTTTATTTATTTCGTGATGATAATCGGCCTTTGCTTTCTTTTTTTCACCTATAAAGCATTTATGGCATCCTTCCAAAAATCCATTCTCGATACCAATATGCAAAATAATTACCCTTTGACCTGCACGAGATGGTCGCTTTAAACCGCCTCTATAACCGTTTACTTATTGAACTCCACCTCGATAATTTTCAAAAGTATCCTTATTATCCGGCTTTACTTTTTCAACCTATCCGAACTGTCGAATATGATTTGCACCACACCAGGTTACGTCCGCGTAGAAGATTTTCCATCCCTGATTTCTGTACATTTGAAGAGATGTCAAGAAATTAGTTTTCTAAGCAGTTATGTGAGGGTATTCCATTAACACTGGTTTAATAGCTAGTTTCATGTTTTTTAACCATCGGTACAATGTTCTCTGCGAAAATTCGTGTAAATCTGGAACTTCAGTTGTAATTTCAGAGTACAATTCTTTTACAGTCGGAAATTTCCGTTCCATATAAAAGTTGAATACCTTTCTTCTTATTACCCCTTGCAAAAATTCATCACATTCGATTCTTTTTCTACCAGTTTTTGGTGTAAAATAATTTACTTTATCTTCACTTTCGAATTCATTACTTAACATTTCCTGTGGTGACTCCAACAGCTTTAGCCGTTATTTCCACGACTTTCTTCACATCAATAGTTGGTCCATGCTTATCTTTTTCATCTTGAAAAAACTTACGTTTATTATTACTTGTTCGACTTCTTTAGTACAATGCTTCGGCATTTTTGCATAAATAATAGTACATTGTTTATAAATAAAGATATTCAATAACTGGCAAATAAATAACATTTCATGCTTTTATATGAACCTGTTATTATTATTAACCAGATATGTATTCATTCTCATGTTATACAATCACCAGCCGAATCCGCATTTGTTGACTATCGGTGCAAAAATAATAATCAACTGTTTTTGAAGGCATATATTCGAAGAAACGGTTTGGCAGAAAAAATGTAATAAATATTAATAATTACATTAACAGAACCGTGGATTTTCTTATATGTCAATATTACCTTCACGCTTATTCACAAAATTAATAATTTCATTTTAATATTTATATATTTCATAAATGAACTGTTTGAATTTAATTCTGATACAAATGTTGCATATCGTAGTGTTGGTCGCGAAGCGTAGAGTCCGGTCCAGGCAGTAAATATGCGATAAGAATGTGCGCGATCGCCAAAAATTACCCAAACTTCATTTCACTTTAAAAATATTAAATAAAAAAATATTAAATAAAGTTTCAATACATATTTCGAGATAGGCACAAGTTGATGTTTCCTTAGAAATACATTCCGCTTTCGTGCGATATCTTGCAACGGAGATAACAGAGATCGCAAAAACTACAATTTGCGGATAAACTATTTATTGTTGAAAAAAATAAAATTTTCCTCTGTGCACAACATATCACATTACGTCCAGTCGAGGTTTGAATTTTTTTTGTTGAACGGTTAAGTAGAAAAAAAAATGTAAAGTCGGCTAACCGTTAGATATCGCAAAAATCGGATGCTTTTTTGCACTTCCCTAATGATTACTTCTAAACGCAGGGGCAGAAAAAACTTACAGTATGTTGCGTAGAAATAATTGCTGGTTGTAACAATGTATGTTTAATTTTTTCCACCATGAAGTTTCTTTAATATAGGTCTTCAAACACAGAGGACTATTACTTTGGCACCGATAGTAGATAGCTCACTCTAATGCAGACTGCGAAAGAATCTTCAGCAAGATAAATAATATTAACACAAAACTTCGCAATAAATTATTAACTGAGACTATAGAGGGATTAGTTTTATCTAGTCAGCATATTGCTAGCAAACAAGGTAATTGCATCAAGTTTGCACCTTCTGACGAACTGATTGCGAAAGTGAATAAAGATATGTACACATTTAAACAAGCAATTGATTAGATTGGGGTGCATATAGTATAATTAAGTATAAAGAATTTTATTGTATTGTATTATTTATATAAAAAATATCTTGGGTTGCACGATTCTTTTTCACTAAAACGATAATATGAATTCCTGGGCACGATCAGTGTTGACAACTAATGTGGAATAAAATTCCCACAAAAATCAAATAAAATTCCCTTTTCCCCACAAAAAAGTTAAAAATTCCCATACATTTTCCCACTAAAATTTGAATAGTTTTTAAATAGGTTGATTAGTACCCACCCAACAAAACGCGTAATTTTTTTTAGTCTTCTATTCAAAAATTAGATCCAAGGCGCTATTTTAAGCTACACATTTGTTTTGTATTACACAACTTTAGATGATCTTCAATTTTGTAATCAATACATGATATTTGATCATTTTGAAATCAACTCCTTATCACAGCGATGCCGTTTAGCACTTCGGCTCCCAATCTGTTACGATTTCTTGTTTTGACATCATTAACTATTGAACATATTCTTTCAGAACCTGCATTGGAATGAGGAACGGTTAACGCCAATTTTTACAAGAGTTCTTATAGGGCACAGTTCGTAGTTAGGTTGTTATAGGTTGGACTATATTAGAAATAATATGTAAGTATGGACCGTTGTAGTCCTTTCGATATCGTTTTATACATTTTCATCCGTTCTTTCAGAATTTTCCCACAAAAACGTTTTTATGATTTTCTTCAATTTTTCCCTTTCATAGTATTTTTGCTTAAAATTTCCCATGAAAAGGGAAATTTCCCACGGGTTGGAAACATTGGGCACGATAATTCTTTTTCTGTAAGTTGGCAACACTGGTTACTCCTTGTTGATAAATCCGTATGACCGTATGTTAACGCCGAAAGCAGCAAATTCAGCACTCACTCTTTCTTCAACGGTATGCGGGATAGAAACTTATTTTTCGAACGATGGTGTGGTGTAGCTTATTTAGTACATTCCCATCGTAAAATATAACCAAGTGCTGCCAACAGGGACTGTAACAAGGAACAGTTAACAGTACGTAGGTGACTGTTAATGTGCAACTTTTATAGCACAGAATACAATGTTATTTAAAGTATGTTTTTCTGTAAACTTAGAGGTAAGAAAATCACAAAATTACTACTATGTAGTAGATATGTGCACTCATGCTTAGTGTTCTTTGGTTAGTTGATTATGAGTATTTTTACAAGGATTTTATAGGTTATTTGCAATGTAGCTAATACATGTCAACCGGCAGTAAAAACATGTACTTTTCATTTTCACTTATGGAAAATTTATTTTAATATAAAGGGTGGTTGAGACCTTTACTATGTGGTAGTCCATATTAATGATGAAATAAAACAAATGACTACGTTTATACCACAAATAATTTATTGTTAAAAATATATATTACTAAAAATATATATTCAAACGAACACTACACGACTTAAGTTTCGACTTTTTACGGTCATTGTCAAGTGAGAACAAACTAACAAGAAATTACATTTATACACAAAATTTAAGAGAAAGGGAAGTGAGGAAAATTTTGGCGCATAACATATCTACAGGGATTTAAAAAGGGATGATTTACATTGCGGTAAATCCTTTTGCTCGTTCAACAGATTAACGAGATGATTACCTTGGGTTTTTTCAATTTCGGCTGCTTCTAACAGATTAAGCTTAGTGCCTTTTTGACAACTATGTAATATTTTAAGTTTATTAATTTCGGGGAAAGTATGGTTACAATTTATAATGTGATTTGCAAATGAACTTGTATCGTGATTTAATCTAAATGCTCTAAAATGTTCATTATAACGCGTTTCAAAAATACGACCTGTTTGGCCTACATATACACTATTGCATTAAGGGATTGATTTTATCTTTAGCATTAAATAATATGTTTGACAATTTGCAACTTGGTCTAAAAGCGATTTGTTGATTTTGTTTTCGAAGAATGTGTGCTATGGTTTCTGTGGTTTTTCCAAAATAGGTTAAAGTTGTGAAAGTATCTTTATTTAAATTTGAAACTTTAGGATAAATGTGAGAAATAGTGTTTTGGTAAAGTTTATTATTAATTACGTTCTGTATAAGACTGGAAAACCATTCATTTTTCCTATGGATATAATTTTATTCAGATTTTTTATTAAGATTTTTTGTGACAATGGAATTGAAAAAGCTCTATGTGCCATAGCATGATAAGCTGCTAGTTTATGTGACATGTGATGGTTGGATTTGAAGGGGATTGTCGAATTGACGTTGGTCGGTTTTCTGAATGCTGAATGCTGAATGAATATATTGAATTCTATTTTATTATTGTTATGTATTAAGGTTAAGTCTAAAAAATTTATTTGAGAATCCTTCTCTACTTCAAGCGTAAATGATGTGATGTGATGTGCCGCTAAAACACGCAATTACATCATCCACGTATCGATACCAGAGTGATATATGTTTTTTGGTGAAGTCTAAATTGAATATTTTATCCTCGATAATTGACATGAATATATCTGCCAGTAAAGGGCTTAAAGGAGAACCCATTGCTAAACCTGCAGTTTGCTGATAAAACTGATTGTTAAATTGAAAATAATTTTGGGTTAAACAGGTTTCAAAGGCATTATAAATTTCTGCATGTGTGGTAGGGTCTTTGACTGTTTTGTCTAGTATATGCTGGATAATATCAAGGCATTCATTTATCGGAATATTAGAAAACATACTCGTGACGTCAAACGATACTAATTTAGGATTTTTTGGAGTGGTTATTGATTTTAACTTTTGGGATAGGAGAAGTGAATTTTTTATAGCGTATTTAGAAGTGAAATTTGTATGTTTTTTAAAAAGAACATTTAATTTAATTGCTAGGGTTCGTGATGGACTATTAATATATGACACTACCGGTCTAATAGGGAGATCTGGTTTATGAGTTTTAATTAACCCGTAAAGTCTTGGAGCTAGAGGGTTCATATTTATAATTTGATATTTATCAAATTTAGACAAAATTATGTGTGTGTTTTCTAACAAGTCTTTAATTTTCGATTGATATAACGTTGTTGGATCTTTCTTTAAAAATGTTAACTTTTCTGCTGTTATAAACGTATTTACTTTGTTTGTATATTGATTATTTTTTTAAATTACTATTGATTTGTCTGCTTTTGTGACCGTTAGTGCATTAGTTGAAATTTTTGATTTAATTGATTTTATAATTGCGGAATCTGCTGGGGAATGTTCAGAATGCGACCTTATCGTTTTTGAAATTAATGCTTGAGGAAGGAGACGTTCGTGAATTTTTCTTAACGCAATTTCGGAATCTACTGCTAATAATGTTTTATCGGCTGTCATTAACATAAGGGCTGTAATTCGGGTTTTGGGATAAAAAAAGATTGTTCTGACGTACTGAATGTTGTGTCAGAAAGGTTAATAAAGGTCGAGGTTGAAACTACTGAATTTACTGATGTTACTGAATTTTCTGGTGTTTCGATCGTTGGGATGGGCTTGGCTTGATTTTTTCGAAGGTTATCTAACTTTTTCTTTTGAATATTGTACTTTTTATAAATGACTTTACTTACATTTTCTCGAACAAAATCATCAAAAACACTCAATTCTATTGGGTGAAGTTTAAATGAAAGTTCCGAATGCAATACCTTGAGATAATGTTGTATGGCATCTCTCCTCCGATAAAGGTTTTGGATTTCGGCTCTCAACCAGGCGAGTTCTGCTGCATGGACGGCTGTTCTTGCTGCTGGCGTGGTGGAACGCGTTCTAATTTTGATGTAACTCGGGATGAGGTTTCCGCGTAGACATTTTGAATTAAACCAGATGTCGTGGGATGTGCTTCTGTACTTTTTCTTTAGCTTGTTGTATAATCTGGTCTGTATTGCCGTACTGGCTGATTTAATATAAAGGATGGTTGAGACCTTTACTATGTGGTAGTCCATATTAATGATGAAATAAAACAAATGACTACGTTTATACCACAAATAATTTATTGTTAAAAATATATATTACTAAAAATATATATTCAAACAAACACTACAAAGAAATTACATTTATACACAAAATTTAAGAGAAAGGGAAGTGAGGGAAATTTTGGCGCATAACATAACTACAGGGATTTAAAAACTTTTGACATTTTATGGAAAAAAGAAGCATGGTTCTTTGAAAGACAGTTGCTTGAGTGACACTGATGAACCCATTAGTTTTTAAAATTACTGTTGCTAGGATGAAATTGGAACGAAAAAAATGGAGATCACAAAATGAAACTAGTGAAGACTAAAGAGACCCGACAAGACTCAGGTTATTGTCAGGTTATGGATACTTTCGACGTTTCATAGAAAGAAGAAGCATGGTTCCTTGAAAGACAATTGCTTGAGTGAGACTGATGAACCCATTAGTTTTCAAAATTCATGTTGCTAGGATGAAATTGGAAGGAAAAAAATGGAGATCAGTGAAGACTAGAGAGACTCGACAAGACTAAACAAAAATAATAATTGTTTTCAAGAATTTCATATGAATTAGGAATAATTTAACGAATTAAATAAAGATGTTGTTTACATGACGATTGTGTTTAATTTGATACAAACACCTGTTTTTATGAAAGAATATTTTTAAAATTGATTAATTCAGGTGTTAAGAGGTTAACAAGTAATGTAAGTATGTCCACAAACCAATGCTTTTGCCCTGTACTCTAGAAAATGCAAAAATCATTTATGTGAGTGCGAGTGATATGTGCCAACTTCTAAATGTCTGACCAGATTTGTCGTCTAGCTTGGCGGTGGAATCGAACGACAATCGTATCAAGGCTTGGCTCCGTAAGTCCTCATCTGAGCCACAGCATCTCCAAAGAAAAACAATACAAATCAAGGGAAAAATTCAGAAGAACCGAAAGTACTGTGCTAGTAGTAGAAGTAACGTGTGTTCAAGAAAAATCCTAATTTAGGAGGGCTGTGAAATTCAATTGGTGTTTAAAGCTACTTTAACCACAATCAAAAGAAACTACAATAATGTCAGTGTTGACAGATGAGGTTCTAACCTCAAAAAACACATTATATATTCTTCACGGAAATCTGTAAAACTCTCAGGAATGGAATAATGCCAAACACCATCAAGTTTTTGCCCTGTTCGAAAATAGCATTCCAATAATTTTGCTTTCTGCTCTGTTGTTATAACCATTTCTAATTAGTAAAGCAGTTTTCACTTTTGACGTCTTGTTAAATTAAATTGACATTTTGGTTGTGGCTAAAGTACCTTTAAACATCAATTGAATTTCAGAGCCCTCCTAAATTAAGATTTTTCTTGAACGCACGTTACCAACGGCCGGTTTTATAAATGCTTGTTAACTTTAACACTGTAGTTAACTGGATGGTCGCATTGCCAACTGTTTTATAAATGAAAGTTAACAACACGATCATAATACGCTGTTGTCAATTCATGATCACATTGTTAAGTATATTGTTAAAGTGAATACTGCGTTTTATAAAGCCTTTCATAGTGTTAAGTTCATAGTTAAGCATACGATTAATTAATCACGCCTGCATCTGTAGTTAACTAATGGTAAATACGAAATACAACAGATTGATTGAAATATAAGTGACATTTATAAAGAAAACTGCTTCCTAATACAAAAATAATTGTAGATGTCGATGGATGTCAATAAAATTTCACTTTCACCTGATGAAAAAATTACGATTCAAAACACATTTTATAACTAAAATTTTGCCGTGCACTGCCATCTCTGTCTAACATATAATTTGGAGAGGTGCAGACAATCGTTACGGCAACTGAAATTAGGCGTTCTAAAGGAATTCTATCGGGAACAAGACGTATTGCAGGGTAACTCGCTTTTCTCATCGTGATACCTAATACTCGCTTCTACGCGAGAATCGTTGGTTGCTAGGCAAGAGAAATAAAATTCTATCTATCGGGATCCCTACACAGAATAGGTTAGTTGTAAAGTAGAACGAAGTAGTTTCTAATGATTTTACGTTGCCAACTGTCAGCGGAATTAAATAAAAAATAACAACACGTAGTTAAGCACGTTGTTAGGTAACAATGCTCTGAAAATGTTTATACAACGCAAGTACTATTTGATCTCATGTTCAATTGATCACGTTGTCAGTCAACAATGCTGTTAACTGAGGCTTTATACAACCGGCCGTCAGATTAGTACGACTTGACACACAGTGTTGCCTAGTTTGTAAAACTTTAATTAAGAATTCTTCAAAAACTAAATGGTTCCGAGCAAAACGCTTGAACATTTTTTTGCTCAGTTTTTGATGCAGAATCACGTGATGTAAATATTATCCGCCATTTAAGATTCACCCTGTATAATAATCGATTAAATAAATTAACTTATACATAATAACGAATAAAATATAATTAACAATATCGACATTTCAAGATTTACCCAAATTATCTCATTAATAGTCCTGTCGTTTTCACGATTTGCGCAGAGTTATAAATAATGCTGTCCTAGCCGTTTTCACAATCTGCGCACAGTCCAAGTTTTGTATGGCGATTTTAATTTCTATACAGTAAAAAAAAAATAATTGCAACAAAGAAAGAGCGTTCAATAAATTTATTTTCGTGTTGAACCAACGTTCTAGGAATGACTTTTAATGTTCATGTTGAAACAACGTTCTAGGTATGATCTTAGGAATATCATCACAAGCTACTCAAACCCAAGGCAAGCGAACCCAACACAGCTATTGGTTTGGGTTAACTTGCTTGTTTTTTCTATTTGCATAATTGTTTTTAGATTAGTACGGTTATCGCGACATATTCTGTAAATTAAATTAAATTAGTAATTTTCGGGTGTTTAAAATGTGTTTCACAATTTTACAATTCAACACATGTTAAAATTTTGATGCTAATTTTTTTGTCAGATACCAAGCGGCACACCACATTTGATTTTTTTGAGGCTAGTAAATGTTCACCCTCCAGTCTCATTGGTCATTTGGTCGCTTCCGTAGAGAGTTTCAAAAGATGGCAATAGTAAAATAATAATAGCTCCAAAATTACACATATATCGTGATATCAAAAATTATATTGGACGAAGGTTGCCATGGAATGTAAAACGGTTGTCTTAGCTTAAATCATACATATTTAAATAATTGCGTCATGCTCAAGCTACACTAACATTACTTATTTCTACCTACTTATTTCAGCTGTAAAATAGTAATGAACTTATATTTTTACAACATAATCACAGATTTTGACACTCAATTGACATAAATACGATGGGAGCTGCGACAATCATTTTAAAATCCATGACCACCCTTGACCAAGGTAATTTTTGATATCACGGTATGTATAATTTTCATGTTCACTGGGAATGTAATACGTGGTTGAATTGTCCCTAGAAGTGCTACTCATATTAACCATCTTCACTTTTGTATTCTCGGTCGGAGTGATTTAGAAGAAGGAGTAACGTTCGTCGTTACTCCTTGGTACATATTTATACACCTAAATTCGTTCAAAAACCATGACATAATACATTGTTGTAAGTCTTTTGATTGTTTTCTAAAAATGTCACGTTCTTTATATTTTTACAATTTAATGTCCTAAATTAGATTTAAAACCACGATCTATTGCACTGTTCTAGAGATCTAGATCTGTTTAACAATTTTCTAATTGGGTCACTGGTCCTTATGCAGTCGATTCTCTACCAAGTGTAATGCAGTTTCACAATGTATCCATAACGCAATCTAAAATAAAAATAATAAATATAAATCAAAATAATACAGATTGAAGGACTATATTACGAGATACCTTGTTTTTTACAATGTAATGCTCATGTTTGTCACTTTGTCACAAATCGTTATAAACAACCTGTAAACCGATAAACAATTGTTATAACTGATCATGGAAATTAGGAACTATTTTAAAAATCTTTGATATCATTTTATTTGGAATGTATTGAAACATGAAATTAAAATGAATTTAATACAAACAGTGTTATCGAGGAATTTTAGGATGTACATATGTGCGACTAATTTCTTTGTTCGGCAACTTTATTCTTAGAAGAACGCGTTGATGATGAAAATAATTGTTGTATGTTAGTGAAAATCGTGTTTTGAATCACACTGTAAACGACTGACAGTAATAGTTGTTTTCCAAAAATATCACAAATTACCCTTATCCTATTAATGCTTATGACATGCAATCTTTAAATTTATTACTATGATTTTCACTTCTATATTTAATACATATTTAATTACCATGAATACGTCAACAAATTGATTTGTTATATATTGCTTCATTTACATTTACCAATCGCCATATTGCTATTAATTGCGTTGATTTAAACTATAAATAAAACTGCAATCACATGCTCTTGTGTATTTCTAAACATGTCTCATTTGGCGCTACTGGTATTGCTGCTCCAATGTTCGGGTGTCTTCGTTATTCAATTACGTAAGTAGAAGTATATTCAAATTGATAAAATACGTAACTCATTATCTTATTGTTAGCGGGATATTTTAGACCATGTAGTAGGACTGACCCGGAATTAAGAAAATGTTGCATAGAACGTGGGAACGAATTTTTACCCGAAATAATGAAAGGTAATTGTAAAAAGTGCTCCATTTGTATTAGTGTAGTTATAATAAGTCACTTTCAGGGGTGAAGGAATTGAATATCCCGCGGTTATCTCCAATGAAAATTCCAGAAGTTTCATTTCAAGCTGGAGCAAATTTGAATTTTAAATTTACAGACGTTACCTTGACAGGTTTGGGTTCAGCAGTTATCAAAGATGTAATGTAAGTTAACATTCCATCCAAGCAATTGCATTTGCAAACGTTTAAGTCTTATGTAATGTTGATCCTTTTTAGGTTCGACTTTGATGCCCATTACGGATGGGCAGAAATATATATACCGAAGGTTAATTTTGTTGGAAATTACGAAATTAGTGGGAGGATTCTTTTACTACCTATAAATGGAAATGGTGTGGCTAACATTACCTACGGTAGGGAGTAAAGTCGTCAAAAGAATTAGTACCACCGTTGATCTATAATTTCCTTGTACCTATTTCAGAAGGCGTAACGGTAAAAGCTAGCTTTGGGTTCTCTACAACATTCAAAAATGGCGAGGAATACTTGGTATTGGAAAATGTCAAGTTAGGTCACGTAGTAAAGCACGGTTACTACAATTTCGCTAATTTGTTCAACGGTGATGAGACACTCGGTAAAAAAATGTATAATAGTAACATAGTATATAACGTGGACGGGATATCCATTCATTTAAAGGGAAGGAAATGAATAAATTCCTCAACGAAAACTGGGAAGCTTTGCACATGGATATCGAACCGGCAGTTTCTACAGTAATTGAAAGGATTGCTACGAAAATAAGCGCCGAAGTAGCTGCCAGAATACCCTACAACGAACTGTTTTTAAAATAAATACACAAGATCCAGGATTGGATGAAATGTAATCTCACGGGTTCATACAGGATGGTGGTAATGGAATAGAATAAATTGGTAACTCAGTACCAGGCGTCACACAGGTCCCTAGGTTACCCATAAACTGACCAGAAATTAATATGGTTCTATTGTCCAATGTTAATAAATGGTAAAATTAGTATATAATTCATGCAATAAAATTGATTGTTACTGTGCTTAATTATAATAAAGGAAGAAAACGTTCTATTTTGAATGGTTTACTCTTCACCTTTTTCCATATCTAGAAAATGCCACGCGTGAATAAAATATTTTTGTAAATGTTTTATTTAAAAAAGTATAAGAAAGTGCAGCGTGCCGTGTGAGATATGTCTAGTGTCGAATCGACGCTTGAGAAATATTTGGCTTCAATAATTTCATTAAAAATGAATGTTAAAACCTTTTTTCTCAATATTTCAATAAGTTCCTCGCAAATAGTTGAAGACAAACATGATTGTTCCCTTAGCTACATTATCATATTTTGCTAAATGCAAACTAAGGAACGAGTCGTACTCGGCGATTAACTCCAAAATTCCCAAATAGTTGCCATTATGTTGAAAACCAAGAATTTCATTATCACCACGAAATGTTAGTCCACGGGATGATAACAATTGAATCACTGAGACCACTTTTCGCAAAACTTTCATCCAATATTCTCTTTCTTTGTAAAATGTAATTTCCAAAGAAGTGTCGATTCGTCCGTGAATACGTCGTCTACTAATCAGTGTCTACACACATACTCGGTGCGTTGTATTATTCTCATGCAATTGAATACAATGCGACGCATTTTCAATCAGAAAATCCAGTTTGAAATTATGATTGGCTTTGAGCTTCACCAAAAAGAACACATGGAAACAATATACTTTTCCAGTAGACGAAGAATACATAAGCCACTCTCGTTTAATTCTACCACCACTTATATGTTTCCGAAAAAACATAGATTGAGAAGAAAATCTTTTGCTATCGTCGCATTGTCGGCTTGAAGCAAAATAATCACTCAAAATGTTGACATTCGTTAGGGTCTCTAGTACACAAAAAATCTTGTATTTCGTAGGTAATATTTTGCCATAAGCCAATAAGTCATTCTGGTATACTACTCCTAGATGGACTGCGTTTTGGTGTAGTAATTGGACCTAGGTCTCGGCCTCACTTACCTCTGCACCCATTAAAGTAGCTGTTTCTTGATCCTGGCCAGTGTGTTCAGAACAAGGGAATCTCGACTGGGTCCACCGCCATCGTGTGGCTGGTAGACCTATAAGGTTGATTTTCCGTTGATTGGCGACTAAATCCGAGTTGAAAAAGGTTTGTCTTCTTTAATAGTTCATGACGCTTGTTTTGTTGCTCTTGCCGCTTTTTACGTTTTTTTTTTCTTTATGGGTACCTCCGACATTTTGTTCCTGAAAAAAGGTAAATAATAGTGTGATTAGAGTGCCGACCTGAAATTTACAAATAGCATTTGGCATACTTATCTATTGGAATTAACTAAACCGCAATACTTACCTATCTAGATATTTTTATCATTACGTCATTTATTATTATTATTATTATTGTACGGAGAGAAAATGATAAACGGCGCGAGATGAAATAGTAACAATTTCTATAATATATACACAAGAAAAACTCCCACACTTCACACTCGTCAAATTCTATAATTTATACGTGAAATAAAATTTCGTAATCAAACTTACGTGGTATCGTAAATGGAACCAGTTTATTTTATTACACTCGTCGTCTCGCCGATTTTCTCGAAGCACTTCAGCGCTTGCAATCTTCACAAAAATCTAGCGCTCTTACCAAAATGTTAGGGTTGTATTTTATTTAAGTCATTTATGTAACATTATTATATCAAAGATTACATATTTAGCACGTGAATATTTATAAAAACGTGGTAGAGGTTTATTGCTTCCCCCATACCACATTAGCCCTAGCGGTGGGGTTGTTTGCGGAGAGAATATATTCATCTTCGGTCCACTAACATTATTAGTCGTGCTCTCACAGCGGCGTGCGGGTTTGCCTGGCATACGGCGCTGTTATTGTGCTATTTGTATTATGGTCATTGGTGTGAATGACTAGTACTATCGGGTAGTTACTGAAATGTATTAATGACAACTGCTTTGAGTACGTTACAGTTGCGCGAGTGATTGCCAGTGGAGTTGTGCAGACCGAATGTAGTCGCGTTGATGCTGTGTTGCTGTTACCATTGTTATGGCTGTTGTTGTTGTTGCGAGATACAACTGGGTTCCCGGTGAAAGGTTATCTATTAGCTAGCTATATATCTGTATCGTGGAATGCGGACGTGCTGCATTCCTGTCAGCACTCGCACTGAGGCACATTGACACAATTCGATGAATTGTTGGTACGCTGGTTGTCTGCTGACGGCCTGTTGCGCAGATGCAACCTAATCTAGCGGTATTGCAACACGCAGGTAACAGCGTGATCGCTTGACCTTGGCGGGTGAGTCCAGTGGTCCATTGTATCTGTTCGGGTCAGGTAATGGGCGCGGGCACGTTAGTGCATCGTACGCGACTTGACTATCGGGTTGACTATGTCTCTTAAATATTCTCTTTAACTCTACGAACTGACGTTTAGGTGTATACGAAGATCACAGGAAGGAGCAATGGAGAGACGGATAAAGAAGGTGTAGGTACGATCCGAAGAGTGCCGAAGCAAGGGTGCTGGAGAACCCGGTATGTTAATGCTAATTATGGTCGGTACTCATAATTACTTTTTGTATTTCATGTTGATTGCGGTATTATTTGGTTACCCGAATGCACGCCCATGTGAGAACATCATCTGTCGGTCCGCGGGTATCGTTCGAGAGGAGGAGTTTGGTAACGTAAACATATACTTGACTTGCATTGGGCTGTGTGAGAAGGAAAGCAATTATATTAATAAGCGACACTTATTAAGGGTGCAGTAGTTTTGATCGACGGGCGTTTTCTAGTATACTAGACATATTGTGCACCTTGCAGTCCGTACAATTAACATGCAGTTTTATGCATCGCTCCCAATCATCGATTAATTACACCATTCAAATTTTCTCCTTCCGTAACACAAATGCGTAAGTTTTAAAACACAGACCACAATAGAACTTTTTAAGTTAAATTCACTCTAACACTGCCATTGACAATGTTACGAGACTTTTGTTTTGTGTTTATGATACAACATACATATCTAACGAATCGGGGAGCCCCCAATGCTCTTTGTCATGCGAACCAGTACAGAGAACCTTATGAAAGTGACGTGGCTACAGAATAAATTAATACATGTACCAGTAAATGTGCATTCCTAATGCAGAGTTTTTGAAGCGCTGTGCGTTAAAAAAGCTACTATCGCCGTGCCGTCCTCTGATTAGTTGGCGTTAAAATCTGTACTTCTTGAAGACCTGGGCAACAGAGTCATCCCTTGTTCTTTAAATTCTCGATGTGCTGGACAATTTTGGAATACAACATTTCTGACGCACTTTTTATTGTTGACCAAGATAAACTTCAATAAAATTGTAGAGCGCCTATTTGGAGTGGTGAATATGCCAAAATAAACTGACCAGCATGTAATAGCAGCAAAAATGAGTAACACAACAGTGTTATTCACTTAAGCATTAATCAATTAGCAAGCAAGCTAACACATCGCAACAGTTCCGATTGTAATTGTGAAATAATTGTAAAAACTGCTAATAAATAGTTACATAGTTAAAGGAGTTTATCTGCAACAATCCTTCGAACGTTAAAATAAAGCTCAGACGATAACGACGTACATCAATGGCCTAAAGTACGTGAGCAAGAGACGTGCTCGAAATTCTCGTCGAATTTACAACTCGCCACGAGTCGAATACACGCATGTTCCTTTGTTCACGTAGCGCAAACAGAATGTATAAACCATGTAAATAAAATATAAAATAAATTAAATCACATAAACGGAACAACAGGCAATTTATTATAAGTTTTATAAGAAACCTTGTACAGTTTCAATTTCTTTGTAATCACAGACACATTCTAACTGATAGATAGTTTCTAAATTAATAATTCATTTGGCCATTTTTTAATTCCTTGAAGGTAAAATTTTAAAAAGTAAAGATAGTAAATTTTAAATAGAAGTGCGTTAGTTGACAAATCCAAAACGTTTGATTGATTTTTTCATGGCCAGGTAATAAAGAGAATTAAAATATTGTCCTGGATAAGAAATAGTATATTATAATACAAGTGTATAAGAAAGCCTTTAAAGCACATGCTACGGGTTTAAAAGCACGAGGCGCAGCCGAGTCCCTTTCAACGTAGCAGTGCTTTAAAGGCTCTTATACACGTGAATTATACGCTATTTTTTATTACACCTGCTCTAACATCTGAAAATTATAACAAGAAATTAAATTTAAATCTGTTTTTCGACGCAATCTATGTAATCCTTGATATAGGAACGGTTACTATGGTGCATCCAATCTAAATTGCAAACGATGCTGCGAATCAAGCATGGAGCGAACATTGCTTCTTTTCCTAAACTACATGCATTTATGAAGGGCACAAATAAAGGATATCACCCTAAAAAGTATTTGGTGTTTACAGAAGAGCAACTGTGCAAATTTTTCATTGAAGCTCCTGACACGATACCTTTTTATTTTTGAAGGTTTGTACTTGACAGTTGTCATAAAATGATGATAATAATATTAAAATTTGTAAATGAATTTGCTGTTACCTAGGCACTTTAAAGCACTAGAGCTTTAAAGGCCCTTCTTTGCACGCTTTTTAGTATTAAAAAGACAGATTATGACGGAGGTATATTAAAAAATATTTTTTTTCCAATTCTAATTAATAAAATGCCCATTTTGTATATTAAATCTCATTATTAAAACAACAGTTTAATCACAAGGATGAATAAACTGTTTACTGCCACAGTTCATTCACGTTGCTATTATCATGTAAAAAATATTGTATGATACACGTGAATAAACGAATTTTATTTGGTGAAAAACATCGACTTCACCTCGTGCGCTAAACTATTTTTTGGTGGACAAAATTCGATTTTATTCACTTATACCATAACTAGCTATAAAATATTTGGTGTCAAGATGAAAAATGCCGCGACACATCTAGTTTCGAAAATTGGTGAAAGTTTGCGTTGTAAATATCATTCACGTTGTTGGCATAATAGGAGATTGATTCATTTTTTTTTAACGTAACGCAATTTTGCGTTATTGACGTGCTTGACATTTAACGTCGTACCTACTTAAATTCGAAAAACGTTGATCGCAATTATCATCAAATAGGCACAATATTATCAAAATTTGGTGATTCATCGGGTTATTCTTGCTTTGGGCAATGCTTGTGTTAGTTAAATTAGTTTTTGGCCTCCCGACATGTAAACATTGTAACTATGCACCGTTCATGTCACATATAACTTCGTATTTACGACGACTGTGCGTTTTCCCCGTTTTCCCGCATAGTATGCGGTAATAGTTATTTACAGTCGAATGCGGGAAGTTCAATTTTACAGCGCGACGGCTTCGTTCCTCATTTGCCGGAGCGCTGTAAAATAACTTAACGCATGAGATTTGTATAAAATTTTTTGGCCGATAGTTTTATTTTAAATTAATAAGACATCTTTTTATACCTATACATTTTATTTATTCAACTTGGCAACAATGCATTGTTTATGACAGATTTGACAGATGTGTTACATTTAAATAATTGTATAAAAGTTAATAGTTATTAGGTAGGTAGGTACGTTTATTATTAGCTATTTATAATCGAATGTAGGAAATTGCATTTTGCTGCATGAAGTTTATATCTTAAACACGATGCCCAGCGGAGTGTTTGGACTAATTTGATATTAAATTAATATTTAAATTTTGCGTATTTTGTTATACTTATTGAATTAGAAATTAATATATCTCGTTCTCCTGAACATCGGCTTCATGATTTCAAAATTGCGTATTTTTCCTACGTCTCTGGAGTTTAAAAAGAAGGATTATTTACTTTACCGAATACTATGCGGGAAAACAGGGAAAACGCACAGTCGTCGTAAATACGAAGTTACATGTGACATGAACGGTGCATAGTTACAATGTTTACATGTCGGGAGGCCAAAAAGTAAATTCTAAAACCAAATTCTAAAACCAAATTCTATTCAAATATGGCGCGCTTGTGTGGGGTAGGTTTCTCGATATCTGTTCGCCGGATAGACTATAGGTTATTTACCACTATGAACGTAGCGGTGCACTCGTGCTTCAAAATGATGTGCGTTTTTGAGCATTCAGAAAACAGTTTGATTTACTAATAAAAAAATCTGGTTTGCAAAACGCCACTTCTCTAATTTGGATGTTGAAAATTTTGAAAACGTGAAAATAAAACGCTATTAATTCGATTGACACTTTGACATGTATATGTGTACAGTCGAATGCAAAAAAAGTAGACAAAAACAGTTTCCTGTAATTGATTACTCAAATTGTTGTTGTATAAATGTGGCTTTTAAAATCCCCTTTTCTTTCAAAATTTGACAATCTGCCAAAGTTGATATTCATATTTCTTTATTCCAATAAAACTTGAACTATCTTAGTAAGTTTTCTTAATCCACGTGATATTTGATTCATTTATTCAGTAGCGGTGGTTCGGGGCTCTAATTCGGGGTACCTACGCTTAAGTAAGGCTCACCAGTTCATTAAAATGTCACTGAAATGACAATACTGACGTTTACATGACGTTTGTTCAAGCAGCCGAAAATTTCGTGTCTACTTTCTTTGCATTCGACTGTATATGTATATTGTTGAATTAGAAATTGTAATCATATTATGTAATAATTTTAAAATGATAATGTTCGTTTCAAACTTCGCTGCGCGAGGTCATTTCGCACAGGTACGCAAATGCTCAAATAATATATATAAAAATCTTCGTTACTTTGTTACTATTTCACGATTATTTAATCTCAAAACAATTTTGAATTGGGTTCATTACCAAAGAAAACGAAACTAAAACCCAATTACCCGTTTTTACATTTAATTACATCTAAAAGAACATTTCTAAACAATTAATCGAAGTCATTCTCGGTTAACTTCAGATTTGTTTACCATTATATTTGTACTATGAAATGTTGTGACAAGGTTAATTATTTTTAATCAATAGACGTTGGAATTTGAAAGGCACACAAGCGAAGACTACCGAAATCACGTTTAAAAATGACGGATGACGAAGATTTGGACAAGATAAAGACCGAAGCAAAGAACATCGTTAGCAGAACCATCAACATAATTAACAAAAGCTCCACAACAAAGCAGTTATTCATCGGAACTGCGTCAGGATGGTACAAATATTAGAATACGATACGGACTATATTATTATCGAGTGAATTTCTAGGACAACAGGGTATGTTACCATGAAAATCGGTAAAACCGCGGCGTTTGCCATCGGCGGTGGGATAATACTCTTACAAATCGCACAAAATCAAGGCTATGTAACCATAAACTGGGATAAAGTGAGAAAAAACGCAGTAAGAACTACAGAGGTTGTTGAAGCGAAGATTTATGATAGAGCTCCAACTTGGGTCGATCAGGTAAACATATCATAAGCGTGTTACGAGTAATTTGCATTTAAAATTTTAGGTTAAACAATTCGTTAAGAACAATTCCTGTTTTGCTGGTGGTTTCCTTGGTGGATTTTTCATTGGGCTCGCCTCCTAGTTTAGTTATTTTCTGGCTTTATATTTTTGCAATTTATTTTTAAAATGTGATGTTTCATAGTTTTCTTTATAGTACGTAATGCAAAATAAATTGTAAGTAGATATTCATTATTTAAGCGTTTTGAAATTAAACGAAGAACTCGAATACCCATAAAGTAGGTTATAAAAAAATAGCAGGTACATGAAGACATCTGTAGTTACTAATAAAAGTTTATTTTATAAGATGCAACATATTTTACTACTAATCATAATTAACAGGTACAATTCAAAGTTGCCTATGAAATCACAAGAAATTGATGAATGTTGCGAATTCGTTAAATTTCATTCAACTTTTCAAGTACGCTTCATAAAGAAAGAGTGAATTAACAATATTGTAATTAAATTATAAAGAAACTCATTAAAAATATGTGTTATAAATTCTTCGCTTCATGTTCCCGTATCCACGAAATATAACTTGATACTTTAGTATACAAAGTGTAAGTGTTTGAATTGCACACGTAACCCAGAGATGTCTTTTTTGATGGACCTATGCTGACAATACCACGTAAATAATATAGTTTGTTCACTGGATTCTTAAACACCAAACCACTTCCGCTATCGCCTTCGCACACACTGGTTCCTACAATGATTAATGAATCTAATGGTTCCTTGCATTTTGGGAAATATACCGTTCTGATAACCAGTGCATATTTTATCCCCTATAACAAAGGGTTTGAAATAATTGGGAATACCACTAATACATTCGCCAAACGTTACATATGGTACGTTTATCATCCTCAGTGTATCACTCGAAACCAAACTAGTTTCATTAGTTTTGCCCCATCCTGCCACCTTACCAATACTGTGTTTCTAAAACCATAAGCAGTGTTGTGTGGTTCTATTTATTACAGATATTTACTTTCAAGACTTCATGTTCGAACAAATTGTTCCAATCCATACAAGCAGGTCGCACGTAATCGTTGAAAGTGAAGTAATCTTTTCTTTTCAGAATTATTAGTGCGATATCTGATCGGTAACTAGTCTCTTCACCCAGATACTCTTCTGGTATAATTATATAATCATGCAAAACCTTGAAATGAGTTTCTGATTAAAGAAACGTTTTATTTTCTTCGTGTTTACCTCGCGTAGTTGAGCGTGCTGGTCATTTCCATTTATTGAGGTAGCAAACCAATAGCTATAATATTTACCTGCCGCTACCGAAAAATTCGAAGACTTTCTCCTATTTTCTGCAAAGAAGCAATGGGCGGCTGAAAAATAATTGCGTGTATGTTTTTTTTTATTTGTTTATGTGTAACCTGTAACGACTACTCTCGATGATATGATCGTTCCTCCACATATATGAACGTGATCTTTAGTAACCGTCGTTTCATATATTCCAACATTCCAGGGAAACTCAACAGGATTCGCTTCTGATCCGTTTATGACAAAGGGACGTGCCTTTCCAATTTCTGTACCACAAACTGTAAAATATAAAGTATAGTCAGATTGGGCTCTCTAAAATATCATTAAATCGAAACAATGTAGCAGTAAGCTACAAAATAAATTGTGTCAAATAAAAAAATTATTTTACAATTTTGGTGCACACAATTAGCAATATGACATACTGTGGCATGTTTTATTATAAATGACTAGAACTCTACTAGGTCGTCCTGCAAATACATCAAACGCATTCCGCACTATGTCGTACACAGTATGTATAATTGTAATTACTCTGCAACCAGAAAAAACCCGAAGTAATTAAAGTCCAAATTTTGCTGGTTCAGGAAAGTGTCTAATTACAAGTTAGCTATAATTTGAAGCATATAAACATTAAATATTTACTATTGAAATGCTGCATTTGCCAATGCATCACCCAGTATACTTACGAGCATCACATTCATAAACAAACCCATTCCAAGATCCCATCGCAGTGCAATACAGTTGGTCCCTGCTATTTCCAATGGGTTTGACATAAGAATGTTTGCATTTTAATGTTGCGAGGGTACCAGGTAGAGCAGGTTTGTCTGGTGGAAGTTCAAACGATCCATTGAAATAACGAATTTCCTGTGAGATCGAATGTAATTTTGGACATTCAGCTAAAAGAAAAACATATATTAATGTTTATGCAATTATGAATGGTACAATAAAATTGTACATTAGACCAAATATTTACACTTCTTCTCAAGTGTTTTTACTGCTGTTGGCCCAAAGTCTCACCCTTATATTTATTAAAGGGCATTTCTACAGGTGATGAAGTTATCATGAAACTCATGATAACTTCATCTCATCTGGCAAGCTATCATCATAAATATGAAGTGATGTACTGATAACAATAAATATTTGATGCAACGAATTGTGCACCTTAATTGTTTTATTCACATAACTGTAGACACACACACACACAGACGTCTTGCCGAAAATAGTCAGAATTGATTCTGGGGACCTCACCTGTTAAACTCTCGAGGTCAAAAATTTTCAAGATTCCTGTACTTATATTTATACATAAAGTATAAGGAAGTAAAAATTAAGTTCTGTCTGTATGCTTGTTGACAATTCACAGCAAATTATACTTTTATTTTAGAGTTCACAGAAGTATAATTTGGCGGAAGGCGGAATAGACAGTTGTAAGACTATGTACGTAAATGCAACCCAACCACAATCAAGTTTCAGGAAGGGACTTAGTACGTCCACAGCATTATCATATATAATGGATAGAATTTTTAGAATAGATGAGGAAAAGTTATCATTGTCTCACTTGTACATTTTTCCAAAGGCGTTGTCATCAACCATCATGTACTGTGTATAAAGATATTTTGCTATTGATTAGATACAAATGATATCATCAATCTAATTAACTCGTTTTGGTGTGGTATTTGATGGTGTGATGTGACTAGCAATTGATACAATTTGAAGTTCCCAAAGGATCCATCATTAAACCATTACTCTAGGCGACACATATCTTAAGCAAACAACAATCTCACTTTTATGCCGATGATACATATCTAGATCATTGATCTGTGGCTTTTTAAACACAATATCAATAACTACTTAAGTAAATTAGTTCATCTAGCAAAATCATATTATCTAAAAATCAACCTGCATAAAAGTTCTGTCATAGGATTTAGGACGGCCAAAAATCACTAACAGGACTATTTTGGCATTTTGGATTGTTGTGGAACGTTAGCACCAGTTGAAGAACTAGGTGTTACAGTTATTTAAATTCCTTGAATGCCAATTAATAACTTTCTTAGCACACATCTCAAAATTACATTGTATGAGTCTTGTTTTGTCAATTATTGTCAGTGTATATATCGCTTGACGGAATATCAGATACAAAAATTCAGAATCAAATACACACAACAATAAAATATATGCCTCCATTGCATTTCAACAGAAGAGCAAGAGCAAGCATTTTTGCAGAGCAATAGGTTGTTACTATATTTTAATTGAATTGTTTCACGTGTGAATTTTTTATATTGTAATGATGTCAAGTAGTAAAGCACCTTTGGGCGAACTTCCCCTCTTTTAATTGTAATTACAACTGTAAGTATGAATGTAAACATTTTTTGTCTGTTACTTACTATAAACAAAGACAGTTCATATTGTAAATGAATTCGAAACACAAAATGACTCTCATTGCCAGTCAAAGAGATTAAAGATTATGGTTATAATGTTACATTTGATTATGTTGAACATCAATTATGTAATATTATAATTTAGAAGCACCTTAATCATACCAATGCATTCAGGAGGTTTCGCATTCCAGGTGTCATTTTGACAAAAAATTAATTGGCTCGTTACAGGTTTCAATTGATATCCTACGTTGCACTGGAAAACTATAATGGAACCTGTCTTCACCTTATCTCCAGGATGCTTAGACTCCACTTTATAAAATCCATTGGTGGGGTACAAAGGCAAAATACAATAGTCTTCATCCCTTCAATAAAATAAAGTAGTTCTTATTTTCATAAAAAAAAATCTTACAGTTCCGAGTTGATCTGCATTTGAGGAAGTAAATTGCATATTCTTGCATCTTCGTCTGAACCGTCTGCGCATTGAATGTTACCATTACACAGTGCATCACGATCGACACATGCCCCATAAGCACAGCGAAATTGTAAATCTCTGCATTGCATTTGTTGGCATTCATCTTTTGTTTCATCAGAATAATCGGAACATTCGGTTTTTCCATCGCATACTAAGTGCATGTCAACGCATTCGCCTGATTTGCATGTGAATTCCAATGGGCTATAATAATAATATAAATTGATCTTTAATAGAACTAGTAAGGGGTTGCTTTGATTTTCCTCCAACATGAAATATTTTTCAGCAACATCTTACCTGCAAGTAGGTGCAACAACCATACAATCGGCATGAGTTTCATCCGATCCATCCACACAATCTTTTTTGCTATTGCATTTATAAGTTCTATCTATACAACCACCATAATTGCAACGAAATGCAAAATCAGAACAACTGAAATCAATTCATTAACACATGCATTGTCAATGGTCTTTATTGTTGACATAAATAAAATAAATACTTTAAATACAGTGTTTGAAATGATCGCTTGGTCTTTTGCAGACATCAAATTGATTTATCAGTAAAGGAATATTTTACTATACAAATATATCTTACAAAAAATCACCACAAGTGGACTTTGTTTCATCTGAACCATCTGAACAGTCTTCTTTACCATCGCAAACCAATACGTCTGATATGCACTGTTTGTGACCGAGACATGCAAAATCGTTGTCACTACAATGTAATTATTATCTCTGTTATAATGAATTTTACAAGTACTTTGATGATTCATTACTTTAATCATTTTACAATGAGGCCACTAACCTGCAAAGTACTCTACTGTAGAACTGAGAATCTAAAAGTCATACATCACATTTAAATTTGAAAATGGAACCATCATATCAGTACCTGTTATTACAAATATCCTTACTATAAAAAGCATGTAAATGAAAAAAATCATGTTCAGCGTCAATGTTTTATGTTAATTAATACTTGAACTTGAAAGGTTATAACAAACTGGTTCTAATCTTACATAATTACCTATGTTAATTATTTTAGTGTGTTTCTTTTCTTTTGATTAAATAAATTAAACTGTTTCAAACAAATGTTTATTATCCAAAAATTCATACATATTTACAAATCTATCAAGAAATTAAAAATTCCTGGTTAGTGGATGTACAGGGAAATATTCTTTGCTCTTAATTACTTGTTTCGCTATTTTTGTGTATTTATCGTCTGCTGCATTGTATGGTCCTGATGATATTTTCTGGACGTTGTTCTTTACCCTTTCCATGGCGGTGACACAAAACGCATTGGCGATGTCCATTTCAAAATCAGCGTACTGCAAACCGATGCAATACGATCTCGATGCTCTCCCTTGAAATTGATAGCGTATAGTAATATAGTGTTATATATGTCATAGTAATATGTATTGCAATACGCATAATATACATTGACAGTGAGCACTGACAGACCAATGTGTAAGTAATCCTCATTGATAAAATTGAAAGCGGATGTAGCTTAGATATGTGAATTTGTGTGCGACTTTTTCCTGGTTCTTGGGTAATGAACATGAATTGTGTTTGTCTTTAAGTAAGAAATATGAATGAAAGAGCACATATGAATTATTTGACGGAGGTCCTTCCAGATATAGAAATATGGTGGCTAATTTAAGCTGTTGTGTAATATCTTTGGCTTGGTTTAGGTCTTAATATCTATTATTGAGAAGACCACAACAAGGACAAGTCAATTTTTCAATTCATATTTTGTTGCATTTTAAATACATGAATACATTTTAAATAAAATTCTAACAATTAATCTATTGAAGGTGTTGATTAAAAAGCCGAGTTGGAATAAGATATTGAAATGTTTTAACTGGTTCGTTCTTTTTAATACTATTTATTTTTTATTGCTCTCATTGGCTGGTAACAAAGTAGTGCAGCCGCTGTACCGATGTGACGTCAAAGTATTCAAGAAAAACCTGGGAACATGTTACTCACCTAAAACTGCAGTCATTGCATAAATATCTATTACACAGTCAGCTAGTCTACGCAAATCAATATGTTTGCTGATAACATCAGGGCCGTTTTGTGCCAGTAATGTTTCAGTCGCATACTGTAATCTTAATACGCTGTACCTTGAAACAAACTTTACAATATAAAACTTTCTAAACCGATGCCACTTACTCTAGCAATTTGGACGGGTTCATCGCAGAAGGATGCAAATAATCACTCAATCGTAGCGATAATTTAGGATTGTCGTCTATGTGTCTTTGTTGTGTCCACATCCTTTTGAACATAGTGGCAGGATGAAAAAGTGGATTTCTTATCATTTTTATGGTATCCTGCAATTGTATCTGTAAACACAAACAATAGTTATTACAGTTGCAGCTGAAGGTCATTCAAAAAGTGAATCAGTTGTAGTGTATGTATCCAGCACTGTAATGAACGTCATTAAACAAAAATGGCTAAGAAATCTTCCTTAGCAAAGTAACTGGTTTAACCACCTTCTCTACCAGCACGATCTAGCACCTTTCAATAATTAGTTACGTCATTATGTTAACAACAATCACGTTTTTCTTTTGATAAACTCTTGTTGGCAAGGAAGATTCAATAAAATTATCTTTACAATGTAATTTTTAATGTTTGCATGTTTTAATTTATTAAAAAATCAATTTCTTGAATTGGTTAAATTTATTGTTTGTTGCAATTTTGAGTTATTAACGTAAATTTTCAAATATATCTAAAGTTAAAGAGCATATTCTAGAATCATATAAAGGAAACATTAACAGCAAGATGTATATAAGGCCTATCACCACATTTAATAACAAGTACCTACCCCAGCATGCTGAAGACCGAATAGAGATACAATAAGTTTTAGACTATCTGCAGATTCGTTTAAAAGTAGATGACCTAAACTGTCCCGGTATAATTGATTACACCAATTATCTGCCATAAACGTTGGCGCGCCGATGAAGTTCATTGCATTTAATACACCACTATGACAGTGTTCCGTACTAAATACCTAGAATTAATAAATTACCTCATCCCTTGTTTTCGTAAATAGTTCACAAGATCACTAACCTTAACGATCGCTGTTTCCAATTCACAATCTTGATTTTCATATTGATCCAAAAGTGCTGCAGTTAAATACGTTATACTTTCAATGGCATAAAGCGAGGCTGTCATCTATAATTGTTATACATGTTTAAGACACCCAAAAAAATGAACTATGTGATAATACACACCTGTCCAATTTTATATTGTACAGCTTCAGTGTTTGTCAAATTACCTCCCTCTGATTGAATGCAATGTTCGCTGAATTTTTTAATCAACTTCCTAAGTAATGTACCACAAATAGGGCCACTACTGAGCCTAAACTCGGGTAGTACGGACGTTATTACATTTTCTCCTGCATTGACTTCACCCAATACATTCTCTGCAAAGCAGAATTTAAGCGAAAATAAAATCAACGTTTCAAATTTACCAGCTGGTACAGGTGTGTCATGGAATGTTACGTCTGAGATATCTGTACAGTTCAAACCCATCGAGTCGCAAAGTTTTGATGTAACACCTCCGAAACTTCTTTCAACCAAAAATGCTGTTGTTTTAACATCTTTCAAGCCTCTGGCACTTAGAACCTCAGTCTCGGCTAACACTATAAATAAATCGGCAGTGTCGCCATTGACAATCCACGTCTTTGTGCCATTTAATACCTAGAATGACTCGATGATGCAGACATCCTAACCGAAACAATAATAACTTACCCATGTCTTTTTATCGTTTGATAAAACAGCTTTTGTTTGTAAATACCTGGGATCGGATGTTTTCACTTCGGATACACAAAAAGCACTAACTGTCCGACCATTTATTAAATCTTGTAAGTATGTATTCTGTTGTTGGCTATTTCCAATTTTCAGTAATGTTTGCACTCCTAACTGTTCACTTTCAATGACACTAGAACGACTGGTGTCTTCAGCAATCACTTCCTTAAATCTGCACGCTTCCGTTATGGACAACTGTCGACCGTCAGCGATGGTTGGTGCTTGCAGGCCGATCAATTTCAATCTATTTAAATTTTCCAAGTAGTTTCTCGTGATTTTGCGCTCAGAGCTTTCTTCACAGAAAAAATCTTTGATGGGTCGAATGTCCTTGTCAAGCTTTTCAACGTCCTCTTTTTCCAAAACTTCTGGATAGGTTAATATGTCCGTGTCGAAAATCCCTAAAAATAAATTCTTCGCAAAAGGAGGTTTTTGCGGTTTCTTTTTAATTTCTTTGGAAGTGATGTTGGTGATTTTTTCAATATCTTTTATCAACTGACTGTCTCCCTCAGTTTTTATAGCGACTTTAGTGGATAGCCGTTTGGCCGCGTGATTTTTAAGCCGTTTGATCGTATTTATGCGGTAAACGTGAGTTAATTCATGTACTTTCGTTAAATTATACATTATAACTTAGGTTAGATGTTAGGTTAGAATTGAACACAATTGACATTTGAATATTGTTCTTACAGAATGCGGGCCAGAGTAGCCAACATATCCCGACCAAAAATCCCTTTAGATATATTTTTACTTGTGTACTATGTATTATTTACGATAGATGGCGCTAAATTATGAATATGCCTAAAGTCCCTAGATATAACAATATGGCGAATAGCGGCCATTTTGGTTCCGTTAGGGCACCGCGAAATTTGAAGTTGAACAACAGTTGGAAAGAATTGTCTGGTAACCAGCTATTATGGCCCTCAGAAAGTATTTTACTGGCAAAGGAAAGTAAAAAAGAAGACGTAAGAATTGTCAATTTTGTAATACAACGTTTACAAGGCAATAAACAGAAATTATTTGAATTTTTCAACCAAATTGCGCATTGCAATACTTTTGACTACTTTTGAATTACTTATTTTTCGCTTGCAATGATTTGTCTTTGAGTGAAAAGTGAAGTCTACATTAAAAAGAATAACACGTAAGTTTTTCTACAATGTTGTGAAAGTTAGGTACATTCAATTTAGACTTTGTTACACATATATTAAGTAAATGTTCCATATTTGAAGTGTTACTAGAAAAAGAATTTTCGTTAACTTTAAAGGCTAATTCACAACTGTAAATATAGTTGTAAAAGGCGGATATGACGGAAATACAAGCATATTTTCTTTAAATTCCTTTAGTTTGGTAAACAGGCTTAACTTCTGGATAGATGGACAGTCGTTATTTGTCACCAGTCATTTTATGCAGGCACAATTAATACTACTTATAAATTTATGTATAAGTGTGCCTGCCAAATAGTACAATGAAGCTTACACATGATCAGTCAAGCGTTCAGATATCGATGGAAATGTAAGCAAAGAGATCAATGCATGTGATGCATGTGAAGCACATTCCTGACTGCTATCTTTGTCACCTGCAATCTTCATTATTGGTCGTCCAATAACAGCACTTACAGAATTGTCATACTGAAGTTCTTCTTTGATAGCCATTTCATCAATTAATAGCGTTGCATGTCGCTCCGTTTCTGTAAACGATTCGACCTACAGATAAACATTTTAACCCTCGATTGCATAGTGGGGTTAATATAACCGCAGTCATTTTTCAGTAACAGTAACTTTTATATGTGTTAGCTGGTACACTTGCCAGGCAACCCAACATGAAAATATTGAATTCATTCCATTTGGCTGTTACACACTGTATATCTCCATGCAATACAATATTCTATGCTACTCGTTGTTACAAGTTGTTAGTCTCATTGGTCACTTGGTACAGTCGCAAACACACAAAAAGTTTATGTTTATTTTAAATTTAGACGGCCATCCGTTATCTTAAACGATTGGACACCCAAAAACGATTTACAAAGTTACGAATTTTAGATAATAATAATAAAAAAATATTAGCTTGTAACGGTCCATTTCATTCAAATTTATTTCTTGAACAGAATTGTTCCTTGATTGGAGATCTGTATAATGGACGTTGTCGTCTCTTTCAAGAATTTGAGATACAAGAAATAGTAATAGGTTGAAAAATAAAACGAACATTTTAAAAAATACATAATTTATGCATTGCTAAAAAATCATAAGCGCATTTTGAAGGTACCTCCAAGACGATGATTGACAAACAGCTCTCGAAGTCGGACAAGGGTACTGATTTAGACATTCCGATAGAATTCGATCACATTCGCACAGCCTGTGGGCACAAGAACCACGGCCTCCCCACTGCCCATGTTCGATTGCTGTGGAAAAATCCATGTTATTTTCGACTACACTGTAATTAAGAATTTAGTGCATAAAATCATTTAATTTTGATGATCTAACTAATTGCTTCTTGGTGAGCTATTTGAACGGGCAAAATATGTTTTAATATGTTATTGTAATTTTTTAGAACAATCGCTTTTTCGTACATTCCGTTTCTTTGTTGTGTAGCTTCTGACCATCTCGAATTTATTTTTATACATTTCTAAGTAATTGCCGCGCACACAAAGAATATTGTTCAAATTTATCATTCAGCAGAATTTTTCTAAAAGCACTTATCTTATTTCTAGGTAATGATTTATACGCCCCTGTCATGTATTCTACTTTATCGCTGCCTTTTTTTATTCTTTACACATGTATTTACACTTAAGATACGTATTTTCCCACATATTTTCAGTATTCTGTATTTAAACATATTCTCCAAATCACACTCACGTCTTTGGATATGTGTACCGCACATGCGCCTCCTCTGTGTTTACAAGTTTCGTTTTATTATGTAGCTCAATAATTAGATATCAAAAGATACGTCAGAATTTTCCCATCATAACATCAACAAGTATCGCATAACTTTAATAACTTCATCGTATATTCGAATAATGTGGCTGGCTTCAACCACTTCTCAAACTGTCAGGAAGTTTATGGGAATTCTGGGAAAATGTTTCTTGGTTGTGATTGTAAATGAGGATGATTTTTGTAAATGAGGCTACCTAATTTAAATAATGTTTTCTAATCGACATTTTGGAATAAAATTTCGGACTCATTTTCCTTCTTCCTTATGAACATTTTGTTTGAATACTGATTAAAAATTTTGCACTTATTAAATACTAAATTTGAAATTCTGTCCAACATTGTATAACATCAATGAAATATTTTAGAATTCCATTGCATCGGGATCTCAGTGAGCCCATAATTTTTGATCGTTTAACAAGGTTTTCAAATATGTGTGAGGCTTATTAGTAAAGAAACCAAGAGGATTTTTGAATCCATTATTTTAATTACAAAAAGAAAGAAATATCCTGTGCAGGATGCATGTCACTAACATATCATAGAAGTGGAATATATCGTGTAATATAGTAAGTTTTACATATTATACGAGGGCGACACTGAAAATATGTACAGTTTAATTTAATAATTTAAGTTTAATTTAATAATTTAAGTTTAATTTAATAATTTAAAGATTTTGTGTTCACCCAAAAATGAACGCCTAAAGAATGTGAAGATCGGCTTAGAAATGCATTTGGCGAAGAAACCCCGTTTATGGCAACAATTTATAATTGGGTCAGCGAATTCGAAAGAGATCGGTTTTTTCTTAGTGATGAATTTCGTGAAGGGCGCCCGAGAACTGCTGCTACTGATGAGAATATTGCCGCTGTTCGAGCAATGCTTGAGGAAGATCGACGGACATTTTATGAATTTATTCGGGCGACACTGGGCATTGGTATGAGTAAAATCCCAAACATTTGACATCAACAGTTAAACGTGCGAAAACGTTGTTGTCGATGGATTCCACATAAACTGACTCCGAGTCAAAAAGAACAACGCATTTAATGGTGCAGAAAAGCTCTGGATAAATTCCAAATTTGGTTTGGAATATCATCACTGGTCTGAATCTTGGATTTATTGTTATGATTCCTGAGAAGAAAAGTCAATCCGCTGAATGGGTCTTTCGAACAGAACCGAAGCCTACAAAACTCCGACGAGCTCGCAGTGCTGGTAGGAATATGATTGCAAGTTTTTTTCTAAAACGGGTAAATTGCTACTTTGGCATTAGAAGATTGACTTACCGTTACTGCCCATTGGTACACAAATGTCTGTTCACCACAAATCTTTGAAAAAGTTCGTGAAAAACGCCCAAAAGGAAAAATAATTTTACATCATGACAACGCATCGTCGCATACAGCAAAACTAACAAACGAGTATCTGGATGCCCTAAAAGTTAGCACCATGAATCTTCCACCGTACAGCTCTGACCTATCACCTTATGATTTCTTTTTGTTTCCAAAAATTAAAGATAAGATGCGTGGAATCACTTTTCGTCATCAGATGAAGCAGTGGGACATTTATAAAAACCTAGTTTCTGAAGTTTCTCAAGAAGAGTGGCGTCATTGCTTTAATGACTGGTTTCGTCGAATGCAAAAATGTATTGACGTTAATGGGGAATATTTTGAAAAGCAATAAAATCGTTAATTTTTTTTTAAATTAATTCTTGTTCTATTTTCTAGAAATTTTCAGTTTCGCCTCGTATGTCTGAGACAATATGACAATATTCTGTTATATCATCATTTTTTGAACCATTGATTATCAATTTTTCTTCAAATTATATTTTGGTTTTGTTTGTCTTGGACAAGTAACACTCTTAACCAGATAACTTAAAAAGCTCAATGTGAACAAAACCTTACAAGAAGTATAGTAACGTATCTGGGCTTCAATCGAAATTATCAAATGCACCCAATTTACCTTTTAAAGTCTTTTACCGTTTTTAATGAATTACACACAGTTACTTTTAATTCGACACATTGAGTAAAATTAATCACAACTTACAACAGTGATGTGTTTAATTTAATAATGACTTAACATATAGTTATTAATGTTCCTTGACCCTTTCTGAATCTATTTCTAATTACTTGGAGCTGCCGACTTCGTATTTTGTCATACAAACGTGTTTTACCTTACTCAGTTTCTTAAGAGGTTATGTTTGATTACAACATCCCGCATTGATCATTTTACACGATTTTCGAATAGTGCTTTTAGATTTTTCCATTTTTCATTATATAGAATCTCAATAAAACATACATTGCAAATTCAACAAATATCTAAATACGAGGCGTGAATTGACTTTTAGGTTTTCTGATTTGTTGACTGTTCGTTTTCATCAAGTTGGCTTAATGATTTATGTCTTTGAATTTGTATATAACATAAAATAAGGGTCTGTCCTTATACTCGATAAATCGTGATTTATTACGTTTTTTACAGATTTTCTCTTACAACTTCACGCACGTGCAAAATGCCCGGTGTTTGTTTACGCTTGCAGTGCACATACATTATTCTAAATTTATATTCCCGTGACACATTAATCCTAAATTTATAACCCCTGATTCGCGAATAACCTTATTTATTATTTCTAATTCTGTTTTTAATATTTGTGCAACAATTAGTTACTTACCACATATTGGTCTTTTATGATGGCATTTCCAAAAGTAAGGGACGAAGTATTCCAAATACAGTGGACAATTTACTGTATTGTAGCATAAATCATGGCGTCTACAGCAACTGTGGGAAAACATCGCTTTACTTATAAAATATTAAGCGGTTAAAGAAACGGAAAAAAGAAATTGATAAATGATTGGAAATAATGATGAAATATAATTGAAATATATGCATATTACGGAATGTAATAGATAAGCAATAATATTCATAAGTAACATACGATTGGCCACATGGAAGATCACAAAAGGGATTTCTGAAAAGATAATACATGCAACGAAATGTAGATGCAGAACATCAAAAGGAGTAGTCAGAATAAAGGAAAAGACATAGACAGTTTCTGAAAAAGAGCGCAATAAAAAGCATGAGAGGGATACTAGACGAATAAAAAATAAATTGGACGAAAAAGATCTAGGGTGGTTCGGACCTTTAGTGTAAATTAGGAGAGGATATTAAGAAGGTTACTGAAGTCAAAAACACTTGGAAAGTTTTTATTTAGTTTCTATCTTTCTGAGTTTTTCCTTGTCTTGGTTTCGTGTCGCGTCTCTTTTCGATCAATTGATCTTTTCTCTTACTTCTTCTGTTCTTTAATATTTATTCGTTTGTTAAACATATTTCTTAATTAATTTTTCTTTTGTTATTTATATTTACCCTTTATTATTTATTGTTGTATTTCTTTCCATTATAAATATTGATTAACAGATAGCTTGCTCTTTTGCTACAGTGTTTTTGCCATAGCTACATAATTTTGTGTTTGCCACTAAAGGTTCATTGTGTTCTTGTTTTACTTATGTTTCTAATTTTGCTATTTTTTATGCAATACAACATATCCCGGAAACGTATAATTACAGAACTAGAATTCTTTCTGTTCGCGCATAACTTTTACTTGAATTTGAAAAATTCCTGATGGAATGTTATCCTGCCTGTTCGCACTTTACTGCTTTAGCTGTCTATTGCATAACATTTGGATTTTTAGTACACCTTTGTATACGTAATAGGTAGGGCACATAGTTGGGAGGTATAACTGTTATGCATAGTTATCATATACTCCTGTTTGATCAAGTAGACCTCAAACTTAAAATACTGTAATCGCTGAAAAATAAAGGTTACACAGGTATGATATATTTGAGCTTTACAATTTAAACTGAACAAACACGTATTTTCAAATAGACAGAAATTACGTGGAAGGAATTCAATCCTATTAAACATCCACGAATCATCAGAAAGTCATGTTTTTACGAACATAATATAAAAATTATTGATGTTCAACTTGTGTACTGAGCCGTTTAAATCCATTGTTATTTCAATTCCTACAATTTCTGTATTGAACCTTTGTTGTACTTCTAATAATATAAAAAGGAACGCGAACAAAACCAATCGGGTGTGCGGAGGCGATCGTTTGTGATTATCGACTTGAACAAATAGTCCCGTACCTGTCTATTCCGTCTACGGCGTAGCCGGAACCGAGAAATCCGCAATAGCATCCGTATCCTTTGTAAATTAAGGGAGTGCAACCTGTTGCGCAGCTAACCATATTATAAAGATTTATTACACCCCGCTTAGTCCTCCCTTCTTGCATGGTATTTTCGTTACTGATGGTATCGATTGCATTCGCCAAAGAATGGATATTATTTATAGTTGTTCTGCTGTTGTGAGTGAAAAGATATTTGGGGTTTTCAGTTGTATAATACCTAAAAAATTAAAAGTTTAATTATTCGAAAGTATTGTATCAAGTGTTCGGCCATCGTGCATAAAAGTATATATTTTCATTTTCTTTAGCTTCAATATAATAAAAACTTTAACAGAATTCCGGATGTTAAAGTACAAATAGTATTACAATTACAGTAATGGAAATGACGAGTTTAAAACATGTTCCCGTAGGATTTTCTATTTACAAGTCTCCGTTTAAATTGCATTTGTTCTATACCCTTACTTTTGCTGTCCTGGAATAGGTTTGCATTTTTACAATTTCCATAAGTAAAATGAAATTTACTAATACTAACGATGGCATATCGACAGGTGAATAGGCGATGGTTACGTCAGTGCAGTTCATACTGTGATTCATAGAGATCGTGAAGAAGTTGCTGAGGAAGGCGGCTGGAAAATGATAGCCAGCAATTATAATAATATCAATAATAATAATAATAATATATAATTTATTGCCCAACAGAAAATCATTCCATATACTGGACAAAACTAAATAACATCATAAGACAAAAAAAAAAATGGAAAATATAACTATAACTATAACTATGTTAAAAATAATAATAGTAATAATAATAATAACAGGTGAAATATAAATAATAAAATACAGTGAATAAACAAAATAAAATAAAGAGAAATAAACACTATTATGTTTAGTGATCAGAATCATCCAAAATATCAAAGCGTTGTGCGGCTTCTTGTTGGATAAATTGAATTGTGCTAGAATTAATGCCACAAACATTGGAAATTTTATTGAAATTTCGACACATTATATCACCACATGCGAGCATTAGTCATCGAAGAAGGTAAAAGAAATGTGGAGTGTTGACGAGATGCAACTCTTGGTATAACGAAAGCTAGTTCTGGTTAGAGCAGTACGGTCGACCTTATTGTGTGGTAAGTTGAACAAGAACGTAAGACTAATTATAATTCTTCTAAACCTGAGAGATGGCATATTAAAACGATCCAAAAGTTCAATGTTTCTCACAGGATAAATACTATCTACCTTGAATGATAAGTACTTTAAGAATTTTCTCTGAAAACCTTCCAGTTCATTTATGTGAATCCGATAATATGGATACCCGATCAGCGCTGCATATTCCAATCGTGAACGAAGTAGTGAAACATATAGTCATATCAAAGCGGTGATACTATTGAACGATTTGCAATATCTGACAACATCTGCCTGGTTGCAGAGTTTGTACGAATAATGTGATTCACAAAGGTTTTTAACGTACGGGTATGCAGATGCAGGAATACAAACATGACTCGAAGACCTTTGCAAAATTTAATAATATTGCAATAGGTCGATTGTTACATATGTCTTTATTTAAGAAACTAGGAACTTGATCATGTCCGGAAGATAAGTTGTTCCTAAGTCGTTGTATAGAAGTCAGAATATCTTCTTCAGAAATATATTCGATGTTAATATAGGACACATATTGGTGAGACTTGCCTTAATGAACAGATTGAGGTGGATTCGATAGGTATAATTACTGAAGTAGCTACTAAAACCCTCAACGATCGACTGAGGATTATTAAACTCGTCATTGTCCTTGAACATTTTATCAGGAATTCTAGTAGTTCGTTTTTTGGTTAGGATATAAGACCAGAAGTGCTTCTGATCAGATGATATGATATTCTGTACACCTAGGAAGTAGTATGCATGAGAAATGTGCCCCTTAACTAAAGCTCTGAATCGCTTAAAATTTAATAGAGAAGAACTGCGATGCCATTTTTGTAATCATTAAAATATTTAGATTTTAATTTTAAATTAGCAATAATATCTGAAGTAAACCAAGGCGGATATCTAATTCTTAAATACGGGCACGTATCACAGGCTAAATTAATATCGGAGAAGCTATCCAGTTGACGTTAAATAGCGCATCGTATAGCGCATGGTAATTAACTTTGCGAAAATTGTAAGCCTTACGACAAATATTATTAGGAAGATTAGTGAAGTTAACCGAATTTATATATATGTTCATAAAAAGGGCAGGATGATAAGAGTCCTCCTTCACAAGCAGAGTATCATCGTGAATTATATCACAATGCAGATCCGAAATTATTAAGTCCAGGTAACGATCATCGCAGTTTGTCACATTATTAAACTCGTAGTACTTTGACTAGTAAACACCAAAATGTTAGATAAGATCCTGGACCTAGAATAAAATCATTAATGTGCAAAACAAGAGCTATTGAAATCACCCATTATCAGTATTCGAATTGTAGATCGGATATATCGGGTGGTATGTATAATACGAACATATATAATATAGTGCTATTTACAGTACAACTGCACCCGATAACATCAATAATAGGCAAGACATTACGAATAGTAGATAAATCAATTTTTGTCACTCTCGTTCCACTATTGTAAGTCAATAACACCCCGCCGCGGCGGAAACGACCAGTCTCCAGAAATATTCGATCACAGCGATGAACTTCATATACACCAGGAAAATTATCAGAACTACATATGTCTTCTGATAGCTAGGTACACACGGGCACATAAAAGTCATCAACTTTAGTTCTTAACCCACGGACGTTTGGCAGTAACAATTCAAACTAAATGTTCTGTTGGGCACATCTAGTTTAAATCAAGAATTTTGGAAATTCCCCTCATGTATTTAATTTTTAAAACTTAATCATTTGTCATTTTATCATTTAGTTGACTACACATTATCAAACATAATAGAAAGAGAATTAATATCAAAAACAAAGGAATTTGCTATTATGATTTTTCCTACGATGAATTATCCCACAATGAATTTTCCACGATGAATTTTCCGGATAGGCCATTGAATAGTTACCTGGTATTATCATATTAAACATTTTCTATCGAATTTATTTAATATCTCGGTTTCACGTTAATTCTCGAAGGTTCAAAACTTGTTATGTAAGATTAGCTACGATATAAATATGTGGATTATTTTATGAGTTAAAAAGCTCTTTGTTTAAAAATTATATTGTTTTTCATAAATTGCAATAAATTCTATGTTGGGAAATTTGCGAGTTTGTTGAATAAAAGTTTGTATGTGGCCAAACGATTAATGAAGATAAACAAAGTCTTCAATGCCTAACTAATCCTAAGGACTCTGTTTTTCCGGTCAACTCTCCCTCTTGCGTGAGAGCCATAAAAATCAGACCTAAAGTAACTTACTTTGCCATTCTGTTGTGAAGTCGTGTCGACGCACCAAATGGGTTGTTAGCATATCCCAAGTAAACCGTTATGTTCCGAGATCTCGGGGGCGTCCCGTGGGAGACGCCGGAGTTTTGGGAATTCTCCACTTTTCTGTCGGTATCTGCGTTCATAGTACCGCCGGCTGAAATATTTATGAATAAAAATCGGTCGATAAACATTTGTTTTTGAAATAATTCGATCTGATAGATTTGTTCTATTTTTGTTTATGTATGATTGTGCCTCCCGGAAACGTCATATGATTGAGCTGAATACAAGAAATATGAACTCTTTCGTCGACTGCAATACAAAAGGACGCTGACGACGAAAGAACAATGTAACCAAATTGATCTTAAATTTATAACGAGTGGTAATCATTTTACATTGTTGTTTCTCAGGTCACTAAATATAATGCATGTACTACTGATTTTGTCCTGTAATAAACTATATTTTTATTCTAAAAAAAATATTTGAGACAAAGCTCTATTAAACATGTCATATTATAAATCATATATTACCAATACAATAATTAACCTAACAGTTTATTGGTGTTATGTCGCCGTAAATATTTTAAAATAGCTGCACATGCAATCCTCCTTAGACTTTCCCAAGACAATTCCTACACACACCTAAAACTATACGAGATTTTATAGCAAATTTGTTAAAAAATAATGCGTTTCAAAGACAAAATTATACGATGATAATATTTGTTGTGGGAGTTTAATCGGTAAGAAATTAGGTAAAATTACAATCTATAAAAATTTAACGGGAACGAAATAATGTTTATTTACTGTTTGAATTATTGAGTTATTTTACGAAATGTCAGAAGTAATTTCACATCGATACGTGCATTTACTTTTAGGTTTAACTGCAGATTTCAACATGTTGTTCCATTGCGTAACTTGTAATGCATTCAACGCGGCTAACCTATTAAACTCTTCGCCTTCAGTGAATGTTGTTTTCTCTCATTTTCGAGATTCTAGTTCACATATTTCATGCATATTAAGTAGCTAATATTGTATCGTCTAATTTAGAATAGAATAGAAAAACATAAGTATTCTTTCAACTATTTTTCATTTTCCTATATTGAAATGAGTAGGTTTGTTGATGGTTATGGAAGGTTACAAATTAGATTAGTAAATTGTTATAATTAATAAAATGAGTTCATTCCAAGGTTCAATCAATCAAGTATATATTGTTAATAATTTAATAAGTTGCTGTAGGTACAATTGTGTTTATTATTATCGATTTTGTAATTTATGGTTGCGTTGGGTTTATGAATTTGTATCATTTCCTGTATAAGTCTGTTTTTACATTTTCACCTTTACCTGTTGTAGAATATACATGTGAGTATATTCTGCGTTTAAAATATTCTAATTTTGTAAACTGTGTGCGTTTTTAAAGGTTCAATATTTGATATTTGCAACTTGGTCTGAACGCGATTTTTTGATTTTGTTTTCGAAGATTGTGCGCAATGGTTTCTGTTGCTTTTCCAAATGTGTCGACGTTGTGAATCTTTGTTTAAATTTAAAATTTTCGAATAAATTTGAGAAATTATGTTTTGGTATACTTTCTCATTAATTACGTTTTGTAGAAGATTGACTGGAAAACCATTCATATTTTCTATGGATATAATTTTATTCAGTTCAACATTAAGATTTTCATGTGACAATTAAATTGAAAAAGCTTTATGTGCGATAGTATGATAAGCTGTTAGTTTATGTAACATGGGATGGTTGCATTTGAAAGGAATTCTTTTTTGTTATTGTTGTGAATTAGTTTTAGTTAAGTCTAAAAATATTATTTATTTTTTTTCTCTGTTTCCAGTGTAAATTGAATTTTAGGGTACATGCTGTTAATTTTATTTTAAAAACGGCCAAGTTGACGTGATGTGCGCTAAAATATGTAATTACATCATACACGTATCGATAGAATAGTGTAACATGTTTTTGGTAAACTCTAAATTGAATATTTGGTCCTCGATAGTTGATAAATATATCTGCTAGCAAAGGGTTTAAAGGCGAGCACATTGATAAATGTGAGATTTGCTGATAAAAATTATTGTTAAATTGAAAATAATTTTCTGTTAAACACGTTTCAAAAGCACACTAAGGTTAATCTCCTAAAAGCGGCGGAAATTCACAAAAATCAATGTAAACCAATGTAATCCTTGTTAATCTGTTGAACGAGCAACAGAGTTTTTCTGTCTAAAGAGTATTTTTTGTTAGTTTGTTCTCATTTGACAATGGTCCTCAAAAGTCCAAAGTTCAAAAGTCGTGGATTGTTTGTATTCATTAATAATAAATATTTATAACAATAAATTTTCTGTGGTGTAAACGTAGTCAAGTTTTTCATTTTATCGACAATCAGATTGGCCTTCGTCGACTGGGTTAGGATGGAAGGAACCAGTGCATGATCGATTCTACGCGGAATTAATTTCGATCCAGCGGACCTAAATTCGTCGGCAGTAATCGTGACAACCGACAGGGTTTTCTTTAACAAACGCAAAACAATTTTTTGTTTAATAATTTCTTTAACAAATTTATGTTTAATTATTTCTTTTACAACTGCAGGACACATTTTATGTTTAAATATTTCTTTATCAATTGGTTTTACGTTTAATTATTTATTTTACAAACACAAAGCAAATTTATTTTTTTAAACGCGTTATACCGTTATTTCCTTCCATTAACCGTGTAATCGTTATTCATTTCGACATGTAGCCGTGGTTAGCTAACCAATGGAAATGACTCCGGGTAAGTGTCATTTACTTATTTAATTTATTTATGTTTCATTGCAATTTAATTTTCTTTCGTGTTAATCATTGCGGTGGAACGGGTTATTGTATCCTACTGCGCACATAGATGTAGAATTTCTTTTTGCGAACCACACTCATATTATTTTTATGCGCGTCGTGTAAATAAACGTTAGTGATTAGTTTAAAGCTAGAACGCTCTTTATTTATTGCCAACTTACTCCGGTGCTCTAAATTATAAGCTGTCCCCGTTTCCACTTGTATTAACCGAGGCACTTACTTCAGCCAAATATCAGTGCACCTACTTTAAACTAATCTTACCTTTTAAACATTTGGATGAAGTTTTTGGACAGCCCGTCCTTCTTTCTTTGGTCATTATGTGGGGATCACGGATAACACTGTACGCCTTTTCGGGTCCTTATTTAATACATTCAGGTCTCATTTGCTATTCGTGTGTGGAGCCCGTTAGCAATACGGATATCTTGATGCGGGAACATTGTTATGTCACAGCGCCAATTACATCAATTATCATTATTATATCATCCCTACATTAATTCTATTTGTAAATATCTATGGTATTTTTTTCTAACCAATCGCCCCAAAAAAAGCGTCACGTCTGTTACCTGCCCAAGAGGAGTATTTCGGGAAACGTGGGTTATATCCATATTCCTTCACCGAAACATTCAGAACCCCTAAGGTCGAAGGTAAGTGGAAAGAATTATATTAAAATTACACCGAAACTTGAAACTGATGTTTGAAATTTCTACGAGTTGCCAACTTATCGGATTTCAAAGAATGGATTTTTTTACTATAGTAATGGCTCTTCAGCATTTTTCGTAGATTGATTACCACGGTAAATAAAGATGAAGAATACCAGACAATAAGATCGGAGATAGAAACATGGCAGAAGAAGCGGGGAATTATGAAAGCGAAGAATTGACTGCAAAATACATAGATAATAACTTAACATGGCAAGAAAGAGATATTCAAAAAGAAATTAGAAGAATAGCAAGGGAGGGAGAAAGAAATGGGAACATGGTATTAGTAGAATTTCACAAAATCGGGATTAACGGGGTGGAGCACAATTGGAACATAAACGAGAACGGTATACAGATAGCAAAAGAGAAGGGAAAAGGACGGAAATAAAAAGACGACAAAAGCAATGAAATGGAAGAGAAACACAGAAGAGATAAATATAGGTACATGGACAATAAACAGGAAGAAAACGAATTAATGGATAAGATGAAGGAGAGGGAAATACTAATAATGGGAATAAGCGAAACAAAAAAAACAACGGAAAGGAGAGAAGGATTGACATACAATGAGAAACAGGAGGAAAGGAGGGGAATAAAGCAAAATAGGGATTGGGCTGGTAGTAACATGCGAAATAGAAAACAGAATAACACATTTTGGGAGGCGATAAACTCAAGAATAACATATACTGAAATGGAGATGTAAGAGAAAATGCCAATAGTATAGAAATATGCACCAACAGAATGGGGTGGAAGAATGTCAAATGGATGAATTTTATGACTTACTGCAACAAGTGGTAGGTACAGTAAGAGAATGGGAGGTGGCATTGAAGGATGTAATGTATAATAATGTATGGTAATAGGAAATGGTGTTTTAAACAAAGGGAAGAGGACAGTGGAGGGGAGGAAGGGAAAGACCATAACTGATTGCATAGTACACACAGCGAACACAGGTGCAAATATAAGAGAAGCGAAAATAGAAAAAAGGGTGGAAATAAACACAACTTGGTGATAGCAAACGCCAAAAATAGAAAGACTAAAGATGAGGGATAGGTATAAGTATGAAAGAATTAAAATAGAAAAACTAAAAAGGAAAGTAAGGAAAAAGTATAATGAACTAGTAAATAGAAAACTGGAGAAGGAGGAAAACAAGAGAGGGGATTGGTCAACAGAAGGAAGATTTGAAGTACTGAGGCAAGTGCTAGTAAAGACAAGTGAGCAAGTATGTGTGAAACAAAGGGTAGATAAAAGTAGGAGAAGGGCAAAATGGTGGAATCAGGACGTAAAGGACAAAATAAAGGAAAATAAGCAAACTTGGAAGAAATTTCAATGAACTGAAATGCAGAAACACAGAGAAGAGTATATTGGAAAGCGAAATGAGGTAAAGATATCAGTGAAGGAGGCGAAACGGAATAGCTGCATGGAGTTCGGCAATAAAATAGAAACAAACTATTATTATGGAATTAATATGCTTTTTTGGAGTTACATAAAAACTTTAATACGATAAACGGAAATGCATATGGAATGTAAGGGATGATAAGAAAAAGTTGAAAACAGAAACAGCAGAAATACTGGCATGGAGGGAATAATTTAAGGAAAACATTAATGTGGGAAAGAAAGGAGATAAAGAAGATATACAAATGAAGCAATGAAGGAAGAAACAATACCAACAGATTGGAAAAGAAACATAATAACACCACTGTATAAAAGGGGAACAGGGACGAATAGGGAAAACTACAGGGCGATATGCCTATCGTCAGTGGCGTTTACAATATACATAAGTATCATAGAGCGAAGACTAAGGAAAGAACTGTAAGGAAAGATAAAAGAGGAGGAAGCAGCGCAGGGCAGGTAAATACAAGACCATATAAGCACCTTACGAAACAATATAGAAAAGGGAAAAGATCTATATATGGCTTTCATAGACTTAAAGTCAGCTTTTGACAAGGTAAAGAGATATGAAGTATGGAAAATATTAAAGAAAATGGGGGTATCGGAAAAAATAATGAATGTAATACGAAGCATATATAGAACAGTGATGGGAGCAGTAAGAATGGAGTGAGGGAAATCCAGAGAATTTGAGATGCAAAGAGCATTGAAACAGGGGGATAGTTTAAGCTCACCATTTTTTATAGTATATATGGACGACATAATAAGGGAAAGCGAAAAGGAAGCGCCGAGTATGTGCGTATGGTACAGAAATATGAAATCGGTATATATGCAGCCGACACGGAAAGGAGAATGCAGAAAATAATAAACGTATGAATAAAAGAAATGGCGAAACATTAAATGGAAATAAATATGAAGAAAAGCAAAGTGATGAGGATAAAGGGAAATAGACAAGCTTTATAAATAGGAGATATTACAGCAATCAAAAAATACTAGAAGAAGTAACAACATATGAATACCTGGAAACAACAATAAATAATGACGGAAAATATATATTTGGAAGTGTCAAACAGGATAAAGAAGGCAGCAAGAGCATACTACCAGATGAACAATACTATTTTTGGAAAAGAGAAATAAGCTAAAAAATAAACAAGAAGGTATATAACACACTAATATTGCATGGGAGTGAAAGTTGGACAGTTTAAAAGAGACACGAACGAAAAATTACAGCGATGGAAATGAAGGTGATGAGGAAAATTCTGGACAAAAAGGGACAGGAAGAGAAATGAATGGACACTTAAAAGACTGGAGCAGGACTAAATAAGAAAGAAACTAGAAGAAAAACAATTTGGATGGTTTGGGCACGTAATGCGAATGGGAGAGGACAGAACACTACGAAGGGTAATGAAAGCAGGAAAAGAGGGAAGAAGAAAATCTGAAAGACCACGAAGGAAATCGGAGGATAGAATAAGGGAAATAGGAATAAAAACAGGAAAAATCAATGAAGGACATTAAGGGTATGACAAAGAATAGAGAAGAATGGAGGACATGGATGAAAACACCAAATCCGGCGCCATAAATGGCTAAGGAAAAAATGAAAGAAAGGAGAATTACCAAGGTTTTATTCAATCTAGCAAATGCCATTTTCAAGATTGTTGAGGTTACTCATAAATATTTGCGATTTCACGAACCAGAATGCAGTGGAATGTGAAGCTGAAAATTAAGGATGTGATTTATCTTACATGTCTCGCATAGAGAAGCACATTACAATGATTTTTGCTTGTACAATTTATAATTATTTGAACATGATTCTAAGTCGTATGATATTTTGCACGTAATTCTATTCACTGCATTTTGTCTCTAGGTTCCAAATCACGACGGACTAATCGCGGAAAGTTTTGGAGAGGGGTCTAAAGAAATTGATATGTGTCGTTACGATAAACCGTATATCCAATTTATTAACGACGAAATCCGGAAAATGTTGATCGGAATCAAATATCTCGTAATTGGATAGCAGATGACGAATATTTTCTAATATATGAGGCCGGGTTTGTATAGTAATTCCTGAAAACGAGAGTAATATTAAATTAAATTTCAAATGACAAATTAGTCGACAGCGTGCTGCGCTATATATAGGAATGTTGAATATTATAATGATTTATAGACGTTTGGTTTATACTTTTTGGAAACGCGAATCAAACAAATATCATAGCTTCAAATTTAATTTATTACTGGAAATAACGAAGCGTCGTCGCCGTTTGTTGCTGTGGTAACAAACGCATTCAATTCCTAGTAGAACGACATAAATTCTATAAATATGAAGCTTATTATTACGTTATGATTGCTTGACTTCCACAATAATATGTTTATTATGTCGAAATGTTGACCCTCCTAAATTACAAGACTGCTTCCTCAAATAGTTGACAGCACCGGAATAGCAGAAACTGGGCTGGGGGTTATAGATAAATAAACTAATTCAAGAAATGGCAATTAATTATCAGGAGTTGAAGACAGAAATAAGTGACATGAAAGGAAAGGGGAGATAATGGGTGAAATAAAGAAAAATCGTAATTTACGAACAACGTAGTAGAAGATAGGCTAGAGCGAGTGAGAGGAAATAATAGAAGAAGAATAATATTATAGTGAAATAAGTACCTCATTAATTCAGGCGGACTGTATGGAGTAATAAGGATAGATAAGTGGCTGAGAAAAACACAAATATGGATAATTTAGAGAGGAGAGAAGCTTTATAATGGAAATGGAATGGGACAAAATAACGTGTGTGGAAGCAGCATTGACGAATCTCATGAATCAATATAAGGGCCTATAGCGCAGCTAACGTAGGTTATGTTCACTTGTTACAAGAATAGAGCTACCGAAAGAAATGGGAGGTAGGAATCATAAAAGAAAACGAAATTTCAATTGGAAGACCTATTTGATGAAATGAGGAAAGTACAGTACACATGAGCCGAGAAAAATTTGCTGAATATCAGCTTCAAATTCTGCAAAATAACCTCCGCAAAATAACCTCTGCAAATTCGCAACTCAGCGTTTGGCAAAAACGTTTTTTGACTTTGGACGTTTCCTGCTTCGAAACCGTCGCAGATAGATATATGACGTCTATTCGATCCCCTTAGCAAATGTAATTCTCTTTACATAACTTTTTCATATGTCGAGCTGTTTTTGTAGCCTTTCGAAAAATATGGAGCGACGCACCAGATACGTAGGTAAGTTGACACCACGTGAGAAATATCGATAGCCACGGCCAAGAGAACCATTCGGCCTCGGACTTTTGCATATCGAATTATGTTGCACTGCACTCTTTTACTTACACGTTATTTCGCGGATCCTGTTTTATGTCGAAATGATTTCTTTATGACGTCGGAAAACCTGATAATTGTGTAACTTTACATGATAATACTTGGAATTAATTGTAGTTCCGAATTGTTAACTTATTGTGACTGAGGTAAACTTAGTCAGCTAGTCAACCACTATATAATCACTTCGTAACGTCCCTCGTTCATACGCATTTCACCTGGAGATTCCATTGTTGGCCAATGTAATTCCCTGCTACGTTATTTATTTAATATTTTCATAAATCAATCGGGTTTGGCATCGTTTCGAATAATGTGGTCGAGGCGCGATATATACTGGAATAAGCGCGTCGTCTTTTTTCTTTCCGCTGCACGCATGTACATAAATAAAGTATTAGACAATAGAATTTTATAAAGGAAGAAAAACTAAAAAGTGCAAGCGCTGGATGGATAGATCTATAATGGCAGATAACTGGTAAAGGGAGAACAGGACCTGTAACTGCAACAATGAAAACATTTAGCAGGTAGAGACAAATATCGAATGAGGAAGTATAATATTTGAAACACTGTTTATTAAATGGTGATTATGTATGGTGTAGCTTCGAAATCAGATCAAACGGTACCATTAATTTATTTTAGTTCAAGACATGGAATTTTATAATGCCCGCATACTCAATCAAAATATGGTATTAGTTCACGGAGAGAAAAGTGCACCTGTATTATATACTATCAAGCTCATATTATATTCCTGTCAAACATCAGAAGGAGGGATAGCAGATATTACATTACACAGAACGAACGATACAATTAACTTTTGCCATTATCTTTGAAAATTGTAGATGATCTGTTAATTAAATTATTGCTTTAGATTTGAATGCGTCATCGTTTCGAAAATCCCGTATCGCACAACCGGGAGAATAAGAAGGTGAGTGATAAATATTATTGATTTTCGTTGGATTTTGGTTCGGCAGTGTTGGGTTATGTTGGAAGTGCAGTAGGTTTTCAATTCGGTAATAGAAAACATGTGCGATACAGTGTGATTCACTATAATATTGTTTATTCAATTGGAACATTTTCGGCAGCGGTTAGAATAATGTCAGGAGGTGCGACAGATATATGAGTCATATTACGATGGCATCGCGCATGTATGTTGGCGCAATCGGCCAAGAGAATCATTTCAGCCTCAGACTTGTGTTTTATGACAAATTGGTGTGCGTGTGCCATATGAAAAATAAGCTTAAATTAATTCTAGTTTCGCTTTGTTGATTGATTCATCGACGAGCGAGGTGAACGTCGCTACGTTCTCGATACGCCGCATACTTGCCCAAAAATACATTTTTGGGAATTCCCCTAAAATCGGATCCCTGATTTTGCGTTTTATGTGTTGCTTGATTCCTTCTGTTGTATACCTGTTCATTTTAATCGTTTTAGATGCGTTAGAAAAAATCTTGCTGATTTGATGGCTCAATGGTTGATTGTCAGTTATCTGATCCCAGGGTTCTATTGAATTATAGTTATATTCTTGTGGTGAAAAATTTAAATCGAATTAATATTGGTTAATATAATTTCCATGCATGGTGTTTTCAAATGGAGAGTTATAAATTATTTTCAAACTTACAGTTACTTCTCAGTGTAGATATTGTCGAAAAATACTACTATTTTCTTTAATTTTGTTATTATTATTTGCACTTGCCTTTCCTCTAGCTCATAGATAATATTTGTGCAAAACACCTAGTTACTTAAAATGAAATTGTTTTAAAATTTTATAATATTATTAAAATGTCCCACGGCCTAATAATGCTATAGACATTAATTTGTATTAGATTGAAAGACATTTTGTAAGTAACATGAAAGTACTTTTATATTTAGTAAGACACACAGATCAATGCCAGTTCTACAGATTTCACATCAAAAATTAGAATCTAATAACTCACCCATCGAAAGCACAATCCAAACGTAAAACATTTTCTTAAATCATAGAAACTGTCTTTATCTCGTAATTTGTTTGTATGATTAAAAATTGCACATCGTTCTAACTTTTAATTTACAACACACCGCACACGCGATTTTAATCATTGTAATTTATTTTGCGATTATAGGTTATTATGTAATGCACGTTTATCGTCGATTGCGCTCCTGCGTTTTTTTATTATTATGTTTCGGATTAGAAACTAAACGCAAACGAGTAAAATTTGCAATGAGTTTACGCATGCATGGGCAAGAGATGGAGAGACGCTCGTGGATCAACAATGCCCCGATTCACCATCACAGAGAATTAAAACAATCCTGAAAGTGAAACAGTGTGCGTTTCGCTCATTTCCCTTTCAGTTAAATTGCATCTGAATTGTGGGTCAACGCGAGTGTTTATTGAACGGAACTGTCACTTTTTTATCACAACGAAACTGAATATGTTTCCCGCATGGTTTTTGTTAATTGCGATGTGTGAATAATTATTTTTCGTAGCTCTGCAATGTAAATTTGTTTGTTCATACTTCAAATGATTAAACAAACAATACTGACGGTATATGTTCGTAATTTTTATGTTAGAAAGACACAACAACAAGAATATCTCCGGAGGAAATAAACTGAAAATATTTGTTTAAAATATTATATCAACAAATACGAAACTGACTGCCAAAACAAAATTTTTATATATAAAAATAATATACTAAAAGTAAAAACATACCAATAATTTAATGCATGTATGTCCATTTAATAGAGTTTTCGGATTAAATTATGATGCATTTCTGCAATCGATTTTAAACCATATACCACTGCAGTTCTTTGAAACCTTATGGGAGTCGAAGAATTGCCATCGCCTCAATGATAGTCCTTGCTGAGACGAAATAATAATATTCAAAAAATATATATTACCAAAAGGGAACTGTAAAAATGCAAACGCAATTACAATAGATAATTTTGGAATGTGTCACACACAAAAATTTTGGACATTGTACATAGTAGCATCTCGTCTTGCTCTCTTCGTGGCATTCTGTGCATCTTTTTCTGGTCAGATGAGGAATTCAATTTGTATTTTTTGCCAAAGAACGGCATTTTAACGGCGACGCTCTTCAAGAACTTTCGACTCGACAATTTGGAATCTAAATTATTAACAGTATTTATTACGTTGGTATTAATCCCAGCCATAAAATATGACCATATGCCCCCGTCTTGTTTTACTAGCAATATCATAATTTGACGATATAAAAAATTACTGTGTCCACTGCACCCTTGGTGAGTCATAAAACTTATTACTGGTCCTGTTTATATAACTTATATTTGTCGCGCAAAAACAAGTTACAAAGTAACTTAGCTAGTAGTTTTACTGGCGCAAAAAAAAAAGTTGAAGACGTATATTATACTCTATTCATAATACAACTCTGGTAGTCCATTGACACCGAATGTGCTGATAAATGTTTTTGAAAAAATTGAGTCACAAACATGATTATTTCTAGAACATGAAATGAAATTAAATCTATATTTATTTAAGGTCTCATTAAAGTGCCAAATAACGTATCACTGATTCAGTCAACTAGTCAGCAAGAATATCAGAAAAAACATCATGACCGCTTCGTAGAGTACGGCATTTGAACAGCCAATCCGATAGAGTTAAAAGGTAAACAAATATTTTAAATGACCGAGCCAAAACTCTCCCGCTAAATGCAGAGTGAAAAAATATTATTAAAGACATTGACAACAGCACTCAACATGGAGTTAACGTCGGGCGATCGAACGTAAAGTTTCAAGCATTGGGCAACGCGGGCGTTTCTAATAACTAGTCGAAGTAATTTGACGAAACAAAGGTTCCCTGGTGGCAGCGAAATAAATAAAAATTTGCTAACAAGTGGATGTCGAGAGGTTTTGAGTGTTTATTGTGGACGTGACGAAAAGGAAGTAGAAGTGGAAAAACATCAAGGTATGGGTTGCTGGTGGCCGTGTCCTGGATATATTTCCGATTTTCGTCGGGGCGTTCGATTTGAGCAAATAGCCCGTATTTTTGATTTGTGAATTAGGAATGTGAACGATGATTATATTCGGAAACTCAGATGGCACTTGCATTTTTGTTATTTTGTGTTTTCGTACAGTGCCTAGTAATATAAATTTGTATTTACGAGTATGTAATAAAACATCAGTTGTAAATTGTGAATTATCACAACTGCAATGTCGTCCTGTTCCTGATATGGGTTGAACAATATGTAGTTGCCAAATGTTTTTCACATGGAATAGTCCTTCAGGGTGCTGCCCAACGTAAATTTCTAAATTCAGTAAAAATACGTTTGTGCCGTATTTGTTCGTCTTGCTGGAGATATAATGTCTGGATCTGCACCTGCCCGTAGAACGCAATAGCATTTCGGTAATGGTTGCGTGTAGTTGTTTTTGCAATTGTCCATGAAAATTCTAAGAACGCCTAATCGGTATTATCCTCAACAAGAACAATACATTTACTGTGACGTAGTCATCCAAAATATTTCTGCCCCTCTTCTTCTCTATCCCATAAATTTTCACAGTTTAGGGCGACTACTTTTCAAACACCCTTCCATATAGAATAATCCAAGGCTCTCATTTCTGTTTTATCAACAGTATGTCCCACTTAAGAGTGTAACACCCTACTATCTTTTAACATTTTTAATTTTCATGAATTTTTGGGCAATTCTTAACAATTAATACAAGTAAAATTTTTCTATAAAAAAATTCCTCACTTTTGCCATTTATTTTGCCATCTGGTTTTTTGGCAGAAAAATAGAGCAATAAGTATTCTACATTTGAAAAAAATGGACTAAAAATAAAATAGATATGAGGGTGTTACACTCTTAAGTGGAACACACTGTATATGGCGCACATACACTGATCGCCAAAAAAAAACAGACACCTAGAAGGGACGATCCTACGAACTTGAAATTCTGGTTACAATTTGAGATTCATTAAGACAATAAATGATAATAATTTGAAGAAAATCTGTATTTAAGAACAATGTTAAAAAATTAATAATGCGTGGTGTCTCCCCCAAAACGACTGTTTAAGCGCCGGGGCATACTTAAAATTAATTGATCAATTTCTGCTTGCGCTATTTCATCCCAAGCTCTTTGAATTTGAACTCGAAGTTCAGCCAAAGTATCTATGGGCGCTGGAAAATCTTCGACTCGTTTGCCGATCATGTCCCATACGGCACAAATCGGTGATAAATCTGGAGATCTTACAGGCCATGGCAGTAAATTGACATTATTGTCATAAAAAACTCTCTGCATTACTCTTGCAATGTGTGGCGTAGCGTTGTCTTGCTGGAAAACATAGTTGCGATGTCTTTGAAGGTATGACAACAAAACTGGCTCAAAAACTTCGTTGATGTAGCAGGCCGCATTCAGACTTCCTTGACCTAGAACTAGAGTTGACCGGCTTCCAAAAATTGTATTGCACCCCAAACCATAACACCCGATGTTAAACCAGAATGGCGTCTAAGTGCAAATTGCATATTTACTGTACTATACTGTAGGTCTGCTGACACGCAACTGTCCATCAGATTGCCACAGGCAAAACCGGATTTCATCACTGAAGATGATTTGATGCCATTCATCAACCGAATGCTCCCTCAGCCTACGCCACTGGAGCCTGGCAAATCGATGCTCTGGATTTAAAGGAAGACGAACAATTGGTCGATATGACGCCAAGCTATACGAACGAATTCTGCGATAAATTGTTCGCATAGACACATGTCTTTCCAAAGCAGCCCTCCAAGTAGCCCTCACCGACCGTGTTGTCTTAAACGGGTTAATTGGGACCACTACTTCTTCTACGTATTTCTGAGCCTGAGTCCCTGAGCCTGAGTCCCAATCTTGTGGCCATTTCGCGAAAGGTAATCCGGCTTCATGCATTCCCACAATTAGACCCCTTTCAAAAGGAATTAATTGATTGTAATGTTGATTACGACGAACGCGGGGCATGACAACGACACAAGTAAGGTAAATCAACGTCTAAACTGTCACTAATCATTAAGTTTGCCTTACACACGAGAACAAAAAATCTACCTTAAAAAATTAACACGAGACAAAAAATAAACAAAAGTTCGCTGGTCATGATGAAATTTTAATCAAATTTCAAGTTCGTACGATCGTCCCTTCTGGGTGCTTTGCTTTTTTGGGCGATAAGTGTATCTTTTCTGATCCAAAGCCTAGCTATAACTGATTCATCATCTACTTCATCTCCACATTGTTTCAGTATTCTCCTGTGCTTGGGACTGATCATACAATTACTTGTTCATTATAATAACTTTCTTCTGGCGTACGCAGGAGCCTTGCATGATCCTCTTAATAATGACTTATACAATAACAATAAAATAAGTTGATGTAGTGTTCATATTAACGCATGCATTCTAGTGTAAATACATATATTTGATGAAATATGCGAGATAACGAAAGTTTGCATACAATAGATATGTGACGCACAAGGTGGCGACAGATCTACAGGCCCTTTTTTACTAAACTGCTAATAACCCACTATCACACCACACTTTACTACACCAGAAGCTATGGAGGTAGTGAAGACTACAACGTTGTTTCCGAATAATCCACTCGGGTCTGACACTGCCACTAGTGAAAAATTAATATTTCAGGCATTGCATATCGATATACCTTTTCATTATTCGACAGGCAGCAGCGAGCATCATATTGAACTTTGTACTCCTCAACTGAGGGTAACAATTTTGTAATTCTATTATATAAAAATTGGGAAGATCGTACTCTTTACCAATGAAAATTTACAAGCAAGACGTTTAGTACATACATCCGACTTTTCTTAGATTTTCAGTGAAGTAAAACCATCCAACATTATTACAACATAAATGAACGTTATACTGCTCGGTCCACTTCCCGTCAACTCGAATTTATTATTAAATGTTTACGTTTACTGTTATTATTGGTTATTGTGGTTTCTTTTTGAAAATTCTCATAAGAGACCACCACCAATATTGTATCCTTCACTACCCTGGATAACAACTCCGTATGCCATTGATGTATCAAACTACAATATATATTGGCAAACTAATTGCACTAAAATTGACATAATACAGTCGGAACAGCAAATAAACGGTGAATCATACGATATAACATATTGAATATGCACTTATAAAAATCGTTGTTTCTAAGTGAATATCAAATGAATAATACTTGAATTTCAATATTCATGAATCTTTGTACTACTGACCTCGAAGATCAACACTTTGTTTTGAAATGATTTATTAGTTTATAGAAAGCATTGTTTCTGGCATATTACCTGCCTAGTTATAAAGTGTGTAAGTTGTGTACATCTAAACTAACGAACAATGTACAATTAAAAAGAGTAATTATAATTTAGATGGGAACGTGTTCAAATTATTACGCAATTAACTATCGCGAAAAATATCACTTTCTAGTGGATTATGTGTACGACACACGAAACTGGGAAATTATGCGGGCACGAGTGAACTTTCATAACGGCGTGACATAAATTGGTTACAGTTCTTATTAATAATTCCAATTTATGTACACTATATATTATATTTCTTCAATCACACCAACAACCACCTAATTATAATTTTAGCGGAACAATTTCCACGTGCGAGACAAGCGAAAGTTAAGTTTGGTCATTGTTTTCTGTTTCCTCTGTGAAATATGGTCTTTGAAAATGAATAAATTATTGAAATTTTTAACACTTCCATAGATCAATAAATCTGAAATGAAATATTCATGCCTATTTGTTAGTTCGTGGAATCTTCAAAAATCAAAATGGTAAATCACAAAACTACTTCGGCTGTTCAATTTTTGATAATTAATTGCTAGTTTAACAGGAAAAATATCGGAATTGTGCCGATATAACTTTAATGATTAAATTGTTTAATGTTAGATGAGGGCATTGACTTTGACTTAAGTTAAATTTAAATGTGAAAATTTCGCGAGCAGTCCTACGTAGATAGTTCTCAAACTGTCTTTATCTTTTTTTAAATTCATCGCATGTGGCATGTAGTACATTTCCATAAAAGTCCCTTGTTGAAAATGGTTATTGAACGCTAAGATCTTGGTTTCGTTGTAATTCATGTGATGGCCACTGCCGGTCGAATGATTCGCGAAAGCACACTATTTTGCTTGTAGTAAAGTATCACTTTTATGCTGCGTGATATGTTGTTTAAGACGTTGAATGGTTTGACCTATATACAACTGGTTGGGCAAGGAATTTGGTATATGACATTACTATGTCAAAGAATTTGGGTTTTGTCCTTAGTAGCAGAAAAGTAAACAACAGGTTTAGCAATCTTGTCAGCGACCACAATACTAGTCTCACGGAACAATTTTTGGGGTTTTGTGGTTAGTTGGTGTACGTATGGGAAACTTTTATCAATCTTTACGGTTTCTTGGGGGATGTCGGTTTGATGTCTGGGAAGAGGGTTGGAAAAAAGTAATTCGCCAAGAAGTAAAGTAGGGTAGTAACTTTCGATTAAAATTTTATATAGTGGCTGTAAACTTGATTTATGAAATTCCTGATGAGCAATATGGATGATTCTATGTTTGAGGTCTAAAATAACGTTTAATTTGTGTATTCTCCCTGAACTCGTGGGTTTCTGATACCAGTTGACTTCGATAATACCATCACCAGTTCTCGTAACAAGAGTGCCAAGAAAATGTACTTTTTGTTCTTGTCCCATTTCGATGGTGTCATTAAAAATTAAACATTTCCAAGACAGTTTCCTTAGATTCTCCAAAGATACTGCAGATGATATCATCAACAAACTGATATATGAAGGGGAATTGAAAAGGTAGGCGTGTGACTGCATCTTTGATAAGTGTTCATATCTATTTCGGCAATGATTGGGGAAAGCGATGATCCCATGAGGGTACCAAAATTTGAGAAAAATATCGTTTATTGAAAGAGAAATACGTCGTGTACATGTAGTGTAGTGAGGAATGTTAGGTGAGTTGCTGTGTGGTTCAATCATGTCCCAGTTTTCAGTGATAATATTGCATACTAAATCCATACGGATGTTAGTGAAAAGTGAAACCACGTCAAGTGAAAGGATCACATAACCTTCAGGTATAAAATTATCCAGAAAAAGAAAAACTTTAATACGAACTTTAATACGAAAGGAATTATATTCTTTAAAAACTATAGAAAGGATATCAGCAATGAATTTAGATAAATATTTTGTTGGTCCTTGCACTGAGGAAACAACAGGTCTTAAGGGGACATCATGTTAATGGATTTTATTCATTTGTTATAAGTACGTTCATCTATCAGTGAACTATTTACTATTTTTAAATTAAGCTACTTAGTTATTATTACTTTTTTCAATAGATGATTGCGGCTGCCTATAAAACCGCACTCACCGTGGCTCTGCAGTTTATTACGGGGATCGCACCTATTGATCTTATGGCACACGAAAGAAAGCACATGTATGTACGTAAGGGTGATGTAACAACGAAACAGCGAAAATCAGGACTCTAGCCATGTGGCAGGAAAGATGTCCAAGTAATACAGTTACAGGACAATGGACCAAGCAACTAATACCACACATAAAAACTTGGATTGTATGTGAACATAGGAGGGTAGACTATTACCTCACGCAAGTCCTGACTGGACATGAGGTGTTCAGATCATATGCTAAAAGGATAGGCAAAGCAGAAGGTAAAGAGTGTGTATACTGCGGGAGTGTAGACACTGCAGAACACACAGTATTTCATTGTGAAGGGTGGGAGGCGCTCAGCCAGGTAACAAACTGGAAGGTAGGAGAAGAAATAACGCCAAAAAACCTTGTTCGTACGATGATGACAAGTAAGGAATACTCGGACACTTTGCATAATATGATGAAAGTGATAATGAAAACAAAGGAAGAGGAAGACCATAAACTGCAAAATACGCAGCAGTAAGTAACGAAAACAATTTACTCGGCGTTTTTCATGATGTAAATATTTTTAAAAGATGCGCATATGCGAATATGTGATAGTGCCTTCAGTTCGCCAGGTATATCCTGAAAACAATTTTATATATCAGCAGGACAATTGCCCCGTGCATACCGCTAATATTATTAGACAATGGTTAGACAATAATAATATTGAAATTCTTCCGCATCCTATGAGAAGTCCCATCGAGAATACATGGAGTCTCATAGTAAAAAAAAAAATTAAAAAATTAAATGTTAGGCTTTGTACTGCAGAAGATATCAATCTTGTTCACTCTATGCCTAGTAAATTAAACGAAGTAATTGCAAGAAATTGTGCTATGACCAAATACTAATTTAAGTAAATTTTAAAATATACCATTAAGTTCTGTTAAACAATACATGTGTTGAAGTTTTCTTTAGTTCAATATTACCAAGTAAGAGTTAGAAAAATACCCGTTTACTTTAACGAAATATTGCCAAAATCTTGCAGAGCAGTTGTACGCTTTTCTTATGAATAGAAGCGTACTACAGTACTAGTGGTTAACAAGCATACAACGCATCGCAACATTATATAACAAGTGCAAATTGTAATTGTAAATCAGTGTTAATAAATAGTGTACAAAGATAAAAGGAGTTTTCTCTGCAACCAACCCTTCGAACGATATAATAGTCCAAACAATAGCGGCGCACATCAGTGGCGTAAATCCATGAGAGAGAGACGTATTCGAAATTCTCGTCGATCTTACAAATCGCCACAAGTCGAGTACACAAACAATCCCTTCTTTCACGTTGCGCAAACACAAGCATTAAATTACTCCGATTATTGTTTTATATTCCCATTTTTTTATATACCTTATATACTTTTGATACACATCTTTTTATTTCGAAAGAAAATGGTTTAATTTATACAATTTATATTTTGCATAGAAGACTAACTAACTCATTTTCAAATAACAATTAAAATTAAGCAATGATAAAAAGTAACGTCTATGGACTTGCGTATGACCTCAAAACACCGTTGAGTTATAATACAAAAACCTGATGCAAAATGTAAGAACATATAAGTAAGTTCTTATACTATCATAAATCTGTTGTTCTGACTCTCTGGTAATGAACCGCACATATTCTCTACTTCGAGGTCATGGACTACAACCTGGATGTGGTGGAAATGTAGAGAAGAAGAAGTCACGAGAGGCTGCGAGAGATACTATACCTAATATCAAATGAATTAAATTAATTTCTAATATTATATCATTTAACGAACAATATAGAGCATCATAGCAGATTATACGGTATTAAGTAAAACGTCGTGGAAACGTTCATAATACTATTCATACAATTCAACAATGTTATCGTCGTTCTTTTATGCTACATTCGAAGTCATCACAAAAATCTCTAACAATGGTTCGGGATAATCAAGATGGGGAAAATATCAGATAGCCTTATTATCAGTGATTATTAAAAGCCACATAATCTTGACGTACAGTTAGTTGTGTTCAAACAAATTTGGCACATTTTTTTCGAATGTGGAAAATTTCCATGAATATCGTCACTTGGAAAAAATGGCAAATTTCATTTACTTGTCAAAATTCAAATGCAAAGATGCTTTTCAAAAAAAAATTGTCCCATGTCGAGAAAATTCAATAGCTGAAAAACCACGTATCATTTCAAATCTTGTAGATGTTAGAATGACTTAACGACATTTTTAGTTTAATACTGTGCTCGATATTAAGAAAATGTGGGAAAATGAGAAAACTAGAAAACGAAGAGAGGAGCTTAATTTTCCAAAAATAAGGCAACCATTATACGGAAACAAAAATATAAGATGACAAAATGGTTGTACCAGATTTATTTGAAGGAGACTCGTATTTAACCATTAAAGATATATCGGAAAGAAAAAGCTAATCAATACAATATTATTGATTTGATGTATCACCTGTTTGCGCGACAGAGTAGTTGTTATGGGTGATTTGAGAAACAGCTGCTATTTTTCATCACAAAGATTTACCAGATTTCTACATTTGTATCAGTATATTGATCGCATTGATTGCATAAATTCGTAATAAAACACTTGGTTTAATGTTCATAAATAAAAATGTTATTATTACACGGCGACAATTGTTTCGGCTTGGTTGGCCATTATCGAGCTGTTACAAATAACATGCAATCAACATGGTTGATTTTTATGAAATTATGTACTATAATTTTGTTATTCATAATTAAGCGTTAAGCGAATAATGTGTGTTAAACATTGTATAAGATTATACTACATTTAACAATAAATAAATAAATTAAATTAACTTGCAATTTAGGAAATTAATCTACCAGTTAAAATAAATAATCTAAGGGAATGTTAAAAAATATGAAATAGATGTTTAGAAAAATATTTAAACTTCAAGAAACGCAAATAATTAAAGGAAATATTTAAAAATGCAAACTGATACTCATTTGTGTTTATTAGAAAAATAGTTTATAATTCGTATTAATTACTATCGTACTTTACTCACAACGCCATGTTTACAGTTTAATTATGAAGAACGTTACTATAAGAAAGATCGTATAAGAAAAACTTCATTTTACAGCAATAAAACAACTATGCCCACAGACTATGTCATACACCAATTAAAATATAAGATCCTGTTGAAGCAACTGATAAAATTATGCATAATATAAAAATAATTAAAATAAAAATTTGAAATGCAAACTAATATGTAATTTACATTCATTTTTGATGTGAATCGCTGTACATCGCAGCAAAATACCTGTAATATATTTTTTAGGAAAGACTTCATCCATTTTGAATATTCCTGTTTAATTTACATAGCATCTGACAGTTTCACGGAATTATTATTTGTAATTATATTTAAATTTCCATAGTTGATAAAGCGATTTCAGAAATAATTAATTAATCAAAGTATTTTTAAATACAAATTAATACATGCGTTTATTAGTTAAACGAATTCTCAATCGTATTTTTAAATACAAAGGCAATCGTGGTAACCGTAAACATAATTGAAAATTAATTACTTTGTCTATATTAATAACATCGTTAAATATGGTCCATTTCATGTTTCCAATACCGTTAACAGTTTTTGGGTAACCTGAAGTATTTTATTATCTTATCTTATCTCATACCTTATTTACGGTAGCCATTTTTGTTGATGTTGATTAGTGCCTCCCATAACTTCGTTCATTCTTATTGATATAACTTACGAGGGGAGATTATTATATAGCGTCCATGGCATAGTAGGCGTTGAGTGACGTTGAATTTGGCACATTAAAGTATTAATCATTTGTTGTTACGTTGGTTCAATTGTACTTTTGTCACTTGTTACCTGTTCAAATAATTTAGAATTTAAGTAGTCAATTAAACTCATTTAGAATGTAAGTAGACAAGTTTAGAGAAATTCTAAAAATGGAAAAATCGCAGGTTCGTGCAATTATAAAATACTTGCAAAAGAAAGGGTCGCCGAAAGAAATTTAAGAAGACATGGTTGGTGTATTAGGTGAGGGTGCTGTTTCTTATCAAGTGGTGAAAAATAATTCTCGAGAATTTAAATTGGGAAGACAAACATGTGAACATGCGAAGGGTGCTCGACGACCAGTGACTGTCACTACCCAAGAAGATGTTAATCGTATACACGATATCGTAATGGCAAATAGGCGACTGGCCATTCCCCGGATAGCTGAAATTACGATTTTTTCTTATGGTACTATAGAGAATATTTGTTGGGAGTAAAAAAGTTGTCTGAACGTTGGGTTCCACGGATTTTGACACCTGATCAGACACGTTCCAGAGCAGAGATTCCGAAACTCTTTTGGGCAAGAGACCCCTTTTGCAAAATGAACTGATACCTCAGACCCCCATAGCCTAACTATTTTAAAAATTTCTAGCTTTTTCCTATTGATACAAAATACTTACCAATGTAACAACTTTGCCATTGGTTAAGTGACTAAACTTGACATCATTTTCTCATCAAAATTTAACAAATAAATAGACATAAAATTCAGTAAATATCATGTGTAATTAATACTAATTATAAATATATATTATTTAAAAATACTTAAGTAGGTAATTATTTTTTGAATAAAAAAACTAAAATTCGCAAAGTAAAGATGAAAAAATAAAAAAAATCGTGTTATAACAATAACGGGGACTCCTACTATACCAACTTAATTTCAAGATTGCGCGGTTGTGCCAAGGAAAAAACGGGGAAAATTGAGCAAAAGAATTCTGTTTCATCAAAATAACATTCCTGCCCACAAAAGCCATGTTGTCACGAGCGCTATTCTGAACGCAGGATTTGAATTGTTTGAACATCCCGCATATTTGCCAGACCTGGCCCCTATTGATTTCTTTTTATTTACAAAATTAAAAGAATATGTACAAAAATAAATGTTTGATATTTCTTCAATTTGTTTCCTTCTACGTTAGGGATCGTAAATGCTGATCTCCCCTCGTATATAATGTATGGCCCATACATGGAAAAAAATTTTAAATTTATATTAAGTGAAGTTACTGGTGGATATATATCAGAAAACGTTTATTATCGATAAAGTTTCCGCTTTGAAGCCTAGCTTGATTCAATATATAATATATCATATAATATATATATATAATATATCAGAGATTTGTTCTGACACAACAAAAATATTTTGAGTTATACCCAGAAAGTCAACAATCACCTTTCACGTTGATTAATAATTATCTCCATTTTGGGTATTTGCAAAACCTAATTAGAAAATAGGCTACGTACGAAATACAGAAAGATTACAAGATATCGAGAACATGATATGACTGTGACGAGATGAGCTTTGACAGGGATACGGGAAACCGAAGCTTTTTGCAAAGAATTATTTTGGCTGATGAAAATCGACGCAAGTTTTATGATTATATTACAATGATTGTAATAAGACGAATCTTGATTGAGCTATCAATTTCGATTATATTTTTAAACATCTACTAACTCATGCACCAATCTAATATATCCATCATATTGTATAGCTTAAATGAGATTACTTTTACTACATTTCTACGTAAACACGTCAACAGCAACTTACTTTTTTAACCAGCCGCTACCAATATCTTAAGTATCTTATTATTATTTAAGCTTTTTTAGTATTTTTTTAAACCGCACCCAGAAAATGTACTTATTACGTAATTACATCAACAGCATTTTTAACCAGTCATTTTAGATTTTAAAATCTTGAATGAAACAGCCATGAGAAGCTTCGAGAAGCCTAAATAAGCACCAAAACGAGAAAATAAGCCTAAAATGCTTAAACAGCATATTGAACTATTGGTAACGCTACGTTTAAATTTTTAACGTCTAAAGTAGCTTTCATACTTTTAGACGTATCGAACATGTAACCGAGAAACTCTTATCGACTCTAGTATGGAGTTCGTTAACATCGATTATTTCGGTTGATTAGACGAATATGTAATTTTCCTTCAATTAATTAGATAAGATTTCCATTAATATAGGTGGCGTTAGATTGTTTGCAGTAATGAATGCAGAGAAAAGTTTTTCGTTTAAAAATGTCATAATGGCAAACAATCGCAGAGATATGGGTTCATTCGTACAAAATTCGTACGAATTGCTGCACATAATTGCAAATAAAGTGTGTAGCTATCCAATTTTATATTGCATTGCAAATCACTTGCCCTGTATTTAATATGCACCAAATGAAGGAAGAGGTGGAAATGATTACCGTCCTTAGTGACGGAAAAGAATTGGCCAAACGGGTTCTTTTCCGTCACTGAGGACATAAGACAGTGTAGGAATCATGAAAATTTTCGAACTCTAGATTTTAACGGATATAACCCTGAATCGATTCGAGTCTGTGCGCGCTTTAGCGTCAAAACCATTAACTAACACTATGAAACTTTAAACTTGAGAGTTGTATATAGCAAGGAAAAAAACGTCCTATTTTACAAGCAATATCTCAACCGGAAGTGACGGTTTACTCACCTTTTTCAGTATCTCGTAAACTGTTATCAACAAACATGTTAAAGATATTGAGATTGTAAACAATTTTTATTTGAAAAACTAGAGTAGTATAAGAAAGTTCAGTGCGGACCGCTGCAGATTTTTTAATTTAATTTTTGGCCTTTTAACGTATTTTTACAGATTTTATATTATATTCATTTACGACGTTGTGATTCCTCCTCGTAAGTTTGTTCAAATCCGGTTTTCTTTTTCTTAAGGTTAGCAGGTAATCGTTTATGTTCATTTTCGCTCCGTCTAGTGTTCGGTTTTGCCCAGAAAAGTGAACGGTGAATTTTGCATTTCGTCACGTTTACAGACGTATTAAATTGTTTCACTGTGCGTAGTTATGTGGCTATGTGTTTGGAGCTAGTGTGCACGCACACACACACACACACACACACACACACACACACACACACACACACTATTCTAGGCTTCGAAAATGCTTCAATAAAGAAGCGAAGCGTCAGCTTGAATAAATTGGCTTTTCAATTTCACTAATCGTTTAAACCAGAATACTGTTTTTGCAGTAATTTTTCATTTTAATCTTTACCTATAACGATTGTTATATGATGGAATTTTAAATTGTGTGTATTCGTTTGTGTGTGTGTGTGTGTGTGTGTGTACAAATTTTTTTACCAAATATCTGAATTGAAACCATTCTAAACGAATAGATGTGCCATATTGTTAAATTCTGAAGAAAATACTAATGATTGGTGTGGAAATCGAATATGGCGTCGAAAATAGATCAATTAACCACCTAATTTTTTACCATAGTACCATATATGTATTTTGTAATACGTAATTAGTCATATTTGTTTTCTGAATTAGGGTTACAATGTATAATAAAAATGTGTTATTTAGAAAAATATTCACGTCAACAAAATACATTGTTAAAATGTTTCAATAATAATAATTCCTTTATTCACTCCATGCTGTAATAAATAGCACGTTACGATAAAGTACAATCTGAACATTACAAATTAATTTTTGAAAACAAATGCACAAAATATACATATCACAATAATAATATAAAACCTCCATTTGAAATGGTGTGTAACATTAAACACTATTGATACGTCCGTTTCCGTACATATCAATTGAATTCTTCAGCATACCAATTGATTTAAACGAACTATGCAAGCAGAGAATCCTAATTGATTTTTGCACAGTATTGCACAGATTATTTTAATATTGTAGTTGATTGCACAGGCCTGCTAAGAATTTCACACAAGAATGTTCCATGTCGTAGTATTTTCAAACTTTCCATTTAAGGCCTATACATCTACTACAAGACTAACATTGGAATTACCCAAATTTTCACATGTAATAGGTCTAGTAAAAAGAAATCCATTATTTTTCCAATAGACGGATTTAGTAACGTGTATCTCGTGTTGTATAAGTCCGATCCGGTTACAATTTATGACGTCAGAAAGATGAGATTTCGTACTAATAAAGTTTTTTTGACAGTTGTGATTAGTTGACTCACTTTTGTTTGAGCGTGAAAATGTGAATAGTGTTTATGATCCTGATACTGCAACAGCCAATCATGCGCAATTTTGGTTTCCTCGATTCCGTTCCGGTAATTTCGATGTCAAAAATGCACCACGTACTGCAAGGCCAATTGTCGAAAGTATCGATAAAATCATGGACATTGTCGAGTTCGACCGTAATGTAAGCACTGTTGCGATTGCCGAAGAGCTAAAGATTGCACATTATCACATTATCATTTGAATAAGGCTGGATACAAAAAGAAGCTAGATGTTTGGGTGCCATACGAGTTAACGAAAAAAAACATCATGGACCGAATTTTCATCTGCGAATCGCTGCTGAATCGCAAGAAAATCGACCCATTTCTGAAGCGATTGGTGACTGGTGATGAAAAGTAGATCACTTACTACAACGTCAAACGAAAACGGTCGTGGTCGAATCGCGGTGAGCCGGCGGAAACGGTGGCCAAACCAGGATTGACGACTAGGGAGGTTTTAGTCGGATTGGCAGGGAATTATCTACTACGAGCTGCTCTCTTATGGCACAACTCTTAATTCGGACATGTACTGTCAACAATTGGGCCGTCTGAAGGAAGCAATCGCCCAGAAGCGGCCAGCCTCAGCCAATAGGAGGGGAATTGTGTTCCACCAGGACAACGCCAGGCAACACACATCGATACTGACTCGCCAGAAGCTCCGGGAGCTTGGTTGAGAGGTTCTTAAGTATCCACCTTATAGTCCGGAGCTGGCATCAAGTGATTGCTATCTGTTCCTGTCTATGTCGAGCAATCTTGCTGATGAAAAATTCGCTGCAAGGGATTTGATTTTTTATATCCTTACCATAACGCCTTCCTCGAAAAGGAATTTTGAACCTTGTGCAACGGTTGTGTTTGATTTAGGGATGAGTGAATATTTATGAAAACGTTGTAGAGGTTTATTGCTTTCCCACGTACTACATTAGCCCTAGCGGTGGGTCTGTTTACGGAAAGAACACATTTATTCTCGTACCGTGAACGGCACTAGTCTTGCTCTCACAGTGGCGTGCGGGCATACGGTGAGGGTTTGTCGCAGTAGTTGTAATATTTCTATTATGGTCACTGGTGAGAACAACGTATTATTGGGTGGTTATTGAGATGTATTAATGATAGCTGCTTACGTACGTTACAGTTGCACAACTGTGTTGCTGTTTCCATTGTTGTGGCTGTTGCCGTTGTTGCAGCTGTTGTTGTTGTTGCTAGACGCAACTGGGTTCCTGGTGTGAAGGCTATCGACATAGCTAGCTATATGCCTGTGTCGCGGAATGTGGAGTTGATGCATTACTGTTGCGAGGCGGGATCGCACTGGGGCACATGACACAATCAGATAAATTGTTGGTACGCGAGCTGTTTGCTTGGCAGCTTGTGTACGCAGGCATGCAAATACAACCAATCTAGCGGTACTTGAGCACGCAGGTAACGGCGTTATCGCTTGACCTGCGCGCAAATCCAGTGGTCCATTATATCTGTTCTGGTCAGGTTATGGGCTTCACACTACGAACTGACGTTTAGGTGTATAAGAAGATCACTGTACGAGTAGCAATGGATAGATGGATAAAGAAGGTATTGGCACGATCCGAAGACTGTCTTTCATGTTGCTCGCCGTATTATTTGGTTACCTAAATGCACGCCTATGTGAGAGCATCATCTGTCGATCCGCGGACATTCTTCAGGAGACAGGAGTTTGGTAACGTAAACATATACTTGACTTGCATTGGGCTGTGTGAGAGGGAACGCAATTATATTAATAGGCGCCACTTATTAAGGGTGCAGTTTTGATCGACGGGCGTTTTCTAGTGTTCTGGATATATTGTGCATCTTGCATTCCGTACACTTGACATGCAGTTTTATGCATCGCTACCAATCATCGATGTATTTACTCATCTATTCTCCGTTCAAATATTCGACCCTCTTAATACTTGTGGAGAGAAAAACGTCACATCGATCCATATCCGGTGATTGAAAGACGATATTTTAAATTCAGAAGGGCCTGAATTTTTTGTACAATTCTTATATATATGTTTTCGGCAAACGAAACACAAAATTTTAAGTAAACTCAACTAAATTCGCAGAATACACTAAACATCAATGAAACCATGAAATTCAATTTTTGCTTAGGATTTTGCTGTATTCATTTTTAAGGAATTAGATGCATAGACATTTTAGATATTTCCCAACTTCCACCGAAGTTTTAACTAGGCTTGGTTTGATTGGTTTGGCGGTATCGCAGTGAGTTCTTGGGTAGAACGATATGAGTGTCCAAGAATCCAAATATTTTTTTGTTCAAACCTAGATGCTTAATAATTCTCTCATAATTGACAAGATTTCATTAAATAGCATACACTCATTTTAACTTCCTTATAGTTTATGTACCTATAAGTAAGTAAACTAATGATGAACATTTTCGAACTGGAGATTTTAACGGAAATATACATTTTTGACCATTCTGACTATTTTCTGAATGACATCAGGGTGTGTGTCTGTGTGTCGCAAAAATCGTTCTTATAAAAGTTAAAGGTACTGCAATTCTAAATAACTTTTATTTAAAAATTCTTTCGAAAAACGGAGTATAAGTAAGTATAAGATGTTCCATGTGGACCACTGCAGATTTTGTAGACATATAATAACAAGTGAGACGAGAAAGATAAATAAACCGATTAAGGGGAAAGGTATGGAATTTAATATCCCACACGAAGTTTTTACAACAGTAAAAACGTATTCTGTTTAAGAATGTAGAGGTATTTTTATGACTTGTCAAATGATGGTTCTAGTAAATAGCACTGCTTTATGAGATACAATATATAATATACAACTTATTCAAAAACTGACAACTAACAAGTATTGTTTAATTTGCAAGTCAGTTGTCAAAGACTCATATTCCGTTTGCCTGACTTCGCACCACACGTATTCCTAACGCAGCTCATTTGTAGTGTAGTTAACACAATTGAGTTACGGGCATAAACCCATTTGGGTATGCAATTTTTCTTCTACCGTGTAAATAATTCAAATAAATTGGTTTTCTTGGAAATTATATCACAATTAAATATAACATACAACTACGATAACTACAATTGATTTAATGACTTACGATCCATTTATCTATCATCCTCCATCCTTGTTGTTTCATTTTTTTAGACTGAGACAATTTGTATTGCTATTTTAAAGCGAAAATGTTGAAAAGTTGAAAAGTACAGTGCAGCAACAAATTCTGAAATGAATACCTTGACGTTTATAATTGGAACTTTTATCTTAACATTAGTCCTATTATTAAATACTGTGTATATGTGAAGTACATATTTTCCAGAATGAGGGTATGCAGGTTGTAACCACACCAATTTGCTTTGAAATGCATTACTTTCATTCTGAAGTTTAAACCTCAAGTCGGTTTACGGATCTTCCTACACTTCGATCACGGTGAGGGGCGTTCCATCTGGCCCATATCTTCCTGGTAGGGTAGTTAAGCAGGGAGACGCTCTGTCATCTGTGCTATTTAACCTCATCATGAACGAGGTACTTGAAGTCCTACCGAAGCACATCTTCTTTAACTTGGAGGGTACCAACATCACCTCCCTCGCCTTTGCTGACCATATAGTCCTCATGGCAAAATCCTGGATTGGGCTCCAAGCACTATTAAGCAGGGTCGAACAGAGGGTGAAAAAAAAAAGTTCTACCTTCTCGGTGATACCAGCTGGAAAGGAGAAGAAAATTAAAATCGTTCTCGACCCCTCCGCCTTCAAACTACTCACCGGTCTTATTCCTGCAGTTGAGGTCCTATACACGTGGAAATATCTAGGCGTGTCCTTTAACCGTATGGGAACCACATCTGTAGAGAACGACATCATTCAGCTCTTGACTTATATTTCGGAAGCCCCATTAAAACCCCAGCAGCGACTTCACATCCTACGAACAAACCTTATTCCCGGCAACTATCACCGAACTGTTCTCGGATCCATCACGGCCGGAAGACTGAAGGCACTCTCAAATCCGAAAAGCTGCTTGTGGCTGGATGAGATTCCCAAATGATATTCCCCTCGCATACTTCTATGCACCACATCAGGAAGGGGGACTGGGCCTACCGTCCCTCTTAACCTTGATTCCTTCTATCATTCTTTCCAGGCTGGCACCAATGGTTCAGTCTGAATGGGAACCAGCTAGGGCTGCAGCAGCGACCGTCGGATTTCAGCGCAAGATCGGCTGGGAAAGAAGAACCCTGTCCAAGACGGGAGCCGATCCAACCCGTCCAACCTCGGAGGCCAGGCAGCAGTTCTGGACATCAAAGCTCCATGGATCTGTCGGTGGTAGGGAACTTCGAGAGTCTGGTGCTTTTCGCTCGTCTACGGATTGGATTGCCGTCAACGCCGATAGGATTCCGGGGCGGGACTATATCCATTATCACCACGTTCACATAAACTGCCTTCCGTCCCGAGTTAGAACATCTAGGGGGATCGCTCGTGGAGCGAGAGCCGGTTCCTGTCGTGCTGGGTGCCAGGGAATCCAGGAAACAACAGCACACAGCATCCAGTGCATCCAGTTGGCGCACCCACGGAGGCCGCATACTGCGTCACAATGCTGGTTCCCGTTCTTCGGGCCAAGAGATGGGAAGTCATCGAGGAGTCGAGGGTCACCACGGCGGCGGGCCTAAGAAAGCCCGATATCATCGCCAAAAGAGGAACCCAAGGTGTCATCATAGACGCCCAAGTCGTATCCAGCATATTGAGAAGTCCGGTAAATATGGTCGACACGGTGAAGTCGTCGATGAGGTCGCCCGCCGGTTGACCCTTCCAGCTGGCAGCATAAAGTCAACCTCCTGTACCATCTCATGGAGGGGAGTATGGTACCAGCTCTCAGCCGCCGACCTGTTTCTTTCGGCTTAACAACTGCCGATTTGTCATCCATCACCACCCGGGTCCTTCGGGGCGTTTCGCGAGCACGCGTCCGCGTGTGTTTATGTCGTGATTCGAGTTCTTGTACACATAAGTACTGTTTGTTATATATGTAATTATATATGTACATTGTTTGTCATCTTGTCTATGTAACACTGCTGCCAATAAATGATTTAAATAGCCTTTCATATCAAATAAATAAACTATTTGCAATTTGTCATATATGCTCCTAAGACTTTTTTGCGGTCGCACATTGAGGTGATATATCTAACAGATTACCAAACGGCATTTGCGTACGAGTTAATTTGGCAATGGCTTATTGTATTCTTTATGGCTGTAATTATTAATACTTTGATTGTACATGGTGATAACAACATAGTGGCAGAAAGGATGCCAGTTATTGTTCATCTACACATAGGGGTAATTGTTTCAAAATTATGGTTACGTTGCTACTGAGACTAATATTGTTTTCTGAAATTGGCATGAAAACAATCGCGTTATCTGTATTTTATTACCTATTAGGCGCAATATATACTAGTGAATTTTTTCGATACTATTTTACTATTATTATTCAAAAACTATGATCCCTCAAATTCATAGTTTTTAAAGAGAAGGCTTGCATCACACAACCGAGCTCGTCGATCTTTTCGCCGCAAGATATTGAAACACCACGGTCGATTTAAAAATATTTCCACAACGACTCAAACAGGTCGGTGTGGAAATGCACAAATTCATCCACGTGTAAGGCATATGCAAGTTTAAACGAGTAAATCTGCCGGTTTAAACATTCGTACAAACATTGGCTAGATAAATAATGCGAAACTCGAAATAACTACAAAGGAATCGATGGACGCCCAGTTTCTAGAGTTCCCCGTAACAATGCACCTGTACTGTTTTGAATGAATTGTTGGTTGGCGCGTGGGCGTGGTTAATATTCTACGTGCATTAGAACATTGTTCGCTTGCGATTGCTTACTTAATCCGGTCTTGATTAAAATCCACCGCAAAGAGTCGATGTAAATGTTAATAGGTCACAAACGAACATGCATTAATTAAATTTGTTCTTTTAATTACCGGTTTGTCTAATGTGAATATTTGTATTCAACAAATTTACCATTTCATCAGTATATCGTGTGTGCATATTGTGGAACATAACTTGAAGCAATTGATTACTGCGCAAGATGTTAATTCATTAATATTGTAATTACTTTGCATGTTTCTGTGTGGAGATGATTTGTTTGCTTTTATTTGAGAGGAAAACAGTAGTGAATTATGTGTCAACACGTTTACGGCATCCTCCTTATTCTAAAACAAAATAAAGAGAAATTAAGTCACGAATTTTGGGTACGTTGGGTTGAATTGTTATTTTGATGCAAGGATTAATGGAACGCTTGTCTACAGTAAAGACAGATGTGAAATAGTAATTACTGGAAATTTATAATTAAGAAATGGTAACTGCAATATAATTTACGTTGCAATCCCGGTAGGTCACTTATAATAGTACGAGTATAGACATTAAGGACGAGGCGACGTTAGCAGCCGATCCAAGAATTAGTAAATGAGTAGCTGTTACAAGTATTACCGGACGTGTATCGTGATGTATTTTATTTCATACTGTAAGTCCGTTCTGTATAATAATTATTTTATTGCAAAAATTAAAAAATCACATTACCTTTTTCTGTGGCAACGGTGGTTTCTATTGTATGTTTACATTGAATGTTTTTCACTTTAAAATGGACGCAAAAAACGAACAATTCGTGTTCGACTGTCGCCGATACAATAATATCGAAATTGTAAGTAAGTGAAAATCTGAGCCCACGAAGTCGGCAATGAGGGATGAAAAAGAAAGCCAAGGGTTTTCGCAGTGCAAGAAAGGGTATGGGATGAAACTAGTAAAGGAACATGTCATGTTGGCATATTTTTGGGTGCGTAATTTTTTTTTATTAAGATCTTTCTTTCTGGATAAATGTCATGGCTACATTAGTTACAGTCAAAAAAGGAACCAGTTGAGCATTATGCGCCAAACATTCCATATCAAAATCGATGTTCATTGTTCCAGAGATTGTAAACATGGTTATATGTATCGAACTTATTTAACAGCGTTTTTGAAAAAATGCAACGTTGGATACCAACCAGCACCGTCCAAAATCCTCACCGTGGGAGAAATAACTCGATTTTTAAAGAAAGCTCCTGACGAGCAATATCTATATTAATATATATTCAAGAATTGTTATTTTGTAAGTGGTTACTAAAAATTGCGGGGGATTGTTGGCGTAAGGAATTATATTCGTTAACTCTCGATGGCGTACAAGATACTGGAATGCGATTTCTCATACTAAAGACAATGTATTCTTCATCATAAATTAAGCGGAGGTAATCATTCACACCGTTCGAAAATTTTGCATGAAATTATGTTATTTGTTGGATACCGGCAAAGGGTCGAAATTCACAGTATTGGGACAATACCAAAAATGATTGCCGACTTGCAATTTCAGGTACAGATTTCTAGAAGATTTGCAGTGGCAAAAATGTTGTCTATTTATCTGTACGAGTGAGAAGTTTAAGGAAGAGGTGACGAAGGCGCCGAGTCCTAAAAATCGAAACGAGTACTGTTAAAAGCGTTCACGGGCGAATGTCGTTATTTATTTTATTTCATACGGTGAATAATTTAATTTTTAATATTTAAATTCGACATTTTTTCGGAAACGTCAACATGTGACATTAATGAGTTCCAGTTGTTCTATATATTGCTATGAATTAACCTTAAATTTTTATTTATTAGGAAAAACTCATAACTATATAATTTTTTTTTAAAGCTATCTTTTTGTTGAGGTTTGGTCAGGTTAAATAATACGACTGTATTCAGCGGACCAGATTCGCCAAAAAATCCGCTTGTTAATGGACGTTGCCGTCTTGGGTCAAAGTTCACCGGATTTAGCAGCGGACCCGATCCGACGGACCTAATCCGTTGTTCCCCACTAATTATACGGAGATTGAGCAGGTTCCACGAACCTTGTCTGGCAAAAGGTTCGCTCGTGTATGGCGGGCTATTGACAGTGCAGCCATCACGAAACTTATGTAGAACATCGGTACGTCGATCGTTGTATTCACCGCATCCGGGGAATACAACGTTTACGGTTACAAAGCCGATATATTTAATTGGCGCCACTTACTAAACGGATACATTTGAGTTGTACAAACTTCCAGCAGTCGTATGCAACATTGCTAGCATGGCCAGGAAATTAAAGAACGTGGTTCGCACTCAACTTTCTTATACTTAGATATATTTGTAACGCGCTTCCCTTGCGGACGGACGGACGGCGGGTGGGTTTTATTCGCGTTACTATAACGGGTCTCTGTGCCGAAATGTTTTTACGGACGTGTTCAAACAGCCGGCTCGGCCAGTGACCCTTTTTTTGTTCCTTGGTAGCTTGCAGTGGAGATTCCAGGTAAACGGCTACGTTTCTCGTGTTTCTGATTTAAAGACGACACTCTGGTTTATTGATTTTTATTTAGTAATAATAAATAACAAAATAATAACCGTGAAATAATAAGAAACTCTAAATAACCGAAACGAACACAATATTTATATTTACAACCGGATAACGAAGAAAATAAACAGCGGAAACTCTAAATAAACGGAAAATGAAATATTATTGCCGGCGCGAAATAATTATTTTCGGTCGTCGGTGCGGCTCGGACGTTGGGACGGGTGGTCCTTGCGCGCGACGGTCGCGTTCGGGGATCGGACTACGGGATTTGCAGCTACCCACCACTCCAATGTTGGTAGTGGCAGACAATGTGCTACGGGGTGGCGGATTAAGGGATGCAGCTACCCACCACTCCAATGTTGGTAGTGGCAGACAATGTGCTACGGGGTGGCGGATTAAGGGATGCAGCTACCCACCACTCCAATGTTGGTAGTGGCAGACAATGTGCTACGGGGTGGCGGATTAAGGGATGCAGCTACCCACCACTCCAATGTTGGTAGTGGCAGACAATATGCTACGGGGTAGTGGATTAAGAGATGCAGCTACCCACCACTCCAATGTTGGTAGTGGCAGACAATGTGCTACGGGGTGGTGGATTAAGGGATGGGATTTTACGGCTCGGATGCTCGGACGAAGTGACTGCTTCGGATGCAGCGGGCGAAGTGAGAGCTTCGGATGCCTCGGACGGAATGAATCGCACGGTGCGCCCGAACGCCTTATAAACAAAACGACCGCGGTGACGTCAGGCGTTTCGGTCACGTACGCCAGATTTGCTATTAATCGCACAGATTTCGCGTTAAATATTTTCAACGCGATCTCTGTACTTTGTAGATCAATAGCAAATCTGTAACGACTGTCGGTTCGTTACATATTTCCCGCAAACCTCCATAAATGCTTGAGACATTTGATAGCAATTATGACTGTGCCCTTCCATGCTATCTCGCCCGGGAATATTTATCGTACGTTGCTAGGACTACAAAGAATTTTTCAAGAAATGGCAGGTAGTCAGAATAAATTCAGATGTCTTCAAAATATGCATATCCGTTAAAATCTCGAGATCGAACATTTTCATGATTCCTATATTTCCTTATGCATAAAGCATTATAAAATATAGTAATTAACGTTACAAATCCGGGAACTACTATTTATCAGTACGAGTGAGAAGTTTAAGGAAGAGGTGGCGAAGGAGCCGAGTCCTAAAAATGGACACGAGTACTGTTAAAAGCGTTCACGGACGAATTACGTTATTTATTTTATTTCATACTGTGAGTAATAATTTAATTTTTAATATTTACATTCGACATTTTTTCGAAAACGTCAACATGTGACATTAATGAGTTTTTCTATAGTAACATTTTACTATGAATTAACCTTAAAATTTTATTTATTAAGAAATAACTCATAACTATATAAAATTTTTGTCAAAGCTATCTTTTTGTTCAGGTTTGGTCAGGTTAAATAAACGACGGTAGTCTTAAAATAAAATAATATATTTTCAAAATTAAATTCGACACTCTCCAATACAATATACAATACGTGTTGAAATGTTCACCGTCAACAAGTTCTCGGTGCTTGTTAAGAAAACAAAAATATTTTATACAAAATTTATTTGCACATACTAGGTATGGGTAAAAAACGCTCAGCGACTCAGATGCCTAAACCGGTCCGTCCTTATCAAGTTCCGCGTCAATATTTGTTTTATTGCTCATGCATGTTCTGATTTAAATAATTTGTTGTGAAAAATTCTATATTTGCTCAATAAGTCGCAAATAAAATTTATTGAAATAATTTGTTATTATTTCTTTATTTGCTCAACAAGTCGCAAATAAAATTTGTTGAAACAATTTGTTATTATTTTCTTTCTTTGCTCAACAAGTTGCAAACAAGATTTGTTGATACAATTTGTTATTATTTTTGTTTATTTGCTAAACAAGTCGCAAATAATTTTTTTGGGTACAATTTGTTATTATTTTGCGTTATTTGCTTAACAAGTGCAAATAAAATTTATTGACACAATTTGTTATACCTTTTTATATTTGCTTAATAAGTACAAATAAAATTCATTGACACAATTTGTTATACCCTTTTATATTTGCTTAACAAGTGCGAATAAATTCATTGACACACTAAGAAATAATATAATTAATTTAAATTTATATTTTTGCCAAACAAGTAAGTTGCAAAATATTCCATTTGCCGCTTATCTAGCCATTGGTTGCCCTTAATTCCGGCACCATTAATAAAATATTAGAAACTTTTAAATATTCTTACCAAACCTTCTGTACTCTTCTATCCTGGGCCGCTCGCTGTTCTCTGTTCTACCTTGGGCCGGTCGCTGTATAGAGCTCCACTGTAATTGCCGTTGCGCTGGGCTTTACAGCTCCGTCCATACCTTTTTCTCCCCACACGTATCTATATCCCTGCTCTTCGCTTAACAGGTGATCTTATCACCGATTTAAAAATAAAATTCTTTCTTATTTAAAACTAATAAATATTTTATTTGTAAATAATCAGTTAAACCCTGCGGTTGAGTAAGTACTTCATGTTGCTCCATGTTTTCTTAAAAATAAAATTTGTCAAAAAGGTTACCGGCTCTGATACCGTTATAGCTCATTTATCGGACTCAAAACGGAGCGGAAAAATTGAATTTACCGGACAGTATGAAATAAAAAATTAAACACTCCGGTGAGTTAGTGACACTTACAGGCACTGACATTGTTATAACTCGCCTACTCGACTAAGATATTTAATGTAATCGTATATCTGGGCAGTATGAAATATAATAAGCCTACTTTAAATTTAAATTGATTACACTACCTATTGTGGTCTTAAGTATACACACATTTTGACCTCCCATGGATTGATTATGACTACCTTCGAACTCAAGTATTTCGCTCTCTCTCTATTTCTCTCTTTCTGCCTCTTTCCGCTTTCTCTCTGGCTATGTGTGTGTGGGCACAACAACTTTTATTTGAAGAGTTCTTGCGAAAAATCTACCATTTACTTGAATATCTCAATTATCTAGTATGCTAAGCATATGCTTGAAGCTAATAACAGATACTTTGAAAAGTTGATGACATCTCCTCTTTCTCACCCGAAACTGTTTGTACAGACCTAGCCGACGAAGTTTCCGGGACAAAGATATTCTGAAAATAAACAACTTGCTAGGCTTATCAGTTGCTAGTTTGAGCAGAAGTAAGACATCACTGACACTGCTTTATCCAAGCATACCAAACATACAGGACATATTTTTGATTTCGGTTACATCAAAATTCTTACCAAAGAATGTAATTATAAAAAGCGCTTGGTTTTGGAGATGGTACACATCCAAAAATACACTAACGCTATAAACTTTAAAACTGACACTCTCAATTTAAGCAAAATTCATAATAAGTTATTTTATATTATTTGACCAATGTTGATACTAACTTTTTCACATAGCTTTTGTTTGAACATTAATCAAATTAGTAACTAATATTTAAAAGATCTGACTATTAATGAACTCATTGCTGAGCTGATCTTTAAGGTTGATGTGTGGTTCGTTTTTGGTGCATGTCTTTAGTTTTGTATGGTCATTTGTGATGGCTTTTTTAGGTAAACACTTTGGCAATAGATGTGTATGTGCATGTGCCGGTCAACACGCAGAATTTAGTCGCTGTGCATTTAACTGGACATTTTTATAGTGCAAACCTATTAAATTATTTCGAATGTAGTGTCGGTTGATGTAGAAAAGTGCCAGCCGTGTTAATTAGGAAACTGCGCTTAGAAAACTCTCTTATAAGAAGTGATAAATGCAATAATTTAAAATTTTCATATGCAAAGACACTGAACAAAAAAAACACGGCTGATAAGGCATGGCAGACGCGTTCGGAAATACGATACCCAGACTGGAGCAAAAATAGACGCAATTTTAAAATCCGTCACTGATAGCAGTTCGGACATTTCAATGTTAAAGAATAAATTTGGTGAACTACACAACGAAAATATTCAATTAAAAAATGATCTAAAGTAAAAATCGATAATATGGAAAATCAGAGTCGGCGTAATAACATAGTGTTCTATGGAATTGAAGAAACCGAAAATGAGACTTGGGACACAGCTGAAGACAAAGTATTAGAAGTGATGGATTCAATAATGCATATAAGTGTAGAGAAGAACGATATAGAGCGAGCGCATAGGCTCGGTAAAAGAGACAAGGAACACAACTTTCGTCCTATTATCGTAAAATTCTCAAATTGTAAAAAGAAAACCGATATCATGAAGAATGCAAGCAAGCTGAAAAATTCTGGGGTGTCAATCGCGGAAAACTACTCAACCAAGATTATGGAAGAAAGAAAAATGTTAAAACCGTTCCTCACCGAAGCAAAAAAACAAGGAAAGCTAGCTTTCCTACGCTATAACAAGCTTGCAATCGACAAGAAAACGTACACAATGGAGGACTTGGTTGATGAAAATGGGAATATGAATGCAGTGAAAACCACAGGCAGACATGAAATGTTTAAATATCAGTGACTATAGTCTAATTTCAATGTATTGTAGATCGCAATTTATCCATGGTGGCGTGGCAATTTGGGCAAAGGATGGGGATTTTACACAACTTTTATTTAATACGCCGGCCAAGGAAAAGGATTTTGAATACGTTTCCATAAGTAGTAAGAAACTTGAACATGTTATTGTCACTCTCTATAGATCTCCGTTGGGTAGTGTTGATGTGTTTTTGGAATTATCTTGGAGTCTGCTGTATGAAATTGACAAGTCCCAATTAAAAAATATTATAGTATGTGGCGATTTTAACATAGATTTTTCATTACAAAATAATTTAACAAACAGCTTAGAATCAGTCATCAAAATGTTCAACCTTAGTATAACTATAAAAGATCCTACACGCATTACGAACCATTCGGAGTCAACACTGGATAATATACTAACAAATATTAACTTTCCTTATCTCACCCATACCATTGAAACGGGCCTGTCGGATCATAGTGCACAAATAATCAAAGTTAGTGATTTTAATAGAGTCAATGATACTGCTCACTTTGAGAAAACGCGATGCTTGAATAAAAAGAATAGACTTAAATTTAGTGGCTTGTTATCTGCCACCGACTGGTCTAGCGTTTTTCTTGAAACAGGTACTAACCAAGCGCTAAATATTTTTTACGATAAATTTATGTCTTGTTTTGATCGTGCTTTTCCTTTAAAGACTACGTGGATTAAATGTAGCCCGCGCAAAGGATGGATCACGAAGGGCATACGGGTGTCATGTCAAAATAAACGCCAATTAATTTTAATGAAAAAATATAGTAGTGACCAATCCTTTATTAGATATGTCCAAAAATATTGTAAAATTCTAAAAGATGTTATCAAAATATCTAAACAAACTTATGTACAAACTCAAATTTTACATTCAACTAATAAGATAAAAACAACTTGGCAGATAGTAAATTGTGAACTAAATAGAAAGAACTATCAAAACTTTACTAATATGCAAATAAAAAATAATGGTACAATGATTACTGATCAACAGGTGGCAGCTGATATATTCAAAACTTATTTTGTATACGTGGCACAAAATTTAGCAAGCAATGCTCCAACTGATAGCACTGCCATAGAATATTTGAGGAGTGTAGTTTTTGATAACTCTGGATCATTTTTCTTTCAGCCAATAGTTGAGGAAGACATTGCAAACATAATAAAAAATATGAAAACTAAAACTCCTCCGGCTTTGATAAGGTCCCAATAACTGTGGTAAAAGATAACATAGAAATACTGAAACACCCTCTGGCTTATATTTTTAACTTATCGCTTTCTACAGGAATATATCCACAAAAATTTAAATTATCAATTGTTAGACCTGTACTTAAAAAAGGGGACAAGAGCCTCGTTGCAAATTATAGACCGATATCACTGTTGCCAACTATCTCAAAGATTCTAGAAACAATTGTTAAAGATCAGGTGCACTATAAAATTTTATCACGATCGCAGTTTGGGTTCCAAAAGGGGTGCAGTACACAAGATGCAATTTTTCATCTTATTAACGAAATTAATCATGCCCTAGAGCGCAAGGCATGTGCTTGGATTATTTTGTGATCTCTCTAAAGCATTTGATTGCGTTGACCATGTTATTATGTTACAAAAATTATTCTATTATGCGATAAGAGGTGTTGCTGGTTTCTATCGTACTTGGATCGTAAAATAATTGTCGAATTGCAGAATATGGAGTTAAATATTAAATCTACAGTGCAATCGGAACCGGGCTCAATCACGTGTGGGGTTCCGCAAGAATCCGTGCTGGGACCAATACTTTTTTTAATTTATGTAAATGACTTGGCGTTTAATTTTCCAAATATACACTTTTCACAATTTGCAGATGACACTAGTCTGATTATTACAAGTAAAACCCGGGACGATCTAATATACGAGGCAACAATGATAGCTGAGAATATATCAAAGTGGTTTCAAGCAAATAAACTAGTATTTAATAAGGATAAGATAGCAACAATGATTTTCCACTCTGTCTATAAGAATTTGGAAAACGTAACTGTTCCTATAAGTGATGGCGGCTATATTGAACCGGCGGAATCGGTTTGTTTTCTAGGTGTTTATCTTGACAAACATCTGGACTGGAGTCAGCACATATATTCATTAAATAAAAAATTATGTAGTGCAACTTACGCTATACACGCAGTCAGAAAGCACATTGGTTTCGAGGCGTCGGTATCGGTTTACTTTGCTTATTTTGCTATACGGAATTGAATTTTTTGGTAATTCACATAACATTAATAGCACGTTAATTGTCCAAAAAACGGGCCATTCGATTTATTTGCAATTTGAAACAGACTGATTCATGCAGACCATATTTCAAACAACTGAAAATTTTAACCGTAATAAATCTATATATAAGTTATCACTGTTCATTTTTAGTTACAATAAGAAATATATTATACCCACTTCTTCACAATTTCACTCATATAAGACAAGGTTTAACGATACATTCCTGTTGCCGCACTTCAATGCACAAATGAACAGAAACGGTCCTCTCTATACTGGAACAAAAATTTATAATAATTTACCAGACGAAATTAAACGCATAAACACACTCGACGGTTTTAAGAGACAATTAAAACTGTTCTTATTAACAAACGTGTTCTACCACCTGAACGAATATTTCGAATAAATGATACCATTCTCTCTATAGATCAGCTTGTGTTTAACCAAAGATGTGCACTAGCAAATACATACATTTAAATTGTGCCATTTATTAATTTATTTAAATTAATCAGTTTCCCCATGCCTTGCTAAGGCTTCGTTGCAGTATAGTCATCTAAATTTTATTTCATATTGTTAGTTATGTAGTAATATTAATAGTTATAGATTAATGCTGTCTATCTATCTATCTATACATATAAACTTGGGTTTTACACATTGTCTTTTTACAGCAGCCCTACGTTTGACTCGATTATTGGTTACATTAATTTAAGTTTTGATTTGTATTTTTTAAGAGGTCTGACCCATGTTGAATTCATCTTAAATCACTTTTAGAGATTTGCTTTTTTATTAAATTTTAAATTTTAAATTAGAAGACCTACCCGAGTATGGCAAATGTGACTTTTGCCGAAACGTTAGAATAACGTTAGAATAACCCAATGCAAATACGCGGTTCATTACCCAAGAACCTGGAAAAACAGATTTTACCCTAGTGAATCTACGAACCAACATACACATATATATGTGTGCGACAGTACGTATGGTCTCGCGGCTGATATACGTTTAACGACCAGATGCAAAAAAGACGTGCTCTCGGACGCTGTGGACGTCAACAGCCAGTTTCACACGCTACATACAAATTTAAAAACACCGGAACGCAATCACGATTGTCCAATTTTGTAATTGCGTGTTTTGTGATTGTTACACCAATTACCAACTTCTATTCAATCTTCGCGCACTTGTGTGGAAATGCATCTAACGGGTAAACGCAGTATACCTGTGTTTCTTGGTTCTCGGTTTGCGAACCGTGTTGTAGAAATGTTCCCTGAAAGTTCACTTCGATGTTTCGGCAGAGTGCCATGTGCCATATTCAGGTAGCTCTTCCAGGTTTCACTAGTTTTGAATAATTGACGTTTCTAGTTACTCGGTGGTTTTTATGTTCCGGTCTATCGTTGGTGTTGGCTGCGCTCGACTGCTTATTGCTATTGTATTACTACGTGTATTGGGTAAGATATTCCAGCACACGTGCAAAATAGTAAAATAGTAATCAGTGGCCTCAATAAAAAAAAAACGTAGGTTGATGCCGAAAATTTACTAAACTGAACTCAAAATGAGCTCTAGTTCATAATAAAATCGATAGCGGCGCACCAATTTTAGCTGGTCCGTCCAATCGAAATGAATAATATTTAATATTAATCATAATTAACATTATTATTATTTATAACAATAATATAATAATTTTTAACTCAACAATAATCTATTTAGTTAACAACACCTTAAATATTTAATTAAATAATGCAATAGTATAACTTAAGGTCAAACAAATCTTATTTACGAAAATGAAACAATTAGACAATTAAATAATATTTAATTGTTTAATTATACTATTATACTATTAACCAAAATTAAACCAATCAAAGAATTCAAAATTACATTAGAATACTGCATACAACCGATTAAAACAACAATTACATTTAAGCCGTCTCATTATGCGTTAATTTGAAAATAAATCAATTTTAAGTCGTGCGTTTTAGAAGTCATTAATATATTCTTCCCGGCTATAATTATCCAATTGAAACATCTGATCCCTAGATAACAACCCCTTGCTAATTAGAAACGGTGAACGAAAGTGAAATAATTCGCGATTTTGTTCTCGTCTTATTTCGGCAATTAAAAGGCGGGAGTGTAAGTAATAGTTAATAGACTTTCGAAGTAAGTAGTTTAATTGAAATTCGTAGGAATGAAGGAAATGGATTTTCTTGCAATCATGTACACTTGAACGTATTTTATTTTTCTCTGGTTACGACAGAAATATTATTTTCTGCACTCAACGTTAAAGTACGTACTTTTCCCACATTGAAAATTGTCGATTACAGTAAAATGTAATCTAAAGAGATTTTTTAACAATTTTTAGCTTCTTGATATGTTGAACTGATACCGAAGTTAATATTACGTAAAAAATAATAGCATTTGAATAGAAAAAATATTTATAATGTAGAATTAAACATCGGTGAGTAATTGAGAAAATAAATATTTCCGGATGATTTTGATTACCAAAAAGGACAATTTTAGGCTGGTAGCTAGGCATCCAGCTTTTTGAAAATAATATTTGTTTGATTTTTATATATTTTTTCAAATTTAAAAATATCAGAAATTCAAACAATCAATATTTTACATTAAAATCATAAATTTAAGTATATTTTTAATTTTTGTATATTTTTATAGTTGGGTTGGGCACCTAATTTGAGAAAAATTTGTCTCACTTCGTGTGTCATTTCTCACAAAATCTCAATTCTACATCAATACGTTGCAATTAATAATAATAAAAAAATATATATTACATGCGCATTGATGTGCTGGCTTCGATGAGAAATTTAATTTAGCAAAAGGTCCCTGGAAACCCAAATATCATTAACGTTTGTCACCAACGCGATACAAAGTTAATAATGTACGTCTGCATTATTTATCTATGGTGTAATACATAAGTGAGTTAATTAATGAAAACCCTTCCCTTATGGTCAACAATTTAATAAATGAACACCCCGGCGTGTCGAAGAAAATTAAATTTAAAATCTCGAGCATCCAACTCACGCGGCGATGCGAATTCATAAATTCGCATCGCGATAACGTTCAGGCAAATATTTGCGGAGACGTGAGAATCGGCAGCTTTCAAAACTCATTCGCAGCATCCTCCTGCTATGCGACCTCAAGTGGCAGTTGTGATTTGATGTTGTTGGTCAAACACTCACTTCGAGTGGTCGAGTAATTCGAAATTGTTTGTAAATCCATGTGATAAGCAGTTATTAGTTGATAACACCTGCAAAAATATGTTTGATTATTTCATACTATATATTGAGATAATTAAAAACATATTCATGACGCTAACTATAATTTGTTGTTTCCAAAATATCAATTATTCGAAAATGGTTACATAGCTACCATTGTGTTATGCAAAAGTAATGTAGATAGGAACGTTAACAACGAACTCGAATTATCTTTAATTTAGAAAGATTTATAAGTATTTATTGTATTGTTTGTGTGTAACCGAATTGTTTTATAGAAAGTAAATATTTAAAGATCGTATTGCAACGCAAATCAATCTTATAAGAAATAAAACCAAACAAATGCAAATGCAAATGAAAATAAAGTAGAAACAATGTTAAATAATTTAAAAAATAATGCAAAAACCACTAACCTAGTTATTTTTGCCTGATAACCGCTCGATCGAAAAATACGAGACGAAAAGCAATGGAACAAGTATGTGTCCTGATATGTGTATGCAGTTATTGCTTAGCATGACATCGTATTGAATAACGCAGTTATTGTAGCATTTTATCTCCTTATATGATTTAAGGTCATCATGATATATCAAGCACACCGATGAAGTACAATTCGCATCATTTGCAAATATTAATACAATACAATACATGACCAAGAATGGAAGTTTGAGGTTCTCCACTGATAGTCGCGTATCGTAATATTTAAAGTTTCGATTGGTACAAAATTCTTTCTATGCCTTCGATACGACTTGAAGCTGGCCAATCTGGCCAAGAATCACTGGGTGATGAACCTATTCAAATGCCGTCGAGAAGACTGTACAGTCCCAGTTCAACTTGGCTTCATAAAGTAATATTGTCGGGTTGGCAACTTATTCTGAACAAAATAGTATTGATCGGCGTTAATTAACAAATTCGTTTTATTACCGCATTTAAAATCGAGTGATCTCGACATATTTTCCAACGGTCAGGAAATATTAGATTCTTTAGTATTAAGTTACATATATTCAATACTGGCAACTTCAAAACATAAATGGAATCCGTTACAAGGAACACAGGAATTGAATCATAGCTCAGATAAAATTCACTGCTTCTAAGAAATCATATCATAATTACTATTAACTAATATATCATAGAAATTGCCAATTTTGCATTCGATGTTGACGTCACATTCGAGTTTAAAAATTGATTAAAATATTTCGGAAAATCGGTTGAAATATCCTCAGGTGGGTCAATTATTTCTTTCTGTGATCTTTGACATCGGAATACAAGTAATAGTTTTCCTCTTATTAATAAAGGAAAAAAAGTTTTTCCGATCATTATTCCGATCATTATTAATGTTCCGAGTTTATTACTTGCCCAAGTCTCCGTTAAAAAGAACATGCAAATGTCATCAAATAGCAGAACGTTATTAAAAAGTTCAGTTAAGTTAAGACGAGGCCACAGGTTTTGGTAATAGTAACTAATTCTGAATGCTGGATTATGTTGCGTTAGTTTCACGTAATGCCGTTAATATGTTGATCTGACTATCAATTTCTTTAGTACAGCTTTTTATCACTCAACGTAGTTGACTTAATAAAAGAGATTTTTGCAGATATGAAATTACATACCTTATCACTGATTTTATAAACTTGTTATAGATCTTGGAACAACTCAAAGCCTTTGTAACAAACTCCACAATAATAATCCTATCATCTTAATTGTTAGAGCCGATAAAGGCTATGTCACTGCAGCCATCAATAAAGATAACAAGATCAATGAGTTACTGCAGGAACCGCTCACTTATAAACCCATCACAAAGGTCACCATATAATCTATTGAAAAAAGTAACAATGACTTAGTACCTTCAGTTAAACATGAATACCGGGCCATACGGTTGGTCAGTAGCACCTGTCGACGCTGCGCAACGAAACAACCTTGTAAACGAAGCAATTATGTAGCGATGTTAATAAATACATACATCACAAACTACTCACAAGTATCGTTTCCTGCATGCCTTAACCAGTAATATTTCATAACGATCCTGCCAACCCAACCTACGTAGAATCTTCTGGAGCTAAAGTAACATTAAGATGGGCTACAACCAAAGCAAGGAAGAACAAGAAGTCATCATCACTCTGGCATGAAACAGTGGCGGCCTAGAATGGAGAGACTATCACCTTAGGGGAAGTAGGAATTGGGTTCTGCTATGCTGCTCTACTGATGCTGCTGGGATTAGCGGTAGCCATCTACTCCATCCAGCGCAGATGCAAGAGGAGCTTGGTCGTCCAGATCCGGAAGGAGGTCAGAAAGAGCCACAAGGTTCTGGCAATCACCAGCAATCGAGAACAAAAATATCTACCTGAGCTGGACGACTACAAGACCCTCGCAGAAGAAATTAAGGTATTCAAATCTAACAGACTAAAAGGTAATAAAGAACGCGGTAGAGACGAGGCCGCGACGCATAAACATTTAGAGACAATCGGAAAATTCGAAAGACAGTTCCCACTGCTAAAATTAAGAACCCGCAGTAACGTTGAGGAAACAAAATTTCATCCTGAAATTGACACATTAATTATTGTGATACAAACCGCGATTATCGAACTGCGTGATAGTCTCAGCGACAGGCTGCAGAGCGAGATGGGTGTATCTTTCAACCTGCGAACTGCCCTGTATGGACAGTAGCGAGGATACAACGAAAAAATTAATTGATTCGATTGAGTTGTACGCGGAGATGCTCAGTGCAGACGATCATAAAAAATTATATTATACATTTTAAAAAGACGCATTTCGGAAAACGCAAGTCAGGTTGAGGAAAAGTTATGAAACGGTTCAGTACTTTCGAGCCAGCTCCGTCAGTTGCAAAGCAAGGTATTTAAGGATTATTCGCAACTCGTGGTTCTTTATTCCATTGCTAAATGAATTTATGGCAATTCGTTCGTTAACCGGTTTGGATCTCTCAGATTATCATTGTCACCTGCTTGAGCTGGCGTCAAATTAGCTATAATTTGTTCGATTTTTCTCTCAAATTCGTCTACTGTTTTAAAGTCTTGTTTCAACTTGTGGAGCTGGCTCGAAAGTATCGTTGCTGATTTTCGCGCTATAACTACCGCAAAGACGTGGAATTCAATAAGCCAGCGACACGATTCCATTACAAGAACCACAGAAATAGCAGATTTTCTACAAGGTCCAACAAATCAAGAAGTGCGTATCATGGACATGGTGGTCGAAATTTCAGTCACGGAGGAAATTTTCGGTCCTGCTCTGGAACCAACTGCAATCACCACCCGAACGGAGGTTCGCCACGAGGAGTGAACACCGGGGCATAGAGAAGTACGAGAGGAGAACAGGCGTTCTGTACACGAACGCAAGAAACAGAAAACATCGATTAAAGAGGCTGACGTAATATAATTTTCAATAGATACGGGAGCATCAATAAGTCTAATTTTCGAAAATGTTGCAACCAATGAAGTATAGCCAACGATAGCATAACTATAAATGGTAATGGTGGAGCAACTACGTCACTAGGATCAGTAAATTTGGCGTTAAACGTAGGCATCATGAATATACGCCACAAATTTCTAGTAATGAAGCATTTCGGAGCAGGAGTAAACAGGATTATAGGATCAGATTTCTTTACAAAATACGATGATAACTATCGATTTCGGGAAATTCTTATTTTCATTTTAAAATAAATCGCATAAAATCACGACACAAGTAGAATCCTCATTTGACACTCTTACAACAATTCCACCACGGTGCGAAATTATAAAACATTTCAATATCATCATTTCAATTCATATAGCCCTTTTCAACACAAATTAAACGCTATACAAGTTTCCCATACATACATCAACTATCGCCGTCCATCAAAAATGTTCCATGGTAATAGTATTGTGGTCGCGGACAAGATTGCTAAACCTGTTGGCAAATTATTTTCTGTTACTAAGGACAAAACCACAATTCTTGTACAAAGTATTGCCATATACCAAATTCCTTGCGATGAATGTATCTAAGTGTATGTAGACCAAACCATTCAACGTCTTAAACTACTTAAACTGAAACCAAAATAGTGTACCCTCGCGATTCATTCCACCGACAATGGCTATCACATGATTACAACGAAACCAAAATCTTAAAACTCGCCACATGTGATGAATTAAAAAAAAAGATAAAGACAGTTTGAGCACCTACACAGGACAAAATTTAAATTTAACTTAATGTGAGTTTTGCCCTTGGTACTATTGTTTTTGAATAGGATGCGATCTCTTCGACAACTCTTTTCTTTTACCATAATTCTAAAGTCATGTTTCCTGATTCCCCCTCTATTACGTTTCTACCATTTGCGATCGGTATGATAAAGACCCCCTTTTTTAATTTTGCCTCACTAATTGCTCACCGGAAAACAACAGCGGCAAGGAGCAGTCAAAGTTGGTGAGGTCCGTAAAGTCCGGGGTATGAACTACTATAAAATAGCAGCAGGGGTTGACAATGTAAAACCACAAGACATAAATGATTTTATTGAGTGGTTTGATCGTCCGATTGTGAAAATCATAAACACCTAAGATTGGGTCGGGTGCCCGAAAATATGAAAAAGGCCGACATACAGCCAATTTATAAACAAGGGAAGCTAGTAATACTAATTATATAGGCCAAATATCTATTTATTTATTACCAGCAATTGAAAAAATAATGGCAAGGTATGTGTCGGAAAAAATTTGGTCCTATCTGGAGAAAGAGAAAATAGTGGACGTAAATCAGCACGATTACCAAAAACGGAAGGGCATGATTACTCTTTTGGATAGATTTGCTCATACAGTTAATACTAAACGAAATGAATGGAAGCATATCATATGTGTGTTGGGGATCTTTCCAAGGCTTTGGATATGATTGGCCACAGAAAGTTTTTGAAGGGTTTGAACATATCTGGGGTGAGAGAACACATATATAAGTGGTATGAAGACTACCTGAGTGACAGGACTTTTTCAGTTAAGGTAGGATTGACATTAGGGAAGGAGGGGCATGTGCATAGCACCGTCCTGCAGGGTAGTATCTTGGGTCCAATGTTATTTTTACTGAATATAAATGACGTTGGAAAATGCTTCAATTACTGTTTTTATTGGTATGTCTGGTGATTTCATTATTGTATCCACTCATAAAGATTTTGATGCTGCGGTTGCTAATTTGCAATATGAATTCATGTTCAAGTTCCAGCTATGGGCCCATGATGTGTCGCCTCCAAAACTATCAGACAACAGAATGGAAGTTGTATACCATTCCACTGAATGTCTCCACGACAAAACGGTAGAAATTGTGGTTGCATTATAACAATTGAAGAGGTAACGACACATAAGTACCTAGGTCTCACAATTGATAAACACTTTCAATTGAATTATCATGTTAATACCTTGATGAAGGCACTAAGTTTGCCAGCAGGAAGGTTCTATTACTTGCGAGATCTAATTCCTGCCGAATTACTAAAGATTATTTATCACGCACTAAGAGGAATCAATTATGGGTTATGCGATATCAGTTTGGGGTAGTGCTTCAAAATATTTGGTGGACCGAGTACAAGCACAGCAAGATAGGATATTCAAACATATGGTGCCTGCGGCAGTAAGGATTGATGACATATATTCAACTTTGAATCTGTTAAATGTCAGAAATTTGATATAAATTGCCATAAAAAACTTCCATTGAAATGAATTTAAGATTGATATAGATCACTCTTATATCACAAGGGCGAAATATGGCGGTGAGTTCAAGGAACCGGGATTTTGAAATAAATATGTGTGCAGAACAATGTCGATGGTGATACCAAATATTTTCAATAAAATTCCTAATGAAATCAGACACGTGTATAAGATGAATACGGTTAAGACTCAGTTAAGACGTTGGCTGATCACTAATGAAAGTTTATTAATAACTTGGATAACGAATCATTTTTGTCAATGATAAACTCTGGCTTCGAGGTGTTAAATTGTTTTTTATTTTTGCTTTAATTGAGAATGTGTTCTTTTGTTTTTTTGGTATTTTTTGGTTTTCTAACTTCATTCGTTTAAGTTTATTGTATGTTATATGTTTAAGTTGTTTATTCTGTTATGTTGTAGAATTAAAATAATAATAATAAAAAAATAATAATAGGGGTTAGTCTTCTTAATTGGTGGCTTTGCAGCCCAAGGGGGTATGAAGTGACTCATTGGAAGGAGTGAAGGAGGAGATGGGGCAAAAATTAAAATTAAAAAAAGTAGTACAAAAATTAGGAAATAAATACGATTGGAAACTTGTAAATTATTTGAAAATTGAAAAATCAAGAACGAGTTTTAAAAATCTGGTCATTTTGCGACGTATCCATCTACATTGCATTTCATTCATACCAATTTCAAATAAACTTCTACTTACGAATCATCTGTCATAAAGCTGAGTTTTCGAGTCGGGGAAAATATATCAGCAACATTAATAGTCCTTGAATAAATTCGATTGCCGTACTAACATGTTTTCATTTCCAATTCCGCACACTTCTACGTATTTTGTATTATTTATTGATGCGCATGTAAAATATTGATTCTATCATGAAAAAAGCACGGTCGATTAAAGCTCTTAAATGTCAACAGAGATTACTTGAGTTGTTCATGATGGTGGAGTTCGCGTCGTATGTGGGCTCTGCAACTAGCAAAAAAATGCAGTTAGTTCAAAATAATTGCAGTGGTGAAATGTATGGTGCGAGAAGAGAGCACAAATTTATTGAAACGATTATACCACCCAGCCGGATTTTTCATAGCTTCACTGTTTTCACAAGACCAAATACACCACCATATTTGTATGCATGTTAACTTTAGAACCGATATGGATAGTGTGAATATGCGCAGCAAGGTTAGCTTACACCACCACTACGTAAACTTATGATGATTGAAAGATGCCTCGTGTACATATAACTTATTAATGATATTAGTGAGTACTATAACGGTGTTTCGCGCTTCTACAAACACTTATCTGTTCGGAGCTTTGAACGTAATATTCCCAACTATTTATTTTCTATTCAAATTAATCAATTAATCAAAGTTACTTTGCTGATGATGGTAATTTCGAATTTTGAACTTTCAATATTATGTTTTTTGTTTGTGTGTAATTAATTAGTAATAGATTTAAATCAATTTAATTATTCTGCCATGTTCTTCATTCATGATGACATGTGATAATTGTAATAGATTTAGGTTATCCATCAACTGACTTATTTCCAAATTTGCATTTAATTTGCTTATTGTTTATTGCACATTTATTTATTTCATTTCTATGTAGAATATGCTGGTACACGAACAACTTGCTAACATCCTCTTGGCCAACGATATCCACTGCATATGGACTTTACGAGCTAACAACAACCTCCAGTTCATTTAAAATATTGACCTTTTTGAGTTATATATGGAATAAACGGCATGTTTAAATATTAGTAGACTATAATTGACAATCTCGATTGGTCGTTCCGACCAAAATTTCCAAAGATAGCTCTGCAGAAACTTTTACGAAGGTATATAAAATTGGCCATCAAGGTATTATTAGGTACTTCAGCTCTCAATTGTCACTTCATTTACACAATTCTAGAACAGAGCAGTATATCAATAACTGATTTTCGATTGTTTCTTATCTAAGGGTTACTGAAATTTGAAGAGAAACCAGACGTTGCAGTTCCTCGTATATCAAGGAGTCAAAATAACCCATGAAGTCGCCAATCTGCGAAGCTCAAGAGAATCGAAAATATAGGAATATTAGGTTTATTAACATTTATACATTACTAAGAAGCCCATGAGCGTTCTGAATAAGAAGATTCTTTGGTGCCTTGTGATGTACAGCCTGACAAAATATGAATTAAGGTTACAAACCTAAGAGAACGTACTTTTATTTCGGAATAAACAGCCTTAAAAAACATTTTTCCCTATAAACATTTCACTATTAAATATGAGATTAAATGTATTATGAAAAGATAAGACAAAAAATCAGCCTCCAGCTTTTGAGATGTTAACAATTCTTTTCTATCAATTCTAAAATTCATGTAGCATTTTTGTACCTTGGATAAAAATAAACGAACAGGTCATCAATGTGGAGATGTAATTATTTTCTAGACGTCCGTTATGTACACCTGTAACTTGTCGGATGTCCCAAGGAAAAACGCAGTATATGCTTGGTTCACAATTTGAGTACACGGGAAAGTAAATTAATTTCTTTAGCGCGTCTATTACGTGAACTCTTTAGAAGTTAATAACAAAACTATGTTACCTTAATTTTTTAAAAGCGGTTCGATGGATTTTAATGAAATAACGTTTTTGTTCCTGAAATGCAGATACTGGGTTTTGCTATCGAAAAATTTAATTGTGGGTAAAACACAGTAAATTTTATACTGTGTTTTCCCGTCAGAGTGTGTAACGGTAACGGTACACACTCACGCCCTGCGTGCTAATATTACTATTAACAGATAATGTAATATGTTTAATGATAAATCCGCTGAATATGAAACATACATTTCAAGAAACTTTTATTTCAAAGAATATATCCAGTACGCAAAATTATTGCGTAATAAAAACAAATCATTCAATAGTACTATTTATACGAGTATGTCAGTATTCAAGTCAGCTGATTTCATAGATTCCAGCAATTCGCGCCAGAATCTGTGGTAGTTCTCATTCCGAATTCTCGTCACAAGTACTTTCACGATTTCCTCCTTCTTTGCGGATTTAATTCTACGTTATTGTTTCTTCTCATCTGGGAGGGGCTGGGCAGGCCTGAACTTCTTTTGTAGAAATGAAATTTGTTAAGTCGCCAGATCCTTTCACAAACTTTGCCTCAACGATGTCATGTAAAATTACCGATTCGTCAGTCTCTGTAGGTGTATCAGCTGCTGCTGATGCAGTCTTTGTAGAATCAGGACCCGTGAAAGTTTCCAGCATCGTTTTCACTTCGGCTACGCCTTGTGGCGTTTTGTTTATGTTTGGAGTTTGGAGTTTTCTTTTTCAGTTGTCTTTTACTCTGCCACTGTGTGAAAACTAACTCATTTTCTATGACCAACGCCTGTTTTATTGCTTTTTGGAAGACCGTAACCAGATGATCGAAACTTTCGATGTTCCTGGCAGCCTTCATCGTCTTCTCTTTGTGCCCGTGGCGGGAGGCAGCCGATATATGAGTATGGCATTTATACAGATATAGCAGAATCACCTCTTGGGGACCAGCATTCTGATTTACAATGTAAGGCTCGTGTATATTATCCAATTTTTATTTTGGGCTGAATTGTCGGCCCAAAACGTAAAACGATCAGCGTTGCGTCCTTGCAGGGCCCCATGCCAGAGCGCACAATCATTTTTTGTAAATCCGCAGAGTAAACCATTTCGGTGTCACACTGCTCTCTTGTCTTGTTAATATTGTACAGAGATTTCTCTTTCGCGGCTTTAGTATCGTGTTCCTCCTTTCTCGCGAATAGGTCTTTATCAACCGGCTCCGCATTCTTGATGGCATATTGGTACAAAAGACAGTCCGAACACCGATCTCCCTTGGGCATCTTGAGAGAAATGTTCATACTATTCAATATTCTGTAGGTTTCTTCTTCGCAGAATTTAATGTTTCGTTATAAAATCTTTGAACATTATGTAAACTGTTAGGTCCCGAGATATATACAGGCAATTAGGTGTGTTATGCCGCCTATAGTGACTTATGGATGGGTTGAAAATGAATTATGTGCTTTGATAATCTCTGTGTCGAATTCATTAGCTGGCTGTGTCCTTCCACTATTCTCTCCTATAGCTCCAACAGTGGTTGTTTTCTTAATCGCTAAAAGCTCAGTAAAGACAGAGACGTTGGAGTAGCCTAGTGTGTTCAAAAATAAGGTTTTGCAGACCTTGACTTGTTTATCTTGGGATGCGATGGGTAAAAAATACTCCCTCGTTTCGTTCTTCCTGTAGCTAGGGGTTTGATCTTCATCCCCTTGAGGCATAGATTTCTACCACGGTATACTAAAGTCTTACTACTACTACTACTATATCAACAGAATAATCACCATACTATTCATCAACGTTGCCACGTCTACATAACGCAATTCATAAGAAGGCGATACACCTCATTATATTAATTCATTTCTCGACAATTATTCAGTCGATTCACTTGAAACTTAGCATAATCAATCGTTTGTTTCTAAATCTTGACGATATATTATTATCAGAATTGGTGGCCATTTGGTTCCATTCGTTTTGCAAGCATTAATTGTTGCAGAAGCTGTTTTCCCATAAGCGGCCGCGTTTTTCATTCATTCAAAACTGAACTAAATTATTCAATAAAAAATTCTGTAATAATTTATTTTTCTATCAAGAACTATCATCCTCAAATTTCCATTCAGTAATACCTTAAAACAATGCCTTCAACATATTAAAGGAAGTCAGGGTCTCGTAAATGAAGGATTGTCCAAGCAATGAAAATTTTCCAAAGGTGGTGCGTCAACTGGATTGTTTGAAACGAGACCAAATTATTTTCTCGACACGTTTATCAACGAATATAAAATTACATTACGATATCAAGATGTCGAGGACCACGGTAGATGAATTCAATGGCAATTTAGAAATCAGTCCAGCGGGCGTTCCTTCAAGTTACGATGAAACAAATACGGTACAAGACAAGAGATTAATCCGTCGACGGAGAATCAAATATTCCGAACATATTACTGGCACAATTATACACATCTGGAGGTAAATTACTACCTATGGTGTATAAGTCGAAATACTTTATATACACGAACAGGGTCTATGATTAATATCTGGTGGTTTGATTGGTTTGAAACCAAGACAGCCCAGAGGGTTGCGTGAGTGGACTGGAAAGAACGTAATCGAAAAGCATTATCCAAATCACCGTTTCCAGCACTAAAGACTGAAAAATGTTCTTACTTAGATTGGAGTCAACCTATAAAAATACTACCATATGTCAATAAAAAGCACAACGCACTACGCAGAGACATGATCTAAACCATTTTCTCAAACTTAAAGATAACTAGAGAAGTTCAGCCATTAAAACGAAGAAGAATCTGGTATCTGCATGTTAATCTCTAACAAATACAGTACATGCATATTTTACACAAAATGAGCTATGGTAATTTTTGCATATACTGGGTTGTTCCTTGCGTGTTTTCAATGGCAAAAACACAATTTATAGCTGGACGCCTGAAATCATATCTGCAACTACGAATCTTGAAGAAGGGGTGAAACACAGAATATACATATTAAAAAAATCGGTAGGAAAAACCCAGTATATACATTGCCCAATCGCAGCCGATTCTTGAGTCACCTGATATTGCACATACTGTGTTTTGCTACTTTTGTTATTGCAAATATTTCGGAAAACACGTGTTGGTGCGCTAAGACAACTTTCTTCTTCTTTTATGAAATAAATTATTTAATCTTCAGTTTGGTCAAACCTTCATAAAATAATAGCTAATTTTTCACAAAATAGCTATATTATGGATTCGTATGGCAGGAGATGTGTAATGCGCGGTAAGTTAATTGTACTTTTTTTCACCTAGAATTATCGTATCGAAGCTTTAATTGTAACATTTCAATTATACTGGTGCAGATAATGATGCCAGTTTCTTCGAATACTTCCACCAACTTACTCCTTTGTACTCTTTTATATTTAATTCAATTCACTTTCTCCAATCGTATCATGCATGATTCATTTTGTGATCTTCAGTTTTCTCAAAATTGTAGACACAATTTCACAACATTGTACAGCATTGTGAGTATCTTCAGACAAATATTTAGATCCAGAACAGGTTTGAATGGCTTTGGTCAGATTTATTGTCGAAAGGTGACAGCCATTTATGCAGATCATACAACACTGCTCTTAGTAGAATAAAATACAATCTCAAAGCGTTGTAGGAAAATTGGTTAGACCCTGGACTGCAGATGCTGCTACGGGAATGGGCTTTACTGGTTTGATATACGTTCAATAAGTCTTGGGTCTGCATTTTACGGCAATTTGCAAAATATTGCAGTTTCCCCCAAGGCCAGTTTCTAAATGCAAGAAAGCAACACGAGGTTTTATTCTTCAGAATTATCTTCCGTGACTGGGATCGCTGGTTCCGTTAATAGTCCACAATTAGATTTATACGTGACACCTTTAGTGTTTTCCCCCCTACCACGATGTGCTGTACGAAGTTGTTGCAACGTATTTCGCGTTTTCTTACAGGTAGGAGCGTGATATCGCACTCGATTTCAGTTCACTATTACCTCCTGCACTTTTGACTTATGTCGCCAATATATTCCTGAAGACAACGTTAGGTTTGGTTTTTCGCAACCACACATGCAAAACGATAACCCGCGGAGGAAGTGAAGCCAACGCATCTCAATTTCTGTACCTAAAACTTTAAACTTTCATTGCTATTACTTGAAGCACCAGGCGAAAACTTTGGGCATTATTTGACAATTTATAAAACATATCTTTCAAGTTCTCAAATAACCTTCGATAGTGCAAACCTCCTCGGAAAATTGTGCGGTTAATTTTCATTATCTTGAATATAAACACACCATTCTCCGCACTGTACATGGTCCTTAAAGCCATGGTGAACCGAATTGCAGCTACCATCTACTGTTCCCTTTGTTTTGTGCCAAGGCATATGTGAAGCATCTATGGAGATAGAATTGTAGAAAAATGTTTCCTACAATCATGGTCCCGAGCGTTTTATTGTTGTCAAATTTCTTACATTTAGGATTATGTGGAATAGTCCAAAACTAAACGAGGCATGGTGCAATAGCAGCACCATATCCATTCGGCCTGTTCCTTTCTTGCTCCAGCCCATATTGCATCATTAAAAGCCGTTGAATTAATAGAATTCACATCAGAGGTATCTTCGACGGTTGATGAATATGGTCCGCAGTTTATAAAGTTGGTCTGATAACTCTCATACCTAAAGTACAAAAGTACCAGAATAGTATACTACCACCGATGAAGAAAATCCCAGGAATCCATATAAACAATCCCATAAACTATAATTCTGGAAATAAACTCAAACAAACCAAACGTTAATTCTTGTAGGACGCATAAAACTTCACATTAATAAAGTAACATCTGCCCACTTCAGCACATTTCCTTTATACCTAGATATTTTTCTCATTTCCATGAATTATTATTTAAAAACTTGGATTCCTAGGAATCTAAAAATACAATGGTAAGTGCATTTATGTTCATGTTTTTTCTAAATTTTGTTAAAAACTGTATTAAATTTATAGCTCCTTTAACATATACAAAAAATAAATATAAGAAAAATGATAGGATTGAACATCCGCAATCACACACATAAAAAATATCAATATATTGTAATGTTTCAAATTATGTATATTTGATTTCTAGTATTTGAAAAGGGGGCGGATCAGTTCCGAAGTATAATACAAAAAATCTAGTCTGGTTTTTTATATGTTACTTTTCGGTGAGTAGGGTAGATGCAGTATTTAAAAATAATTATGTGTTTCGAAGATATCAGGAGTATTCGAATGGAAATGATGGGGTCCAACGGTAAGGATAATTGTTAACCAGAGTGACTGTATGTTAGACAAGTTAATAGTGTAGGAATTTAAAAGAAGGAAGAATATATGACACAAAAGAGGGTTAATGAGACTCATAATAAAATGAACTCAATGGGAATAAATAATAAGAAAATGAGTAGCATTTGCTAGTCATTATATTACATTTAATGTTTTATTTAACTTTTACTGTGGTGATTGTGCCATCTTCGCTTGTGAGACCATTTAGTAACTATATATTTTTCACAAGCTCTGACCTTTCCATCCGGTTTTATAATTTATTGAAGGCAAACACGTAGACAGTTATAATTGAACGAAATGAAATAATTTTTCTTAAACCTTTGATCGCTGCGTATGTCGATAAGCGCATGCAATTGATCAAACGAGTCTAATTAATTTCCCGTTATTAAAACGTTTATACGATAAAATCAAAATAAACGTATGTATATATATACGCGTTAACAAAAGTACGTATGAGGCACGGAAACAAAATAATCACAACCCCCGTAAATAGAAGGAAGAAGTAGGGATCGCGGGCTTTTGCGAGAAAGCTCCCTGGTGGGGAGGGACAAACGTTAGCGCGCGCAAGTTTACTCTTTGAATGAAAAGGCGAGCGCCAAACTGACTCATCCATTTCAAAACGCGATATCCTGCCAACTGCAAACTGGTAGAGTCCTCGATCGACGCTAACAGAAAAACGAAAAAGATGAGCTGCTGGTCGCCAGTTTTCGCCCTGCTATCAGCAACTGCTTTGATCCTGGTCATCGGTACGGAAGGAACGGAGGCCAAACGTAAGTTTTGTGTCTGTTTCGTCGCGCAAAATTTTCGATTTTGGATGAATATTTTGCACTTTAAAATTCATAAAAAAGTTAGCTTGCCAAAAAGTATTTTTTCAACTTATCTCTGAATTGTTCTGAAAAATATAGAATTATAAGGATTTATCGACAAAGGTTATTTTTTGTTTAAAATGAAGAAGTAATTATTAATTAATAAAAACCATATCAGAAAATAAATAAATAAAATTTTAAATAAGTATTAGAAAAAATGTTTTAAATTCCTTATAATGTTCGATACCATTATGATTAAAATTCGCTGCAATAATCTGGTTACATAAATGCACGTTTCATGTTTTCATTATGGTAAACAAGTCCGGGAGAATAAAAGTTTACTTGTATTTTAATGCCGCACTGTAAGTATAAATCACGGCAATAATGTGAAGTGAGCTGAATTACGTTGCTTTTAGCCACTTGGGAAGAAGTTGCCCACACGATTTCGCATAATGTTTTGGACCAAAAACAGACAAAAATAGCAAAAACCTCTACGTTATGTTTAACTTAATCGAGATATCGTAAATTCTGACCACAATTAATAATTGAATTCTAATACATTGATCATGATAATGAAATATTTTATGATAATTATAGGCATAGTATTGTAGCAGTATCAGTGTTTATCAAATTGTCTCCACTAGATCTATTATCAATTGTAATTTTCTTTAGATCTTTTAGTTTAATTTACATCAACTTTAAATACAGTCTTTTGCATTATTATTAAGAAAAATCCCATGAAAAAGTTTTAAACGCATAAAAATGTCTACTACTATAGCAATGACATTTCCTGAAATATATTTTTAACGACATACACAGTTACAGGTGGGCTAATAATGAGAATAATTTACTCGTTACAAATAAAAATATTAAAAAATATGTCATTTGTGAAATAACGTCGATGCACATAGGCACATGAATTTCAAAGCCAGTGTATATATATGGCCCGGGCTAAGAAATTTTTAGATCACTGGACAAATAAGGAAATAAGCTTTTATAACGTATTTCATGAAACAATCCAATATATGTACTAAACAACTTAGTGTCTATTACATTGTTCATATGCACTGATAAATAAACGATGTATATAATAATATACGAATAAATAAACGAATAATAAACGAATAAAATGTTGCCTGCGAGCGAGCGCGAATTTACATGTTCCGAGTAATGTGACGGAATATTCGAAATTTTCGTCGTAAATTCAAGCATCACAACATTATTTATATGATTAAAAATTAGTGATATTGTTAATTATCTTCTATCAAAAGTACCATTTTCCTTCCAAAATGTTGATCATTTCATAGATAAATTGTTCTGTAATGTTTTGAAAATTACTGCCCAGTTTTATTATATAGGAATCATCTTTTGCCATATCGGCTCATGGCGAGCACTTTTATTATTTATCTGTTCATTTGCTAGTAAGTTGTCGCCAACCCGTTAACGTTAACGTTTAACTTCTAACAAATATTAAGAATATGCAGCCTCATTAATTTTGGTCGAAATTGAATAGTGTGACAAATGTCAATCAATTTGATTTTATGCGTTAATTGTTAGGTTTGTGAAAATACATTTCTTCGTGCTTCAATTTATTTTATTGTGGAACCTTATGTTGGCCTGTAGTAATAAGTATTGACGAGAAACAAGTTTATAATAAAATGTCTGTGACCTAGGTTGCTAATGTTTGGCTTCTTGTAGAAAAGAAAATATTTTTCTGCAATGTTGCGTTTTTCTGTTAAAACTTGTCCGGGTTTTAAAAAAATGCCCTCGAATGTCACGTAAGACATAAACGATGTTTTGCCGCTTCGTGCGTGCACTTTTACCTTCAAAGGATCTTATTTTCTCTTCAGCAGTGGTTCTTGCATATATTTCTTTGCTTCTATAATTCGTTCGTACTGGCTTTCATTCCTTTCACTTCTTTAAAATCGCGCCACAAGTCAGAATATTCAAAATTTTCTCAATAGAGTCGATGAACCGAAGTTGAATTCTACAAAATTTTGGTTTTACTTATGTTATAGCATCATTTAGCTTTTCTGCATTTTTGAAAAAGTAATTTTTAAATCGCAGATGTAAAATTGTGGCCGTATTTGCTAACTGATAATTTGTCTTTAAAGCGCTTATTAATCGATTCCTTGAAAATGGTAATGATATTTTTTTTCAATAGGAGTTGTATTTGTAATATTTTACATTTTGTTTTTGAATATGTTTACAAAAATAATAATTTTAGAAATTGCCCCTGCCTTATCAGCACCACATTTGTTACCTTTGGTTCAAAGGAATCTCGTCTAAAATATGTGTATTGTGGGAATAAAAACATATCGTCAATATAAATTTCGTAAATTCATTGACTAAAGCGAACGGGTGGTATCTTTTATAATCATTCCCACTAGGTGCATATCAAAGGCTTTTGATTTAATAACGAAATTGATCTTGATGTGGATATATATTTAGCAGTTTTTGACTGGTGAGGAATTTTAGTGTATGTGGTTGATGGATTGATGTAGATATAGATCTCGTTCATACAAAATTGGTTACACTATCAGTTATATTTGGTTCCACTTGTAGTGTCTCTGGTTGTGTATTTAAAGTAATTTGTAGATGTTTTTACTTTAAATGTCTGCTCAAATTTTCGAGGGGACCGGGATAGTAACTTACAGTAGTTAGTGTTTTCCTTTATTTTGCGATTGATCCTCCAGTGTAATATACTAGCCCTAAGTTGCAATTATTTTTGACGAGCCATTTTTCTGAATAAAGATTAATAGTAGAGGAGTAAATATTGTCGAAATTATGTAATCTTTGTTAATTTAAGTATTTAAGCAGTAATAAAATAGAAACAAATTGATTTAATTTTTAACACACAAACATTTCACTGACATTCATAGACTAAATACGAAAGTGTATGTGAATATAGTCAGGGATATATAATATTCGGCATTTAAAAGAAAACCAAACCGTCAAATATCATAAAATAATAAACATAAATTATAATCTTCCTTTGCTAAAGGTCAATCATTGCCTTACCTGTTTACCTTGCATATGGTAGTCAAATATATAAATTATAAGACTACTTCTTTATACTGTTTAGTCCTATTAGTTTAAAGAAAAGAACATGCTCGTTAAACTATACTTACTTAATACAATTTGATTTTTATTAGTATTATTTTTAAAATGTTATATCTTTGTTGTATAGTTCAACTGAACTATATCACGAAATGAACATATTAAATAAAACATTATGGAATTATAAAAAATATATACTTATAACAAATGCTGAGAAGAGACAGTTTCAAATTTTCAAACTCCAGTAATGACAATGACCAATAACTGTACGAGAAGTTTGCCATATAGAATTAATCACAGCAGAACATTCTAAGTGTCACTTAGCAACATTGAACCAAAAAATGTAATAACTGCATTTGAGTTGATTATAAAATCAACAGATACGCAGTATCAATCAACTTCTAATTTTGTAATAATGAAATAAGACTACAGCTCTTGTCATTTATGTAGTCTACTCCGGCAATCCTCTTTAAAATGAAATTAGACTATACGTAGAATAAATTAGTCCGTGACGGAATTGTTTAAATTTTCCATAGAAATAATATCAACATAAACCATCTACACTGTGAAATAGTATGCACACGCTGTTTTATGAATGCGGCGGTTCATAAAACAACGGATATTTGCAATAAAATAAATCGTCTGAGTATATCCTCGTAATGAGTATTATCCTCACACAATGCGAAATAAGGAAGTCGTAATATTGTCATTAGTCTTTCATAGACTTTCAGTCCGCTCTAAATGTATCTTTAATATTCTGAACAAATATCTTATTGCATGAACCTCACTGTTCAATATTCTTCTATGGCCATCTGGTATGGCTGCAGTCGCACGATCGCATATTAGTTGCAGGGGAAAAACTGGTAAAAGCGCAAAAAGCTAATAACTTAAAAAGAAAACTATTATTACAAGATTCTATTAAGAATTTGCATAAAAATATACCATATTGTATTAGATTAGGAGGGCATTCAAGCAAGCATGTTACTCGTTAGTGAACTTTCGTCCGCTAGCGCAGTGTATAAAATCGGAAAATAAGGTAATTACATCACCAGCCTGCACAAATGTTTATCATTTTACCCTGGGCCGTGTCCTAGCTACATAAAAGTCTTGAGATAATATTTATAACGAAATAATAAAACTATTGTCGCAGTTCTTGCGCATTATTTTTATATATAGTTGAAAATGATGCACAACTATTGTCCTACGCTACCCTATGGGAAGACATGTTGTATTTAATAATGAATGCGATATTACACATTGATTAAGCAAGAGCCTGCGGCGGCGGTTTTATGATCATATTTTACGAAGCCCTAGCGACCATGTGAAAAGAATAATGCTGATATTTCCGAGTCATAGAGATGTTCTAATACTAGAAAAGAATGTTAACCTACCATGTTAGTCAAAAGTTAACAGATATACTCTCCTTAGCATGCTACACTACATGTTATCCGAATTCAAAAGAAACGAACAATAATGTGAATCAAAAATTTAGTACTTTAAAATTTGGTGAAAAAGATATCAAAAGGGAAAGGATGTTCTAAGAGAAATAAATGATACAAAATGAGTGTCAAACAAAATGTCTGTTCAAAGCTGACATGTCTGTGTTGATGAATTTAGGAAATTTAGAAATTTGTCTAATTTTATCGTGCAGACTGTCCGAATACCATCCCCGACATGAGGCACTTCAACAGAGGTTTTATTGTCGGTAATAGGTTTTCTTTTCGAAGTTGTTCATGTAGATTTCTAAATGTGTCTGCTATTGAATTGGAGGTGAATTTGTTGTATGCAACTTGTGATACGCGTTTTAATTCCGTTTTTCAGTCACACAGTATGCTTGCGTCAATTCGCCTAAAATCTGGCTGAGATCATGCTGGCTAGATATTTCAAAACGCAATAGTGTTGAATGTGTAGGTGTTTTAAAAGGGTAACTAATTCAAATGAGTTTTTTTTTACATAATTTGTAGGTAGGGACGGACAGATACGATACTTTGCTTATTTTCAAAGGGCTTCCTTCACAGAAAATTGATGTCGTAATTTTTTTTTAATTCTGTTATGTTTGTCAAGTTTGGGTGATCAGCTAGCAGGTAGCAACCCAACCCAATTCAACCCAACCCACCTAACCCAAACCAAACCAACTCAACCCAATCTAAACTGCTTCGGTCGCCTATAGTTTATAACAATTTTCTTTTGAGGTTCCTTCTTAATCAATGGCACCAACGACCCTCGAAGAATTTTAAGGTTTAAAATTTCAAAAATCCAATTTTGACAGAATCCCTTAAAACACGAAAGGCGCAAATGTGGAGCAATTTATTAATGCGAAACATTTTAAACTGGAAATTCCACAAACAATGAAAAAACTTTCTTCCAAACAAAACGAAAATGAAAGCCCCATTGGATTTTCTTCCTGCCAAATACATCAGTCGAACGTAATAAAAGATCAAAATCTTTAGTGAGCCACTGAATTCTACATAGCTGAAAATATAAAGACATTGAGTGGCGAGAAAAATAAATAATATGATAATTTGAAAAGAAGCTTTAACTAATGTGATTTTTAATGTTAATAATTAATGTTTTCTAAATTTAGCTTCAGTTAGTTAGAACCGTTGCATAATAGCCTAACAACCCAAATAATTGTAGCTGTACAGGCAATTAATATTTGAGAATACGAAACCAAGTGTTTCCTTCATTAATTATATTTGTCAGAAGGCACCATAAAAAACTAGATTATCAACACAAATTATGGTAACACTCAATTTTTCTTCAAAATTCTGAACTAGCGCCTGGAATTAATGGATGAGTAATTGATAAAAAGATTTTCTGTTATTTTAAAAATATTGTGGACAATCTGATAACATCAATCTTTGGTAATATGCTTTGGAACAAGCTGAATTATACATCCGTCGCTATAACCGGTATTAGAGATTCGGTGTAAGTAACAAGGAAGTAACCAATTCGTCAAATAAATTGGTTTCTTGAATTTCACAGCAGAAAATATTTCAAGACTGGTGTTAACGAAGATATCCTTACATATAAATTACGTTAGATGTCGATACAAAACGAATGACGAATGGATTCTTAAACCAAATAACTATTACTTGTCGACAATAACCTCATTACATTTACGAATATTATTAGCCTAGTGAACGAATCTAAACTTTTATTATTTGTTTAATGTACGAGGGCACAGCGAAAAGTGCCTTGCCTTTGAAAGACAAGGCTATCCCAAGCGTTCGACCAAATTTATTATTATTTAATATTTAATATTATTTTAATAAATACAGCGTCGAAACTGACCCAACTTTTGGATCAAACAAGAAAACCAAACTTTGTCTTGAACACAATAATGGCATCGACCTTGAAGGTTTGCATTTAACATAATTTTCTGAAATTGGCGTAGTTAGCATTAGCGGCAAAACTTTTTTCAACTTTTTCTCATGTAGTTGTTTAAGAAAAAAGAAATGTCAAAACCTATATGTTGATTTAAAGTTCAATAAGATTAGTCTGAATAATATTTGTTACTGTTGGTGGTGGTTTGGATTCGCCTAAGCTAGTCGTGACTTAGCCGTGACAATTACAATCAACAAAATCGTTAAACTCAATGATATGACATGTAAATTAAGATGAATGTCGTCTTCATTATGATCAATACTGCTTTTAGAATGCGAACTGAAAATTAATTATTTATAAAATTGCTTTTAGATTTCAATGTCTGAGTTGGAACTCTTGGATTTGGTAAAGAATTATCTAAATTATTCAAGGTACCATTGTTGAATTGTGATTCTTAGAATTTACGCCATGCAATGTTATTTTATTCATTGGTAAATTTTCGATGCTGAAAAATCACGTTACGTTTTGTAAATATTATACGACAATTCACTCCACGTGCTTGCTTGAAGGCATCCACATGTTCTGTTATACTTGATGCATACTTACGTATCGGAAACTATAGTTGGAGCAAGCACGTTTTATTTTTCCACCGTCGTAGTGATTGCATACAATTGGTTACGTTACGTCGAGGAAACACGAAACAGAAAACGCAAATTATATGTATGCAAAAAAATCAGTAATAGCTTCGATAGTTGGGCTGGACTTCCATCGCCCACGAATTGATTATTGAATTGAAATATGGCGATATATCACATAGGTGGTGTGCGGTACAAAATCAAGTTTGGGTGGGGACACTCGGGGTATGTTATTTGGATATGGCCATTGCCCAACCCAACCAAACTCATCCCAACCCAAGATCAGGCCATTGCAAGGTTGTACGAGTACTTAAACCAGACTGAATGTTTTTAAATCAACAAAGTTATTTACTTCCTTCATCTTCGATGGTATAACAAACTATGGAGGAAAACATTGTTTGTGGGTAATCTATAAAGGTTTAGAAGCACAATAACTTCTTTATTTTGTTATTATCAGCGTAATCTAGACAGTAAATTCATACTTTCTTCACTAGTTATCCTCTGTAATGAAACAATAATCTTGACAGACAGAAAAACGAGTTGGACGATGTATTTGTATGTACGTCTGCTGAGAAAGTTCTGGGTTGCCATTGCTATAAACTTACTGGGCAAGCTGAAATGGGTCGATAGATGATAATTAGTTCAAACGGATTCATGGAAAACTGGATCACGATATACCTATTTTTAAACTCTAATGGAAATCTAAGGATTTTTAAGTAGTGTCAAGTAGCTCGTTATTACATGTAAATTTAAACAAATTATATCAACTAGGGTGTTGAATGATCAATGCTATTTTTGTTAATATCATCCTTCAAAATAAAGTGCATGGGACAGTTGCGATAGTAGGCATATCACATGATCGTATGTGCAATATCTTTTCGAACTCGAACATTTGTACATGAAAAAGCTATGCGTAAAATGAGTGCCGCATTTAATCACAGTTGACAACCTACCTAATGCAATGACAATTTCGGAGATATATTTGGCAATGTTTAAGGGTCAGTCAGAAGAAATTCCGTGCCGACTCATAATTATGAAGGAAACGTGGATACATCACTAGATGACAGTAGAAACAATGCACTTTTCGTAACAAATCTGCCTGGAAGAAGGCAAACATCATTCCGTCAGCTGGAAAGGTTATGGCTCCAGTTAATCCACATAAAATAGCACAGAAATTGAAGAATAATAACTAGCAAATATTAATATATATTTTTTTAGAAAAATGTACTCTTCCATCAATACAATGCACCAGCTCATATATTACATTCGCGAGATTTTGCCCCGTGTGATTATATCCTGTTTCAGAATTTAAAAAAATGTTCAGGAGAAAGAAACTTGGCTATGAATTAGGAAGTAATCATTGAGACAAACACATGTTTTGAATTGTTGGCGAAATCGTACTTTACTAAAAAGAGATTCAATAGAAAACGTGTATCGTGCTAAAAGAATAAAATGATATAGGATACATGACTCATCTTTGGATCTTGTGTTAAATAACTAATGATGAATATTTATTAATTGCTAAATTAGATGTCCTATAAGTGTATTTTAAAATCTTTGTTTTGTGTTATATCGTATTATTTTTTTATAAAATAATTTAATAAAAGATCAACTATTACCTAAACATCAAGAGTTCACGTCTTTTTGAGCACTTATGAGGTTTTGGACCAAAAATGAAAGGAATAGAACTGTATAAGTAAATTATACTCTACTCGTTTCCTCAGGCGTGCCCGTTTTGTGTGTGATTTGTCTTGTAAACAAACGGTTGCGTAGACAGAATTGAATGAGCGCGTGTGTTTTTTTTTATTCGTTCCACTTGTGGTTTTGGTATGCATGTGTGGAAAAAATAGCAGTTTTGTGGGTTTATAGCAGACGTTTAATTGAAATACAAATTATTCCCGAACCATCAAATAAATTCTTTCTTCGCCGAATTGCCATACAATTTTATTAAGTATTAATATAAATCTCTAATTTAATGGTGAGGGAAGTACAAGAATTATAATGGAATCTATGTAGTAAGCGTTTCATTATCGGTTATGATAATACCAATGTTATTTTGCTGTGCCCCAACTTTTACGAGCATACTACACGAGACGCAGTTATTATGAAATATCACTCATAGCATATTTGCTCTATACACGCAGGTGATTTTAGTGGAAATTATGAAGGAAATCGAATGCACCCATCCATCTCAATCTATAGAAAAATTCTTGAATTTAACTTTAAAACAATGTTTACGGAATTAACTTAACTAGGAACAGCATATCAATTCAGACAGAAGACCAACATAGTTCTACTGAAAACACAGGCATTGTGTTACATAACAAAACGCCAAGCCAATTAACTCCAAACTATATCCGCAATCATTATAAGTGTAATATATAAGTGCAATTCTGTCAAAGGCAAAATCGCCATTAATGTAAAGTTTATCGTAAAACTCGTATAACCACAACAGGGGTATTCACTAGTGCTTCCTATTATTTACGAAAATGCGTTAGTAACCGTTTGTGAACTGGTCCTCGTGGATGCAATTTTATTATAACAATCTTAGTAGTATTAAAACAAATGTAATAAACTGTTCAAATGATTAAATAAATAGTGGAGTTAATTGTGTGAAAAGGAAAAAATATTGGTAGGATAGGACAAAACAGATGGGAATTAAAATTCCTTAATGTTCTTACCGATTTAGTATTTGAACTGCATTGATGCTTGAACAATCTACAGACCTTTACATGTGTAAATTATACAAAGGCTTCGAATAATACTGAATACATCAATCTAATATGAACTTTACTGTGTTCCTTATAATTTACCAGTACAATATCTTCAATAGCAATTTCTCAATTCACATATCATCTCAACGTTTTAACGCAATAGAATGTATTATAATTATATGAAAAATTGATGGCAATCTCGCCGTCCATTTTTACAAAATCAAGTTCCGTTTTTAGAATTTAATTTCCGATATAAAACATCACCAATATTTTAAACGTAAATTCTAGAAGTAGTTAATTAATAATTTATTTACTTAGATTTACTTAAACAGTTGCTTTTATTTTTTTTAATTTCATGATCGAATTTTATGTGGTTCCATTTGTTTTATTTTACCGGACTAGGCAATATTTTAAAGCCCCGATTGGGAATTCTGGTGCGGAATTACGAAACGTAGTGAGTAGTATGAATGGATATGTTTCGCGACGATATCAATTCGGCAAACTGAATTATGCCTACGGAATACCGTATAAGAAAATGGGTCGAAGAAAACGGAAAATTACATATAAATTTATTTAAGGGGGGATCCTGCTTTAGAAGGCTCAAAATTTTTTTATTGCTCAAATCTATGCCTAATATATCTAAGAATATGTGCAAAAAATTATAGCGTCTAATTCGCAATATTTTGAAAGATACAGCACTAAACACTGTGAGGTGTCGAGCAAAAAATATACAAACGCACGAACGGTCGGACAAACCAAGCGCGCGCCCCTCCCCGCAGAACAACACCGAACTATGTACTTAAAAAAGTTCAATCGGTCGTTCGAAACAATAATATTTTGAATTCGTAAGAGCTATAGTAGGATTATAACGAGATATTCCGTAAGTGATCAAAAATTAACATTCTTGCTGATCGTAAACTTTAGAGCGCGTTTTCTCGAGTTCGTTTTTACGATTTTTCTAAATTGGTGGGCGTTATTGCGAGAAAACTATACAAGCAATCAAAACGAAACAAAACTTTTGTTGGCTTCAGTAGCATCCTCTTCTATTTGAACTAAAAATATTAATGCAAAAAAAATTCTAAACAACTTTTTTAGTTGAAATGATTTTCTCTTCCTGCAACGAGCACATTTATTTTCAAACCTGAGAAAAATCTTGAATTTCAAAATTTTGTTTTTTTTTGTTCACATAGAAGAAAATATAGGAGAATTACCATTTTCTTTGGTATTTTTTTGTTTCAGACAAAAATTACGGGCTACATCTTTCCCACCGATTGTAAATTGCAATTGAAAGGTGTTGCACAAATGTGCATAAAATCGGTTCCGTTTAAATATTTTTCTCTCGACATATTTTTTTTAATGCACAACAGGATCCCCCCCTTAAGGGGGGGTCCTGCTTTAGGAGGCCTTAAAATAGCGTTTTTTGGGGAATTTTTTTAGGACAGAAAAAAATTTGCAAGTCTAGTGAACTTTTTAGAGCATCTTATTGCATATTTGAGCATCAAGAAAAAAATATATTTCGAGAGAAAAATATTTGAACGGAACCGATTTTTATGCACATTTGTGCAACACCTTTCAATTGCAATTTACAATCGGTGGGATAGATGTAGCCCGTAATTTTTGTCTGAAACAAAAAAAAAACCAAAGAAAATGGTAATTCTCATATATTTTCTTCTATGTGAACTAAAAAAAAACCAAAATTTTGAAATTCAAGATTTTTCTCAGGTTTGAAAATAAATGTGCTCGTTGCAGGAAGAGAAAATCATTTCAACTTGCTAAAAAAGTTGTTTAGAATTTTTTTTTCATTAATCTTTTTAGTTCAAATAAAAGAGAATGCTACTGAAGCCAACAAAAGTTTTGTTTCGTTTTGATTAAAAACGAAAACTCGAGAAAACGCGCTCTAAAGTTTACGATCAGCAAAAATGTTAATTTTCGATCACTTACGTAATATCTCCTTATAATCCTACTATAGCTCTTACGAATTCAAAATATTATTGTTTCGAACGACCGATTGAACTTTTTTAAGTACATAGTTCGGTGTTGTTCTGCGGGGAGGGGCGCGCGCTTGGTTTGTCCGAGCGTTCATGCGTTCGTATATTTTTTGCTCGACACCTCACTGTGTTTAGTGCTATATCTTTCAAAATATTGCGAATTAGCCGCTATAACTTTTTATACATATTCTTAGATATATTAGGCATAGATTTGAGCAATAAAAAACAAATCGATTTTTTGAGCCTCTAAAGCAGGATCCCCCCTTAACAGAATTTCAGATCAGGAGCAAATGCAAAATTTTAATAACTACGATAAATAAAATCATATGAAAGAGTTAACTTTGGAAAGAGAACAAGAAAATAATTGGAATTGTATTCGCCATCGTTAGCTATGACCCAGCACCGTCGGTCCACAAGTTTTTCAATACCCTTGTCAAAGTAAGATGGCTGCTTCGAGGCAAAGATTTGATCCATATCCCTGCCTCATCTAGTCCAGCAACGCCTTTAACCGTTAAGATGGTTTTGTTTTGTAACGACCGAGGCAGAAAAGTTCAGTGGAGAAAGGTCTGGCAAATATGGCACTTGCTCAAGAATTTCGCAGTCCAGGTGATTATTTGCCTATTGATTGATTTGATATGCGGTTTGGCACTATCTAGGTGGAAGAAAATTCTCTTTATAATTATTCGCGTTTGCTCTCTATATATTTATTTATATTTCGGTGGCTTTGGGATAAGGTTTTACTAATTCAGGAATGCCCTGTAATTCTGAAGTACGGGGGACTGGGGCGATGGAGCGATAGCTGAGACTCACGGTGATTAAATAAAGCAGCGTGATTATCTCTAACGGAAAATACAAGAAATCGATGTTCTTATAAGCATTGGGGTAAAATTTGTGGAAAAACAAAGCCGGTAATAATATTTTTCAGGAAAAAAAGTTAAGTAGGCATTTTTGGCAAGCGGTGTCGTTAGATATATGTCATCTTCTCATTTTGGGCACTTTTAAAAAGCCAGTAAAGTAGTCCAAGGGTTGTAGTCAATGGATGGATGGTGGGGTTTTGAGGTCAAGAAGGCTTTAGTGTAATTTACAATCTAAACTACTGTGAATGATTGCTAGTAGTCAAACACCAACAATACATATTGATCTTCGAAGAACCTTTTGGAAAATTTCTTTTTTGCAATCCGGCCAGATTGATGTAAGTTCATGTATTTTACACTAGGAAATATAAGTACTACAATTAGCGCAAATAAGAGTCGGATAAAATACTTCGTCGGGTCGGATATCGTGAGACTTATTTTATCAAAATCATTATCATCAATTGTGAAATTATATTTGGAGATTGCCATAAAAATTATTAACAATGGTAGTAGCTGCTCAAACTAGTTTTTTGACGTTTGCCAAGTTAATGTATCCATATGCCTTCAAATTCTATTCTGTTCAATTTTAAGCTTTTATGCATATTTATAAGCCACTTCATTAAAATTACAGCCTAATCGCGTAAATTTTGGAGTTTAAGTAGCTAACTAAAGTAAATACTTGTTCCACAATGAAAATTTGCCTCTCCAAATATTGATGTTTTGTATTTTTCGCTTGCATATCGAATTGACAACTTATTACGAATATCTTGAATTACCTTTTGTTATACGATATACAGCTCCTTATTCTATTCAGTCGAGATTTGTTTGTATGATTCATTGCCAAGCTGGAATAGATTGTGTTATATTAGCGTCCCGGAATATTTAACTATGTAAAGCACAAAATGTTTATGACTTACAAGATTGTCCTAATCATAGGATATGTTTAACATAAACGATTCCAAATATGTATACTTACATATAATTATTAAAATTATATTCGTATATTGTCAATGTTATCGGTATATTCTACTAAATATTTCAAATAATATTTAATCCCCAATAACAATAAAAACAATTAGTCCAAAGTTTATCTCGCGAACATGCGAACGTCATTAACCAGAAATATAGTATAGGTTTCATATATGTTATGTAAAGGACACAAGTAAAGAATCATCATTTAGTTCTTCTGTGATGAGCAATAGCAAAGCACGTTTCCCTTACATCTATATTTTTCGAAATTATAATTATTCAAACCTTTGTTTACATTTCTAACATTGTTTTTCTTCGATCGGTGTGAATTTGTTTTTGATGCCTCTGTGGTTGCATGAAAAAGCACGTACATGACAAAGCTGATTGATTTAGAATTACGTTTGCAAGGCTTAAGTAAGGAAGTAGGTATGTACAGGCTCTAGTATTACATCACATCCTACCGAATTGAATTTTCTGTTAACTCGTTTCACTGAAAGCATTCTGATTGAAACTCTTCCACGACTTCTTTAGGTAATTGGTGTTTTGAACAAAATAATGTAATAATATGCTTTGATTGAATTCCAAAGAATTTACTGCTATAATACGTTAATCAGCGAAGAGCTCGTAGTTTTGCTTTCATTTTCATATTATGCAAAATATTGTAAATTTTTACAAAAAACTTTCATAATATTTCAAATCGATTATATTTTCCCCACAAGAATTAATGATTTATAAGGTATAATAATATCTATATCTGCACCTCCCTGATGCCTTGAAGATATACCTTAGTATTTTCAGATTCTTCACCAGTTAGGTCAACCTGATCAATGTATTCTGCAAATTTTAATTTAATATTACTTCGAGTACATGGGTTCGCATACTTTTCGAACGCAGGATAGTATTTTCACTGTACATATTTGTGGCAACTAGAAGCCAGTCCCTTTTATAAATTGCACCCAAGAGCTCAATATGTTTTTTAGAAAGGAAAGTACCGATCCTTAGTACCAATCCGGAAAAGTATTCGCTCCAACTGAATTTATTTAGATGAACGTTTGTATTAAATATATGGACATGTTCACGACAGAACGTCTGCTCAGTACCTGAGTTACCTTCTTAAAGAGTGAAAGCCTGATATAAGTTGGTAATGGATATGGAGAACAAATTGTTGAAGTTGAATTCCGAAAAAAGTATCTACCAAATTCTACATTGCTACAGCTCGTTTTCACAAAAATTGATGTATGTCAATGTTAAAGTGCTTGACAGTTATGACTAAGCCTACGAAAACGCTTAAGTTTGAGAGATATTTCGTTCCTGCGGCGCAATTTTTTTATCTTGATAAACAATTATAGCAGTTACATGTGTAAAACATTTATAGTTAAAGTTTCTCCCAATGTAATCTTAAGCACTTTTTTATCTCCATCCTCGCGTAATACAGAAATATGTCAACAACCTTTATTGCTTTACAACTAATAACCTAATTGTTTAATATTGTCATGTGTTTCGAGCTAATTAGGTGGCGATTAGATTTAGCAGGATCTACATCCATGCTTATTTTGAGTGAATTAGTGAGAAGGATTTCAGAACGCTGCTCTTGCCCTCGAAGGACTACATTTTTCTAATATTTTATTATTAACCCCAAATACGGGATGATTTTATATTAAAGCCTAACTGACAGGCAGATTCTATTACTTTTCAAAGAATGTCGTATGGGCACCATCCTATTAGCCCACGTGAATATAATAATTTTTGAAAAGCATCTCATAATAGGTTGGGTCTGGGCGGATTAAGGAGTAAAGTACAGCGACAAGCCGCCGAAATGTATGTTTTTATGCAACCTAGCATCCCAGTTACGTGGTTCACAAGGAAGTTTACGGATCACACAAAATTGTACAAAGCATTGCAATGCCACAGTATGAATGTCGGGGAAACATTTGGGTAAACGGGTTCTGAAACATTTTTATGACGTACAAAAAACGTCACAAAAGTTTGTGTTGTGTACTAACTAGGTTATTATACATTTATATCAAACCCTTGCATCAAACTTAATGTATCTCCAATAAGTTTATCAAGGATATGGTACACATCGCGATACAGCAATGCATTCAAACAAATACATATTATTGCAACGTAACCGTTTTCCAGATTAAATGTAGCCATACATCTAGTGCGGTGAATTAGAATAGAATTGCGCTTCAAGAAGTAATCAATACGCATCGATATGATGAAGCACATCGACATCACGGTCACGCGGACTTCGCATATTCCGAGTGAAAATTTGCAACGTATTACCTCTACCACCCTGAACCTTGAACGTGACGCGCGTAAAATTAATACAAGAAGGTAAAGTACAGAAGGTCGGGCTGTCCCAGATATTTATCTGTACACTTTTCGTAAAAGTGGGAAGTGGGGCGGGTACAGTTTAGAGCGCTATCCGATATAAACGTATACAGGCCTAACGAATTAAAATAAATGAAGCCAGTTCTAGCTAATCTAATCACCAAAATTTATTAAAAGAAATGGACATAGTCGGCATCAGACATATTTAGTCCTTACTCAAAGCGAAATATTATTAAATACAAAAATACAAATGGTTTAAAATAAAAACTTAGACACCCATATCCGGCCAAAGGAAATGAATGTTACGCCAAAATAAAATAATAAAACAAATTAAACTCACTTCATCCGGTATCCTCAATGATTAGTTAATCGTCGAAAGCCTGAACGTCGACGAAATGAAATAAACACGTGTGAAGTAAGTTCCAAATAAACATGTACAATCGCCTTGCGATTTGTCCGAAATACCTAAGAGCCTAAATCGAATGAATAAAACCAAAATGCGCATTCATAGTTTGCGGCACCAGGTCAAACAATGGCCCAAGATGACCAGACTTTAAATTCACATTTAAGCAAGAAAGCATTGATTAATCGTTACGTCAAAACCAAATGTGAACATGAAATGCACAAAAATTAAAGATCAATTTACAACAACAGTTAGGTTAAATATGCAGTATTTTAATGTGAATTCAAAAAGGCAAAAATTAAACGGCATTAATTACACGTTAACTTGAGACACTGGTTACATTAAAGCTCGGCTCCTGGTTCGACGTAATGACGTCGCGTTCACACGAAGTTCGTTAGCTGATGATTTCGTTCAACATGTAGAAATGACAGGTCGTTATCGGTCACGATCGAAGCCCGCTCGATAAGTCCCCCAGTGGGCGGTGACGTCACTGGCTTCTCGAACAATTTTAGACGTAGCAAAAAATCATCCGAAAAATTTAACCATAAAATCCAATGTTAAAATCCTGTAGCAAGAATCCATTATAAAGAATCCAGTAACAAAATCCAAAATTAAAAGTCTGTTAGCAAAATCCAGAATTAAAAATATGGCGTTACAATCAGCGTTAACATTCCGATAGCAAAAACCTTAAGAGAACGAATGTGCAAATTGGCGTCGAATTTTCCAAAGAAAAGAACACATAAAACGCATTAATTTAACAAGGGAAGAAAAGTTCTCTACAAAGCTGAAATAATAGCTCCAGAATGTAGTTGGCTTTCCATAGAAATCCAACGTAATCCCGAACCATGACAAACAACTGCAGCGAAACTAAAAAATACATGTGTAAAATTTCCCCAAAATACCTCGTTGGATCAATATCGATCATTACTTCGGTGTGTAGCGAACGTCTACTTCGCTCGACACAAAAACGGTTAGAGGGACGACGAGCACTGTCAGTCGAACGTCCAAGCTTAAAGATTAGGAAGCGCTATAGCACAGCCGCCTCGACCGCTTATACGCATGGTCCGCATGCTGCTTAAGGGGTAAGGCCACCATGCAACTTTTAAAAAATTGATTTTTTTTATTAGCTCAGAATCTTCCTCAAACCCTCAAGAATAAATGAAAAAGTTTCATAATTAGAAAATATCTGGAACCGCTCGTTTGCGGAGACGCCTCGCGGCGCACCAAATGCATGTAGCGACCGTCACCGCAAATTTAAACGCGTTTTTCTCGAATCACCATTTTTTAAATCGAGCGAACCGATGGCGCCTACAAATCTTGATCGATTGCCTTCTAATTTTGAGAGTAGCTTGAAACATATATACTAAGTGTCATAGAAATCCGAACACCAAGAAAGAGTTGGAATTTTTTAATAATTTTAACACCACATAGTCGGCTACCATAGAGGAACAATCAAGTTTAAAAAACAAAAGACAAACGAGTTTTTATTAATAGTGTGTTTGACCACCTCGAAGCCGCGTACACTCATTGAGCCGTCTAGGCATGGATCTAGGTGGTCGATATCTGCTTGAGGCACGCCATCCCAGGCTACTTGTACTTCATGTCTCAGAGCATCTAACGTCTGCGGAGAATTAGCTAAATTAGTGAGTCGCCTACCCATCACATCCCAAACATGCTCAATTGATGCTAGGTCAGGTGAACGGGAGGGTTATGGCAAAAGATTAACGTCAGCAGCTTGAAAGAAGTCCAGATTGACGCGAGCTACGTGAGGACGGGCGTTATTTTGCTGGAATATGGGATTTCGCATGGTTGCAAGATAGGGTAGCAGATGGCGCTCTACAATGTCACGCATGTAGCGATATGCATATTGTCTCTAACAAACACTAGAGGTGACCTGCTTCCATAGCCAATGGCATCATGCATGGCCAAGCAAAACCGGGACTCGTCACTAATGATGACACTATTACATTCGACATTCCACAGTCGTCGTTCAAGGCAAGGCAAGGGTCAGAAGACGAAGAGGAGAATGCCGCAACCTGGAGTTTGCGATAGAACGGCATGTGCCTCGCACTGTTGGGGTAATGGTATGGGGTGCCATTGCCTATGGAAACAAGTCACCTCTAGTCGTTGTTAGAGGCAATATGAATGCTCAGCGTTACATCCCTGACATTGTAGAGCACCATCTACTACTCTACTTTGCGACCATGCAAAATCCCATATTCCAGCAAGATAACGCCCCTCCTCACGTAGCTCCAAGAAAATTCATCTTAGGAATTCGACAAGTTTGTCACCGTACTTCTGTTAAAAAAATCCTAAAATTTTCCTTTGATTTTGACGCGCATGGTGGCCTTACCCCTTAAGTCAGCCGAATTATGTTGTTGCATAATAGCACGTAACAAACGTCTATTATTCGTTTAGTACTAATTAAAATACGTACATCATATTAGTAATTATTCGGCGTTACAAGACAAGCGTTTACTTCATAGCGATCCTAGCAAGTTCGAGTTTATCAACAGCGAATCAGAAACTTTAGATTATCACATGGCGATCGTTGCCAGACAACCAGGGAACCTTTTATTATGCCGTCATCATGGGAGAACATTACTTCAATTCGTCACATTTGGCAAAACCAGTTTGAACAAATGTTTACTCGACACTCCTAATGTTTGGACATTGCCAGTGAATTACTATATTTGTTTAAAACTTCTCTACAGTAAAACTGAATCCGATCGAGCTCGAATTACCCTCAAGTAACGAATATGTCAAGTAACATTTTTCTACAAAATGTACATGATTTGAAGGACATAAGCGTGCTAGAATTCTTCACAAATAATTATGACAAAAGATCAACTTGGCGTGTCATAATGCTTATTGACAACTAAAGGTTATAAGATCACCACAAAGATTGATTTTTAAAAACGTTTGGGAATTGTTACTGCATACGTACGGAGCGTTTTCCTTCATTAATAACTGTGGCCATAGGAATTGACCTGTTGTAAATTTTACCATGTTTTAACAAATGACTAAGTTAGCTGCAGAGTTTCAAAAACCCACATGAACAAGTTTAGTTGATGTTTTTCTTTATTTACTGAAGTAATAAAACTAAAAAAAATAAGCAAACACTATTTAAACAAAAACATATTTATTAAATAAATTGTTCAAAATGATTTCCCTCCATTTCTAAACAATAACACAACCGATCGTAAAACTCTCAAATATTTTGCAACTCTTTCACTGTGATGGAGTTGCAAGCTTCTATAATTCTTATCTTTAACTCCTCTAGATTTTCGGGAGTATATTGAACATTGTCATACACTTTGTTTGAGAAATAAGCCCTAAAAAAAATCGAGAGCAGTAAGGCCTGGGCTACGGGTGGGCAATTTAAATGGTCCAAATCGGCCTATCCAACTATTTTTAAAAGCTTCGTTCAAAAATGTGGTAACACTATAAGCACTATGAGCTGGGGCTCCATCCTGTTGAAAAATAATTTGCCCATTAGTTCCTAAATCATCTAAGCTAGGGTCTACTTCCATTTGAAGCAGATCCAAGTATTTATTTTGATCCAAATTCCCGTCAATAAAAAATGTCCCCAAGATGTAGTTACCGAGAATTCCAACCCAGACATTAACTTCTTCAGGCCATTGTGTGTGAGTCTCTCGAATTTTATAAAGTTTTTCTTTTGCCCAAATGCGTCGATTTTGTTTATTTACTGTCCCATTTAACATAAACGTACTCTCATCGGAAAATAGTATTTTGTTTAAAACGCTGGGATCATTATTAATTCTTTCCATCCACAATACACAAAATTCCATTCTTGTCAAGTAATCTCGTGGTAACAATTTATGCACATTTTTAATTTTATATGATTTATACTTTTCCATTTTTTAAATCCTAAAACAACTACTTTTCGAAAGATTAAATTGAGCTGCAAGTTGATTCAAGGTTCTTGAGCCCTGATTATCTATCGCCAAACACAAATTCGTTTTCATCTCTTCCGTAAGAACCGAAGAATTTCGTACGGTATAATAGAAAGCCGGCTTTCATGTCACTACTAGTTAGTTATATTTAAATAATTGCATGAATCTGCCAAGCAAAATTTTCCCATGAATCGTGATCATTCTAGCGCGGCTGACCAGTGCAGTCGGTTAATATAGTGATATCATTATTACAATAGATCAAATTTTACCATTCCATACGTACATCCCAATTCAATAAATCAAAAATTACGGAGGCTTACTGGCTGCAAAATTGCGTCATATAAATCAACCAATATATGTAAGTAGTCGCTGATTAAAAGCGAGTTACTGTATAATTGATTGCGTGTTAGTTGAAATGAAATATCATATGACCAATATGAAAGTAAACCAAATTTAAAAAGAAACATGTGTACGCACCTTATTATAATACTGAAATTAATTGAAAAGTGCTTTGACATTTGTCGAATTTTCATTCATATTTTTCTAAATCGACATCTGAATCTACGAATTGCACACACAGTCAACAAGCTATGCAATACCATAAAATATTAGGATTTTTTTTATAACATTATAATTAGTAATATATAGTTCATATTGAATGTAGTTTTGCTGGCTGTGTAAAATTCAACTCGCTCTCAAATTTGTTCTGAATCATATTCGTTTTTCATGGCAATATGAAACAAATGTGATTTAGGTTATAAAAGGTTTTAATAATAATTAATAAAATTAAATGAACACATCGCTCCATTTATTTCTTTCCCATGCTTTTTCTTGCATATCTCTTTGCAGCGATGGGTCCTCCATATCTGCTTCTAGTTCCAAACACCAACTATATAAATGGGTGCATATTGCCATTTAATTTGCTTTGCTTTATCTTTGTTACTACTTTTCTTTTAGTTCTTGTTTAATTTCGTCGGATGTTCTAATTCTATATTCTTCTTCAGTGGTCTTAATTGGTCCTAATATCGCACACATAAATTTTATTTCCCATATTCTTAATTCTTCCTCTTTCCTTTTCGTCACGCTGAATGATTCCGTAATACTGGTGTTATTAATGTGTTGTATATTTGTCATAATTACTTTTTCTTAGTCTCGGTTTCTAGCTATTTTAATTTTCAATTTTGTTGCTGTTCTACCTCTTCAAATTCCAATTTTTATTTTATTGTCACGTTTCATTATTTAGTATTTTTTGCTTATATTTAATCCCATTTCGCTTCTACTGAGTCATTTGAACCCATATCTATTAATGCCATAAAATTTACGTTTAATATAATACCGCTTAATGATAAAAAAGAATAAAATTACAAACAAAAATCACAATAACGTATATTTAACGAGGAAGAACATAATTAATAATTAATAGTAATTACTTTAGCAAAATATTCTCCTTGATTCTCACAATTCATATTTACCTCAAATCATCTCGCATCTATAAATTGAATGCGATGTTTGTCGGAAAAGACAAATCGAACAAATAAATCCAAATTCAATGCAAATATTTTCTTTCTCGTACAATGTGTGTAAATACTTTAAGTTGATTCATTGGGGAAGATATAATGTTATTTTATTTCTAATTGTGTTTACGTACACTCGCGTATCTGTCTTTATAATGATTTAATTTAATCATTAAAAAAAGTTCACCTTATTGAGTTACAAATGTAAATCAAATTGACCCTACCTCCGAGCAGGTGAGACGTTTTAGTGCGTCTATTACTCTTCGCGAGAGTCAGTTGATTCTCCGGTCGCTCCTTGCCGAACTACTTAGCCCTCATGCTTCTTCTCTGCACTATACTCTTTACAGCAGTTCTGCGTGTGGTGATACCTTCTTAATTCTTAATGCTTATACATTTGGCATGTTTACATTAACCTTCCTTTAAAGTTATATTTTATCGAAATCAGGTCGTCCTAGTGTCCTAGAATTAAATAATGTTCAAGTCCCCATGCTTTATTGAAATAAATTTAGCTAAAGAATCGAATACAAGAAAGTTATGTAGTTGCTTTATTAGTACATACACTATTTGTGTCGATATTATTGTAATCTATGAATGCAGCACAAGTAAACCCTATTTTGTCTGTTCTGTTCTACAATGAAAAGTAGGCAAGTTTGGGTCAATCAATTATCTTCGATTTCCAAAACAATTCTAGAACCCAGTTCGAACTGTCAAATAGGACAAATCATTTATTACCCGTACGGGGTGATATAGTTCCTCTGTCGTTAATTTGCGAGCAATGATTGTATACTTACGATCATTGTATGTACTACGATGTCAAGTAAAATTTTCTAAACTTAAGATCGGCCGCTTTCCAGATATGCACGTTACATACGCGTTACGTTTAATATAACTAAAAAGTAATTGTCACGCTATGTTTTTATCAGTACAAGCATAATATGTCCACTTCAAGGGACTAGTGGGTCTTATTTCACACACCTGAAGTGCAACATAAAAATGTTTCTTACAATCAACTTGGTATATATAATCGCATGGTCGTCAGGCATTTACTATATAAACTTAATTAGCACATGAATGGGAACAAGAAAAATATAAACGTCGCGATCGAAAGTTATAAGTTACCTACACATGATAAATTTGTAGTGAGTTACTTGAAACGCATTTAACGCGAAGATATTTCTGTTTTATGGAACACGCTGTCTGCAAGAACGTAATATTTCCGGGAATTGTCCTGGGGTCCTTCCATGGCGATGATTTCGTTTATTTGTCCGGTGCGTGACTTTTAAACTCAACTCCTTTGGTAATTCCAACATTAATAACTTTTTTTAACAAGTGAACTTGATCTGCTACTGGTTCTACTAGTTCTGCTGATAAATGATTTTAATAAATATATATAAAAAAATAAGGTTAATAGAAAAATATTAAACCTGATTATTATTTTACTATTTTTGAATGGATAGTTGTGTCACAAAGTTTTAAAACACCAACTTTTAGAAAAATAAATGCAACACTATTAGTGTGAAACAGATTACGAGCTGTTTTATTATTGCCATGCAAAAGTGCAATTCGTTAGAGATTTAGAATGTTGTGTAGCAGTTAACGATAATCACCTAAAAAACCTAAACAAAAAAAATTTTACACTTAGTATTTATAGTGAAGAGAATATCTGCAAAGGTAAAATCTTAGCCAGAAATACTAAGTTTAACAGGTTTTTTAGGTTTTTTAATGTTTTATAGGATTTTTTAGGTTTCTACTGGAGACTTAGTTGCCGAAATACGTATCTAGATTTATTAAAATGAAGTGTGGTGGGGTTCGTTGAATTTGTAAATTTTTATTTATAAGTTATTTTCATATTCACAAACCACAGTCTCCGTCAATTTATTATTTTAATTATTGATAATGGCACATACATTTTCAAACGAAGAGAAGGTTGTTGTATTGGAGGTGTATTTCAAAACAAATTTAAACTTCCGGAAAGCCCAAAGCCACACTCTACAATTTTTAACAGAATAATCTTAAATTAAATGAACTATGAAGCTTCCAACAAAAAAGAGCTAGCTACCAAGTTAACAATACTGAACACGCCAGAATAATATTTTGCATAATATTATGAACAATCCAAGTACATCAGTATGTCGAGTGGCTCAGGAAACTCCAATTCCTAAATCCAGTGTTAATAAAACGTTGTATAAAAACAAATACCACCCACACAAACCAACAATTGTACAAGGTTTGAGCGATAATCACTACACCGAAGATTACAATTTAGCAGTTGGTATCTACAAAAATGTGAAAATGGTGCTGATTTTCATATGAAAACACTTTGGACAGATGAAACACGGTTTACCAATTGTGGTGTGTTCGATGGGCAAAACTATCATTTTCTTAGACGGGTATTTACAACATAGAGCCGTTTGCCGCATCCTAGCTTCCATTTTTCCCTCTTTTGCCCTCATTTAGTCCTCGATTCCATATTTTCTTCAACTTCTACTCTCCATGACCGTATGGGTCTTCCTCGTTTTCTTCAATTTGACGGTATACAGTTTATCACTTTCTTTGGCCATCTTTCATTCGTTATCCGTTGGACATGTCCGAACCATCCTTACTTGCATGGTTTCAAGTGTGTTAACCTGTATTCCCATTTCCTTTACATATCGGTATTCTTCAATGAGTCCATCCCTGTTTTCTGGCAGCATCTACTACAGTAATCCATTTTAGCGGCATTTATTCTCGATTTGGTTCTTTTATCCATTGTCCACAATTCGGATCCATACGTATCAATACTTTCCACCACCGTCTTATACATTCGGATTTTAGTTCGCTTTATAGGCTCCATAGAACACAATTTAATTGTCTGGTAGCATAGCTCATTTGCTCAATCCTGCTTGCTATTTCATCACTATCGTCTCCGGTATTCGATAATTTAATTCCAAGATACTTATAAGCTTTGGTGTTTTTTATATACATCCCCTCGATTGGCAAGTTGTTTCCATTTCATCCTATGACCAAATATTCCGTTTTATTTGGATTTATTGAAAGCCCCCAATTATATTCTATGCGTCCATTTTGTCTTCTGCCAATAAAACTTGGTCGTCCGCAAAGTGCAGGGTAAACAGTTTGTCGTCGTCTATTTGGATCCCCAATATTTTTCCCGCCATTTTGTTAGTGCTTGTTTTATATAAATCTTAAATAAAGTAGGGGCGATACTGCACCTTTGTTTGAGGTGATATGTATGTCTTCAGATATTTAGCTACCGGTTTTTATAACAACTGTCATATTTTGATACAGGTTCTTAATTGCATCTACATAACCCTTATATCGTGTTCCTTCATAGCACTCCACAGATTCCCGAGAGCCACATGTCATATGGTATTGTTAAATTGATAAACACCACGTGCGTTTCCATATTGTGTGCTAGCCTCTTCTCTAAGGTTCATTTGATGGTAAAGGCATTACCTATACTTGACCTGCCGGCTCTGAACCAGCTTTTCTCTTGAATGGCTTCAAATTCTTTTTCAATTCTCTGCTTAATAATCTTTCCATATATTCTAGATATTGAATTTGTGACGCTGATGCCTAGATAATTAGAGCAGTTCCTTTTGTCACCTTCTTTTATGAATGTTGCAAATGTAGACGGTGGTCCACTCTGTTGGTATATCGTGCTCCCTGAGAAAGGTGTGAAATATTCATGCTCACATTTCGAACAACAACTCCGGTCCTTCCTTTATCAATTATATTGGTATGCCTCCAGATGCTTTACCATTCTTCACTTCTTCTGGGGTAATCTCCTCTTCTTCGTCGATTATACTGTACTCTTCGTCATATTCTCTGTCTTTGCCTATCCTCTATCCTACCTCCATTTAATTTATTTCCATCATTCCCTTATTCATTGTGTTTGTTCGAAGTCCTTTGATTATCTTCCATGCTTCCGACGATCTGGTTCCGCCTATATATTTTTCGATCCGCTCACATACTTTGCCCCATATTCAATTGTTTTACTCAGCTATGCCTTTCTTTACTTCCTTGGTTGCCCTTGTATACTGTTTTCTGTCTTCCGGATCTTTAGTGGATAGTGACTTTTGGTACAGTAGTTTCTTTTCATGTATTTTTCCTTCATGTTCTACTACTTTGGAAGTTTTTCTTTATTTTGTTCGACCGGTCCCAGGGCTTCCTCAGCTGCTTCTTTAATTCTCAGCATCAAGTCTTTATACACGCCTGTGCTAGATGACTAGTGCATTTCACTAAGCTTTTTGCTTAGTCTTAATTTGTAAAGGAATTTGATCGAATCGTCTTGAAGGCCCCATAAGTGTGAGCTTACCATCTTAGGCTCACCGTCTGTAAGTGAATTACTGCTTTTACATTCTTTGAGACAGTACGGAAAATAAACCATGGAATAAAGTAAGAAATGATCCGTACCGCACATCTTCCACTTGCATTTTCGAGTTCTGTTTGCACACGATATAGTCGATACTGACTTTAGTTGGTTGGTTGGTTGGGATCACGTGAATATTTTTATGACAGTAAAATGAATTTAGTATCTTATCATGTTGCTGGCATATTTCAATCAGCTTAGTCCATTATCGTTCACCACCTCCTTCGTCTCCATACCTGCCTGCTATATCATTATTTTCTTTTCCAGTTCGACCATTAATCAGTACCAATCAGTATGATGTCCCATTTACTGTTTATTTTCTAGATTTGGTCTATCAGCTCTTTAAAGTACTAGTCCTTTACATCGCCTCTTGAGTCATCAGTCGGGGCATATGTGCCTATTATAGCAATTTTACATCCTTTGTACTTTAGGTGAAGTATAAGAATTATTTCGTTTATTTGCTCCCAGGTCTTAATGCACTTGCCAATGATTTTCTTAAGCAGGACGGAAACGCCTGCCGCTGCCATGTATGTTTTTTCGATGCCGCTGGAGAGATGAATATATTCACCGATGTCTTCACTTCCATTTCCCTTCTTTGGTCTCTGTGAGAATTGCAATATCAGATTGGAACTTGCTTAGTTCACCGATGGCTTCATATCTTTTAGTTCTTAGACCGTGTATATTGCACGTATCTATATTCGGTGTCCTTTTTCGTTCGCCTTGTCGTTTGCATTTTCTCCGTCCATATTTCGACGCTGGGTGCTAGGATTTTTCACAATAAGTTTTTTACATAGGGCGAGAAGCTGGCCCACCGCTGAAACCCTCCTCCTTTATCTTGACAACTGTTAGGCTACTCAATCCACCCTTCAGTTACCCCAGGCGGAGTTAAAACTATTATCATTGGTCTAACAAAAATCTACATTTAGTAAATCAAAGAAGATTTCAAGTTCGATTGTGGTGTGATTGACAACTTTTTTGTCTTTTTGAGTTTTAATTTTTTATCCTTAATTACAATTTAACTAGTAATAGACGTTTGGAGGTATTAACGAATACGATAATGCTTACACTGAGGCAAAATATTAACCCTTAAAACATGCCAAACATCTGATTCCAGCAGGGAAATCTTAAGCCGAAAGTAAATATAAGTTAGTTAAGGGTTATTGCATATAATTGATCAGTACAATGGCCTGCGAGATCAGCCGACCTTTACCTCCCCGACTCTTATTTATGGAGTTCCACTAAAACGACGAACCATCAGAGAAGCGAGAAATTTTAGAACAAAAAGTGCTCGATGTCAAATCTCGAATTCAGTTCTTTGAAAAAGAAAAAATTACTCATAAAGAGATTAGCAACAAACGGTGATAAACTGTTACCCATTGTTGTTCCTTCTTGTTGTTCGTAGAACTTAGCGTCTATTTGGAAACAATTCTGGGACATAGAAAGAGTAGTCAATTATACTCATTAATTTTACCCGTTCTATGTTATTTAAATGAAGTAATTCCTCTAAGTATTCTATAGTTTGTGGAACAGGAACGCGCAATGCACAAACGTCAAACGAAACCAAAATTTCACGTCTTTGTAATTTAAAATCTTGGACATTATTTAAAAATTTTAATGAATTTTCAACTGCAAAACTATTTTGTTTTAGAGGCACATTTTTAAATTCGTTGATCAAATATTATTTGAATTTCGTATTAGAGTTAAAATTATTTATTGTTCATATCTCTCATCATGTTGTACATTATTTAAGACCTATTTTTAAGGACTATCTAACTGATCTGATCTGATGAATCCAATATGGCCACCATAAGGAAAACAAAAAATAGAACTTGGAATCAAATGAATATTTTGTTAACGCCAAAAATCTGTCTTAAAAAAGTGTTCAAATTATCGAGGAAAATTAAAATCGGCGAATATTGTTCTTTTCAAAATATTTCAAAATTGTAAATAGTCCCATTGAATTTGAAATGCGAAACACGCCCTGAATATTTAGAAATCCTATTTAAATTAAATTTGCAAAACTTGAATAATTGATTAGATAATCAATTATATAATGTATATGTTTGGTTTGTTTTCGTCGAAGTGACAATTTCGTGGTCCAAATCCCAGGGCAACGCGCGTTCGAATAAATAACGTGGTATTACTAATACGCGTTACCTTCGCCTGTCACACTCTTTCGAATATTATATGATTACAATTAGGCAGTAAATTAAATTGTCGCGCAATTACCTGATAGTTTGTTAAATGAAAATTTACATCGCAGATAATACGTCTTGAGGCAGCTAAACATATCGTAATTCGCGTAAAATTTGGTATAACCGTGGTTTCATTTAAAGGGTGGGGATTGTGTTACATTCTAGCACAGAATTAATGTTACAATTATTTATTCTTCGTATAAATCTTAATTAACGTTATAGAATATATATTTCAAATTTCAAACGCTGAAATCCTGTTGTCATACATTCATTTTCAGAAATAATAGAACAAGATAATTGAGAATACTTGTAAACACAGTAGGCTTCTGTTTCCGCACGAACATTCAATTATCTTAACCCAGGCAACGTCGTGATTGCTTAGAATAACGTACGGGAAAGCACGTTTTGACATACAGTATGCAATCACCTAACTGCTTCCAATTTTATTTGCATCGTTTAATATTCTGAATCTCTTACAAATAGTGTCTCTTACAATGCAGTCCGAAGTAAATATAAGTCGTACCTTAGTTTACTCATATCTTAGTTCCAACACATCATTTGTAGAATGTTTCCGGCCAACCCATATATTTTCTCTAGGTTCGCAAATAAAACTTTCAAATATGTCTTCGCACGCTTGATGGGTAGTGACTTATTTTACTATGTCATAAATGCTAGTTTAGATTATCATGTAGTGGGATAAGATAAAGTTTTCTAGTGTTAAGGTTTTTATAAACATCATATAATAAGCGAACGTGGGGTCGGTGTGATTCTGCATAAAAAAATTACTAACTTTGTAAAACTAATCCTTTTTGAAATTATTCAAACACCAAGGCTATGTAACACTGTCAATTCTTTACTAGCGATAGTGCTTCTAAATGATATCTGGTTTCTCGACTTGTCGACGTCATAGGGTCAGCGCGAGATTTCTTGAATCGAAACGGTTCCGTAATGTCATAGATATCGCTTTTGTCTTACAGCGGACCAGCTACAACAATAATCCCCTTCATTCGTGACATATAATGGCCGGAGGTTCTATACATAGTATGGGAAATTATTACTTTTCGACACCACTACTTCAAACCTCAAATGTCAAAAACCGATGATATTATCAGTATTTATCAATATTCTCACACGCAGAATGTGTCATCATAACTATTACCTATATTGAGTTCTGTTTATGATGATAACGTATCATCGCTCGTGTATGTCGCCTCTGGGAGTCCAGTATAATCAACGAGAATACAATAATAGAGGCGCTGTACAGCTCCACTCCTAAACACTTAAGTTCACTATCGTTGTTTTCTAGTTTTTGTGCTTCGAATTTGTTTACGATATGAAACGAAGTAAAAAATAAATGTAAACATCAACTTTAAAAATGTCGTCGTGAAATAAGTCATTACAGAATAGGTACTGTAGATAAAACGAATTTTTGAATATTTTTTTTGTTGTTGTGAAATTGAGAGGGCATCAAATTATTTGGATTATTGATCGTGCACAGTTATTCTAATTTAGATTGCATTTACATTATAAACATAGAAGCCAGTGAAAGTGATTATGGGAAGAATTGGGAAATTATGGGAGAATTTAGTTTTTTTAAATATAGATTGCAATATTATAAAACCGTAAGAAAATGTTTCTATATCATACCTTCTCATTCAACCATGCAATATATTACACATAGTCATTTCAATTATGCGATTATTTACTTTATATTACTGCACGTCGCATGTAGTTTATGTAGTGACCGATAAAAATTCAGGCCGCGATCATCTCCAACGAACCATCCGACAAAGGAACAAGATATAAGATTAATGACATTTTTGACGGCCGCTACGTATATTTTATTTTAACAACTAAGGCGATGGCTTGTTACGACGGCTGAAGCCCCAACGTTGGTTCAATGAATTTAATCGTGGTCGTTGTTCGCGGGAAGATGAATGTAAGGAAGATCGTCAAAAATCGGTTGTGGTGTCAGCAAACATAGGTAGCGAGCACGAATTGATAAAGCTAGATCGTCAGGTGAGAATATTTTGAAAAACAATAAAAAAGTTTCCTTAACACATTTTGTTATTTTTCGCAATACATATCGAGCAATTCTCGTGCTGATAGTGCTTATGAAACCAAAGTATTCATACCTTTTCGCTGTCATTTCGCCGATTAATGCAGAGATTTTCGACAACTTAAACCACTCTGTGTATATTTACCATTAAATTAAATATTCCCAAAGTTCATTCGGCAACAAATTTAGGTCTATTATGGACAATTTATTTAGATATTGATTTGCGATTAATAAGAATATTTAATGTAATAATTCAATGTTATAAAGTTCTACATATATCCAGCGACACTATAGGAAAATTACATTAAACTGAACATTAAAATATTTTAAATGATTCCTGATTTGAAAATTTTGTTTAATTATGCAGCATCTTAGTAGTATACACACATCTGTTATAATTAAGTTCAAGTTGCAATTATTATTATATTACTAATGCTACAATGAAAATCTATTCATATAATAATAATATTTTTAACGGCTGAACAACATGGCTAATACTTTTAAATAAAGTACGGTTGAGATGTCATATAAAAAAATTGCGACATGGAATAGGAAGTTTCGATGAAATATTCACATTGTTACAGGTAAATGGTGTAATATAAATAATGTTTACGTATATTGACACCTCTCTGTAAATAAAAGACTTTTTGAAGTCAATTATTGATTTCTGGTACTAGACCCCATACAATTCCAGAACAAAAGGCTGTTCAATGGGAGTCCTGTCGCAAAAATATTTCGTGGGAGAGTAAAAATATACAACAAGAAATTCCACCCCAGGGGTGGCTAATTGATCACAAAAGACGACGAATATTTCCTATTGCACAAATATCCTTCCGGGCGGATGCTGCCTTCTATGTGCTTATTCACACCTTTAGACAGTTTAGAAGTTTATTACCAATAAGATTGTGTTTATAGTTATGGCTTTTAGTGTAAGAAAGTAGAAAAATGGATTTAAAATTAGTTTTTGATAGATTTTTTAACTAAAATACAATTATGTATTATGAATCAGAAATTAAAAAATATGCGCTCTAGGTTCCGATAAGATCTAATACTCAAATTATGCAAACAATATCATTGCTGACAACTTTAAAAACCTGAAAAGTTCACTACCTACATTTCAAATATAATAAAGGAGACATTGTATATTAGCTATATATTCTTAGGTAATAAGCGTAATAATTATATAAGAATAATAATAATAATAATAATCACCCAATTATAAGAGCAAACACTGTACTCTTGTATTAATTAAATAAGAAACTATTGCACTAAAAATCATTAGAATATGATATAGAGACCGTGTTGTATGTCCTGGTTTATGTATTGAAGAATATTTATAAAGTCATATAAAATCAATCATCGTTCATGCTAATCAAGAGCAAGTTTTCTAGACGTTGGCTTTTGATCAATACGATTCAGTTTGTTTACAACCGACACCGACATAATTACATTGTGTGATGAATAAGTTTCCAAATTGGAATTAAAATAAAGTGGTCTTAGGCGAAATCGTGGTAGACTATTTTCTTTCGTCGGTAACTATTTCAACAAGAAATACCATATTTGAAAACCCAAGGTGAAGTTTAGTTTACAGTGTTACCGTATATCATTCTTACACTTATCCTTGAGTACAAAAATAACAAGCAAGAGACATTATGTTACATTTCTTGCATTAAAGTCAACGGATAATTATGAGACTTGTGTATTCATTAACTATATCCTATTTTTATCAATCCAAAATCTTATTTTAAATGAGAAATGTTTGCTATATCTCACTGACGAGATCACAGTAATTACGAAACGATCGTCCATTGAATAATAGTGCCGCGCTTTGCGCATCCACATGAATATATATTCTATGAAAATACATTTATGCAAAAAAAAAGAATTCCTGCCACCCCAAGCTTTCCTTTCTAACTGCAGCACTGTAAGTGTGCAACATGTGAAAGCCCATTTAATGAAAGCATATTTTAAAGTGATCGTGGTATATATTGAAGTTTGTAGAAATTTAAAGCATTTTCAATTTTATAGCAACATTATTTCTATGGCCAGTAAACTTTATATTTTACCATCAAAACTATTTATTACCTGAGAGTCCTTATGAAACTCATTACGTCGTTAAATACTATAATAATATCATGCTCTATTTTGACTTTATATAAAAAAGATTAGATATTAACGGAATCGAGATAAAAACATATTTTATTGCGGGGTAGGCGGCTATTTTGCATGTTTATTCGATTACCAAAAGGGGTTGGTTGTTTTGAGTAAAAAGCAAACATTTGAGTGGGATAATTATATGAATTATAAAACGATATGTATGTACTTCTTGCGCTTAAAACGTTCGCTCATACCTTTTGTTCGTTATTTTATGCGCGGTACATTTTAAATACGAAAATGCTAAATAAACATGACCGACAAATAATACGCCTGTTACACAAAATTGTAATTTCAAATTATTTTGATGCTCATTGACCAGTAATTTGATTGTGTATCAATTACATTGTTCCGTTCGTCGTTTAACCACAAAACGCAATGTTGATGTGCATCGAGTAACCGAATTACAACATTATTAAGGAGAGTACTGCCACTTAATGTAAATACAGTTAGTTTCCTGGCCGATGCAAGTTGGTTATTTAAATTGATGAATGGATACACCACCCTCGTCTCATAGTCAAGACGTGTAACCGTGCGTGTTCAAGTAAATGCATTGAATGCCGAAACAAGATTTAGAATTAGCACTATTGATTCAATATTTGCAGTATAAACTCGTTAGAAGATATAATTTGCTTGCAAGAGTTTCATATATCCAAAAATTGATAATATCTAAGTTTTATTCTGTAGATGTATCCACGATTTATTATCAAATTAAATTGAAATCAACGAAAATTCTGATGGAATTAGTAAACAGTAATATTTTGCACGATAAATATTAAACACAGATTTATCGCTGTTTTCAAATGCAATAAAAAATAAAGCGATAAATAAAGTCGAAACCGAATTGAATTAATAATAGAGACCTAGTCGAAAGGATTTCCCCCACAGTAACCATCAGCACAGAAAAAATCTTTTGCTTGCTTGTACAGCATGAACGACCTCATCATTGCTCTGCAATTTCTTCACACCTAATGCGCAAGGGAACCAACGTAATCGCTTGGGGCTAAGTAAGAGGAATAAAATAGTATATAATAAATGCCACCGATGAAACTATAAGTATTGAACGATTCACGCCTTTTGATTCTGGCGGTTGTTCAGGAGTTCCGAGCATATTGTACTAGTAACAGTAACTGAATTGCGCCTTGTGAGAGGTGTATGCGATTTTTTTGTCGTCATGTAAAAAATTACAGAATGTGACAAAATGTGCTGCGAAATCATTGTCATAAAATTGTGAATTCTAACATTGAAAATAACTATTTGCAATAATTCAAAACAATTGTCATATTTCCAAGAACAATACCCAAAACATGAGGAACTTAACTGCTATTACAAAGTTTTTGTAAGGAGCCAAATAAGTATGTTTTTTTCAATAATTCGCAAATAGTATATTGTGAATCAGTATACGCTATATTCGTTGATGTCTGTATTTATGTTGAATTTTAACATTCTTTTTAAACTACACAAATAGACAAAAAATAATTCTATATTTTGAGTCAATAAAATAAATAAAAACCACCTATCAGAATTAAATGAAATTTGGCACGTGAAAACAATCTATTAGCTGTAATTTTTTCAGATAAATACGTTCATTTGTTTCAAAGATCCAAGGACAACTTGCTTTTTTTAAATAGCAACAGGAGTAAAATTTTACATTTTTAAAACGTACATTATCTTCTGATTTTGACAATGTAATACATGTTAACCTTTGTTTTTTTGATAACACCAAATTTGAGTCAACAACAAAGCCTAGTTGGCTATGAAATTTGTTGTGTAAGAATAGTCAAATAATTTATCTAAACACATAAAAATTCTGAAAACAACACTAGAACTTTATTAAACAATTTCGACAAAAGGTGTTCATAATGTTTTCTGTTTACCTATTGGCAATAATAAAAACGTTGAACGCAATACATTTTCGAGGCAATTTGTCAACATGTTTGCAGGAATATTATTAATCTCCAGTCTTATAATTCAAATTCAAAGTTTTTTATTTAAAAATCAATATATACACAATATTTACAGAGATATTATATATATACAACACATAATTAAAACGACTACTCGTACGTAACGCTTATTAGGTGAATCTAAGATAATACAATAACATTTAAAAACATATACGTTTGTTTCGTGTTGTCGGCGGGAAACTCTCAAAAACCCACCTCGTACGTCTTGTTTTTTGGTTCGTCAGTTTTGTCAAGTTATGTTATGATATGTTGTGTTAGACGGTCCTCTCCTCATAGTATATGTCCAGTGTTTCATATGGTAATTTGAGTGTATGTCTCTGTCCTTCGACGTGTCTTTGTTCAGTTATGTGACGTATGAGTCTGTTGTCATGAGTGGCGGTCCGTCTGTAAAAGCGTTCCGCCATCTCTTTTATGTCAGTCGTTAGTAGCGGCATATCCGCGTTGGTGTGTAAGTCACGTATACGTGCGTATCGGTCGGTGCCCAGTGCGAAACTGAGACACTTGTTCTGCGCCACTTGCAGCCTACGGAGATTCGTTGCCGAAGCTCCGCACCATACAGGCGACGCGTACGTCATCGTCGGTCTTATAATTGCCTTGTAGAGTAATAGTTTGTTGTCCGTCGTAAGTCTGCTGCTTTTTGAGACCAGTGCGTACACCGATCTCATTGCAGCATGTCCCATTCTGTTCGCGTGTTGTATATGTGCACCAAACGTCGTCTTTGTGTCAAGTGTGAGCCCTAGATATCTCACTGTCGTTGTTAAAGGTATTTCGATACCGTTGACCCTTGTCGGGTTCGGTATCGTGTAATGTCTGTTTCGTCGCGTGAATGTGATGCTTTCACAATTGGTCGGGTTGACTGTTAGCTTCCAGTTCCCTCATGTGGGTGTCTATTTTCACGTGTGCAATGTATTCTGAGCTGGATGATGGGTATATGGCTGTATCGTCGGCGAAGAGGGCGATTGATGTGTTTTCGTCAGTCGGTATGTCGTTGATGTATAATGAGAACAGTTGTGGTCCCAAGACATAGCCTTGGGGCACTCCTGCCCTTATGAGATGGGGTGCTGAAATGGTATGATTAAGTCGAGTCTGAAATTGTCTGTCTTTTAGGTATGAATAGATTAGTCTGATTAATGACATGTCTAGTCCGTATTTGATTAGTTTCAATACTAGTCCATCTATCCATACCGTGTCGAATGCATTTTGCAGGCCTAGTAATGTCATTGCCACAACCTGGTTCCGATTAAACGTTTTCCGTATGTCGGTCACGAGTCGCACCACTTGTTGAACGGTGTCGTGTCCGGGTCGGAAACCAAATTGCTCGTTTATGAGGAGATCTCGCCTTTCGACTTGATCCCTCAGGCGTTTGTTAATAATTGTCTCAGTCACCTTCGAGATGCTGCTGAGGAGACTAATAGGTCTGTAACTGTCCGGTATGTCTCGTTGTTTTCCGGATTTATCTATGGGAATTACTACAGGACTCTTCCAGTGGCTTGGAAAGTGCTTCAGGGACATTGTCGCGTTTATTAGGTACATCAGTTGTACGAGTCCTTTTCTGGATAGGTTTCTGAGGATTTTATTTTGGATATTGTCGAGTCCTGGGGCTTTCAGCGGTCCTTGTCGCTTGATTGCGGCGAAAATTTCTCGAGGGCTCGCTAACTTGGAATCAGAGTTTCGGTCTCGGCCCGCGCGGGACATAGTCGTTCTTACGAATTCGACCACGCCCGCTTGTTCGTCCGTTAAGTCGTCGAGTCCTATGTCGTGTGCCGTTTCGAAGGTAGTTGCGAGCGCCTCCGCTTTCCCCTCGTCTGTCATGTGTGTTTCACCTCCGTGCACGAGCGGCGGGACCGGCTGGAATTTCTTCCGTAGCCGCGCCGACATGCGCCAGAGGGATCCGTCGTTGGCAGTCAGTCTCGTGAGTTTGTCGGTCCATTTCTTGTTTCTGTGAGTCCATATTTTTTCACGGATTTGTTTCGTAAGTTCGTTAGTTCTGAATCGGTCCGCGTCGAGTTTAGTCCTTTGTCAGATTCTTCGCTGTCTGTTTCTGTTCTTAATGTCTTGGAGTATGTGATCGGGACGGATGTCAGGTCTCTATGGGTCAATCGTACGATTTCGTGCGTACTTGATTGCCTCCGTCAGCTCGGTGACTGCGTTTTCTAGTTTGTCAGACGTGTCCAGGTCCCGGTTTATTATCATCCGGCTGTCCAAGTATCGTCGGAACAACGGCCAGTCCGCCGTGCGATAGTCCGTTATTTTGGTTAGTCGCTTCGCTTATATTGCCCCGCCCACTTGACAAGTGACCGGGTAATGGTCCGAGTTTAAGTCCTCCACGGCGATGAGGTCCGAGATGTTGGTCACATTCCTCACCACCGCGATGTCGGTTGTTGTTGGCCTTGTACGTTGTCTTATACCTTCCTTTAACTCTTCAATATTGTGGGCTCGGTTTACGTAAAGTCGATTTTTTAAGTAACCCCATAAAAAGAAATCTAGCGGAGTTAAATTCGGTGACCTTGCAGGCCATTCTAGAGTTCCTCTTCGTCCTATCCACCTATCAACAAAAAATTGGTCTAAATACGCTCGCACTTGTTGTCCAAAATGAGGCGAAGCTCCGTCTTGTTGGAACCAAATTTGTTCTGCAGGTATGTTTCCGTTGTTATAATTTGGAAACAACCTTCTAATTCACGCAACATTTGCAAGTACTTTTCAGAAGTCAAATTGCCGTCTATGAAGACAGGACCAATGATATTAGGCCCGATAATGCCGCATTTACTTTTTCTATTCTTTGAGTATGGGTTTCTTCCATCCCGTGTGGGTTTGTGTCTGACCAGTATCTAGAATTGTGACGATTAACACCGATCGCCTACTCATGTCGTTATTTAGGGCCAATTCTCGAACAGAAGTTTTTGGATTTTCAACTAAATTCAACATTACATTAAGAGAATTTTCCTCGTTTGTAACTCTCTTTGAACGTCCTGATTTTGGTGTTTCTCTAACACCTCCCGTATCGCGAAATCTTTTGAATGTTTTTGCCACAGCGGATTTACTAATTGGTTCTCCGAGCTGGAAGAATTTCATTGAAACTACTGAGGTAGACTTAGCATAAAAGGCTATCAGGCACAACAACTGAAGTTGTATGGACTTGTGCAGAGAATGATACCAGACACACTGACCATGGGAGTTCAAAAGAGATGGGAGAAGAAAACCATGAAAGAAGATGTAACAAAAATTAAAAGAATGGGGATACATTCCGCAACAGTCGACGGCGTAAGGCTCGAGGCTTTAGAACAAACCCAAAAAGTTCTAAAGAATTGAAGAGAATAGGAAATTGTCTAAATGTAAAAAGACAAATGGGAAAATAGAACAATTTAAACAGAACAGCTACGATAGAGTTAGAACATGAATGAACATAATAATTGGCGGTCACGTTTCTTACTTGAATTCGCTAGCGAAAAGGAATGGCACATATGATATCGGTGCAATAGAAGTCAAAAATAGATCGTTTTCGTTTCTGCGGTCTGCGTCGCCCAATTTCATTTTACATGTCCGTAATGAGCACGAAGAGGAGAACGCCGCAACCTGGAGTTTGCGATAGAACGGCATCTACATCGCACTGTTGGGGTAATGGTATGGGGTGCCATTGCCTATGGAAGCAGGTCACCTCTAGTCTTTGTTAGAGGCAATATGAATGCTCAACGCTACATCTATGGCATTGTAGAGGGCCATCTGCTACCCTATCTTGCGACCATGTCTAATCCAATATTCCAGCAAGATAACGCCCGTCCTCACGTACCTCGCGCCAGTCTAGACTTCTTTCAAGCTGCCAACGTTAATCTTTTGCCATGGCCCTCCCGTTCACCTGAACTTTCACCAATTGAGTATGTTTTGGGATGTGATGGGTGGCGACTCATCAATTTAGCCAATTCTCCGCAGACGTTAGATGCTCTGAGACATGAGGTACAAGTAGCCTGGGATGAGGTGCCTCAAGCAGATATCGACCACCTGATTTGATCCATGCCTAAACGGCTCAATGAGTGTACGCGGCTTCGAGGTAGTCAAACACACTATTAATAAAAACTCGTTTGTCTTTTTTTTTTAATTTGAATTTTTCATCGATTGTTCCTTTATAGTAGCCGACTATTTATTATTAAAAAATTCCAACTCATTCTTTATGTTGGGATTTCTATGTAACTTAGTATATATAGAAAAATTGTTAAACACAAGAAATTCAACATATTGCGTTCAAATTATGCTAGCACATGAAACAATCTTTTAGAAGAATTCAAGATAGAAAGTTTAATACTGAAATAAATTCAAACACCTACTAACAAGTTAGGGCAGGTTCTGGAGGCATTGCAAAAATACAACAACCGTAGTTGTCATAATCATCTTACAAAATTTTGCTTACAAAAGTATATTATGCAACAAGCACAAAATGGTGCACATTTTGCACGTGTGAAAGTTCAACGAGTGCAAAATTGCTATTTTGTGCGAGTTGCATACGAAACTTTTTCTACGACAACGACAATTATAAAAATAGATACAAATAAGTATGCAAATATTTTATTTATTGCTTTGGATCCATGAAAACACGAAATTACCTATTCATTAGCAGAGCCTGGACAGCAGTGCCCAACCAATTAAGAAGAACTATGAAATAACTTCCTACCTGCGTATTTTATTTATTAAAGTTAAATGTGCAATTATCGAAAATCATTTTTGGAGAACTTGTTGCAATAAATTAAGTTTTGTTAAATTCGCTTCTTCTTGGAGGTGTCAATTCCAAGTCACTATCACTATCACTATCACTTTCCATATTAATTATCTAAATTCTTGGAAATTAAAAAAAACCAATCCCGTTTCCTGCAGCAGTATATATTCTGGCGTGATTCAAGCTGTAGTGCCCTCTTTAACGCCCCCTGCATCATTCTCTCCATCTTACTCTCCTCTTTCACTCCCGATACTTCCACCCCATACATCAATATACTCCTCACACACACCTCCCACACTGTCATCCTTTCTCCAAACTTCCATTCTTCCTTACTCCACAACACCTTTACTAACCCTTCTTCCGCCTTCCTCGCCTTGTCACATACATACTTATGTGCTTCCTGTAGCTATTCCCATTCTCCATCACGCATCCCAGATACATACACACATTCACCTCTCTTATTTCTCCACCCTTCCAATGTAGTCTTACTTCCCTTCTCCTCCCCCCTCCCTGCCTGAATACCATGATTTTTGTCTTTTCTGTGTTCACTTGCAATTCTCTTTTCTCCAGATACCTTCCCATCCTTTCTGCCGCTCCCTTTAGCCCCATCTCTGTCTCTGCCAATATTACAATATCATCTGCATATGCAAGCGACCAGATTCTTTTAGATCCACGTACATGTCGTGGTTGGAAATAACTACGAAATTATTTGTAATGCACAAACTGTAACAAACTGATGACATTTAAGCCACCTTAGTTTTTGTTATCAAAAACAGCAGACCGGACACGAAATATTTCATATTGCATTTGTTGTCTAGCAACTTGCCTAGCAACCGATGCAAAATGAAACTCAGTACAAAATATAGCTTCCTATGATTCAATTCACTTGATATGAACATTTTTTGATGTCGTAGATAAAATGTATTTTCTACATATCATCATCAGTCCTAGCCAATTCATCCTAAAATGTGCTTGCAAGTTAAAATAATAATAATAAGTTATATACTATATATAGTATACATTATTACTATAAATATGCGCAACGATATGTATGCATATGTAGTTAGTGTGGTCGTTACTTTTCGATTAGAAACTATCAACAAGTAGCTCTTTATACGAATGCAGGTTTGCGTGACTTTCGTTCTTAATATAAAATACAAAAATATATTTATCCGTGCCGTGAATTAATATCAATGATCGCTCGGTTTCGGTTAAGGTAAAATCAATAGGATTATATATTTTGTATAGACTGAGATAAATGCATTCGGTAATCTTAGTTCGCAAATTAGAGATTTGTCTTATCCAAAGCAAACCAATGAATTGACACATTTCCAGTAAATTTAATCTATTTCGCATTCAGTAATCTAGTGTAAAATATGGCGAAAATATTTCATTACGATTTATGTTACAGTAAAAAGAAGATTTCCCATATATATATATATATATATATAATATTTATCTGAAATATATATATATATATATATATATATATATATATATATATATATCGTTGCTATTATCCTCCTATTACGTATATACCAGCCACTGTGGGATGTAGAGTAAGTTGTAATGTTTTACTACCCCGACGCTAGGTGGGAGGTAGTTTATAAATGGCATTTTCGATACACACATTGGGCTCATTTTGGAAAGGAATAGTTAAGTTAATTAACATCGAAACTTCAGTAATCTAAAAAACCAAGTCATAATCGTGCTGCACCTTGCTAAGTAAATAATGCAAAAAATAGAAATTACCAAAAATTATTAAACTTTAACGAGAAACGTAAAACTAATTAAGAAATTTTAATACTAAGGTAATATAATAAAATAGGGGAACAGGCTATTGAAGATGCGTAAAAATCAACCATCTGCAAAAAAATGCAAATCGTAAAACATTAAAAATGTACGTATTATTGATTAAATCAAAAGTTCACAAGAAAACCAAGAGAAAACTGTATAAAGTAAATACAAAAATGAAAAATGGAAATAAGATTAAGAAATAAGACTCGAATATATGGAAATATAATTTCATTTCATTTCACATCATTACCAAAGCCGAGGCTCTCACATCAATTACAATCCATGAATTTTGTTGTGTCCCATTTTTACTTTCTTATGTTTTGTGCAAGAAAGTATAGTAATCAAGAAAATTTTTACTTGAAAAGTTCTTTCGAAAAACTAAGTTTATGTTAGTATAACAAAGTTCAGTGCCACCAACTTTAAGTTAATTTTGGCCTTCAGCGCCATATTCACAGGAGCAATTTTCAATAATAGCATAGATGACTCATACGGTTTAAATATCAATTCCAGTAAGACAAATTGCCTGGCAGAAAATTGATTGCAAGCCGTGGTACACTTTGAGGAACCCAAATCGAGCATGTTCAAGAGCTCACTACCTAGGATCATTGGTGAGGGGACAATTCGAGCAAAGTGCGAACAACCACCACCAATGGAAGAGAAAATTGGGAAAAACGCAGTTTACAATGGTTTGGCCATATCTGTAAAATGACAAATAATTGATTTTCACGAGATATCCTGTAGCGGCAACGACCTTCCGAGTGGAGAAAACAAAGAGAAGTGCCAAAGAAGACGTGGTTGACGCACATAGACCAAGGTGTCACCGGGGATTAGCAAGTGGGTAATGGAATGGCATACATCTACAGTAGCACCAACAGCAGTGTAGTGCTTGAGAGGTGGACTCGCTGCGCCACCTATTCATTAAAAGATGAAAAAAATGCACTTAAATATTGATTTTCCATTATTTTCACAAAGATGCTAGGTACTACTTTAATAACCGTACGTTTTCAGCAAGCGGGAAGTGTATTTCTGTATATACAATCATGTTAGTTATGATGTGGGATAATAATGATAATATTACTATACAGGTGCATTAGCGGACGCAACATAGGAAATCCCATGTTAATTTAGAGTGATTCAAATATTGACTTCCGTAAACATTTTACAGCAAAATTCCATTAAAGTTTTTTAAAGGACACTCCATGTTGATCAAATTGTTAAGTAAGTAAGTTAAGTAATGCTTAAGAAAAAATGTCGGCAACATTTTGAAATTTTAAACCAAAATTCGGACTTGGTCACAGACGGTCAATTTGTACATAGGATACAAAAATAATAGAAACATAGTATCTAACATGAATTGGTTTTTTATTTAAGAAATGTAGACGGGAACAATCGTGGATTCAGGCACTTATCAACTTTGACAGTCCGTGACCAAGGCTGAATGGTGTTTGAGTTAAAATTTCAAAACGTATCCGATATATCTTTGCGCCAATTAGACTATCATGTCATTTAAAAAACTTAAATAGAACTTTGCTCGAAATTAATTTTTCCTGCGTCCGCCAATACAGCACGCTCTATGTAATACTCCATAAACTATACCAATTACTCGACAATTTTAAATTCTACAGAAACAGATTCCCCATTTGTATAATAGTCATCGTTGAATGTGCCCGTTATATGATTAGGTATCACTAGCGTATCGCGTACATAGTCTCAGTGAGTCCTACTTTTGCATTTGGTGAAAAGTCTATTCAAGAGTGTCTTCTGGTAGATCTAGTAGATTTGTTAGAAATACAGCAGCGCATTTACCGAAAGCCCAGATAAGACGTCGGAATTATTCCATTGCAGCATCAATGAATATCAATTAATCAGCTGCATAACGATGGTATTGCATGAGCTTTCTTTGTGATGGATAAAGTCCATTATTATGGAAAATCATAGTCGGCATGCTCCATTTCTTTCTCCGTACAGCCCTATAGGGTATTTAGTCACGGAAAAAAATATATTAAAAGGTCACAATCCATAAATGCAAATTTGTGGCGATTTTCTAGTATCTAGTAAGAATAGAGCTTCTTACACAGTACGACTATGTAAGAATGTATTAATGTATCTTTCAGAATAAATGTATTACTTATATATTATAGATCCAGAAATAGGTACTTGTAATACATAGTTACATATATATATATGCATGTATATCGTTATTGCAAAATAGTTTAGTTTGCGTGAATAAGGGAAAATATTTGATATATTGCAAAATTGTTTCGACAAATGGGAATTACATTTCACAAACAGTAAACGAAAATTAATAAATGCTCTAAATTAATAAGATAAAATTTCGAGTATAGAGAAAATTATGTTGCCACATATAATAAGACGTTGAAGTACTTCAGAAAATCTAACTATCATACGAATTAATATAACAATTAAATCAATTAAACGCAATGCTACACAATATTCTCGTTGGGGAAGCATTATTTGCATTGCACCTAGCGAATACAACATGTTTTCAGACACTATAATATGGCGGATTCCAAAACAACAAATATATATTAAACTAATAAATTAGTGCTTAATACTGGGTGCGGACTGGCCTAGGGACGTTTTGCTATTATCAAAACTAATTAGCGATCACAGAATCCTGAATTCAAAATTTTTATCACTCATTGTCACCTGCAGTTTTGTTATTTCTTATTTTATCATACAGTGACTATCTGCATATTGCAAACAATACATTGCAGCCAAAGACGCGGCGTTTGATATGTCTCCCAAAAAATGTTTCTTGGATTGCTTCCCTGACAACTGAATCAGTGTTTAACACAACGAACGGTTCCATCAAGACATGATATGGCAATATTGTTTAACGATTTTAGGAATGAAGTGAACAACTCTTACTCTCTTAAATAAGATGAATCCTATCATGCTTGTAAATATTCTTTCCGACTTAGGCAGGGTATCACAAAAATTCTTGATGGAACTTAACTAACGTATTTGAATTCAAAGCTTGAAAAGTTGAGGTATACAAAATATTATTAATAATATGATAATAATAATATTTAGTTACAAACATGATTAACGTATGCAAACAAAACAATAACTAGAGCAATACTCTTGGTATGAATTATTGCTCGCAGAAGTAAAATTACGTGAGATGTTTCAAAGCAATAGGGATACAAATATATTGACTGTAATGGTGTCTGTGCATTATCAATATTTTTAAGTTTAATATTTATTTTTAACGTCTATTATTTGATGAAAATACATTTGGAATGTTTAGTATTCAACCGTTTTTAAACAAACTTATTGAATTTATTCTTTTCAATTCAAATGGAGTAATATAACATATTTTAGTCCATAGTTGGAAATTTGTTTGGCTAGTATTTTTGTTGAGATGCTTATTTTTAAAGATATTAATATTCTGTGACAATATAGTTGCCGTCTATTCATTATTGTAGCCTGGCCGGTGTGTTGAGTATAGATGTTTCAGTGTAAGAAATACACATCAATTAAAATGCGCAGAACACGAAAATCGGTCGAGCGAGTCCATTATGACTAATAACGGGGGAGGCGCTAATGACAGTGGCGTGACAATTGCTCGTAATAGCGTGTGCAGTGAATACATCGCATATATTTAGGTGTATAAGTATATATTAACAGATAACATTTATTTTACTCCCTATTACTGCCAACTACTTTTACAAACACTTATTTTCAATAATATTCCATATTTATATAAACGCCCCCGGCTTAATATTGCCCCTTCACCTCCGCCTAGTTTTGTTGGCGCAACTTGTGATGAGTCATTGTGTATTTCTTAGACTGCATGGAGTCTACCTGTACCAAAAATATTTTTAAAAGCCCCTCTCCAAGTCATTTATTGTTTTAATAATTGTTGACTACACCTGCTCATCTTATAACGCCATATGTTAAATGTGTTTGAGTCGATGATTATAATAATAGATTGAATCGTGGTAATTTTTAAAATTATGATAACTAATACCTTACAGTTTCAGCAATTTTTATAACTGACTGATTTTACTTCACTTATAAATCGATCAGTTTGTACGAACTGCTTTCGATCAATTAAATAACGTTTGATTATGTGCATTACTGTGAAATTGTAGGTGTATCATATTGCATCACAAGTAGGTAGATAACATTTGGTTTAGAACCAAATTTTAAGAATGTTTTCAAATATTTTGATTTGTTTGAAATTATCAAAATAGGTCTGTGATTCGTAATTTCTTGTACAGTGGTTTACTAAAATCTTAAAGACAGTTGGGCAAATGCCTTCATTCCTTATTTCATTTATGAGAAATGTTAGATGTTTGCAAACTATACCTACGATTTTTTTTTAGGTTGTTTCATTATATCCGCGTGATTTATATGATTCTAGAATTAATAATAGTATATTATTCAATGAGAGGTAATGTGGGCAATAACTCACGGGATGATTGCAGCGCGAGCCGCAGGCGAGCGCTGTAATCATCCAAGTGAGTTATTGCCATTACCTCGAGTTGAATACTATACTTTATCCTGGCGAAAACGTCTACCTTTTTAGCCGAAAAATTTTTAGACTTTTTAGAAACTCTCGTAATTTCGTTTCGCAAAAGTTTCAATATTTACTCTCTTATTTATACTGAGTGTACTTCTAAGCATAGAGTAGCAAATGATGAAAATTTGTATTTCATTGGCAATTCTTTAAAATATGCCAGAAGCACAGTTTCTGACAATGATTTTACGTTCTTACTTGTACTCCAATCCAAATGTTTTGGTAGGCCACATTATATTTCTTGTGCGATTTATCCGACAGAAGATTGCGAGTTGCTATTTCGGCGATTTTTCTTATTCCAGGTGGTGTACAAATTTTTGAATTACTGTCTGAACTCACTTTGTCAATTTGACATTTAATTGTTTGACATGATATTTAATATCGGCCAATTAGATAACATTACGTAAGTAGTTACTATGGCGACTAGGCGTGAGTTATCATAACTCACGCTTATAACTCCCGCTGGGTAGTTATAGATACCATTATTTGTAGAAAAGTAATTGCGTAACGTATGTATAACGCAATAGTCGTGGATAAATTAAGTTTATTTCTATAATTCTGCCTGCAGAGTTTCGTTACCTAAAATCATTTTAATCATTTATATTTTTCATTTTTTATGTTATGTATCATGTATTTTCAAATCAGATTTTTACTGATAAATTTTAATTTATTAGTTAATATTTTCTCTATAGAGTGTGTGTATTTAGTGCTGCAATTTTTATATAATAATAATAGTAATATTTATTTGCCCAACAGAACCCAATTACGGGGCAAAAAAAACAAATTGAATTATAAACAGTGTGCATGCGTACAATATCCAATAAACTTAATATATAATTTATATTTTCAAAAGAAAAGTATCAGCGAACCGTGTATTAGCATTATGCGCCATATGGGTCACCAGTATGTTGGTGCGCGGAGTATTTGTGTGAAAAGTCGCCATGTAGCGAAAAGATATGCGCGGTACCAGAAAATCCACACGAGACAACAAAAAACACCATGTCAATCTTATTATGAATGAGCTTCGTCATAAATCGAGCACCGTGAATCCCTCTTCTGTCTTCTAGCGCAGATACGTTGCAACGCCGAAGCATAAGTTCATAGTCCACGTTCCTTTCTGGATATACACCATCAATTTTAAAACAAAGAAACTTCAAGAAACGGCGTTGAATTCTTTCAAAGCGTGTACCAAATCACTGATGCGTATTCCAACTTACTAACGACAAATGCAAAGTACAATGTCTTCAACAGAGGCATATTTCCGAAGAATTTTGAAATTCTCATGATAAATCCCAACATCCTAGATGCAGACGTGCACATAGTTTCAATGTGACTAGTGAAGCTAAGTTGTGAAAAAGCCAAAGAAGAACAAGACAACGAACATAAATGATCATCAAATAATAATGTGATGAGTAGAGGACCTAAATTCGATCCTTGCGGCACTTCACTCGTAGCTGCAAAATCGTGTGATTTATATCCATTATAGAATACGTAATTTATTCTATTGAATAAGTAGGATTGTATGAGACTCAGTATGCAAGCAGCAAATCCAAATGAGCTTATGCATCAATATTTCGTGATCAATGATATCGAATGCATGCGAAAAGTCCGTGTAAATAACATCCACTTGACCCAGCAAATCCAGCACTTATATACTGCGTTATGGTGACCAGGTTGGTAATCGTCGATCGTCCAAGAACAAAGCCAAGCTGCATCACCGAGATTTGAGAACGCACATTGGTGTAAATTGCTGCATAAATCGCCTTGTGTACTGGCGTTATTCTTGCATTCTTCCAAATGTCAGGAAAAGTGGACGTTTTTATAGCAAGGTTAATAATCACTGTTAATGGCTTGGCAAAAGGAAATCTAGCATCCTTTACAAGAAATGCAGGAACAAGGTCATCACCGGCTCTTTGCTCATTCCGTATGCCACTCATTATTTTTATCAATTCATTTTCCGTGACTGGCAACATAACAAAGGATAATTTATTATTGTGGATTTCTAAAGAGTTAGTCGTAACGGCAGCAGTATATGTCTCAGAAAATGCACCAGCAAAGGCATTTACAATAGCCTGCGGAGTATCAAAGCACGCATCATTTCTATATATCTTGCCAGGAATTCTCGGTGTGCCCTGCTTCGCATGGATAAATTTCCATAAATCCTTAGGAATCGTGTTAATAGCCGATTCAACGTTATTCATATAGGTATCATATGCTGATGAAATTTGAGTTTTTATTAGAGTTCTCAGCCGTTTAGATTCATTAAGATAAATTGAATTATTGGTGGATGCCCATTAACAGCACTGCTACATAAGTGATAAGAACGAGCGATAGGATGTAGGTTCAAAGAAATAACAGAAAAAAACTTACTTGTGATGAACAGAACTAGCTTTCTGCAACAACTCTTTGTTAAACAGTAGTTCGTGGGACAAACGGATAGAGATGAAAATAATAACATTCAATGCATTCGAATTAGCACTGCACAATGATATTAAATATAATAATTATTTCACACTTACTACCTATGAAAATGACTGTTTAGTTCACGTCCGTGGATGCCAAGCACATTGCACGTTGCACGTATATTGTATATACAACCTGAATGCTAAAATCTATACGTGAATAAGCGGATAATTATATAATATATCGTGGGCGTAATTTTTGTACAGTAATTTATAATTTTGACAAACATATTGTACATGAGTAAGTTGCTAAAGAACAGAAAAGAACATGACAATAATATAAAGAGCAACGGAGGCAATGCCTCCCTTAATCATTTTGTATAATGACATTTTTTTGTAATTTATTTTTTTCTATACATGAGTGTTGTTTTTTTGTATTAAAAACGGGTATTTTCAAACATCCCAAGATCCTATAACGCGAAAATATTGTGAAATTTTGCCGGACGGAGGCAAACTAAATTCAGCCTCACAAACTGCTGCATTTGACGCGCTGAACCGATACAAAACCTAGCGCAGTCCGTATTAACTTTTCTCGATAAAAAACACATCGGCTGGAGGCATGCCGCCAGACGCTGCGTCACGGCACATGAATACTCCCACTCTCCCACTGTTTCTCGTGCAGTTGTGTGACGCATTATATAGTTTTTAATACAATTGAGTTTAAATTTTTATTAGCGTTTTTGTTTATTTTCTGTTAATAGTTAACTTTACTTTTTTTTAGTTAGTTATTTTAGTTTGTTAATTACTTTTTTTTAAATGTTATTTTGTTTCATGAACAACTTGGTGGGGAGTTCAAACCAAGGAATGTCATGTTTTAAATTGGAGCACATAGTTTTATTTTATTGTGAAATAGAAAATTTTTCTCCCGGTGAGTGAATTATCGTTAGTTTAATATTATTTAAATATTGGGATGTTTTAGTTGCTGTACCTACTCACAATTTGATGTCCCTTAATCTTGTGTAAAGGTGACAATATACCTACATAGGAATAGAAATGCATAATATCCGCCTCGTAATTTTATGGGAATATTTTCGGTAAGCACTAAACCTAGTTTACCTTTTATCTTAAACATTTTCGATATTTCGATCAATACAAATAAAAATCATTTAATATTTACATGCAGGACGTTGTACATTACACACATTTTAAGTTTGCCTCCTCAAGTAGCAAACCCACGAGCCGTCACTGATCCACATTACACAAAACATGACGTAATATATCATCGACATTAACGTATAAAGACACAGTTTATGTTAAAAAAATGTAACATTTTTTTTTCAAACACCAGTTCATTTACCATACTAATCCCATCTTTCGTCAAGTCTTCCCGAAGCTACTGGAATTGTTCAGTTGCTTTCAGTCTTAGCGCCACATCAAAATTATATATGCAATGTGTTTCTTCGTGTATATTTCAGCAGACATCTATTTTTTTCAAGTTCCAAGTTTCAAACACCAGAATAATTCAATCTTAGACTTGTATTGTAGCATTTTTAATTATTATTCAGCCCATAAAACACGCTCGACAAAAATCTATTACACCTGTGCAGTTTTCACCGTGGACGCTTAACGTACATTTGTTCTTCATTTTAAAACTCATCCAAGTGTTATTGGAACGCATACTTCGTTGGTATCTAACAAAGTATTCAATTATGTATTTATTTTAATGCGATAAAAGCGCTTTTGTGTTCATATAAATAGTGTTTGCCATGCACGTGTAGGGCGATCTCATTTTCCGCTTTAATTTCCGTTTTAAATTCGTCAAAGGTGGGTATAATTTATTTTATGAACAAGTGAACAGATTTTTATGAAATCCGGCAACAAAAAAGAAACAAGAAGAAAGCTCCGTTCGGGTTAACATGAAATGTTCTCCATTTCATAAAGAAATATAAGATCTGTATAATATTATGCAAGTTGTAATATATTATCATTATAATATTATGCAAGTTGTAATATATTATCATATACTATATACGCAAATGTATGTATGTATATATCGTATGTCCTCGGATTGAGTTTACAATAAGTATGATTGACAAAAATTTTCGAATTGGAATTTCATATTTTGGGGTTCCGCCTTGCTTGGTCTGAAACTTATTTTTAGTTTACTTTCGATTTTTTTAAATCAGGTAGGCCTTTACAGTTTTGCAAACACTATTTTAGTTCTAGGTACACTACCTTTTCCGTTCACAGTATGTCAAAGTGTTACTAAGAAAAGTTGTTCAGAATGTGAAGTTATGGCGTCATGCCAATTTTCAGAAAATTGTAAAATTGTAAAAATATTATCACTACTTCGCAATGAAAATGAGTTTTGTGATATTACTTTAACGATATGAAAAATAACGACCGATATCATACTACAATAAATACTTGACATGTAATCGATGGTTTTATTAGTTAGTTAGTTAGTTATAATTGAGTGGGACGTGTACCGCCCCTCCACTGCGACCGCAAGGGTCTATTGTGGCTCACAACTAATTACAGTTCACCCTCCATTCCCATTATCTTTAAATAGAGTAGGATTTTAGTGGGTGAGATTCTGTCAAGTTCTCCCAGCTCCAGTTTTATCTTACCAAATACTGTGAACCTGATTTTCTCCCCGGCGCGGCGGGGCAGGCACACATCACGTGCTCTGTTGTTTCATCCGTTTCACAGCATAATCTGCTCTCAGTGGCCTCAGGTACTCCCAGCCTATACATGTGATGCCTTAGTCGGCTATGCCCAGTAACCAGAGCTGTCAGAGTTCGCAGATCTTTCCATGGTTTTATTAAGCCACCTCATGTTATTATTGCTGTTTCAATTGCAATACTGACCAATACTGGATTTTATCAAAGTAGGCCGATCGTTGTCATAACGTCATAGCTTTACATTCTGAACAACTTTTCTTAGTTACACTTTGGCATACTGTGAACGAAAAAGGTAGTTTACCTAGAACTAAAATAGTGTTTGCCCAACTGTAAAAGTAAACTAAAAATAAGTTTCAGGCCAAGCAGGGTGGAATACCAAAACATGAAATTCCAATTCGAAAATTTTTGGTCAATCATACCTATTGTAAACTCAATCCGGGGACATACGGTATATGCACATAAATTGCAAAATTAAACCTCTCACAATTTACAAAACTTTAAGAATTGAAAGCATCTACGAGCTCTGGAAAACTTGAGGAAATAACAATTTCCATTCAAACGCTCCGCCGAGTCGCACACGCGACCTACCTAACAATTTCATTTTCCATAATCCGTTAAATTTGTTTGCGAAACACATTAAATTTATTTGCTCGTACACGGTACACGCTGCTCATTCAAACATGTTTCAAATCTAGAAGTTGGCGTAAATATATGTTTAAGCGCATTGCAATTGTGATATTTTCAGTAAATGTACGTACATGGTGTAAAATTCATTAAGAACATAAACACGGTTTTCAATTCGCGCCCCCAATCGTAATACTATTGTGAATGGAGATATTTGGTGAATGCAATGGAAAGAGGTAGCTTTAGCAATTAACTTAAAATTGGAAATTTAAGATGATAATTAGAAAACAAACCGATCCACTTTGGAGATAACGATATAATCTGTGATCTGGTAATATTTGTACGTTTTTTAATCTTATCGAATACTCTCGCGGCTTGTTTAAATGATCTGTTTGTCGAAATTAAACACACACAATATTCCGCCCCACGTCCGTAAATCCAAAATGCGTTGCATGGAATTTCGGAATTAACATTACTATAATCCAACATTATATAAGCGCTAAATACTATTGTTCGTTAAATATCCTGCCTGCGTTATCAAAAGTTTATACAATAGGATTTTGCATGTGCCGATATAATATTTTATAATCTTACTTCATCGCATTGATTTTCTATCGCAGTTGAGCATTGGATATAATCTATGAGTCCACACTGCATATTTATTTATTATAGACTTTTAATATAAATTAGTTATTTATACATCATGGCATCACTTCAAAGCGACGCAGGTTAATTATTAAAGTGCATAGTCAACCGTCAACTCGACGATTTAATAAATTTACAAGGGAAAACTAATTAGAGACGATGCATACTCCTCTTCGTTGAGAATTTCTGCTTGTTGGGTGTATTGTAGGTGGACTAATTATATATGAACACCGGGCAAACTGGACAAATGAGACAAACTTTGTCACACAAATAAAGTAGCTCATATGCAGTCATGAATAAAAAATGTTTGTATATTATAATTTATTGTAATAGTACATTATTAACTCGTCCGTCCCATTTGCAAAGAATGAAGCATATAATTGGATACCTTTTATAAACGTAATACTTGGGCATTATTTTCGCAAAGGCACTACCGTGAAAACTCAAACATTAAACGTTTCACAATCATCCAAACTAAATTTATTTCGGAGAATGTTTATAATCGTTATCCACGAATTGTAAAATACCATACTTGGCATTTAAAAACGCCTACCCTCACGACTATTATATAAATTTCTGGCTCCCACGTTATCGTTCGGACAACAATAAGCGAGATTATAAATATACCGTGTGTCCTCATTTCGATGCTCAACATTGGTTTATAGGTTATTAGAAAATATAGAGCAACGGTTAAATGGGAAATGTTTTGCAAAATTCAATGCGAGCACATTTCAAATTTATTCGCACTTTTTACTAATTAATAACTTTTCAGCAATGTACAACATGCCTAATATAGTACAGTGTTTATCAAGGGCGGAAAAATGAAGATTTCAACGAGGGTAGAGTTAGCGTCATTTCGCGGCAGCGTCTACGACAAAACTAAATCATTTACAAGTTATTGTGACTTTCAACACATCATCATTTACTGGTTTGAACACGTCGGTCATCTTCGCCCCAGAATCAACGAAATATTGCACAATCTTTGTAATTTCGGCGTAACTTCGCGAAGTTTGAACTATGTTAAAATTTTAATTTATATTTGCGACATAGAGTAGTTGAATGATAGTAGAACTTAGAAATAATATTGGAAAACTTTATTACTACCACTTTCCAGCTAAAAGTTTGAACAACTGTTTTGATATGTGCCTTTTAAAATACTCCATCTTAATTTATAAACGCCTCGAAACTATGACTATTGTATATATTATTTTTATTAGAAGAAATGAGTGAATCCATCAAGCCTGTAGTAGTAGAGTAAAATGCTTGCTTCATTACCAAGAAATGAACATTTAATGGCAACTATTAAGAAAGCACAAAAAAACTAACAAACACGATATTACTTATTCACCCCCAAACGGTTCTGAATATGAAGATAACCAATGACTATTGTAACATTAGTTATTTTTGATTAATCGAACATGTCTGATTATATTATTTTTAAAAGAGATTAGTGTAGGCTCCGATCGTAATAATACGGTATCCAATGAGGAACCAAAAGCATCATGGAAGTATGAATGTTTGTCATCAGAACTGCAAATATGTGAACCTGATGACAATGAAGAAACAGAAATTTATTTTCCAACAAATTGTACTTATAATAATAAGAATTGTGATCAACTGGGAACGGAAAATATTTCAACATCAAACATCACTTCAGCACATAATTATACTCATAGAAAACACATGAATTTATTTATTATCCGGAGCCTGAGCCGCAACCATCAACTAAAAATAACAACGCAATTAAAATTCATGGCATTATTATAACACCAGCACTTGTAACAAATGGAAAACACTGCTGGTAGTCAAGACATTTTAATAAAAACGAAAACTAACAGAAAAAAGAAAATCAATTGATACACCTCTTTCAAAAGAATCAAAAATAAAAATCATAAAAGAGAAAAGTATAAATTAAAATCTTCAGGATGTTCCAATAAGTGTTAAAGAGCATGTAAAAACGAGTTTTGGAATATGATCTTCATCGAGAGGAGGATACTTATAATTCTCTCAGAAAAAAGTTTTTTATATTTTTGAAAATCCACAACGGAGCAATTATTAAAGTTTGCAAATCTGACAAACCTAACAACTCTGGGATATAAACCTAGGAATGACAAAATGGTTCAACATGTCTTAACAACATCAAAAATTACGTATTGATTTTATATAACACCATCTAACAAATATGTGATAGAACGATAATACGGCTTCACATACAATCCTTTATTCTATCTATATCTCATTATCTCAGAGAGCATGCTCAAGAAATATTTGCCAAGTGGCATTACTATTAAATTCATGTCTGACAATTACAATAGTATAAATTTTCATTCCAAATGCTCATATGTTCATCAAAATATTTTAAAAAATGTAAATAATTCATTTAAAAAACTGTAAAATCTATTCTTCTCACAATAACAAAGCAAATTTGTCGAGAATATATCGCAAAGATTCGGAGTTAGTCAGAGATCAAGATGAGATGAAATGAAGTTTTACTATTCACCACACGAATTCTTTTGTTTAATAAAACTGTGTCCCCGTGGTTCTAAACCAAGTACATTTAAAACCCATAGGAATATTTGGCATCAAGTGATAGCGGGTCAAGAACAATAAGTTGTTTCCATTAATTTTGTCTTAAGAAAAGACATGCCTTAAAAACGACGGTCTGGCTGGACAACTGTGCAGCACAAAACAAGAATTGTTTTTTGCCTTTTTGATTTGCATCGTTAACTGTGCCGACATTTGTGCTATTGAAATTTACATTCAATACTTTTATGAGTGCCGATAATTCATCACCAAGTGGAACAAAGCATGGAAAATTATATAGGCGACTATAGTAACTTCGAATAAGCAGTGCTAAGAGCTAAGTGGATGTGTATAGCATGACAGTCCTTGCCTTCAAAGAAATTTAAATAAAACGAATCCACATTTGAACAAAATGGCACAAATTAAGGCAACAAGAGGCAAAAACACCTACCAATATTTGAACTATTTTAATGGTGAAGCAGTAGAATATTTTTTTTTAAGCCAGAATCGCTGTAAACGACAAACTACTGCCAAAAAATAGTATTCCCGATATACCCGAAAAAAAGGACACGATTGTGAAAACCTTGTGTCATTTAATGGCCCTAATTAGAAGGCAGATTTGGAACGAAATTCAGGTAAATGACATAGCAGATTTAAAACTTGTATGTACCTTCAAATTAAAATATGTTTTGTGCTTGGCAGGAATAAAAACAGTTATATGAAATTTTCTCGTTACGTAGTTACCGCTTTTTACTCTGACGCGAACGTGACGGCTGAATAAGGTGTTTCTCATGTTTCAATACAGTAAATTCACTATTCACCTAAAGGTGCTTTCGTTTGAAAATCTTAAGTTTGGCACTGAATGCAGCAACATTCAAAATCGATGCTGATGAAATATTACTGCTACCGACATGAAACTAAGATATTTCAATTTGATTTTATTTTTCAACTATAAGTAGATGTATACTGGAGATTTTATTATATATTGCATATATGCTTTTGGAAATTGATTATTAAATAATTGCGATAATAAAAAACATTAGTGCCGAGTACTTAAATATATTAATACGTGGTTTAAACATGAGGAGAAAGCATAAAATTGAAAATATACTCAAGAACAGATGTGTAAGAAGTAAACGTTCGATTAATCGATAATTTATTAGTATTGTAACACTTGTCCTCCTCTCCACTTTCTCTATATGAATACGATATTAGTACTGCGTGCACATTTTGTAAATAAAATTACCCCCTTTTTACGTTTGATAAAAGTTTTTTTTATGTTGATAATACCAAAATGAATATCGAGATGTCCCTTGCAATTTATAAGTAACGATCCTAAAATTACACAAAGACATAAAAACTAAAAAAAACGAATGAATGACATACACCATAATACCACAGGAGGTTAAAAGTAGCAACCCTCACATACACAGGCAAAAAAGTAGATAAGATCACAAATTCAACGATATTTTTTGTCGTTTCTATAAAATATTTATTTATTTGTAATCAGTTTATTTCACACCTGCTTAATAATTTCAACACATAAGATAATAGCTGTCTCGGTTTTCTTTCAAGAAAATCGAATCCAAAGGTACGAGTTAACTCTGCCAACAATTTCGTCGCCATGTCTCATTTGTAAGGTGTCTAATCGCGTATGAACCATCGCGTTCGCGCCACATCCGTCGGTCACATACGCGGACTTTGATAAATTTCACTTTTTCTTACGATGTATGTGCTAAAAAGGTGAAAAATAAAACGACACATCGATGAAGGGGTCGCGCGGGAGTCAATCTGAACGTCCGGAAACGCGCCGCGCCGGTGAGCGCTGTCGGATTTTGCAGCTTTAAATTGGAGTTTTCGCGAGGAACAGATTACGGGTGATGATGCGACATGAACGAGTTAGTATCGACTTTTTGTCGCGCTTCGAAAACGTTTTATTTTATAAAGTCTAGATCGCTTGTGCACGGAGTAATTATAAAATTGATAAGCTTTTTGTAATATAAGTTTGCGCATGTTAGATGACACTGGTTGCACAAACTGCAGTGAGTTTTATCTTATTAGTTTGTAGATTGGCACCTATACTTCCCCGAGCTCCTTTGCAGTGTGTCGTTTATCTGTTCACACGACGATAATTACCGGTTGGTAGGCTTAAATGAGCCGCACAAACGACTTCCCGTCATTTCGATTGGAAAAAAACGATATATTGCAAACCTTCGGAATTTTCAATAATACTGACGAAAATTGTCTTCGACAAGGTATATCCCCATTAAATTAAAATATCCGCGGTGGTCCGCACGAAACTTACTTATACTAAGTTATACTACGTTTTTCGAAAAAAAATTTCAAATGAAAGTTGTTTAAAATCAATATCTATAATTTATGTAAGAATATTTTTTTCCATAACGGGTACCGTTTTCGAGATATGGAAAAAGGTGATAAGAATAAACCATCACTTCCGGTTGAGAGATTGCGTTCAAAATAGGACGTTTTCCTCCTTGCTACATAAAAATGTTAAGTTTAAAGTTTCAGAGCTCTAGCTATAATCGTTTGGACGCTAGACCGCGCACAGACACATACACACAGGCACACACACAGACACACACAGACGTCATTCCGAAAATAGAAACGATTCAGGGGACCTCAAAACGTGTATATCCGTTGAAATCTCGAGGTCGAAATTTTTCATGATTCCTATACTTATACATAAAGTATAAGTAAGTAAAAAGATTGGTGTAAAATATCAACAACCATTTTTGGAAATCTTTAGTTTAATGGACACCATTTGTTATGTGATTGCTGATCTATTACAAAACAAGGTATGTTGCTTTTACAAATTCATTCTCAATGTTATAGTTGTCACAATGTTATACACACAACTTCAAACGCACTACCTTACAGTTGTAAATTCAATTGATGAAGCTGTAGGCACAATAATAAAACACTTGGTAATTTGTTCCACAAAATTTTTCTGACAAATCTTTATTATAATTTCCGCAGTTACGCCATTATCAGAAGATAAGTAAAGAGTTTACAAAACAATTCTTAATTTATATACAATGTGCTTGGTTAACATTCGTTGTTGGTAGTAGGGAGAATCGGGAATTCCTTTAAAGCTAAGTCTACGAACGGCGAGTGGATTACATCGAGGTATTCGTTCATTAGTAATTTGCCTGCTTTTTGGGATTTCTTAATCTCATAACCTTCTAAGAAAGTGAGTCTTAAACCTTTCTTTTCTATATGCAATGCCGACAAATTACTAATGGTACATTTATAATTAAAATCTAACAAGTGTTTGGCGACATTAGAGTAGGAAATTTTAGACATATAATTATGGCAGTGTTCTTTAAATCTGGTTCTGAAGTTTCTTCCTGTCTGACCTATATACACCGAATTACAATCGTTACATTTAATTTCATATATGCCTGAATTTAACAATGCCTGAATATATGCCTGAATTTAACAATGTCTTTTTTAACTAATTTATTATTGACTAACAAATTCTTAATATTATGCTTATTGTAAAAGCCTGGAACGATGTCAAATTCTTTCCATAAATTAGATACACTACGACTAACGCCCTTAACATAGTTTAATTTTTTATAAATTAGTTTGGATGTCCTTTCATTTTGTACCGGATAAAATGCACTTATTGTAGTTCTTCTAATGTTTTTATTTAACAGACTAATAATGGTTTTCTCAAGGTAACCATTATTTGTAGCAATTTTTAAAGTTATGTCACGTTCTTTATTATAATTTAGTTCATCCATGGGAATTTTTAAAAGGCGGTCAATTAAACTATGGAATGCGGCTAACTTAATATTCCAACGATGATCAGAATTCGCCGGTATAATTGTATCAGTATATGTCGGTTTTCTATAAATACTAAAGGCTAATTTACTATTAGTATGCTCTATGGTGATGTCTAGGAAGTTTATGCTTTTGTTGACCTCCACTTCAACAGTAAACTGTATATTTTTATCCAAGGAATTGAGAAAGTTTAATAGTTGATGTAGTTGGCGATCAGTACCTCTATATAGACATAAAACATCATCGACGTACCTATACCAAAAGTGCACCTTCTTTATTATATTATTATTAGAATTAAGAAACGTATCTTCAAAATGATTCATAAATTTCTGATTTCTGCTGAAAGAGGTGACTAGGGAGAACCCATAGGCAGGCCTTCATTCTGTTGATAACAAATGTCATTAAAGCAGAAGTAGTTTTGGACTAGGCAAAGTTCCAATAATTTTAAGACTTCGGAAGCTATGATTGGATTTATGTTTTTATCCTTAAACTGATTTTTTATTATTTCTAGCAGCTTAACAATAGGAATAGATATAAATAAACTTTTTACATCAAAGGACACAAATTTTGCATTGGGTAGAATTTGTTTATTTTTAATTATTTCTATTAATTCTACCGTATTTTTACACTGTGTTTGGGATTGAAGTCAAGTAATTCAGGAATTAAATTGTTTAGGAATTTACATAATTTGTATGTCGGTGCATTAACATAAGAAACTACTGGCCTAATTGGGATATTTTCTTTGTGTAATTTAGGTAAGCCGTATAAAATCGGTATAGAGGGGTTCATGATGGTGAATTTAAAATGGTATTTAGGTATTACATTCGAACAAAGTTTAAGAACAGATTTGAATTTCGTTTCAAAATTGCTGGTAGGGTCGGATTTTAGCATGGTAATATTGCTAGCGTTTATGAAATCTTTAACTTTAGAAATATAATCCATTTTGTTTAATATAACTATACTATTGCCTTTGTCGGCTTTGCTAAGGATTAAATCATTATCTTTTAATTTATTTTTAATATTGCGAAGGCATTTAACTTGCGAATTAGTTTTGTTTTTAAAGGAATGCCGTAGTTTCCGGCAGTTTTTTTGAAAGGTGGCTAAGCACTTAGATTTTTCTTCTGGTTTAATGTTAATTAATGCAATATCTGAATATATTGCCAAATTTACTAGTTCTTTTTCAGTAATGCATTTCTGGGGTGCGAAAGATAATCCTTGATGTAGGAACGTTTTTTCATCTTCATCGATCGTTGTGTTCGATAGATTGATCAGCCGTGGATAAAAGTTGGTTGTTGTTGCACTTTGAATGTTGACACTAGATGAACCGTGTCCTTCGTTGTTATTTTCACATAACATTGACAATTTCCGATTTAATGTTAAGTACCGTTTGTGACACTTAAAACTCACTTGTTCCGGAATTTGTTTATCCACTATGTCGAACCATAAAGAGTGTGTCTTGGTTGCTAATTCACAATGTATTATTTTGAGATGTAGATTAAGAAAGTATCTCTTGGCATAATGCCTCTTGATTTCATCTTTAAGCCATGCACTTTTTGCTATTTTAAAAAAATTAGAAGAACTACAATAGTGCATTTTATCCGGTACAAAATGAAAGGACATCCAAACTAATTTATAAAAAATTAAACTATGTTAAGGGCGTTAGTCGTAGTGTATCTAATTTATGGAAAGAATTTTACATCGTTCCAGGCTTTTACAATAAGCATAATATTAAGAATTTGTTAGTCAATAATAAATTAGTTAAAAAAGACATATTGTTAAATTCAGGCATATATGAAATTAAATGTAACGATTGTAATTCGGTGTATATAGGTCAGACAGGAAGAAACTTCAGAACCAGATTTAAAGAACACTGCCATAATTATATGTCTAAAATTTCAAACTCTAATGTCGCCAAACACTTGTTAGATTTTAATCACAAATGTACCATTAGTAATTTGTCGGCATTGCATATAGAAAAGAAAGGTTTAAGACTCACTTTCTTAGAAGGTTATGAGATTAAGAAATCCCAAAAAGCAGGCAAATTACTAATGAACGAATACCTCGATGTAATCCACTCGCCGTTCGTAGACTTAGTTTTAAAGGAATTCCCGATTCTCCCTACTACCAACAACGAATGTTAACCAAGCACATTGTATATAAATTAAGAATTGTTTTGTAAACTCTTTACTTATCTTCTGATGATGGCGTAACTGCCGAAATTATAATAAAGATTTGTCAGAAAAATTTTGTGGAACAAATTACCAAGTGTTTTATTATTGTTTTACAGTTATACATAAATAAATTGCATTTCAACAGATTTTTATGTTAAGAAACATTGTAGCAGTAGCAGGCAGTGCGCAGTGCAAAGCGAAACTCCCTAACAAATCATTCCACATAGTCAAGCCCACAATATTGAAAAATTATGCGAAGGTGCACACCTACGAATGGGAGGATTTATACATACATCTATGATGCTAAATGGTCAAGTAAATATTCAAATATTATGATAACCTGGTTCGTTTTACATGTAGGACAACTGAAAATGTTCATTCATCACACTATAATTGGTAGAATTTTGTCGCAGTTATTAAATCAATATTTCTTTGCAGTGGGATGTGTTCATTATGATAATCTACGAGGGTGGTACAAAGGTGTAGTTGGAAATTCAAGTGTATTTGAATAATTTCTCTGGCACATAGTATTGTGGCCTATCTAGTAGCTTGGAGTGATATCAAGTCTATTTTAATCATTTCCATTTAATATATGAACGTTGTAGCTCCACGGTCAGTTGATATTTTCACAGGAATTTGTGCACAATATATGATTATTGCAAGAGCTTCCTATGAGCGTGCCTATTTCCGACATTCAAACAAAGACCTTTTTAAAACTGATTTTGGGAAGTTATCTGAAAAATTACATTGTTTTAAAGTTGTAAACCTGTATCTCATCTCTTTCGAATTTTAGGGGTGTGATGTATCAGAAGTGTTTTGTTCGTAACTTGAGGGTTTCTCTATACTGTAAATTTTGTCATCTAGTTAAGCAATTAGTGCTGCACCAAGTGCTTAGCTAGATTCTTAGCCTTTTTTTGTAAAGGTGAAGGCATATTTTCGTAAAGGTCTTCATATACAGAGGGAATGAATCCAATAATATCCATTAGATTTCTATATTTAGGTAAATTATTTAACTGTTCTTTTTAATTCCCAACAAGCTGAAAAGTTGCATTAACGTTAGGTACACCATTATAATGAAATTGTGAAAAGTCCCCCTCGAACCCATATGTGCAAAATAGTTATATTTTCATACATTTTAAGGTATGGACATATATAAATAATTACTTCATTGTAATTTATTTTTTGAAGCTAATTAGTATTTATTTTCAGTTGATATGCAGATATTTTGTTGTTACACTAATTTTAGTGTCGTCTTCTGAGAAATAAAAAAGAACGTTTGAAAATTGCATAATTCAAATGTATAAATTATATACGTAAATATGTTGGTTAGGTTTGAATCACAGCATGGAAATTCTTGCTTAACCCTGTTCTCAAAGAACAGGTTCCGCTTTGGTTTAGTTTTACGAATGTGAGACAATAAACTTTCGATAAATTTAAAATCTTCATCGCATTCGTCTGCAAGTTCCATACGTTTTGCCATAATTATATTTTATAAACGCTTGACTAACTAAATCTCGCCGGTGCGTAGCGTTGTATAGCAACTTGACGATCCATCGATTGTTCATATTCCTCTGAGCCTACCGGACTGGGAGGACCGATGTGATCTATTTTGTCTTCATCTTCGTTATCCTCAATGTCATATTGAGAGGTTGCTTCATTTGATGACATGAAATGTGAATTGATTTCCAAGTTTGAATTGATGGACCGTGTGGCTGCAGCTCTTGATCATTGCACCTGAATTTTTCATCGACCGTCATTTCATAATAACAAAGTAATGTCACATAGGTTTAAAGATTTTAGAACCTATATATTTTTAGATAGTTGGCAACAGGAATTATAAAATTTTCTGCAACCACATGCCAGTAGCAATGGAATATCAATTCTTCAAGGGTATGTGATCCGAAATATAAACTGACGATTGCGGATATAGGTGAACAAAATTCACCATAACTGTTATGTTACAGAAGTCATAAATTCGTGCTTATCAGATCACTATAGGCAGAGGATTACTCTAGAAATGCAAACAAATAAATAAATAAACGCAGCAAAGTTCGGATTATTGATTTTTTGTACTTTTCGAAGACAATCGATTGTTTCGAGTGTTCCTTCATCTAATGTGTGAAGTGATGGACCCATGTTGCACCCATTATTATTAATCGACCCACAAAACTCGGCTTTATTGCAGCGAAACATCTCCAAACACCCGATTGAAACAGCTGGCTCAAACACCTGTTGATCCAGTAGGGCAAAATAACTTCGGCTTGATCTACACGAGGAAGGTGATAATATTTTTTCCCTTTCATGTTCCTTTTCTCTTTCCTGTTTGCGTAACTTTCTTTGCAATTAATAAATAAAGGCAAATTAAATAAAAACAAACTCAACATCTAAAGATTCACTGTAATGTACAACATCTGAAAAATAATGGCATATATTTGTAATATAGTAGTCACATATAATAAAATAATAAACAAAAGAAAAATATCAATACCTCCGTGAACTACCGTGCATTCAATTAAATTCATTATTAAGGTGGGCTATGATGTCATTGGTTTTACTCCTAAGATTTGTAGCACTCATAGCTGTTCAATTATTTAATTAAAAATGTGTTTTTCGGTAATATAACTGACAGTTATTTACAACTCCTTTCTCTTCGCAATCGCAATCGAAACAAAAAATAATTGTCGAACGTACCAACGTAACAAAGTATCCAAGCAACGCATCTTGAGGAAAATTTGTGAAAACAACCTATCCTTTCATCCGTGTATGAAGCCGGCGACCATCTCAACGCCGTGTTTTCGCGCTACCATTCAGAACAGAGAAACGTCTAGGGCTAATCGGAATAATACGAGCGCGTCGCTGCAAATAATTATTTCAACATTGACAAAATCTAGTCCTTCTCTAAGTGCGGAGCCAATATAAGAATAATATCGGGACATAAAAAGCAGGAATTTTAACGAAAAACATCGCAGGGTTTAATGTATGAAGCGCGAACTTAATTTCCAATGCTTGGAAAATTATGCTCCAAAATCTCATGGACATTTAAAACCCTAACAACCTTTCAAATAAAAGTGTTGTATCACATAACGAGCGTTCACTATTGATGGCTATCAAACAAATACTAAACAACGTAGCGTCTTCAAACTTCGAAGTTAAGCTAGGTAATTTCGATAGGATTTTTTTTCAATAACCGACATCTATGAAGTACTTCGTGTACTTCTGAGACTAGCCTATATATGCCCCACTGCATCATTATGCCTGTTAATATGTAAATTAGAATTCATTGCGATCCACAGGTATAGAAACTGGATTGCAACTTGGTTTAATATATAAATAATGTTATTTTCTGCATGTTGATTTTAAATTGATTATATAAATTCTTCACTTCACTTTTATCCTTCCTGAGAATGAGACCGTCATTATCATATAATATCAGTGCCAAACTCAATTTTTCATTGACACTCACGTGTCAGCTTGAGTTTGTATCTAAATTTATTTAAAAATAACATATACTCAGTGACATATAAACTGCACCACCTAGAAGGGGTGGTAATTTTTAGACTAAATTTGGCAGAAACATTGGACTAGTCTAAGGTGATTAAAATTTGATAAAGAAAACACTTCATCTTTTTTATTTTTCTTTAATAATGTGTTGGTCCACCCCTATTTCTGATACACTCATTGGCCCGCCTTGGCATTGATTCCAGCAGGTGATTAATGTCTTCTTGGGGTATGGCATCCCAAGCAGCCTGTACTTCATGCCGTAGAGCTTCTATTGTCAACGGTGAGTTCGACAGATTCCTCAATCTTCTACCCATAATGTCCCACACGTGCTCAATGGGCGACAAATCGGGAGATCTTGGCGGCCAAGGCAACAGATTAACAACATTGGCCTCTTCAAAGAAGTCAAGAGAAACTCTTGCTAGGTGAGGTCGTGCATTATCTTGCTGGAAAAGTGGGTCTTCCAGCCCTCGAAGATATTGAAGAACATGTGGTTTTACCACTTCGTCAATGCAGCGTCGGGCGGTCATACTGCCCCGAATGAAGAGCAAGGGTGACCTACTGCCGTAAGCATTAGCACCCCACACCATCAACCCCAAAGTTCGCTGAACATGCCTAGCAATCGAAAAATCAGGATTGCGCCTTTCTCCACGTCTTCGTCTAACAGTCATCCGACCATCATGCATTCCTGAACAAAATCGCAATTCGTCACTAAAGACAACTCGATGCCACTTCAAGTTCCATTGAAGTCTTTCCGTGCACCAGGCCAAACGTTCCTGGCGATGTTGAGCAGTGAGGGGTAGCACAAGATGTGGGCGGTAAGACAGCAAGCGAAAGGTTCTTATTCGACGATAAACTGTTCGCAAGCCTATCGGACGACCTTGTTCACCTAACCATTGATCGGCTATTGGTCTAGTTGTAGAGAATCGGTCTCTCAAGGCCATTAGTCTTAAGCGGCGATCTTGACGTTCATTGGTTCGTCTTTGAGCCCCAGTGCCTCTTCTCCGACGTTCAACCCCGTGTTCAGACCACGCTTGATAAACACGCATTATTGTTGAGTGGTGCCGTCCCAAACGGTTGCCGATTTCTCTAAACGAAAACCTGCTTCTCGTAAACCAACAATCCGCCCTCGGTCAAAGTCACTCAACTGCTGGTAAACTTGAGGTCTCCTTCCTCTACGCATCATTAAACACTTGAAACACTTTAAACTAAAGAACGGGATCCTAAAAAGTGGAACAAATTCAATAAATGACTCGATAATTGCTTGTCTATCACCACCTCTAAAAAATTACACAAACGTCAAAAATCCCGTGACTACTTGATGATTGGGTTTCAAATTTTAATCAACTATTTCCCTGGACTAGTCCACTATTCCTGCCAAATTTGGTCCAAAAATTCCCACCCCTTCTAGGTGGCGCAGTTTATATGTCACTGAGTATATATGTTGATCACAACCCCACGTAGCTCGTTTAGGAGCAAACACGATTTGTATCATCTTCATAACATTTTGATTAGGCCATGCGTTTATCTTCCTCCACATTACTATATAAAGGCGTTGTTTTCATATAAAATTGCATTAAATGCATCTTCTCACTCCAGGCAGTAGACAAATTAAACAAGCAGATTTAACCTTAAGCAATGAACTAAAAGTTTCTTTATAATCAATTCCACATTTCTGCATAAATCCGTGGACCGCTTTATTTCTGACAATCCTCGTTGGAGTGCTCCATCTTCTTACAATAAATGCAACGACTGGGTTTACGTTCAGAATTCGCAGCACCATTGTTTATTTTAACATGAGTAACCTTTTTTGTTATGAATGCAACATTATTACTTGCGACATTATATTCCAGGGTTGATATTCTTAACTAATCCTTTAAAATGCGTGCTGTTTTCTTGGCAGTCGCTCTATAATCCCATAATGCACATGGACTATTTATGCAAAGGCGAATCACAAAAAAGATGCAAAAAAAGGATTATAACTGGAAACATAAATAATTGGTCCACCGACCTACAAGAGGAATTGAAGGAAGTTAAGCGCAAGAAAACTATACGTGGGAAGAAGTAAACACGACAATCTCAACTGTTAAAAACAGGAAATGGATATTTGTTTCAAATTTTACAAATACGACTACGGAAAAGGATATAAAAGGATATTTTGTATCAAATAATATTAAGGTAAATGCATGTCACAAGTTCAATATTAAAAGTACGGAGATAGCTGCATTATAATTGCCGTAGAAGACAGTTTCATCAAAAAAGTATTTGAAGAATTCTTACGGCCTGAAAATGCAATTCAATGCAATGCATTTCAAATATTTTAAATATATAGAAAACTTAGAACCCAATCAATATAAAGCACCATCAAAATACACAGTGTCTACAACATAACAGAGCAATTGTAAATTTTTCTAAATTCAATAATTCAGATGCAAAAATTGGTGGCTTCTTGCGGTGCACGAACTGCATTTTCAATAAACATGATATCTCTTATATTGACTCAACTGAAACAAGAAATAGTTGAATTAATATTGGAATGTAGTAACATTGAAATAACGGAACACTAGCTTATAATAATAAATATCTACAATACGTAATTTACAACATTTTTTACAATATTAGACGAGATATTGGATATTGTTATTAAAACACGACACACATAATTTGGTATTGACTGGGGATTTCCATATCAATTTTCAAGATTAGTACAATGTAAATGTGAAAAGAATAAAAGATATAACACATATAATTGCACAGACACAAAAGTGGCAAATTAGATAATTACTGGATATCAGTTGAAATTAAAGTAAAATGCATAAGCAAACGACAGTTATATGAAGATACCTTAAATAAGAGGATATATAATGAAGAATATCGAGCCTACCCAAGAATGTTAAAAGAAGACATCCAAGCTGCGAAAAGTAACTATAACACTGAATACATTCAATAAAGCACAATAAAGTCAAGGCTACCTGGGACATTGTAAAGAACATTATACGCTCACGAAATGAACACAAATTCAACTTAGAAGATATACAAAACCACATTTCGCAAGGAAACATGTAATGCCTATCTTACATAAACGCATATTTAATAAAAATATGCGAAAGTTTAACGACAATGGAGATCTAGGAACTAATAGTGTTAAATATATCAATAAGATTATCGTTTATACCCAACTAGAGGAAGTTTTTAACACAATAAGTTGTCTGAAGGATATTTACTCTGTAGCGCACGAGGGAATACCAGTCAAATTCATCATGCATTGTACAATTGTATTAGTGTAGCCATTGTGCATATCAATTAATAAAACGTTCGAAAGGGATATATACTCAGTGACATATAAACTGCACCACGAAGGGGTGGGAATTTTTGGACAAAATTTGGCAGGAATAGTGGACTAGTCCAGGGAAATAGTTGATTAAAATTTGAAACCCAATCATCAAGTAGTCATGGGATTTTTGACGTTTGTATCATTTTTTAGAGGTGGTGATAGAAAAGCAATTATCGAGTCATTTTTTGAATTTGTTCCACTTTTTCGGATCCCGTTCTTTAGTTTAAAGTGTTTCAAGTGTTTAATGATGCCTAGAGGAAGGAGACCTCAAGTTTACCAGCAGTTGAGTGACTTTGACCGAGGGCGGATTGTTGGTTTACGAGAAGCAGGTTTTTCGTTTACAGAAATCGGCAACCGTTTGGGACGGCACCACTCAACAATAATGCGTGTTTATCAAGCGTGGTCTGAACATGGGGTTGAACGTCGGGGAAGAGGCACTGGGGCTCAAAGACGAACTAATGAACGTCAAGATCGCCGCTTAAGACTAATGGCCTTGAGAGACCGATTCTCTACAACTAGATCAATAGCTGATCAATGGTTAGGTGAACAAGGTCGTCCGATAGGCTTGCGAACAGTATCGTCGAATAAGAACGTTTGGCTTGCTGTCTTACCACCCACATCTTGTGCTACCCCTCACTGCTCAACATCGCCAGGAACGTTTGGCCTGGTGCACGGAAAGACTTCAGTGGAACTTGGAGTGGCATCGAGTTGTCTTTAATGACGAATCGCGATTTTGTTTAGGAATGCATGATGGTCGGATGACTGTTAGACGAAGACGTGGAGAAAGGCGCAATCCTGATTTTTCAATTGCGAGACATGTTCACCGAACTGTAGGGTTGATGGTGTGGGGTGCTATTGCTTACGGCAGTAGGTCACCCTTGCTCTTCATTCGGAGCAGTATGTCCGCCCGACGCTACATTGACGAAGTGGTAGAGCCACATGTTCTTCCATATCTTCGAGGGCTGGAAGACCCACATTTCCAGCAGGATGATGCACGTCCTCACGTAGCAAGGGTTTCTCTTGACTTCTTTGAAGGGGCCAATGTTAATCTTTTGCCTTGGCCGCCAAGATCTCCCGATTTGTCGCCCATTGAGGACGTGTGGGACATGATGGGTAGAAGAATGAGGAATCTACCGAACCCACCGCTGACAATAGAAGCTGTACGGCATGAAGTACAGGCTGCTTGGGATGCCATACCCCAAGAAAACATTGATCACTTGCTGGAATCAATGCCAAGGCGGGTCAATGAGTGCATCAGAAATAGGGGCGGACCAACACATTATTAAAGAAAAATCAAAAAGATGAAGTGTTTTCTTTATCAAATTTTAATCAATTGTTACCTTAGACTAGTCCAATGTTTCTGCCAAATTTGGTCCAAAAAATCCCACCCCTTCTAGGTGGTGCCGTTTATATGTCATTGAGTATATTTCCAGAACAACTAAAAAAGAAAAGAGTATCCCTGATACATACAAAACGAAAGAATATCGCACATTGACATGAATCGAGCAATACTATAATATATTGTAGTGGAAGTTGAGTTAGGTTGGGTTGGCTTGGGTTAGGTTTGCATCAAATTTCTTGCGATTTTTGTGAATTTTTTAAAATAAAAAATTATATTATTGCATTATTTGCATACTTTTTTCTGAAAATACGTGTTTCCGTGCACTTTTTTTATATTAAGTTTTCACATCGCAAAGGCCAAGAAACACTATTTTCTAAAATATGCAAAATTCGATCCCCGACTCGAAGTAAATCGTTTTCCAAAGTTTCCATCGCAAACACTTGTCTGGCTGCCAGAAATTCAGATATAATGATAATTTTTCATTCCAAACATCTTTTAAACGAAAGCAGAGCAAATCTTTCTTCTAATATTTTAACCAAACAATACCCAGACAAGTGGGGACTCTTCTTTACTTTGTTTACCATGACCAAATTTTCTCAAGCTCATATTCCCAATAAGTACCTCTTTGCTACTGACCCCATCATATAATTCCAATCAAGGGAATAGTAATTATTAATGTAATTAATAATAACATATAATTATTTCTCGTTTATCCAATACTTATTCAAAAATATAGTGATAAAAATATAGTGAATTTTATCACGAGGCATGAATCGAGGTGTTAATCTATATGAACAACACATCGAGTGGTACATGTATGTTACATATTGTTCTACGTATTCTACAAGATTTCTTTAAACTCTAATCAACAAAGACATCGTATTTACCTTGCAATAAAAATTATCAGAATGATGAATATCACTTTTTACAATTTATGATAAAATTTTGTAATAATTTATCACTTGTTATTAAAAACCACTTTTTGCAATTAAATTATCATTGACATTTTGTAAGTTTGTTGCAAAATAGCTAAATCAAGTGGTAATATAGTACTTTTGCTACGAGACATGTATGATGAAATAATTCAGTGGTAAAGACATACCACGTGTTTTATAAAAGATTTCGCGGTTTCCTTGCAATTAAGATGACAAACCAAATGTCGATTTCGCTATTGTGGTAGTTAAAGTTATTGCCATAATTTTATTATTTATATAGTAGTAATGAGTGAGTACGGAGTACAGGTAGAGAGATTAGCAATCTTACAAAAGAATTGAAAAGTTATTAGAAATTCCCATTATCTCTTCAAGTAGCGGAAACGGTCAATCTAATTCGGTGTACGAACTTTTAAACAACTGAATACTTAGATAAAGTTCAAGCACTTTCTTTTGATACAATAGCTTCTAATACTGGACGTTTTCAATTCGGCTGTATTCGTCTAGAACAGAAAATCGGTCACGATTTTCTATATTTATCATGTTGGCACCATATATATGAAACTATTTTACGAAAAATAGTCCAAATATACCGGTTCAAACAATTACTAGGCATAGCCGTCGATAACTTAATCAAACTTTTAACCCGGAATCGAAGATAATCAAGTACGGTGCTCGGTGAAAGTATCAACTGCAACGGAAATGCTTTAATTTAGGTGAACAACGTTGGAAAATGAGCAACAACCACGAGAACTTTACCGAGAATTAATGGAACTCGTATTTATGTTTTAGGTAAAGATCCTCGGAGAATGTATGCTTTTCTAGCGTCTGTATATTCACTACGCACGTTAGATGTCCATCGCAATTTACAGATTGAACATTTTTATTTCGCGACAAATTCAATATGACACCCAAGGATAAAGTTGGATTTCGGGACATTTGTCTATTTATTGTTCCATTATATGTAAAAGCATGGAACCAAGCTCCAATTGCAGCAAAAGCTCCCTCTCAAGATTTACAGTTTTTAAAAGATCGAATATCGTAAAATTGATAAAAATATATGCCGTATCATATTACACAAATGTTGCAATCATTTGTGGTATGTGATGCCAGAAACAGTAGCTCTGTCACCGACGAGTCGATGAAAAAACTGATAATAAATGAAAAAGATTCGAAATTATTTGAAGTACGGAATTCAGCAATTGATATCACAAGAATGGAAACGTTTCTTTGGAGAATTTTCAATACCAATAGATTTTTTTAAGAAAAGCCTACTACGTGGGCAAACGAAACATACACATTTTTTTCTCTCCAAATGGAACAATTTCAGTGGGCGTCCCGAAAAAACTTGAAAAGTAATTTTCACCAAGTATAAATAAGGTCCACCCTACTGATTATACATAGGTACTGATAAATATATCTACGCATAGCGTTATGTTTACTGTTTACATGAATTAATTCATGCATTGATAATAAGTTATTGAGTGATTAATTAATTAAAAAATGAAATCGAGCGAACCATACCAAAAACTATGAAGCGAATATTAACTTAATTGCCATTAGCTACATAGGAAAGCCAGTTTGTACAGTGTGTCAGAGTATATTAATTCATATACGCCACTACTAGAATTATACCTTAATATATTTTTTGAACCAATAAGAAAAAGATTAAAACGTATACCAACATTTAGGTCCAAGTAAATAGGATTATCGATGTGTGGAACAAAATAAAGATAATAAGTTAAATATGAAATTGAACTCGGCTGATTCATAGAAAATAAAGATTACATAATAATACAGGTAATTGTAACTACTTTAAATTTTGAAAAACATTAATTTTTATTATAAGAAAAAGGATAATTCACGAAACTGAAGAAATAATCTTTTTTCCAATTATTGACTTAAAGACCATACGATATGTATAAAATGATCACGTAGTAACTTAAGATACAAAAAATTTACCGATCATGCATAACCTAAATGCTTGGGTCATCAAAGCAACTTTCTCTTGAAAAGAAAGAAAAAATTGCAAGCTAAATCTCATTTAGTCCGAAATTCGATTTATACAGTTAGATTCTGTATATATAGAAATCTTGCAATCCAATCGAAAACCTACGTAAATGGTCATAAAACTCTGATATCTCGACCGGTGTATTTGCATGTACGCAAGTTTTATTGAACCGGAATGCTAATATTTTGCCATTTCCATTACCTGAAAATTAGGATGACCGCTCCCTTGCGCTCGCTTTTAACCCGAAAATATGCAAATTTAACATTTATTTTTTTGTGAAAGATGTAACATTGCAAAAAATGTATACATGTCTGATACCATAAATATAAATGGAATATATTTAATACGATCGTCAGAAATATTTATCGAAAGATTACTAGTAAAATAACAAATGAAATGAGTAGTTTATAAATTGAAAATTTTGATAAATATCAGCCATTTCCGCAAACTTCATTTAATTAGTTTTTGTTAATAAAGTTATCTCAACCAACCGTCCATCATATTTGTTTAAGGAATTGGCTAATCGAAAATATTTTAATGATAGGAACATACGGTGTTCATTTTTTACGATACATAATATTATACCTCCCATATCTTTGTGTAAGAATTGATGTGATAGACTAGACTAGACTAAAAACGATCCTAATTAGTATTATTATTTAAAAATGTTTAAATATTCAGATGAGGACCAAGATAAAAAATAAATTTCAACGAACATACATTCGCTGAAAGTGCATCAAGTCATGGGTAATAAAGCGTTCATGTGCGAGTATTACGCTACGTAAGTATGTGAAGTTGTTGACGTCTAGATGGCGTCACACCACTCACACCTAAACCCTTTGCCTTCCAAGGTAAGGTTAACGAAATGAAAAATATTGACAAATTGCATTGCTTTTGAATAGTTGAATAGTATTGGTGATTATTGAGATATATGTCAGAATAGGCGAATGATGTTAACACATTGTTATATGATGCTTCGTCAAGGTAGGTCACGGATGCACCGGACACCGCTCGTGTTACCTTGCTGGTAATTTCCATCGTCGTGTTGATGCAATGCATGGTGTTTGTACGTAAAAACTGCTAGCCGCTGAATTACATTTTGCGGAAATAATACATTTTGGCTACGCCATTTCCTCACAATACTAGTTTGATTTTAAAAGTGATCGTTGATAATGAAGCTGACACACCACATTGGTACAGAAACAAAACAGTCAGATATTCTTTCAGTGGCTTAACTAAGGACCTCCACCCCAAAATGGGTCAACCAAAACTCACCTGGAGAATCGATAGTAACGATTTATCTTCGATAATTCTGTAAAAATTTATTTCTCTAGTAGACAAGTTGGTGTCTTCTACTTATCGTTAAACATAGCATTGAAATATGGTAATACCAATAGTTTCAGATAATATGTCCAGATGTCAGACATTTATATTTAGCAGATAATAACATGAAAATAAAATAAATAATTATTAACCAAATATTTAATATCAACTGACCTGTATATGGAATTAAAGAAAATCCACCACAAAGGATGATCAGGGAAACTAAAGACGAGATGACAGCTGTGTATTAATAACTGACTTCCAAAAAATTTAAATAAATGTACCTAATCCAATAGTACCTAGATGATATTGTTCACCAAAAATACATAAGCCAGGTAATTCGTTGAAATCTATTGTTTCAGGTATTAACTACCGACTTACTTATTTTCAAAATGGTTAGTAAATGAATTCAAGAATTTACCCGGACAGCCAAATAGTTTCAAAATTCAGAATTCGTTGAAGTTCATTCAAAAAGTTAAAGATTGCAGGCTAGATGAAGGTGAAATGTTCGTCTAATTTGATGTAATATCTTTGTTTCCTTCGGTAGCTATTCCTGCAACTTCAATAATAAAATCTAAATAGTTTGCTTCAGAAAAATAAAATTGACTCGGCAAAAATAAATGAGTACTTCACGTTGAGTATGTCTCAAAATTGTTTTCAGTTTGAAGGTAATTTCCATGAACAACAAGGAACAGCTATGGGTAACTCCTTGCCTCCATTTATAGTTTATGAGCAATTTTGGAATAGATTTTAAAAGGAATGCTTTATTTTATGGATAAGATTCATTGATGATATTTTCGCGATTTTTGATACTAATAAATGCAATATAGACGCATTTTTGTGCGAATTAAATTCGAAATTCAAAACCATTAAATGTATAATCGAAAATGAAATAAATGAACGATTACTATTGTTAGATACATTAGTAATTAGGAATAATAACCATATAGAAATAGATCTTTTCCGGAAAGAAACCAACGTGAATATATTTATAAGCACCGACTCATGTCACAGAAGAAAATGTCATCTTTCAATTCTCTAATCCATCGTTTGTTAAGTTTTCTACTAACAAAAGATAGATACAACACTGAACTTGACTTTATTAAAAACATCCAATCGTTAGATGCGGAAATAATAAGTAACCTTATTAAAAAACGTAAACGTAGGAGCACAATTTCAAAGTCCGCTTATCTACTACCTCAAAGAGATCAAGGCAATACATTTGTTTGTTTACCGTATTATTCAGCAACTCAAATAAAATTTTCAAAACTTCACATAAACTTCGCGTTAATATCTAGCAACTCTTTGAGAACACTCATGGAGACGACTGCCAGTAGATCAGAAATCCGGAATATATGGGATACATTATAACGTTTGTAATTAACAATGTGTCGGGCAAACACGTAGCACATTTTAAACTCAACAGACCGGCAAACTCAAGCGTAGCTTAACATATTTTAGAAATAGGCCATGTATCACCACAAAATTTTCTTAAATTAACTAAAAATGTAAATTGTAAAGAATTAAACAATTACTAAAGTATTTTCATAGAAAGAAACAAAAATAATGTAATGAAATATGACAATGGACCTATAACTTAGTCCAGTTTATTTCAATTACTTGATTTATGTTAGATTAGTTTTACAACACTGACCATGTGAACATTCCACTACACGCCCCATTATGTTTTCTGCTAGATTTAGGAGTATAAATTAATGTACTTTTAATTTTAATTTTAGTCTTATCCAACTGATAATCTAGCGAAGAGGATATCTTCAAAGGTAACACCTTAGCTAGAAATACTAAGTGTAACACTTCTTTCTTGATTAGGTTTTTTGAGGTTTATACTGATGATGGGAACTTAGTTATCGAAATACGTATATGGATTTGATAAATTTAAGTGTGGTATTTATTAAATTTGACAATTTTTATTTATGCAACTTATTTTCATATTTAAACACCACAGTCTGCATTAATTTATTATTGTCGGATAATAACAATACAGATCGAGCTGATAAAACACCAATTTTCAAATATTCACGCAATTATATCCATCGTTGTCCCTACGGTTCTTGGTCATAATTGCTCATATTATATCATCTGTGGTAAAACATATTCCTCTAGCATTCTAGGCCGTTATACCATTATTGTCTGAAGCAGTTCCTACAACTTGTTTCAAAACCATCGGATAACATTATTTCATTAGAGAATTAGCTCACAATGTAGCTACGAACTAAACGGGTAAAAGCATTTACTTCACCTGTTCAGCTGTAATTATATTTATATCGGTTTGAATTTTAAATTTCACGTTGGAGCTGTCAACATAAATCATCTCACACCTGTTAAAATTGGGCCCGCCTCCAATTCATCACAAATCAAAACACTAGCTATCCGCGCAATCCGAACGACCTGACGAAAACCAGGAACTCGGTGAATTTCCTTCAGAGACCTTGGACTTTTTCCAGTGGAGTTGCTGTCCCTGGTTTTTAGGTCTTTCCGCTCTTCTCCAGTTTGTCCTGTTCGCAAAGATAATTACTCAAAACCCTCTTAACTTGTACTTGTGAGCAAATTTATATTTCATTACCTGCCACCAGCTCACAAGAAAAACGTTCAATTCGTCAAACTAGAGTTAAATCAAATCGCACTTTTTCGTCCATAATGCGACGGTAACTAGGGTTGTTCAATAAGAATAAATAACTAAGGTTTATGTTTATTAAAAAGAAATAGAATTAATTCAGTATTTCAACGAAACTCGAAGAAGAAAAATCTCCCCTTAATTTCCTTCTTTAATCGGTTTCCTATTAATTTACTTAGTCAAATAAAATTTAAACTCCCAAAACCAACATAATTTCTGGGGTTTTTATAAATAAATTCCAAGCTCGTACGTATTCATTTTAATTTTTCGATTAACCCCCCCCCCTCTCTCTCTCTGATCTGAAATGGTAGAGGTTTGAGCGCCTCTATTAAAATTTCCTTGCACACATTATTTTATAACACGATTCGAGAAAACTAAATTTACGTACACTGTTAAATTCTAATAATTGAATTATACACTCATCTTAACATATCAGGGACCTTTTTAGAATCTTACTTATTAAATACGTAACATCTACTGTAAATGTTAAAAACCCTATCGTTAACTGCCGACTGACTGTTGACTGCCCAATTGTTGAAAACGTTACGTAGACTGTCCGTTGTCAACTTTTGTTACTCTGCATGTAGCGAGAGATTTTTGTTCCGACCATTCAGTATTTATTGGTCTTTACAAATACTTGCGATTGGTCTTAATATCGTCAGATTTCAACCGCCTACGTTATTTGCGGTTCCTTTCCGCTGACACGCTTAGAACTTAAAATCGGTGGTGGTTATTTATAATAGTTTAATCTACAGACTTTAAATAAATGAAGCATTTCCTGTCCTTAAAAATTAACACGTTTCAAATATGACTGAGGGTCCTTATTATCAACAAATTCGGTATTACGGACCACCCAGTTTAATTGAAAACATAGTATAATCATTTTTTTATTTCATTTGTCACGTTGGCAGATATATTTAAAAAATTACTAGCTAGATTAATTTATAAGCTGCTTTAGTTCAGTAAACATTATTTATATAAACAGGGCCGAAATTAATAAATTTATATTTTTTGTTTTATGCCAAATTAATAAGTGCAAACGTTTGATATTAAAATTACATTAAATAAACTAGATTTTCTGGGCCATATTGTTACCCGTAACTCCGAGATTTATGCTTTTAAACCGAAAACCAATTGCATAATCTCGAACTGAAAACGTTAGTCTCGAAACAAAATCTTCTTCAAACAATTAATTGCTTACGTTTTTCTAATTTAACTAACAACATCTGAACCATTTGCCTTTTCACCTGAATATATAATATAAATTTTTCAAGCATTTTGGCTTAGAACGCTCAATGTTACTAAGTAAGCCAGATATCCATATCCAGAGTCATTTCAAAGTGGTGCATCAGATTTACCACAAGATATAACTACGATATAACTGCTTGAAACATATTTATTTATCTTTGCCAGTTCTTTCTGCATGATTTTCCTTTTCATTTACACTCAGAGCTAGTGTATTTTGCACAGAAGAACGTGGTTTATCGCACTTTGTATATGAGGTTATGTGATATTGCAACGCAGTACAAGTTTTTCTTTAATGGCTTCTGAGTAATTCCTCCAGGCACACAAAGCTTGTTATTCTCGTCCCAGTTCTCAAGCATTAAAACTTGGTTTAATATAATTATTACTTCTATAGATACAATTTATTTAATAACATTATCGTACATGCAATTTAAAAGAAACAATGAATGTCATTGAAGTGATATCTTTCCTAATTCAATCTTCATGGTTGACAATGTATATTGCTTAAAAGTTAGGCGAACACTTTGGATATGGGATTTTTATTGTTCTCGAAACTTTCACAAAAGTACAAAAATGATTCACGTGATCATTTTCTCTGTAGACGACAAAATATGGAAGTGTCTAAAAACAAAATGATTTTTGACCATAAAACAAATACTCGAAACTTCTCAAAATGTACTAATCTCATCGATCATACCCGTCCTCTCTATAACCCTGGGCATAGGTACCAAGAAATGGATAAATATTTTGAGGGTAACGAACAAAGTTGTGAAAGCAAGACGGGTTGGGTCAATCGGTATATTGTGAGCTACATAATCTACTACAAAACTCAACGGTCTGACGATTTTCGATAACACGGTTAGAAAAGGATCCAAAAAATGTATCATAATTAATTTCTCGCATTTTGTGCTCCTAACTTGAACAGGAATAGCAAAGTTTTCCGTCTACACTCGGTTTGGGAACATGGGCAACGGCAATATGGAATTGTAAAAGGAAAATCAACTGCAAGTAATCTGTGTTCATTTGTGCATTATGTATCTGATTCTTTTGATAACACAGTGTAACACGTAAAATGCAAACTCCTTCTCGTGTGAAATACTTATCGAAACTAACGAAACCCCATTTGGGTTTTGTTAGTTTAGCTGCCGTTCGGATTTTATGGCCTGATGTATATTTTGGCTAAAACTTGATTTTTCCGAAGAACATGCAATTTTTCTCACGGCTATATCTCGAAAACTAATTGGAATTTTGTTTTCCTGTCTTCGGCACGATTGTAGCTATAGACTAGTAGAACAAAAGTGTAAAACAAACTAACCCGAAAGAACTGCATGTAGTGCCTCAACATTTCTAAAATGTCGAAACATTTTCATTTTTTCAATTTTTTTCGCAAATTTTGGCCCATAGCTGCCAAACTGTGAGAAATTCAATAAAGTAATCTTCAGAAAAAATATTCCTTATAATATAATTCATAATTCTTCGGAACATGATAATACTGGAAAATACTTTTTTCTCATTTTCCAGCTGTATTTTACATCGAAAATTCGAGATTATTGTTGCAAGTAGCCCTAGCAATCAATACAAATGTCATGTGACCGGATGCTGTCATTACTGTAACACGACAATAACAATGATGAATTAAAACAAATGACTACGTTTATACCACAAATAATTTATTGTTAAAAATATATATTACTAATAATATATATTCAAACAAACACTACACGACTTAAGTTTCGACTTTTTACGGTCATTGTCAAGTGAGAACAAACAAACAAGAAATTACATTTATACACAAAATTTAAGAGAAAGGGAAGTGAGGGAAATTTTGGCGCATAACATATCTACAGGGATTTAAAAAGGGGTGATTTACATTGCGGTAAATCACATTATAAATTGTAACCATACCTTCCCCGAAATTAATAAACTTAAAATATTACATAGTTGTCAAAAAGGCACTAAGCTTAATCTGTTAGAAGCAGCCAAAATTCAAAAAACCCAAGGTAATCATCTCGTTAATCTGTTGAACGAGCAAAAGGATTTACCACAATGTAAATCACCCCTTTTTAAATCCCTGCAGATATGTTATGCGCCAAAATTTCCCTCACTTCCCTTTCTCTTAAATTTTGTGTATAAATGTAATTTTTTGTTTGTTTGTTCTCACTTGACAATGACCGTAAAAAGTCGAAACTTAAGTCGTGTAGTGTTTGTTTGAATATATATTCTTAGTAATATATATTTTTAACAATAAATTATTTGTGGTATAAACGTAGTCATTTGTTTTATTTCATCATTAATATGGACTACCACATAGTAAAGGTCTCAACCATCCTTTATATTAAGACAATAACACATTGTTTTGAGTGAACAACAATTGAACAGCAAAAACATTAAATTAAACATTAAATTAAATTAACATTCAATATGGAAAATAAAAGGTGTCCAAAAATAAATGAATTTTGTTGTCTTTGTGGTCATATAGTGCCCAAACTCGGAAAGAAGGAGCGAAAAAAATTGTTAACTCTGGAATTTAGATTTGCATATACGCAATATTTCGATGAAGTGGATACAAGTGGTGAAGATTTCACGCCGAATACAGTGTGCAGTAATTGCTATAGCAGTATTTTGAATTGGTTTCATCGACGAAGAGGACACTTGATTTTTGCTAAGCCGGTAATCTGGGTGAAAGACCCAAACAGTCATGATGAAACCAGGTGCTACACATGCATTAATTATGCTGTTGGAAGTTGAAAACAAAAGCATATGTTGCAGCTTTTACTGCCTTATTTCCTGTGCCACGCTCTGATGGTGTTCAACCACCTCCGTTTCTTGAGATTATGTACCCATGGGCACTCGAAAGTGATTCCTCCTTGCCATCCAATTTGCAGGATCCCGATTATGCGGCCAATGTAGAAGATGATGAACCAAAACCTCTAACACAACACGACATGGATTACATTGTGGCTAAGCTGGGATTATCGCAACGGAATTCAGAATTTTTGACCTCATTTTTTAAAGCGCAGAAGACTCACCAAGCAGAACTTTAGCGTCACGGCATACCGCAAACGCCAAGCCGAATTTCAGCATTTATATACCGTTGAAGATAAAAATACATTCACTTACTGCCATGACATCAAAGGTATAGTGAATAAATTGGGGGTGGAATATAACGTTGGCGGCTGGCGATTATTCATTGACGGCTCAGTTACAAGTTTGAAGGTTGTGTTGTAGCACAAAACAAACAATTACCATTAGCATTGGGTACAAATATGAAGGAATCGTATGAAACATTGCACAATATATTGAAGAAAATCAAATATAATGAACATAAATGGAAAATTTGCTGTGACCTGAAAGTTGTGAACATATTGCAAGGTGTTATTTCAAAAGGCGGTTTTCCAAAATTCTTTTCTTTCCGTTGTGATTGGGATCCGTAAACCAAAGTCGATTACTATCAGTGTAGCGACTGAAGAAAAAGAACTATTGAAAATGAAAAACGGTTAAAATTGGTTAATGAACATTTAATAAAGAAGTCGATGATATATTGCTGCCGCCACTGCATATAAAATTGCGAATTTCTGAAAAATGTATCGAAATGGCCGTCAAAGATAATGAGGAAGTTTTTAACTGTTTGAAAAACATTTTTCCACAACTCAGCAATTACAAAATTAAAAACAATATTGTTGCCTATTTAAATATTTCCATATCTATGTTTGTTCACTTTGCTCTTATTTTCATAAAATCATGACATTAAAATTACATTTTCTGCATCACCACTTTGAAGAGTTCTTACACCAATTGCCCACCGAATCGTACGAACAAGGAGAGCGATTTCATCAGGTCACCATGTCAATAGAAAAACGACACAAAGGAAAAAAGCTGGATGCATTGCTTGCAGAAGTTTGTTGGTGGAGTCTTAAGGTATCCCAATATGACGATGTAGGCACCGACGTCGTGGAGGACGGTAGATTTGAAGGACACACCGAAAGAGATATGCCATTGAATGTGCTATCAAGCTCAAATGATGCATCAACTTCGCAGGCTTCACCGCGAGCACCAACTTCAATGGATATTGATTAATACATGTTTTTTTTTGATTTTTGCTAAATTTTTCATACATTTCTCGATGTAAAATACAGCTGAAAATTAATACATTTTTTAGTTTTGATTGAAATAAAGTTAAAAAAACAGATCTTTATGGATGGTTTACGATATGAGTTAAAAATTGTAGTTTTTGTGTGAAAAACTGAAAACTGCTTAAAAATATGTGAAAGAAGCATTCTCCGGTATTAAAATGTTCCGAAGAATTATAAATTATATTATAAGGAATAATTTGTCTGAAGATTCATTTACTGAATTTCCCACAGTTTGGCAGCTATGGGCCCAAAATGATGAAAAAAAAATAGAAGAAATGAATTTTTTTGACATTTTAGCAATTTTGCATTTTTTTCGGTTTAGTTTATTTTAAACTTTTTTCTCCTAGTCTATAGCTACAATTGTACCGAAGGCAGGAATTCCAGAATTCGAGAAAAATTACATGTTCTCCGGAAAAATTAAGTTTTAGCTAAAATGTACATGAGGCCATAAAATCCGAACGGCAGCTAAACTAACAAAACAAAAATTCCTCACGAGAAGGAGTTTGGACTGAATGACTTCTTTTATCTTATCTTATCATCAGGTTCAGCGCAAATTGATTCTGGTAAAGTTGAACAAAATTGGTGTTGGCCATGACTTGACTGAATGAATTCTATACAGTGTCGAGGTATTTAATCATTTGAGTACATATGCAGTGATTCACAAGATCACAAGATTCCATTCTTGGGCATCTGTTGTTTGTGATATTTGTAGATGTTGCGAACTGCATTTCATCTGATTGCATGATGTATGGTGATGACCTTAAAACATATAAGAGAATAACTTGCTATAACGACTGCCTTGCTCCGCAAAAGAATTTAAACTCTCCATATAAATGGAGTACAACTATCTGACTCTGTATATCAAATGTAATTGTATTTTTCAAGAAAGAAAACCTCAATTAAGTACTCGTACAAAATTGATAATGAAATTTTTCAACGTAAAAGATCTCCAAGATGCACTTTGATGAAAAATTGACCTTTGATGGAAACGAATCAGTGATTAGTATATATACAATGCTTTAAATATTGTTCTGTAGCGTGGAATCCTGATTAGTTAAATTATAGTGACTGCTAAGGAAAATGTTTTTTTTTGTTTAGTTTTCTTGTGCAATGCACGTTTTTTTCTATATCGGTCAGGCATTCGCCATCATGCTCATTCACCCATGATAAAATACTTTTTGTCGGGATTAAAAATAATAATAAAAATAATCAACAGGAACAGTAAATACACATTTTTAACAGTGTGTTATACGGTACGTTAACATTTCGATTTATATAGTTCTTTTATGAATTATTTTATATTTATTTAAAACATTATGTGTTAACAATTCATAAAATTCAAATACGATTATTTCACTATATGTGCACTGTTCATTCTCGTATAAATATATCCTACTTGAATGTACGTTTATACAATATGCGATTGATCAAGCAAATAAAGATTCTGCCAACCGTACATTGTCCCCGTTCGGCGACGTAACAATTTAAGAGTAGCTTAAAATACGGTCGCACAAATACGAACTTTTTTGACAAAACCTGTGCACTGGCGCGTTTTCCTTCAGAATATCAGCCAAAATTTCACGAATTCGGTTGGAAAGCCCTTTAATTACATTACTCAGATATGGCCACACCAATAACATTTTCGTCAGTAAATGCCAAATTTAATAATTAAGCGGGAGATTTTTACCAAGGAAATTTTTACTTGAAATTGAATTATAGATTTCGGCTTAATTATTTTTTTACGTTACAGTTCTGAGTATTCTCGCCGGCTTTGCTGTTATATAGATTATTCTCTCTGGAGTATCACAAAATATGCTTGTACGTGTAATGCGTGACGCAAAGTTCTCTTTTGTATCTTTTATCCGACATTAATTAACAAAGCAAATAAATTATAGTAAATCCCCCTGGGTATGTTATGATATTACCTTTATGTATGTATGTCACTTGGATGTGCGTACACGTGTTAAGCTTTCGATGTTTAAAACAAATATTAAGAAAATATATACCGAATAAATTATACAAATTAATAACTAAAACGAAAATAACCAAAATTATACGAATGTAATCTAATTTTGAAAATCTAGATCATTGAATGCTTAACATTGCTGTCACTTTTAGACTTTTATTTTAAATAATTCCATTGTATCTGCAAAGATTTTCATTTATTTTATTTTATTGAGTTTATTTTTACGCGTTCAATTTTACCTAGATCAACTAGGTCTAAATTATATTTCAATACACGCTTTTCTAATAGTTTTAAGTATTTCCCAACACTTTTTGCATTAGGGACTTAGATATTGAACTAAAGCACACAAAGAGGGATTTCGACAATAACATTTATATTTGTATTGTTGGTACTTTTATAAATCATGTTTATAAATTTCCAATTCATTTGGTTAATTCGTGTTTCATATTTAGTTGTTTCACTTCAATTTCAGCTTGACTGCATCATTATTGATACATTAATTTTCAGTTGACTACGTTTATAAATAGTCAATCGAAGACTATTGGAGATCGATCTTAGTAGATATTGCTTCGCTTTCCCACCACTCTATCTCTTAATTACTTGTATGCATCCAGGTAATAGGTTTGTAGCGTAACGAGAAATATCAACTTTGTTGTTCATACGCGGATCCACTTACATGATTATTTGTTGCCAAAAATATCACCTTGAACTAGTATCATCAGTTTGATACACACTGAAGAACTAAATGCAATATTACTCAATAAAAAACGTAAAGTTTCAACACGACACGCCGATTTAAAATTTAGGACGTAATGAATTAGAAAATATGCTATTGTAAAAAGCAAGAACATATTTCGTAAATAGTAATATACCACAACAACGTTTCAGTGTATCTGAACTCAAAAGGATACTGGGTCATAAGTGCTACTGTAGTGTAAATGATTTTTTAACTGAAAGCTGTACTGTTGGATTAGCGTTGTTTTCCTTATGCGTGATTTTGTGTACTTTATTGTATATTTATTTATGTATGATATCTTATCTACTGTTATGTAGCAAAGACCAATAAATTATTATTATTATTGTTATTATTATTATAAACTCAGTTAGGAGAAAATGTCTGCTATATGTACCGCAAAACAGTAAACTTAATTATTTATTGTTTTACATTTTGACTTATTAATGATATTAATAAGTCAAACGATATTAATGAAGTTGTTTTTTTGTTATATTATTGCCATGTGTCAGATATCATAAATAATATGGTAATTACCAATGCAGGGAGCATTCCATTTTTAAATCACAACAAAATTCAGAAAATCTTCAATATGTCATTTATTGTTCTATAACAAGGTACGTATATGCATACAGAAAAAATAACTTTTTTATAAAATAAACACCTACTATTTTTTCCATTAAAAAAAATATGTTTATAAAAAAAAATTAAAAATTGCGATAACTAAAAAAATTCACTGCGCCACTAAAAAGTGAGTAGTTTTGATGTATCACTACTATCCCTCAAGTTTCTCCTATGTGAACATCGAAATTGGTCCACGCTGTACAAGATTATGGTCCAAATACAGGTTTTTTTAACATATACAGGGTTCTTTTTAAGAGAATCTATCGGTACCATTTGATTATTTAAACCTCTTTGAGTATTAACTATTTTATGTGTAACGTATGTAACAATAGTTTTGCGCACATTTTTCGTATTATTTCTACCCTATCAAAAATAAAGCAATCAACTTACTATTGGATATTGAGAATCTGTCAAGTTTCTCCTGCAGTTTGACAATACATTTGTGTTTACAAAGTTTTACAAAATGACCTACAAGTTAGAATTGCGGAAAGGTATTTCCAATTTGGTTGACCAAATGCCCAAACGTGACATTGCCGTCATTTATAGAAACCAAAATATTTCTAAGAAAACAATTTATCGCGTCATTAATGTGAGGAAGGTTTGTCGTCGGGTCGCCCTCGAGTTTTGAATCATTCAGAACTTGATTAAATCTGCAAGAAATAGAAAAGGAGTTTCAACGAGATTAGGCCGGAGATTTCACAAATCCCATATGACAGCCAAGACGGAAATTAGCAGAAATAATGTAAAATATAGAAAGCGACAAAAATGTCGAAAATACACGTCTGCTCAATTAAAGAGGATTCCAAGATGCTGCAGACAATTAACATTTCGGAAACAATGCCACGATAATTTTAGACGACGAAAAACATTTTACATTATCTAACTCCGAAATAAATGGAAACGGAAGCTTTTATGCAGACAACATTGAGGACGTTCCTAATGTCGTTAGATATAAGACAACAGCGAAATTTGAGGACAAGGTACTAGTGTGGTGCGCAATTTTTAATTGGGCGAGTTAGGGGTGAAAGTGTAAATGCACCCAACCCAACCCAAATTAGTGAATTTTATAAACGCATCATGTTAATGACAATATTATAATCTGGCCAGATCTGGCATCGTGCAATTATGCGAGAAGAACACAAGATTGGTTAAGGCAACAAAATAGCCCACATGTATCTAAAGAGGATAAATCATCGAATGTTCCACAGGCACGTGCTATAGAAGAGTTTTGGGCTTTACTCGGTAGAAAAGTTTACGACTATGGGTGGGAAGCCCAAAATGAAGAAGAACTACGACGAAGAATCTACCAAAAGATTCGAGAATTTAACCTACTTGGTTGATGAGAGGCATTCGCATCTAATTGCGAACCATTGAAACCCATGGCATTTCAGCTGCTATTGGTTACATTATGATTATAGTTAAAGCTTCACTGAATCGTTTTCTGTACTACCAAATTAACTAGCAATTATAGTTTGAATAATTATATTTCAAAAACACTTTTGTTACATACGCTATTTCATAGTCATAGTGGATCATAGTCGTGCTTGCCCACATGTTTTGTTGCCAGTATGATGTTCTTATAAGTCTTAATCTCATCTGAGTTTTTGTGAAACGTTAACAATTAACTTCACATGGTAGATTTATAACTTACATAGATATTCATTACCTAGAATTTCTTGACATTGTTCGAAGTGAATCTAATAGAGCTCATTAAGGATAAGGAGTTGGGCTTTAGGTAAAATCATATTACAAGATTTATTTTGTGCCATTAGCAATGGCTATTAATGATAGTATTGATAATTTTTAATGTTGGATTTGTATCAAAAAAGCACCTACTATAGTTTGGAATTTCTATGTTCTCAAATTTCAATTTTGTATAATTGGTTCAAACGATAGGTTAACGGTAATTAGTGAGTTTTGCATGGATTGTATATCTTTAAGTCAATGTTTGGTTTGATTGTAGAATTATGAAGCGGGTTTAATTTTGCAAATGCGATGTCAACATTGTTCAACAAGGCATATACTCTTCGAACACCGATGTGATTTGATTTAACATCAGAATATTTTGTTGTGTTATGGATTGTAAGAAATTTCTTTAATTGTATCGATGTATGTATTTAGAGTGATTTGGTTGTTTTACTTTATTTTGATTAATAAAAATATTGGTCCAAATTCGCCTATGTTTTTTCGGCCGAGTTTTCTTTACGACCGAGACGGAGCCGAGGTCGGAAAGCAAACGAGGACGAAAAAACACTTTTTGGCCGTGGTGCACACGAAATTTTTTAGGCGACCCTCATAAAATTTTCAAATTTATTGCAACATCTACTTATAATTTATTGATATTGTTATTTATAACAACTGAACAATTGTACATATTTGTGACACCTTCAGACATGTTCATGTTTTCTTTGTCTACATTCGAAGTTATTTCGGCTTCATAAACAATAATTACCCAATAATCAGTTAAAAAGTCTATCACCAACACGTATTTACTAATGTAAACAAGATGTGCAGTTTGACACTGACGGCAATGTGATTATTTTTATATAATTTCGGAAACTGTCGGTAGATGGCGCCACCCTATTGCGGCCGAAAAATGGAAGCGGACGAAAAAGGTTTACTTTTCGTCCGCGTTTGACGACTGAAATTTCAATTTTTTGTGTCGGTCGCCTAAAAAATATTTAAAACATGGGTCAATTCTTTACAACGAGAATCGGCTTGTTTGCTAGTACATGATTTTTCAAGAGATTGGGCATTGTTCAAAGGGATTTTCACGGTACGTATCATGGTCGTAGATTTTTTCTTCGTGTACTTTTATGTGGAAAACGTGGGTATTTTCTGTATTAGAATCATCATAATCATCAATAATTTATTTATTGTTATTGGTAAGCACTACCGTGTAATACCTTGACAGTTCTGTAGTAATTTCCGTTTTGGTAGACTTTGGTGAGAATTAGATGGTTGTTCTGCAGAATATCTCACATACTCGAAAATATTTTTTGTCTCCTTGGGATCATGAATTTGGTTTAATAAATAATTATTGGTTTCTAGGTGGGGCATCTGCATTTAAATTGTTTTAATTTTTTTATAAATGATTGTGTAATCGAAATCTTCGATATTTAAGCGCCATCTGATTAGTTTACTGTAGGGTTCTTTCAAATTAAGTTGACAGACATTAGTCTGTATAGATGGCGAATTTTCTTCCAAATATGAATCAAAATACCAGTACTATAGCAAGAAGTCTTTCTATAGTGGTGTACTTTTGTTCCGTTTCGTCCTCGAAGCTTATACCACAGGCTTATCATTGGGAATCTGTCCTTGAGAAAGACTGCATCTGTGGACAGCGAAAATTGTTCGGAGAAATCGGGGTATTGAGGAATTGGACATTTATTAATAAATTCTTTTATATATAGTATATAGTATTCGAAGGATTCTACGACTGTAGGAGTATGTTGAACTTTCTTACTTTTCTTTAAGCATGTGGACATGGGATTTAAGATTCATGCAAGGTTTTTTGTAAAACGTCTATAATAATCGATCAATGCTAGGAATGATTCTTTTGGTGTTTTCGAAATTGGAAAGTTTTTAACTATTGGATTTTTTCGGGATTACGATTTATTCCGTCTTATTCCTATTTATCGAACTATAGCAAGAACTTTTTCTCTAGTGGTGTACGTTTGTTCCGTTTCGTCCTCGAAGCAAATACCATAAGCTTATCATTGGGAATCTGTCCTTGAGAAAGACTGCATCTGTGGACAGCGAAAATTTTTCAGAGAAATCAAGGTATTGAGGAATTGGACATTTATTAATAAATTCTTTAAGTATTCGAAGGATTCTACGATTGCAGGAGTATGTTGAACTTTGTTACTTTTCTTTAAGCATGTGGACATGGGATTTAAGATTCATGCAAGGTTATACGTCTATAATAATCGATTGGAGTCTTTAACTATTGGAATTTTTTCGGGATTACGATTTATGCCGTCTTATTCCTATTTATCGAATTGAATTTTGAAATTGGAGTCCTTTGGCCTTTGAAATATTTGCCTTCGTCTGGTTAGATGTTCTTGTAGGGATGTGGAGAAAATAACGATATCGTCTAGATAAACAGTAACTGTAATTGTAAAACACAAGGGGATTTCATCACAACAAAAGGTGTTTGTAAATTCAACATTTTACATTTGTTTCTATATTATACCTATGCCGTGTTTTTGTTTCACTGGCAATTTGGCTACTGATTACGTTTTTGGTGGCGTAACAATTGCATGGGGTTGTGACTGTCCGAAATTTGTTTTTTGGCGTTTACCACATGGATATTGTATAAAGTAGTATTAGGAGTGCGAAGTTCATAAGAATTTAAATACACATTAGCATTCAATCGTGTTAATAAATCCAATCCGACCAAAGAATCAAATTTATTAGACAAAACGAAATGTAAAATGTATGTCTTATTTTATTTTTTAATGTGGGTAGAAAATTTTATTATGAGATGAAGTCGCATGTGCGGTGCTTACTTGAAATATTTCTTCTTGTATAGAATTCGGAAAATAGTAATACGGTAAAGTAGATATAGATCTATTGAATTCGAATAATCAGCACATCATAGATGTCATTACGTACTACCAACTATACTGGTGGGTTCCGTTACCTTGCGGAATTTATCTGCAGAGATTGTCTTGAATTTGTTGTGATCTGATTCGTCCAGATACTATTATAACACCTTAGCTAGAAATACTATGTTTGACTATTTTTATTAATTTTCATGTACATATTGAATAAGCAATTGTTTGAGAATATGTTAATTAAAGTAGATTTTAGCAATTGCCAATTTGTAAGTTCCGATCTTGAACAAATCATATCTGCTGTTCGGTTTATTAATTTACTGAAAAGTGTATTTAATAATCAGATGTTAATTTGCTATTTCCGGTATTAGAGTATTTTGAAAAGCTTCGTGTTCGCAGGAATTTATAAATGTAGCTGTTTTGTATATCCATCAAGTTACTTTCTAAACTGATATCTAGTTTGAAAACTGATCTGTGTTTGGGGCGAATATAATTTCTGAACAGGATAGGGGCGAAAGAAGTCACTTTATGCTGTCCTTGACCAGCGCGTGTGGAGAGTACGGCGATTTTCTTCCTTCTTAGGATTTTTCTTGTAGGAACTTTTGGTTGGGAGGTCGCGATGCGATCCCGTACTGAATTTTCTTGATCAGATTCGCACATTTAAAAAACGAAAAGTTGAGAATCTTTGATGAAACTCTTCTTCTTGCGCTAATCATACCGACTCCGCCGAATAACTTAATGAAAAACGAAAGAGCGTTTTCCATTAAGTTTATTTCGACCTTTGTGCGAATACAATACAACTTACTTAAAATATCTCTGAGCGGTATAAAAACAAAATAAAATACCATAAACATAGCAGTCTATCGCCACGCCATTATTATCCACTATCGCAGACAAATTTCTGTCGTCACACATTTCCTTATATTTACACTTATTTCTAATTATTTTTCATTAGCCTTGTGCTTTGTGCTTCTTTTATGCATGATGATGGGAGCCCATTCCTCACACTTTTTCACACAAACCTCAACTCAGCATCCAGGGCTTTAAGTCGAACGGTTTCCATGCTTCATATACTGGCTTCTTTCCCGAGATTTACCCTTTTTATATTGATTTATTTTTCAATCATGACTTTAATATTGACATAACAATAATTTACTTTACATATTCTAATTACAATAAGCATTCTTGAAGGTGGATCGTTGATAGTTATATGTGGTGTGGGTATTACATTGAAACTACGTAATTTGCTTACTGATATGCTTGCAACGACGAATTTCCTGCGCGCTGCCTACTTGCACCTGTATTTGTCTTGTGTCATGGTTTCGGCTATACGCTGCATATAAAACTAAAATGTATTAAATTGTGACGTTATTGAGTAGGAAATCAATTACTACTTTTTGCAATAACTTATATCCTTTTGCGCTCTACATGTCTAAACATACTGCATTCTATCGCCTCGTTCAATACATTTGGTGTGATACGCACTAGGCAGTTTAACTTAAATGAAATGTCAAAAATCTGTGGGAAAATTAGCCTTATAAGAAACCTTAGACAGTGAATTCGATCTAATCCAGTAATAAGAATGCAATGTAATAGTCTATATATAACATTAAAAATAATTTTTAATTTTAAATATATTTTCAAAATAGATATTTGTAAAATTCAACCTAATTAATTCATAGTTTCATCTATTATGTTAATAAAAAATCATCAAATTTTAAGTTGCTATTAAAATTTATCAACGACACGATGATAATCTAATTGTAAGAAGTTGTTTGAAGTATATTTAAACCGATACCACTGTAAAATTTACATTTTGTATTTTATGCAAAATAACTGTAGCCTCTATTTATTTAACCCTTGTCCACTTAAACTTCGTTCACCATCCATTGTTACCAAGCTGGAGAATTGTTATTACAATTTCGTGTCGCAAACATTACTTATGATATAACGTCAATGTGTATAAATATGTTGTTCATTTGAGCAGTATAAGCTATAATAATAATTTGTAATTGCTGACTTCCCAGAAAGTCGGATTTTAAAAGCAGTAAAGCAAAACCTACGGCCAATGACGCCGAACTACAAAACAAACAATAGAACCCTTAAGATTCCCGGATAATTCCTGATAATAACAATATATCACATCAACTTGACGAAAGTTCGCCCAGCTCCAGTTTTGTCTTACCGAAAACTGTGAACCTAATTTTGTCCCGGCGGGTCAGGCACACATAACGTGCTCTGCTGTCTTCAGTTTCACAGCATATACTGCACTCAGTGGTCTCAGCCACTCCCAGCCTATGCATATGATGCCTGTAGCCAGGGCTGTCAGAGTACGCAGGTCTTTCCTACCCAAGCCTAACAGTATCCTGGTACGTGCAGTAGAAGGGCCCTTCAGTACTATCTTGGAATGTCTCATTCCCTGGCACTCCTGCCAGTATTCCAGAACCTTGTGCTCCATCCAGCTCTTATTCGAGCTTCTGGCCAGGGCTCTTGTAATCCCAAGAGCCGGTTCTGGACCAATAAATTCTCGGTTAGCCCCGCTCTTTGCCAGGGAATTGGCGGCTTCGTTTCCCTCTATTCCAGCGTGTCCGGATATCCAGACCAGGCTGACCTTGTTGACTCTCCCTAATTGAGAGAGCACTGCGCGGCAGTCCCGGGGCGACATCAACGTACATTGATTATCAGCAAGGAATTACTGTGCTGTTCTGCTGTCAGAAAAAAATGTATCGTCCTGTACTGCCGTGGGCTTTTTAATAGTTCTCTTGCGCACATTTCAATGGCATAGACTTCTGCCTGTTTAATCGATGCATGCTTGCCAAGGCTGAATTCTAGTCCAGTTCTTGGTTTGCGGCAGAACACTCTAGCCCCTGCTCCTTCAGTTGTCCTAGAGCCATCCGTAAACCAGCTCGAATCTGCCTGAAACAGGGCGGCTTGATTACGCTCCCATTCGTCTCTAGTGGGAACTATGACTTTGTAAGGCAATCCGAAGCTGTATATTGTAGACATTGTATCAGATGTCATCGGCTTGAATGTCGGTCGACAGCCTGTTCCGCATGAATGATAATGTCTGCGGCCTTTGCATCTCCGCATTGTGAAATCGATGTGTTGCCTTTCTGGCCTCACTTTGCAGCAAAATATGCAACGGAGGAAGATCCAGTAGCGCTTCCATGGCCGCTGACTGCGTGGTGCTTAGCGCCCCAGTTACCGATATGCTGGCCATTCTCTGCAGGCTTGCCAGTTTTACTCTGGTTGTCCTTCGTGAGCAGGCCGTGCACCAGACAATACAGTCATACGTAATGATTGGTCTAATAGCCACCACGTACAGCCAGTACATTTGCTTGGGGACTAATTCCCACATTTTTCCACAAATTATACGGCACATCCAAAGTACCTGCCTAGCCTTGTGTGTCATTTTTTCCATATGGGAGTTCCAGTTGAGCTTTCTATCTAGTGTCTGATGCTGCTGTACCCATATATCCAAATGGATGATATTCTAAATCTTCAGTACTAGCCCAAGTACAATATAGATCTATTAAATTTTATTTCTCAATTACAAACAGAATTAATACTGACAACTTTAGATTAAATCCCAGACGACCAAATCGGGTTTCGTTACCATCATTTATCTTTCCGGCAGTGACATTGATTACATACGCTCAAAGTCAATTGGAGCAGAAAAAGCTTCCATCTTCAAATAATTTACAATTCTGAGTAAAGGTTTTGCAATAGAACTAGTCGTCATTTTACATACAAGGTAATAAAGGAATAATTCGAAATTAATCATGGAGCGATACACGCCTCAAAATCATGTGGATATAGTCATTTTTATCAAATATTATTCGTTTATAGGGAAATACCGCTGTCGTGCAACTCACGATGAGAATTCTAGCCACTCGGTTCCAAAAACATGGGACGCTAGCAGATGTAAGACATTGTGGCAGACAACGAATAAGCCGTAGAATGTGATTGCTGACGAGCAACATTCAAGAATATAAGCCACTCGATGCGCAAATTGGCATTTATCGGTGGAGTCTGCGGTAAATTTTGCACCAAGACCTACATATTACGTTTGCTTATAAAATACAGCTAACTCAACTATTACTGCTCAGAGACTACTAACAACCACGACAATACGCTCAGGCCGATTTTACGGAACTGAGAACCCACACATGATACAAGAAAGGTCTTTACATCCATAAAAATGCTGTCAACGTCACTTTCCAGCGTTAAGGGGTTGTGTGAGTATTGCTTCAGGAAGAAAGGATGAGCATGACCTGGAGAACATGTGGTTTCGGCAAGACGCCGCTATATCAAACACAGCATGTAAACCAATTAAAATTTTGAAGAATATGTTCCCAGGTTGTCTTATGTCACCAATATCCTGGTTGCATTATATGAAGGACAACGTTTATGCAAATAATCCATTGACTCTGGAGCAGCCGATAGAAAACACCCTCAATAAATCGCAATGATATTGAAAGAATTATATAAAGGACGCAATTAATTTGTCAATTACGATGAACTAAATTTCCAGGGACCCAGAAAATGAATGTAGTTTTATTTCATTAACATTTATTAACAAATCCCATTGTGGATTTTGTATAATAGGAAACAGAAAACATGCGAGGCACTTAATAATTCCCTTTACTACACAACAAAGCTAACAATTTGCTCGTTTTTAGAATCCAACTTAAAAACTGATTCCATTTGATTCCAGTTTTAATGATATTGATAGCATAGGGTTTCCATAAAGTTCCCGTAAAGGTTAGGATGATATTGAAGATATGAACCCATCGGGTGACTGTACTTAACTGACTGATTGTACTTAACGATGTATCTTGTATCAAATATAAAGCAAACGTATTCCATATATTTAAAAAATGTTTATATATTTAATTAGTTTATCAATATTGATGGAGAACTGACTAGGTGTCAAATCGATAATACACGTAAAAATAGCTTTCTATTATAAAGAATTCCGCCGCTAAATTTTAAACAACAAATTTGTACTAATAATAATACACGTTTACTCTGCAATGATGGTTCGTTTTGCTTAATGTTAGGTAAACATTTATCTGTGAATATCACTCTTTGTGTAGTACGTTGATCACCGACCGTAAAACGGGCTTTTGCTATTATTTGAACTTAAAAATTAACTTATAACAACATTACAAATAATAATCTCTGTTTGTTTCCTGAGTATTTCAAACTGTATTTTCAGTACGTCGAGCGTGGTTTGTTCATAAATTGGTCGCAAGGGATTGCGCTAGTGTGAATAATTTCATTCTCTTGAAATTAACTTTTTAAATATTTATTTTACAATAAGAACTTGCTGTGCCTATGTTGCTTGCTTCATTTATAAACATATCTATAAAAATTAAACATTCTGATTTTAGTAAGATAAAGAAGTCGATAAAATATCACGTAATCGTCTAGCATATAGGCGACACTATTCACATAATAACGTGGAAGTCAAAAAAAACTGCACTGAATTTTCTTATACTTATTATACTTTTCAACATCTTTTATGTGAACATTTTTCCATAAAACGTACCGAAAAAGGAAAAAGGTGGTATGAGCAAATCATCACTCCCGGTTGAAACATTTCAAAGTAGGATTCTTTTACCTTGCTATATGGAAATCTTAAATTTTAAATATCATAGTGTTAGCTTCAATGGTTAGGATGCTACACAAAGACGTCATTCTGAAATTTGGCTTAGGGGCTACGGTCAAAACGTAGATTTCCGTTAAAATCTTGAGTCTTATGTAGGAAGATACAGTCGTGTCTACTTGAAAGTTTATTTCCGCTATTGGATCAACGGTTGGAAATTAATAACTAATATGTTGCCTTATGTAATTATGAATAACTATGAATCACAACATAAAATCACAAAACTTTCTCGCCTCAAACGTTGCAGTTAGACAATTAGAGATTGAAAGTAATTTCTTAAGGCTTTCTAATCTCTACAATTGGGTATATTGTTATATTTTTTACTTGTGTAAAACGCCACCACAAACACAATTCGAATTAGTTTCATAAGATCAAAAAGTTATTCTTTGTTGGGTTATGTATGGTTTGTGGTGAATTAAAACATTTTCGTCAGTCAAAATCAAAATAATTTTTAGAAAATTTTGATTTAACCCAGAAAAACGTTTCTAACCGAACCCAACACGTCCCAACGCAACCAGCCCAACCCAACCAAACCAAACCCAATCCAGCCTAACACATCCCAATCCTACTTAACCCAACCCAACCCATCGCAACTCACTTCATGAAATAACACATTTTGTTCTCAAGGAGCCAACTGAACTGTCATCCTAAAATTTTTGACGTACTTATTTTGGATTTGAGAAATTTACATAATCACTGGCAAAATTACATTGATCGACGCAGTTGATGGAGATCCATGTTTCCTGTCTATACAAAAGACTCCCTTTTCCACGTAATTAGAATAAAATTTTCATCCGTTCTAATGTCAATAATTTTTTTTAGCCCATACATAAGTCCTTGTTTATATGAGTAAAGAAAAATATTTTTTTGTTAAAAAAACAAACTAGACACTTTTAGTCTTGATCTATGATTCATTTTCGGTTGGGTTGAATTGTTTGTTTATTACAGCCTAATTATCTAAGTGTACACTTTGGTTTTCGAGATATTAATTTTTCATTGGCGACAAAATTTCATACATCAATTCTGCTAGCTTAATATCCGCCTTATTATTAGTTATAATCTGTCACTTTTCAATAGAGGACTTTTAATAGACGATTAAAAATTCTTTTTTCTCTTTTACTATGACACATCTTTCAGTTCAGTAACAACAAACGAACCTACGAGCACTTTGTGAAAATTAAAAAATGAAATTTTTATAATTTCTTCTTTTTTCTATTTTACTATGACAGATCTCGCATTTCGGCACTTTGTGAAAACCAAAAAATTGAAACTTTTTTTCTTTTTTCTCTTTTACTATGACAGATCTTTCAGTTCAGTAACAACAAACGAACCTACGAGCACTTTGTGAAAATCAAAAAAATGAAATTTTTGGAATTTCTTCTTTTTTCTATTTTACTATGACAGATCGCGCATTTCGGCACTTTGTGAAAATCAAAAATTGAAATTTTTGAATTTTTTTTCTCTTTTTTACTGTGACTGATCTTTCAGTTCGGTAACAACAAAACGTACCCACGAACATTTTGTGAAAATCAAAAAATTGAAATTTTTGATTTTTTTTTCTTTTTTCTCTTTTACTATGACAGATCTTTCAGTTCAGTAACAACAAACGAACCTACGAGCACTTTGTGAAAATTAAAAAATGAAATTTTTGTAATTTCTTCTTTTTTCTATTTTACTATGACAGATCTCGCATTTCGGCACTTTGTGAAAATCAAAAATTGAAATTTTTGAATTTTTTTTCTCTTTTTTACTGTGACTGATCTTTCAGTTCGGTAACAACAAAACGTACCCACGAACATTTTGTGAAAATCAAGAAATTGAAATTTTTAAATATTTTTTCTTTTTTCTCTTTTACTATGACAGATCTTTCAGTTCAGTAACAACAAACGAACCTACGAGCACTTTGTGAAAATCAAAAAATGAAATTGTTGGAATTTCTTATTTTTTCTCTTTTACTATGACAGATCTCGCATTTCGGCACTTTGTGAAAATCAAAAATTGAAATTTTTGAATTTTTTTTCTCTTTTTTACTGTGACTGATCTTTCAGTTCGGTAACAACAAAACGTACCCACGAACATTTTGTGAAAATCAAAAAATTGAAATTTTTGATTTTTTTTTCTTTTTTCTCTTTTACTATGACAGATCTTTCAGTTCAGTAACAACAAACGAACCTACGAGCACTTTGTGAAAATCAAAAAATGAAATTGTTGGAATTTCTTATTTTTTCTCTTTTACTATGACAGATCTCGCATTTCGGCACTTTGTGAAAATCAAAAATTGAAATTTTTGAATTTTTTTTCTCTTTTTTACCGTGACTGATCTTTCAGTTCGGTAACAACAAAACGTACCCACGAACATTTTGTGAAAATCAAAAAATTGAAATTTTTGATTTTTTTTTCTTTTTTCTCTTTTACTATGACAGATCTTTCAGTTCAGTAACAACAAACGAACCTACGAGCACTTTGTGAAAATTAAAAAATGAAATTTTTATAATTTCTTCTTTTTTCTATTTTACTATGACAGATCTCGCATTTCGGCACTTTGTGAAAACCAAAAAATTGAAACTTTTTTTCTTTTTTCTCTTTTACTATGACAGATCTTTCAGTTCAGTAACAACAAACGAACCTACGAGCACTTTGTGAAAATCAAAAAAATGAAATTTTTGGAATTTCTTCTTTTTTCTATTTTACTATGACAGATCGCGCATTTCGGCACTTTGTGAAAATCAAAAATTGAAATTTTTGAATTTTTTTTCTCTTTTTTACTGTGACTGATCTTTCAGTTCGGTAACAACAAAACGTACCCACGAACATTTTGTGAAAATCAAAAAATTGAAATTTTTGATTTTTAATTTAAGTTAGTTGGGATAGGTATCATCATTTTATTTTCAAAATGATTTAAAAATCACCCTTAACATAAAAGATCGTACGTTATGAGACTTAAATGATTAATCTTTTTTATGTACGAGTTTTGGGTACAACTAATTAAAATAGTTGCCACGCTGATTACTATATCATAGAAATTGCTGGTAACCTATTACAAATAAAAAATGTGCATTAATGCGGAATACGGAAGCCGTAACAATTTATGAATGAAACCGTTGTTGACTATCTCATTTCAGATATATATGCAGTCGTTTTCATTTATTTCGATATATTCGAATACGGTGAGAGTTTACTAACGCTTGAGTTATTTTACGAACGCAAATAACATTATATTGCACATTTCAGGATTGAAAACGCACAATCTTACGTAAATTTGAAAGTTGAGAGTTTGCTTTTAATGTTTCATTTATGTGCGATATATGAGTGTGATATCGCATATGGAATTGTTTATTATGGATATGATCTATATAATTTATATTATTTAGAAATATGTAATAATAATTTACGATTAAAATTGTAATATATAAAAAGGAATACAAGAATAAACTGTCTCGGTAATTAGTTTTGGTACTTATAAGGAATGTTCTGCTTCTTCTTTCTCGGGTAATGAACCGCGTTGTAATTGTTCCTGTAAGGGTCGTTCCGACGTTTCGGCAATGTCACAATTTCAATCTTCAGGTTGATCTTCTCTGGCGTTGGAAGTTACTGGTTCGTCTTTATAACCTGTTAGTTGCTCTTTGTATTTCTCCTTTTGTGTAACCATTTGCTTGTAATTCCTGGTGTATATTCTTCATTTCTTCAGCCTTGTTGGTGTTGTCTGCAATCCTTTCTTATCTTGTGATCGTCTTTATGATTGAGTGGAGTTATTCTGGATGGTGGTGTGATATTGATATATCTCTTGGTGTGGGTCTTCTTCCGATACACAATGTGGCTCAGGCGATGGTCTTCTGTCTTCACAAGTAGGACGTCTAGGAACGGCAACTGTTATATTGCTCCATTTCCATTGTGAAGTTGATTTGTTGTTTGTTGAGGAAAGTAGCTAGTTCTTTTCTTCCGTGTGACCATATTACGAAAGTATAGTCAACATACAACATATCTAGTTTGAGTTTCGCAGTAGCAAATGCTGTGGTTTCCAGGTGATCCATGAAAAAATTTGCAACTACTGGTGATAGTGGTGATACTGGTGATAGTGGTGCTCCTTCCATCTGTTGGTGAGGTTGGTCTTCCTACATGAAATAAGTGTTCTTCAGACAGTATTCTGCCAATTCCATGATATATTTAGCTGGTTTGTGCTTCTATTTGATTACTTTTATGGTTTCTTTGATCGGTATTTGAGTAAAGAGCCACACAAAATTATCAAAACGTACTAACAGTTGATTTGGTAGCACTGCCTGGTTCTTCAACAATTCAATCAAATGATCTGCATTTTTTACATATGATTTTGATTTTTCAGCGTACTGTTGGAGTTGTTTTGCGGGATATCTTGCCAGTGGCTGAACTACTGATCCTCTGGATCTCACAACAGGTTGTAATGGTGCATCCTTCTTATGGTAGTCCGTATAGTTTCGGGCATCTTGGCGCTTTTTGTCGAGGAATAAGTAGCTTCTTCGTCTCTGGGTCAATAGGTGATGCTTTAATTTTGTCCTTGGTGGTCTTTTCTAAATACGTTGTAAGATCTGTTTATATGCAATATCTTCAAATATTGCCCTCATTTTCTTGTTGTATTCGCCGGTATTCATGACGACCGTAGCATTACCTTTGTCCGTTAGAATAATGATGATTTTGTTTCCTCATAGACTTTTTAGGGCAAGATGTTTATTTTTGGGGTTTTTTCAGCTGTGTCCTTGTTCAGGGTCTGTGAGGCTGCTTCCATATATTCAATAATTTCTTCCACCGGGATCTGATGTGACGCTACCGCAAAATTGAATCCTTTGGCTAAAATAACATATAGTACAACGTCTAAGAGACCTGGAAGAAGTGAAGAACCTAAGAGGGGAAAACCGAGAAGAGGAAGAGTAGAAAATTCCGTAAATATAAAGGAATGGAGAAGGTATTTCATGAATTTGTGGCCAGGTAAGGGAATAATGACGAAGCAGAAGAAGCATGGAATGGGACGAGCGTTGGAATAGAAAATAGGGAAGATTTTACCCCGGAGGAGTAAGCTAACAATGTGAGCTAGGGTGGGGGAGAAAGTAGTAGATGCTGATCGGTTGTTATATGTGCCGGAGGTTTCGAAACAAGTGCTGCACATGATAAATGATGTTTTGAGGGAAAAAACGAAGCTTCCCGAAGGAAGAAGGACGGCGATCATGGGATCTATTTGGAGAACAGGAAAAAGGAGCGGTTAGAACACTATATGAGAGCCTCGCTTCTAAATATAGTACACAAGTTGTATACGGGGATGATGGTAGCCAGGCTGGAAGAGGAAATGAGACCATAGGGATATTACCACAATTTATATGTGATACGATATACTGAGAAGAAAGAAGACAAATTGTACGCTATGTTCGTTGATCTAAGCGCAGTGGTGTCCGCTAAGCACTGTTTAACGTCTAGATTGTAGACTTGGAGGAAGTACTAAAGGGCAGGATGGTGGGTAGTACCAGGCAATTCAGAAACATGGTTGCTAGCACACGGTATTTCCCTCTTAGCATAGACAGGATTAGGAGAAGTGACAAAAACATAGGAGAGATTCATGGATAGAAGATGATTCCAACTGAATACTAAAATACTAAATATTCTGATGTTTATGAAATGGAGAAGCATTAAGGATATAAAAGGGAGGAGATTGCAGAGGCGAAGGAGTGCATGTAGTTAGGGCATCGGGGTTGAGCAAAAATTTGTGGAGCAAGAGGGAATATATGGTTGGATGACATGTTTGAAGAGCATGTTGATGTATGGAGCGAAAGTGTTGGAGTGAAAGAGGATATGAAGGATAGTTGAAGGGAGCTGAAACTGGAAATGTCAACATGGGAATATATAGTGCGGAGAACCGGTGGGAAAGGAAGGGTCGTGAACTTGGCAAAACTTGGTACAAAGGGGCAGTTACATTTACATTTTCATAATGTACTATTGTCTTTGATAATAAATATTAGTAACGCATTATTTATTATTATTTATTATTATTTATTATTTCTTCTTCATTCAACCGGTAGATGAAACACTTTCCGCTCGTTGCTCGCCCAACTCGTTCACTTCAAGAGCTTTGACTTCTTTTTCAAATCACTTTTGCTTTCCTACGACTTTTAATAATATTGGCAGCCAATAGAACACTATTTTCGGGGATAATATAACTAGTGTTATGTGTTATCGGTCATAGCTCGAGTTAAAACCAATGAAAATTGACCGAGTGCGAAGCACGAGTTCAATTTTCTATAGGTTGCCACGACTAAAGAAGTTTCAGGTTAGCATCCGGCTAGAAAGGGACTCTACTAATAGACTACTTGCCACATATGACTGCGATGAAGGGTAATAATAGAAAAACGCAAAGGGAAATTCAAAAGTGGTATTCGCTTTTGCATGACAATGAATCAGTGAACAAAGGTGTTGTTGTCCAAGATACTCTAAGGGATGTGTTCACAAAATAAAATCACCTTCCTTACAGCCAAGACAGTATCTTGGGCCTTTTTCTGTTAAGGGGGCAATGATTTCGAAACGGCGAAAGCTAACGTCGGCAGTTGAGAAGAAAATATGGTTTATTTTCGTTAATTGCTGAATGTAGAAAATACATAAAAGTACAAGGAGATTTTATTGAAAAACGACTGAAGAATTGTATTGTATTTCAACTTCATAGTCAGGTAGTTTTTTATCAGCTTGCCCTCGTGAATACATTTTTTTCTAATTAATATTATATATTTCCTTGCAAACTCCAAACTTGAAGCTGGTTCAAGCTGGTATTTAATGTGCAAGTCAAATTTCCGTCCATTGTTGCAGTAAATGTACGTAATTACTTTACTATTCGCACGTTTTTTAAACGGGGTGCAATTTTTTCACCGTATAATCAGGAACTCGTCACATAAAGGAAATTAACGGTCACATTGCAAAATATTCATAAATCCTAGACGAAATAAACAAACCACTATCACTTTAATTGCTGTTTTAATTAGCGATGGTTTAAATTGTAGGTTAGCAACGTCTCTGTCTATAAAGGAAATTAACGGTCACATTGCAAAATATTCATAAATCCTAGACGAAATAAACAAACCACTATCACTTTAATTGCTGTTTTAATTAGCGATGGTTTAAATTGTAGGTTAGCAACGTCTCTGTCTATGAACTTGTGGTTGATATATTATTTATTATATACTTTAACATCTTTGGCTTTCAAATAGTTGAGCGTATTAACACCATCTGGATATAAATACTCTCACTCTTGTACTATTATGCATATATACAGGTCTGTTTTAACCGACTAACCTGGTACTGGTACACACGATACATTCGCTGAAGATGCACGAAGTAATGCAAACATGAGTTACACACAGTTTATGTATGTATATTTACGTCATCTGGACGTCTGATGCGTACAGAGATGCAAAGGGTCCGTCACCACCAATTACATTTATTAAAGTTAACTTAATTTAAAATTTATTTTCAACAAAGCCGTATCTCGAGTGGAAAACTGCAAAGTAGTCTCGATAGTACCAAATTAGTTGTCCAAAGAAGACCGCTGTAATTGCATTGCAAAAGGAGTGCGGGGCATTGCCGTCTAGTTGACATTAACACGGTCACAACTACACACTGTGTATAACTCATGTATGCATGAGTACGTACACCTTCCGCGAATATATCTTTGGTGAACTGATGAGCCCAGAAGGGCGAAACCGTCCGTCACATACTTATAATTTATTTTCAATATTTTTGTCAATGAAGTATTATTTATGATTTTTACAAGAACAATGTCCTTGGCATCGAATCTCTCCATGAAACATTATTTGTGTTCTTGGCAACGAATCCCTAGATTATTTGTTTGTTTTACTTTAACAATGTCTTTGGCAATGATTAATTTCGAGAAGGTACTTTCAGAATTTTTCGATGTATATTTTACGACCTCTCAAAAACGATATAATAATAAAGTTTCATAGAAAGGCCCAGTCCATGACGCGACTTTGTATTAGTAATTATTAGTAATGTTTAAACCATCTCTTAATCACACAAATTACGCGTTCGCAAATATTAATACGGTAACTATTGTCACGAATTCAATTTCTAGTTTACGGCTTCCAGTGGCACGTAAATAGGTTATGTGAACATTGTCACCCCTCCCGCTATTTAACCAAGACGCTGTACGATCGCAAACGTTTCTAACCTGGCATTTAAATTAGTAATCCAGAAATACCGCGCAAAAAGTAAGTACTCAGAGCCCTCCCGCTGTTCCCCTAAATTAAGTTTTCCCCGTCTAATGTAAAGCGGTTACGATTTCAATCAGTTTACCTTAATTTAATGCAACCTACACGTATGCAAATATTTGGATTTTTCGAGATACACATAAAATCAGTTTCGAAAATGTCGTCAAAAAATACGATAAATTTTATAATGAATTAAAATGTGCAAAGGCGTATAAAAGTGCATTAATAAATTAAAAAAGCAAAATAAATTAACATGGTATGGAATACATAAAATGTATTAAATAAATTAATTATTTGCGTGACAATAACTATAAATATATGTTTTTTGCGGCTGTTTCTCAATTTCTATAGCTTCCCTTATTATTCTTTCTGTAAAATTTGGTACATTGTTATAGTATCTTCAAAGTCTATTTTAGATGATGATGTGTCTTTTTGTTGCACCGCACTCATGTGCTCTTGCTTAGGAATTTCTATGCATCTGTTGCATTATCCAATATCCTTTTTGTCGCAATATTTGGATGGGATATTTGGTTTTTGAGTTCCTGAGTATAGCGTTTATGTTTAAATGTTGTATTCTGTCGGTATTTCCTTTTATATGAGGTAAATTTGTTAAATTTTCGACACCGTATGTATTCTAGATTTCTTTATCTTTGTAGGATTTTTCGATGTGTTTTTTTATGTTACGCGTTTCTATTTAAAACATGGTCAAATTCTACAAACTGTTACAGTTAGCGTACATAGTTTGGCATAGAATTTTTGTATATTTCAATTTAATTTTAATATTCATTTTGAGAATGAAATGAAACGTGTTTAACCGCTGTGCCAGTCACTCACTCATCAGTCGTCGAACGACTGACTGCTCATGATGCAAGATAAGTACCATTATATATATTTTAATAGATTTTAATGTATGTGGAGCATGTGTTGTGAGATCTCTTAATTTCAAAGAATGTAGTGGGTGTGGATATATTATTTTTATCTCAAAGGTCATAAACACTCATGCAGGGACTAAGAACGGAACGAAAACGAGAACGAAAGAACGAAATTAACCGAATAATTTATAAGAACGAAAACGGAAACGAAAACGAAATGTTTATTTTTCGTTCATGATTGAAAACGAAATAAATAATTTCGGTTACCGGTTTTAACCGGTTTAATGACACAATATGTCTACTCCTAGTAGACATATCGGGGATGCAATGGTCTTCTATTCATTTATTTGTTTCTATTGGCCCTGGAAGTTCCCACAGCTATTTCCCACTACTTTACCGAAGATTCAGGAGTATCTACTCGCGCTCATCACTAGACTAGTGCTTCGCTATAAAGTAGGAGAACCGAAGGTGACGTGTCGCCAACCAATCGCTCGCACATGCAGGGTATTCCCCTATTATTTTTTTCCAGGCGGTCATCTAATATTTTCTTACACAAGTTCGTTACATTCAGTTATCGGCATCAGTCTGTATTGTGTTTCTGTTTGTGTGTCTTAATCTTGTTAAGTTGTTATTATACATATATAAAGGTAACATTTTCAAATAATAATATAATTGAAACTTATAAAAATATTTTTAAGCCTTTTTACAATGGGAAGATATCAAATGAATCCGTTTCGAAAATGTTTTGTTTACGATGCTCTAACAAATCAATCAACTTGTAAAGTCAAAGAATGCAACACATCAATAAAGGGAAATCATTCAGGAAACTTGCAGCGACATGTACAATCTTCTCATAAAGAAATTTTTGACAATATTTCTGCAGGCTCATCACAACCGCCCTCGTCAAATTTATCAGCAACAACTAAAAAAAGGCGGCTAAATATCCAACCTACCTTAGATGATGTCGTTATAAAACAAAAAACCGATATTTCAGTTAACATTACTCCTGATTTGTTGAAGGAAGCGTGTACAGAACTGGTAACAGTTAACGGCCGTCCATTCAGCATATTTAATGATTCGGGTTTTCGAAAAATTTTAGAGCCGATAATAGCTGGACTAGACAATAAAATCGCAATTAACCCGGAAAATATAAAAAAAATGTGTCGTTAAATGCGTTGAGTTTAAAAGAAAAAATAACGACAGAATTAAAGGGGAAGTTATTATCTTTCAAAGTTGATGGAGCAAGTAGATTGATAGAAGTATATTAGGAATCAACGTTCAATTTATTGGCAATAATAACTGTCTAGTTTTAAGGACGTTGGCGATGCGGGAATTGAAGGAAAGACATGCTTCCTCATACATTTCAAAAATAATATTGGCTGTATTAAAAGAATATCAAGTTGATCTCAAGCAAGTACTCAGTATAACAACAGACAATGGGGCAAATATGCTCAAAGCGGTGAGATTGTTAGAAGAGCAGCAACGCGATATTATTAGTGACGAAGAAGAAAATAAAGAACAAAAAAATGAAGAAAAAGAAAATGAAATTCGAGAAAATGAAGAACAAGAAAATGGAAGTAATGCATTTATTACGAAACGAGATGCTTCCATCGCACAGTGTTCCCATCAATGCAATCTAGGTAGACAAAACTCATTATCTAAATTTCGAGAAAATTAACAAATTAACCGTTATTTTCACTGTTAGATAGTGTGGACCCCACAAATTCACAAAACATGTAGTTTTGTTGCAATATAAGGGCACAGTGATAGTGCAAAGTTCAGTTTTCAATAAGCTAACAATTGAATCGTTCCATACTGGTGATTGTTCGCTCACGAAAATACGTTCGTTTCGTTTGTTTGTAATTGTGTAAAGTGTTAATTTTATATGGATCCAGTAGCCGAAGGTATGATGAACATTTATTTATGAAAATATAGACATATAAAGCTGTTTAAAGTATGCGTAAATGGTCTTATAGTAAGTACCTTTAAAATAGTAAAAATATATACTTTGCGAAGATTCAGTAGAGTTTTTTTTTATGAGTATGTCAAGGTTTCGTGATAATACTTGGCTATTCGCTGTTGTATTTTATTTACTTCATAAATATGTGAACGTTATATCTCGCACTTTTTCGCATATCCATATTTATTTAAATTTCAGGAGCGTTGTATTCAATTTCAAGGCAGGAGTTTTTCGAACTTTGGCGTCGCTTCCCATTTTTAATTTTCATAAAATTTTGGATTTAGGGTTTTTGGGCAATTGTGATCAATTATTACTAGTAAATATTTTCGATAAAAAAATGTGATTTCTTGATTTTTGCCGTTTATTTTGCCATCGCAGGTTGCTCTGCATTTAAAGAAGACAATTGTTTTTTGGGAGTAAATAGAGCAATAGGTATTCTACTTTTGAGAAAAAAAAATACTAAAATTGGACTAAAAATACAAAAAGATATGAGGGTGTTACACTCTTAAGTGAAACACACTGTATATTTGTATGTGTGTTATAATAAATGATCCACACCAATGTTGTATTAATTATCACGTTCTTATTATAGCCGAATATCTGTAGAAATTAAGAATATTTGACCTTTAAGGCAATTATATATTCAAATTATCCCTCATTTTACAAATAATATCATTGGTTATTTTCCAAATCGAAACCGCATAAGTTAAATTCATAGTATTTATTAACATTTATAATAGGAAGTAAAGATAAATGTGTCAAAAATACGATAAAATCAATTTGGAGGTTTTGTCCACCTAGATATGACAAACGGAACACTGTGCATCGGTGACATTGCTACAAATTCCGGCTGTAGCCCCATTCTACGAAGTGTAAGTTGGGCTGCATATACTTTGCAGCTTGCCGTGGATGATGTGTTAAGTTAAAAGGAGACTGTATTTCAGCGATAATTGGTAGAGCTAGAAAGGTGACTAAAAGATTAAGAACAATAAATGTTTTAACTATAATTAAAACAATGAAACTTAATAAACCTATTATAGATTGTGCGACACGATGGCACAGCACCCATGATATGTTGGAAAGACTCTTATTATTGAAAGACTTTTGTAGAGACATGGCCGGAAGCATTGAGGAGCTATATTTAAGCGAAAATGATTGGTCAGATATTCAAGACATCTGTAACGTTTTAAATCCTGCGAAAAAAACAACAAAATTATTCCAAACAACGCATTTGTTGGCTGGAGATTTTTATTCTGCCTGGCTGAAGTGTAAAATGGAAACAAGTAAAATTTGTAGGCGATTTTCAACAAATTTAGTGGAATCCCTAAACGAAAGCGAAAAAGCACTATTTAATCAAAATGTGATTATGTCAGCAATATTTCTTGATCCAAGATTCAAAGTAGTTTTATCTACTTCACAAATTGACAAAGCTAAAAACTACATCTCATATGTATGGAATTCTCTAAAAAATATAAATGAAGGTAACAACTTCGTTGAAGAGTCATCTCTAGAGTCAACTTCAACAGAAGAAGATGAAATAGAGCAATTTTTAAAACAAAAAGAAATATTTCTTCAAAATCTCATAATACAGCAGATATTCGATGGTTGTTAGATCGTTATTATGAAGAACCGCGCGAAAAGCGAGATACGTGCGTCTTAAAATATTGAGCAGCAAAAGAAACCTCATCAAATGAATTGTATAACGTTGCAAAACAAATTATTGGTTTACCTATGACACAAGTGAGTGTTGAACGAGCATTTTCAGCACTGAAATATATTTTAAATTGTCAAAGGGCGAATTGAAAAGAAAATTTATTGGAAGATGTTTTGCTTCTTAGATTAAATAGTTACAATTAATTTTTATATAAATATATTCATATATACTAAAATTAATAATTATCCTGTGATTTATTTTGGAATGATGAATTATTTATATATATTTTTACTATAAAATAAATATGTTAACAATTTTTTTCTATTATTTTTAATAATAATAACTTTATTTATAAATAACCAAAAATTAACAACACTAAATTTTTAAATAAGTAAAAGTTAATTGAAATAAAGCAAGATCAGAGAGAAAAGAAACAAATATTATTATTTAAAATATGAAGCAAAAAAAATCTGTCACTGGCATACCACTAAACTGCATAGCAGTTTGTGCGTGGTTTTCAAGTAACTAAATTTAATGGGAATAAATGAAAGAAACTAAAACAGATTCGTGCCTCTCCAATACAGAAACGGTCCAAAACAATTCATTCTAAATTGTATTTTTAATATTTATAAAAAGCAAAAATGCCATCACCACTTAAAATGCAGTTGATTGAAATTTTTAACATTTAAGTTTTTAAAAGCATAAATTTTATGTTAGTAATTTTTGCCAGCTATGATTAAAATTATGACAAGTGAGTTATTTGTCAAATATAAAAAAAAATTAAAAAAAGCATGTTGGCATACTTTTATTAGAAAAGTAGTAAAAACCGGTTTTAACCGTTATTTCATTTCGGTTCACGAAAACGAAAACGATATTTTTTGGGTGTGAACGAAAAGAACGAAAACGAAATTTTTCGTTTTCGTTCTGATCGGAAACGAACAAAATACTTTTCGTTTTTAGTCCCTGCACTCATGTATGGTAGAAAATCACAGATTTTATTAACTCGATATAAATAATCAAAAGAAGAAAATTGAGGAACTATGTTTAAATTAAATTAGCGTTCTCAATTTAGGCTAACCTTTTTTAAACACCAACTGTTCGCTGTTACACAAAGTCCAACGTCGCGTCGTTCCAAAATAGTGTTCAGGTCCTGCAAAACACCCTCTGGTCCTTGTCCCTTTCGTTCTCCTCTTCGAATACTTCCGAATCCGGATCCTATACATCTCACAGGATATTTTCTAGTCGAAGTCGATTTCAATGGAATGTCACAAACACTTTTAATTAATTAACTACTCTGTACTGGTTTTGCAAAGGTGGGAACTTTCTATTCAAATCTCGTTTTTTTTATTTGTCAACGTTTTAAAATCAACAAGCTTATTTTTTTTACAAATCTAATATGTCGATATCCAATCCATGGCTGGTATTATTTTTAATGCGATCGAAATCGTAGAGTAAATTTATGTCTGAGATAATATCATATATTTATGGTGTAATTTTGTAATTATATTGTTAATGTGTAAATAACATAACAATATATATGCTCACTTTCATATGAAATATACCATCCAATTTGGGTTCAAATGTAGCACAATGAAATAGTAAATTGGAGACTGTGGTTGTCAAATAAATTGAAACAAACTTACCCTTACCACACAGTATTTATTCAAACTAGATGTACATTTCGACAACTAAGTTTTCATCTTCAACAGTACACTGCTGAAGAAGTTTGTTTCAATTGTAGCACAATAAGTTAACAATTTTAAACTACATTTAATTTGATGTATTATTCATTAAAATAGCATTGATCCGTATTTACCATGTTTTGTGACATGTTATGTAGCACGCGTACAGAGATCAACACGTAATAAGCGTTGAGGTGGAAAAAATTCGCTTGGCCGAGTTGGCCAGCCACAGTACTGCAGAATGCCCAAACAAGAGAGATATTTTCTCGTATTTCATACAGTTCACGCTGCGTTTCGGATGGGACACGGTATGCACATGATGAAATCATTGTAATCTAGCCCCTAGCGGAGTAGAAGTCCCATTGTTGTCCTTAGCGGTAATCGGTTGTGAATTTAGAGCATCGTTCCCAAAAGCGCTTTGTTACTACATTACCACATACTATAAATAAACACCGAGTTGACTGCGCAAATATACAATTTTCAAGAAATAATAAATTTATTGATAACGTATCTTTTGTTTTTTCTTTTTCTTGTGAGGGCGATGCCGCATTCCCTGTACCAGCCGCCACCGAGATTTGTGACTGCTATCAAAAATATTGAATTTTTTTACATCGCGGAGACGGGTAAATGAATAAAAATGCAACGATTAAGCAACTTTAAATTCAAACCATGCGTCGAGGCTTTTCGTGCAATTTATTCTAAGCGATATATTCAAATTTTTAATCAACGCGCCCGGATTAAATCGAGAGGTGTGGATATAAAAATGTGTTATTATTTACATTTTTCACCGTTAATTAAAAATCATATTTATGGCATGACGATGTCTATCAAAGCTGACTGGAATGACGTGTGTAATTGTTGAATTATTCATTGTGCAATAAAATTCAAATTGCAACAACGGTTTGTGTCATCATCTTGCTCAATATTTTAACACATTGATAGGAAAGATTTTCATGTCGAACTACATTGTATTATTGCTTGTGATAGAACCATATAAATTGGGATGAGATATTTAAGGAAAATAGCATAAACGGAAATTACAAATATTTGAGTGTCAATTATCTTTGATATAGTTGTTTCAAATATATCCACGATTCTTACTTTTTTTGACGATATTGCACCATTTTTATTTATTATATTTTCAATGGTTTATCACAACGCATTTACGTATTGCAGGATAAACAAATGTATTATCAGTTATAGTAAGACCTATTGATTTTCACAGTTCTACGCAGCTTTTAAATTAATTGCTTTGCATTGTCGAGCATGAATATTGATTTTACTTGGAATATGAACACCAAACCGCTTGTTATAAATTGGACAGCACGCAGTGCGTGTTCATATAAGGCATCTAACGAAGGTTTATTTATTAACAGCGTATTATTAACTACGTGTTTAAAAATACATTTTTAATACAACTTGCCATGGATCATAATTGAAAATGGGCCTTGCTGAACAGATTGATATACCAGCAATATGCATATTTTTTTAAAGAAATGTACGCCCTTCGTTTGAAGTTACATGCAAGTATAACCACAAAAATACATTTATTTTCTTATATTAAGAATAGCAAATATTAAGAGTTTTATCGTTTTGGTGATATATTTATTATAAATAGCTAGATAGAATTAAGAGCAGTTACAAGTAATTTATAATGCAAACATATAAGATATAACAATAATACACATAAAAAGTGATAAGCTAGAGCTAGAGGGTTCTGGATACCTAGTTACCAATTTATATCCTGATTGGAGACGTATTGTAGCACACTATGGTTTGAATTCTTCTCCTTCTGGCGTTGAACAAAACTCAACAATCGAGTGTGGATCGACTTTCAGAAGGAGCTTCTTTGTTCTCTTCTTGAATAATTTAGGTTGAAGGTTTTGCAAAGTATTAGGAGGTATAATACTCAATAATAGTCACATCTATAGCCCTCAAGCGGTTGTAAGGCACTACTATTTGCCCTGCAATATCGCCTCGATGAATTAATGACGAGTTTTCGTTTGACTTGCAGTCATGTACGAACGAACCAGATTCAGTGCCCCACCATGGATATCATAATGTTCAACCTTCATAAAAAAATGTTGTGGGACATACTGCCAAAGCCCTAGATCACAGAAGTAAACACAGAATATATATCCGTGTTAAACAGGACCAAACACCACGTCAAGAAGACAATGCACAGCGTCCAAAGTGGAGCTGCCTTTCTGAAACCCAAATTGCTGCGGCGATAGCAGATTGTTGGACAAAATATATTTCTTTAATCTATCCAGGATCACCAGCATCGATATAGGCCTTTAGTTGGAATGATTAGATGCATCACGTTTCTTATATAGTGGTCACTTTCGTTGCGTCAGCAAAAATGCCATCTGACAAGCATTTGTTTACTATATGTTCTTCGAAGAAACGTGCTTAACGATTATCTGGTTGATGTAGTATATGTCCTCACCAACCATAGACTTCAACGGATTGATATACAATTCTACCTCGAGGTGGTCCGTCGGTAATATATAGGTAATATATATATATAGGTAATATATCTTGGTCGCGAGTTTGTTTTCGTGTATCATAAAGACATACAAGGTTTCTTTCATCTGTTTTAAGGCAGGACTTGACTATAGATAGTTTGGGTGTGGAGTAAATGATTTTATTGGAATGGTCGCTTGTTTGCAATTAGATTATCTAAATCATAAACTTCCTCCCAATCCTGTTGGCCCAACGGGTCGGAAAATTGGGCTAAAGCTACTTCATACTACATTGGGATTTTAATTTGGTAGTTTAGCAGGCTGGACTTCTAACAAGTATCAAGTAACAAGTCTCCAGTGAAACCAATGCGATGTAAGCAGAATAAGTAACAGGTGGGAAGTCTACCATGATATTATTTAGACATGAAGACGATATCATAGGAGGAAGATCAAAAGAAGTCCAAAGGTTGCTCCAACTCCTCGTGTCATCACTTCTTGTCATCAAGCCTATGTTAAAATCACCTATAAGCACTAATCTTGTGTGTATGTGTTGTGCCTTGGAGTCAGACTAGAGGTGAATCAGGTAGCGTATAAACATAGAGCACAACTATGTTTACTAATGACAACCATAAGCCAGCTTTCATATACATCAGCAACCGATTTCTCGTTCACCTGTTGAATACATTTTGATTTGAGATTGTCCCTACCAAAGACGCAGGCACCACCCGTCGGTAGAAAATTCTGGTTTTCACATACCTCTGCAGGTTATTGGTGTTATTCTCATATTCTCTTGTTTAAGCCATATTTCACTAATGCACACTTACACGATGCATTCGTTGTGGACCAAAGCTTCATGAGCGTTAGCTTTATTAGTTATGGATTGAATGTTAAGATGCATTACTTTTACTACTCGGTTTTCTAAACCTTTAGAAGTTGTTGAGTAATCGGTGTGATGTTGAAAGTCCGGAGGTCTCCTTCCTTCCTTCCCCTCTTGAGCCAGGTAGTATTGAAAACTTCTGAGTTGAACACCTGCATTAATTCATCTGCTTACATAGAAAAGTTTTTATATTGTTTATGTCTAGATAGGATGCTTTAGTGTCCTCTGTTGTGTTTGGGTGTAATCTAATGATATAAAGATGTCCATATTTCGGAAACCCTTTAATGCACCCGTTAGATTTGTGCCAACGATGGTTCCTGGTTTCCGAATTTTTTTCTTAACATTTATCCTTTTTGTTTGTTTCGTTTTCTTCATGCACAGCGTCCACGTTTTCGTGTCATTGAGCTTCTTGTATGCGAGACCCGTAGAACCACCTTTGGCGGCTAAAGCCCTTTCCTCCATACTAATCATTTGAGTTTTATTGCCGTAATGTATGCAGTGATATAGACTTATAAGTTTCATTTCTATTATCTGTGAATTTGCTATTATATGGCAGGGCTTTATTGCTCAGCTAAATTTTATTACGTAAGCATTTTGAATCTAGCGGAGTATTTTCGTATTTTCCCTGATAAAGTAGTACCACTAAAGGATTTTTTTTCTAACGATATTTCGTATCTTTTATTGTAAATATTTTAGATAATATTTTTTTTGATAATATTTTTAATCTGCGTTTTTGTGTCCATATCGTTTGCCATTTTCATATTATAATTAGTAGACTTTTATGTCAAAATTGATTTATTTATTAATTTGAAAGATTTATTATTATAACTTCTTTTAATTTTTTATTGAAAGATCAAATTTTGAGTTTTATTCGAACGAATACTAGGTGGTATGTGTATTATTTGTATGTTTAGTTATTAACCAACAATAATCGCCAATAGAAAATGCAGCCCTAATTTCACACCTGAACCTCCGCAGGCTTATTTGAAACTACAGGTAACTAAAACGACAAGCTGCTGTATGGGAAACTTGGGCCAAAAGACACCTGGCAACACAGGAAAGCGAACTGGCAAACAGTTCTAAACGCCATGAAGGCCCACTAGAAACTATAACCACTGCACCTCATCAAAGCAATACAAAATTAATGTTACATTCGGGGATAATAACTAGTGTTATGATTATCATTAGTGATAGTCCGAGTTAAAACCTTATTTATTACAATACATATTTTGAACGTTAAATGTACAGTTTTGATATACAACTTGTAGATTATGGCATTCGGTATGGGAAACTGAATCACTATTAGATATTCCAATCCTCCTCGTCTCATTTGCTACTTCAGAATATCATGTGCATTGCATGTTTAAATAAGACTTTAAGGATTTTGAGTAATTGTGACCAGTTACCTGATTTGTTGCTCTGGTATATCTGCGTTCGCCAAATGGGTTACAGCTGTTGATCTATAAGAATGATTTGTCAGGTTTTTGTTGGTGGTATCAATTCCCACTTTTTGAGCGGTTTTCTTTGTCCATTTGGAGATAGTATTAACACCTACAGGCTGGTTTTTATATCAAGCTGTAGCACTTCCTAATCTGTATTTTTTTGGTGTCAGGAAAAACCTATCGATAGTTATTTGATCGTTTTCCCATTACTTTTAGGAACAATCGAACTAGGCACACATTAGGATCTACAGTATTGTGTATTAACCATTTGCTATCACAGCAAGTTTTGGTTTGATTGTATTGTATAGTGAAGTTTCCAGAATTGTCAATTTCTTTCTTGAAGTGATAAGTGCAGACGCACCTTCGTTATCATGCCAGTTCTTTAGCGATAATATGAAAGAACTTATTTTGAAGCCCTTCAGCCGTATGCTCTTCCCAGATATTTTGCAGTTTTTTACATTTTTCTGGTGTAAATTAAACTGCACGAACCTTTCTTTTTTCTTGCATTTCCTGAAGTTGCTTTCTTTTCTCTCTTCTGTGCTAGCATCTCCCCATCGACGGTTATCTACTGGTTGAAACGTTTTCTGGTTGATAGCACTATTTCCTGAATTCGATGCGTCCATTGAAACAATTTCATGCGACTTCTGTTTTTGTTTTTGACCAATCATATTAATAAAAAATGTACCATATGACACGTGAATTATATTCTGTAATTTTAACCATTGTATTACGCAATGGCAGAATTTATGCGGACGTAGACCATTGCCCACATTGCTGCATTGTTGGAGCAATTTTTAAATAGTTAATTTCTCCATCTTCAGGTATTTCTTCTCGGTCTAGAAAAAATTACTGCTCGTTACCTGCGCAGGTTTGCTCCTTGTAGTATTTTTCAAACTGTTAATTGCTGGTCGCCATCTTCTTGGAAGTTGTTGAGCATCGTTCCGTTTAAATATAAATGAACTGACACTGCTTTCACAACAAATTACATTTAATACAAATGTACATTTCGAAAGCTATTGCTTTCATCATCAGTGTTATACATCTCGAAAAATAATAAAAATGACATAATTAAGTTGTCAAGGTATAATTACATATATCTACTAACCAGATCCAGTAATGCATTATTTAAAGGAGACAAATCAGTATTTAATAATTTTGATTGGAATTTTTTCATATAAATGGCTTCATACATATTTAAACAATAATTTTGAGAATGTTTTAGTAATTTTAAGTCATCAATGGTAAAAAGATGTCCAGTATTAACAAAATGGTTAGCTATAGCAGAAATACTTACATTGCGGTTCTTAATATGTAATTTATGTTCTTTAAATCTAGTTTCTAGGTTCCTTCGTGTTTGTCCTATATAACATAAATTACAAAAACTACAATTAATTTGGTAAATATCTGACTTTTTTGTAAAATGTTCATTATTAATATTGTGTTTCAGGTAAAATTTCAAAGTGTTGGTATTGGAAAAAGCAGGGGTTAATTTAAATTTCTTATATAAATTCGAAAGGCAATTTTGCCAAATTGGGTGAAAAGTCAACTTAAAGAATCTTTTATCAACACTAGACGGAACCGTTGGACATAAAGTAGTAAGTGAGGTCGTTAAAAACTTGTATCGGTATTTATCAAAAATATTACTTATGAACGCATCATTGTAACCGTTAATGCTACCGATTTTATAAATGAAATGTAATTCTTTATCATAATTAAATTTAGAAAGAGGTAAAATAAACAAGCGATAAAAAAGACTATGAAAAACTGATTTCTTATACTTTTGAAAGGTGATCGAATTACTCTGAATATAATTATTTGTATGTGTAAATTTTCTATATATATCAAATTCAAAAGATTGATTAACTCTACTAATTTTTAAATCTAAGAAAGGCAAACTATTATTAACTTCAAGTTCATAAGTAAATTTGATTGTTCTATACTGCCCGTTCAAAATATTAATAAAACCCTCCAAATCGAAGTTTTCATCTATAATAGCAAAAATGTCATCAACATATCGATACCATATTCTCGGAAACATTGTAGTCATGGAATTTTTTTTTATTTATAAAATCTGTAGAATTAACGGTTACAATGATGCGTTCATAAGTAATATTTTTGATAAATACCGATACAACTTTTTAACGACCTCACTTACTACTTTAAGTCCAACGGTTCCGTCTAGTGTTGATAAAAGATTCTTTAAGTTGACTTTTCACCCAATTTGGCAAAATTGCCTTTCGAATTTATATAAGAAATTTAAATTAACCCCTGCTTTTTCCAATACCAACACTTTGAAATTTTACCTGAAACACAATATTAATAATGAACATTTTACAAAAAAGTCAGATATTTACCAAATTAATTGTAGTTTTTGTAATTTATGTTATATAGGACAAACACGAAGGAACCTAGAAACTAGATTTAAAGAACATAAATTACATATTAAGAACCGCAATGTAAGTATTTCTGCTATAGCTAACCATTTTGTTAATACTGGACATCTTTTTACCATTGATGATTTAAAATTACTAAAACATTCTCAAAATTATTGTTTAAATATGTATGAAGCCATTTATATGAAAAAATTCCAATCAAAATTATTAAATACTGATTTGTCTCCTTTAAATAATGCATTACTGGATCTGGTTAGTAGATATATGTAATTATACCTTGACAACTTAATTATGTCATTTTTATTATTTTTCGAGACGTATAACACTGATGATGAAAGCAATAGCTTTCGAAATGTACATTTGTATTAAATGTATTTGTTGTGAAAGCAGTGTCAGTTCATTTATATTTAACACAATTTCACAAGCTCATCTAACTTAATAATCGTTCCGTTTGTTGAGGTTTTTTGTCTGGTTCTCAATTTCTATAGCTCGTATATTTTTTCTATAAATGTGGTACAGTTCTGATATTTTCAAAATCTATTTTGTGCACATCCTACCTTCATGTTTATTATCAGCCAAAAAAATAGTTATTAATTACTGAGTAACCTAATCCTATTTATTATTTTCTGCGTAAATGTAAGTTTAAAATTTAATCAAATGATTCTAACGTCGATTAGATGAATTTATACAGCACAGTATAGAACATTATTTGTCGTGTACCTTTGTCAGGCGCATAAACAAGCGAAATAATCTGGAAAGCTGAAATAGGCAACATATAAACTAAAACAGAGACAACTAATAATTGAATTCTGCTATGGAAAGACAGGAATTTCAAGATGATACTCTACGCACCGCGAATCAAATATATATTGCTACATACACAATAAAAACTTAAATTTCAAAACAATACTAAATTTATGTCAATATGCTGCATTTCGCGCGGCATCAGAAAAATGTCGACCAAATTATTAAGTTTCGCATTGCTATTCCGAGGTAGAGCGAGTAGCTCTAACTAGCTTACCGATTAATGTGCTAAATATTGTTTCATTTCATTACGACCATATGCATATTGATGTGTGCTTTCTTTTGCTAATTTCAATCAGATGCGTTGCTACGTTCAATTAGATAATGCTGAACTTTGATATAAACTTGTCAGAAAAAAATATATGTATACTGCTGGATGTTGAATTTCGCATCCAACAAAGGCATCTGCCACCATTTTTGTAATAACGTTTCCTATCATGTACCGCTCTTAAATTTCACTAAAATGTTTTTCATCATTCTCGATCTTTACGAGTATAACGCTCTCTTGGCGAATATATATATATCGTTGCGGGATTTTCGGATCAGTCACTGTCATTTACAATTATATTTTCAATAGATAGATAGATTTATTCAAATTAGAATTGCCAGCTACAAAATACTTCAATAATATGATTATCACATGGGATAGTGCTGCAGTTATTGATGCTGATGTTCATAGTAAGTAGGTTGACCGATTGGCAGAGCTTCTGAATCTGCTATTCAATGAACGAACATGTTCCTTACAAAGGTATCAGAATCAGAAAAGCTCGGACGTCATAGATAACTGACAACATTATATTATATATGATGGTATTTCAATACCATCTAGTCTAAATCTTGATATCAACGTACGTTTTTATCCTCTCATTTTAATTGTTATAAATCATATATGTAATTTAACAATATCCAGTTTACGGAAAGAAAAAATGACGTGTGACTGCAAATTAAAAAAAATTGATAAATACCTAATTTCTAAAAAAATATTGACAAAATTAATAATCATTTCATTAAGAGTATTCAAAGTTCATAAATTGATAACTCTGACCTAACTGATTTTTATTGGAATAATCTAAAGCAGGACGTGATTAATTTGTTTCATTTCAAAACTGCCATCATATATCGTACTTGATATCTAAACTTTTAAATTGAAACAAACTTACCCTTACCACACAGTATTTGATTAACACTAGACTTTTAGATTAAATTGCGAGGTATTTATCAGTTGGATGTTCAAATGCGCAATCTATGTTGTCCTTGTATGTTGCTCACACTTATGTGTTTTGGAAAGTACTTTTCCACAGTTTTAGAAAACGGTGATAATTTTACATTTACCGAGGTATGATCAGCCTGTTGCCCAATCAGCTCACCTTTCATCTCTAAGATATGGAGAGAGTCATTAATTTACACACATGCATTTTAAAAGCAATAGATGTAGACGAGTTTTCGGTATTAGTTTTACTTGATTTGTCTAAAGCCTGCGACGGTATGAATTACGAAATATTTATTTAGTTATGTTATTTAGCAGACAAAAGGTAGAGGGTAAAGCTGAATGATCGATTGTCACAGTCGTTGGCCTTTAATGGAGGAGTCCCTGAGGGTTCAGTTTTAGGCCCATTGCTTTTCAGTCACTTTAAGAATTTTCTTTTATTACTTAGGTTTTTTAAAGTTTTTTCAGGTTTCTACTGAAGGTGGCTACTTAGTTGCCTGAATACGTATATCGATTTGTTAAAATCAAGTGAAGAATTTGTTAAATTTTTAAATTTTTATTTACAAGTTATTTTCATGGACCCGTTTAATTAACACCTTTGAGATGTAAGACTAGTCCACCTTTAATGTAAATTAAATATATTTCTAGACGTGATGTTTTTCCTGGTTCTGGAGTATTTGAATACACGGATAATTCATTCGCAATAGCAAAAGTAAAACGTTTATGAGCTATTAACAAAATTATCTCAACAAGTAAACATAAAATAAGTTTAGGGAAATAGGTTGGACAGGAAATTTATGAAATTTATAAGTCAATATTAGTAAAGTTGCATTTGTGACCGAAGCTTACTTTATTTTTTTTAAAACAATGTAACACTTATCAAGAGTTTCTTTCTTTTGCGTTCAAAATCCAATTATTATTATTTGTCATTTCGCATTTCAATATCATCTCAGTAATCTGCGTATATTGCGCAGCAATACGGACTCGAAAAAGTAAAATTGAAAATAATGATCTGCTCTTCAAAGTTTGCTAATTTGGATAAATCCCTTGCTTGCTGTTGAACTTAAATAATTGGTGCCCGCCTTTCCGCGAAAAAGATCTGAAGACAATTAATCAAATATCCACGCCGCAGAGGGCGCTGATTAATCTGACGCAAAATACTCGCAGCAATTACTTTACGAGTATTACGACATTTAAGGCACAAATATGAATAATTTCAAACTACATAATTAGTAGTAACAAGATAAATTATATTATTATAATGAGTTAAAATTTTATAAGTTTGGTTCAAATATTTTTGCAAATTTTTTTATAAACAAGTAAATACAACGATTATTATGTGAAATTTTAGTTTTAGTTCAATGGAAATAGAATTTTCATATGAAAATAGTTTTAGAATTAAAAGTGAAATCTTTCAAGTCAGTATTGTCAAAATATTTATATACTTCTTGAAGAAATCACAGTTTTATAGCAAAAGCTTTAAATTTAATATTAACAATATTGAGACAAACGAATAAAAGAGGCGTAGATCGGTAGACAAACTGTTTCTGGGTTACTACACTTCATCAGTAGCGATTATATTTGAACTTAATTGCAGTGATATGTTGACATAATTTAGCGGAATTTGATGCAAATAAATGTTGTTCTTTCCCACTGATTATTAGATCGAGATGTTACCAGGTGAAGATTTTTTTAAACGATGAGAAAATAATACAATAATTTTGATTAATACAAGACAAGTATGCAATTTATATTTAAAATTAATCAAAAATAACCATGGAATTACCAGTATTACATCCGGATGTTGAGTTACAATCCACCCTTGGGATTGTCATAGCAGTTAGGAATAACGAACGACAAAAAGTCGAAAACTTGATAAGAGAAACTAAGAATGTTATTAATCCAGAGTCAATATATACCATCATCATCGATTAGGAAACTGGAAAACCGATGTATATCGCATTTCTTCCCATTGCTCTTATATAGCAGATTGATGAAGGTCCATGTCCAAGTCCAAAGGTCCAAAATTTACAAAAATCAATATAAACTTTTGTCTGTATTATTCTTTTACAAATATATTTTCGCTTTACACATTGGTATTCAGATCTATTGGATTGAGAAAATTTTATTTTCTCTTGTTCAAATAATTGAAATGTCCTCAATATGAGTCCATTTACCTCTAAAAGGAAATAATTAATTTGGTACGCTTGGATGCTTATATCTAAACATGGCGTATAATGCAATGACTATATAGGAAAAACACACATCGCATTCTTTATGTATGTACAACGCGTGGAAGCATGCATAATAATAAATACGGCTTTACATGCATGCTTGTGCGTGAATAAAATTAAAACTACTGTTCTGTCCAAAACCAGTTCAAGCATTGGATTAAATTCAATAGAGGCAGGAAATAAATGAAATATATTAAATTAATAAACCCGCGCATTTGTGATGTGTGGTTTTTAGGTTGTGGGAAGCACTCTTTGATGGTGGTTTTCAATTGTCTGCATTTTATCAAAGCACCTACTATAATTTTGTTGGATATATATATATATATATATATATATATACACTGCTGGACACCAAATTTGGGATACTTGATTTTTTTCTAAATTTCTTTACCTACTGATACTGATACGATACCTTGTAGAATTATTTGTAAAAAATTGACACACTTTATTTAATAAACATGTACTTAAACTTTACAAATTAAAAATTTAATGGAATGTAGGAAAAACATAACACTTATACAAGAAAACAAAGAATTTAACACTTCTAATTTTTAGTAACGAGTACTAACCCCCTGGCATACGTCGTATCAAGTTAGAAAAAAGGTTAAGTTTAAAATGATAAATGGAAGAATTAAAAATTAATGTATATGCACCAACGGAGAAAGCCGAAAATGTGAGAGACATACTATACGCAAATAGGAAAACATAAATGGAACAGAAAACTCGCGGATATTCACACGATACATGAAGTGGCAAATAACATCGGGGAATTACTCGCTAATTATGCAACAGCTAATGACATACTCGCAATTACTGTAAAACTTAAAAGTCATAAAATCACGTGGATGCAACCTACCAAAATAACAGGAACCCAAATTTTCCATGTGGTATGAAAAAAGAAGACCATGGGAATTAACGATGCACGGTCAGAGGCTCGACTGTAGATTCGGATCATTTCTTAGTCATTGTAAAATGGAAAAGAAAAACAGAAACAAAAAAGAACAGATGGCAGGAAGCAAGAAATGATACTTAACGGAATTATAGAATGAGATTGAACAAGCAGCAAAACATAATAAGATATAAAAAAAGTAGATGTTGCCTTGATAGAGAATGTGAAGAAGTGAAAGATAGCAAGGAAAAAATGGATAGCAACAGAAAACGATGACACATGTTGCAATGAAATATGTGCGGAAATGCTGCGGGGGGGGGGGGATAATGTTATATAGGAGATTATAGAATGTGGTAGTGAAAATTTGGAGAGATCACAGAATGCTGGAAGAATGGAAAGAAGGAAATAACAGGAGATATATGTAATTAGATTGATTACATAGCCAATACATTATTAAATGTAACATGCAAAATAATGCCACCATTATTTAAAAAAATTACTCGCAAGCCATACCTAAAGAAACTGAGCGACTATCCATATAATTTTAGAAAAGGAAATATACCATTGACGTGGTGCACGTAATAAGACAAATATCTGAAAATACTTCCGAGCACGACATACATATTCAAATATATTTATTGATTTCAAACAAAGTAAGTAATAAAAGAAATACATACATCACAAAAAAATGTTTTGTCCGCGATATTATTTATAACATGGCTAGAATATGGTTATAATTAATGAAATGTATTTAACTACGTAAAACAGGTGCATCAGCTATCTTAACTACAACTAATTAATTTGAAGTTAAATTGTTTTCAACTTGAAACCAGTTCGAGCTGTTCCAGTTAAACGTTAGAGACAGCGAAAAAGTTAAGATATGTCGGACCGGATTTAATTATTTCTACTCTTTTTAGTAGGAAATAAAATTAACGTATGCACTGCAACAAATTTAGTTAAATAAATAAACTTCTTGACGGTAAAAGTATTTTCTTAGAATAACTTGTTGTAAATTATTGTAATAATCACAGTAACGCTTAATATCAGAACTTACTTTAACTTTAACTTATATAAGAATAATTTTTTTGATAAATCCTACCGTTTTCGACATACGGAAAAATGTGATAAGAGTAACCTTCACTTCCGGTTGAGCAATTGTTCTCAAAATAGGACGTTTTCTTTTCAGCTATATGCAAATCTTAAGTTTAAAGTTTCACAGCTCTAGCTATAATCGTTGACGCTAGAGCGCGCACAGACACACACTGGCACACACACACACACACACACACACACACACACACACACACAGACGTCATGCCGAAAATAGTCAGAAACGATTTAGGGCACCTCAAAACGTGTATATCCGTTGAAATCTCGAGTTCGAAAGTTTTCATGATTCCTATACTTACTTATACATAATGTATAAGAAAGTAAAAAGTATTTTCGGATGACTGAGTTAATAAGCATCTACAACTTTTATAATATTTTTGTTTGCTTCTCATTTTTAATGAGAAAGGATATGTACTGCTAATGAGAAATGTATGACAAATAATCAGCTTTTTTGTAAAACCACATTGTTTCAATACCATGGCCTATTATACGTACTGCATGTTTTGCCATAATACCCACAAATATGTAATGCTATTATATCATATAATTTATTTATGTAGATAAAATTTAAAGATCCACATTGTAATGATAATATTGTACAAATTAATTTATATAATATGAATATCTAGATATTTAATAAACAGCAAACTTGTTGATATATGAATGTCAAATGGTTTGCACTAGTTAGTTATAAATTTCTTATTTGTTGAAACAGAAACGAATGCATTTTCAAAGTATTTAAAGAATATCAACCAACTTTATATTTCGTTTGTTTGAAAATAGTATTCAAATTATTTGTAATAATGTGTAAAATGTATAAATATATTAAGCCGATATTACGTTTAATAATCAAATAGTTTTGAAAATATATATTTTATGTGTAATAACAAGGAAATTAATTACCATTGGAGGGAATAACCATCATACGATTTTTAATATGTGATTGATATTACTATGCGCAGTATAATTCTTTATAGAATAAATTCTACGTATTTCCCAATCTCATTAAATATTTCATTTAAATTGATTTACAGTTTTTTTACAATGTGCATAAATGATTACAAACATATGTAACAGCACAAGATAGCATAAACAGTGGATATGATTCGTTATATATATATTATATTAATTAATGTATAAAGGACTGTAAATACGTATTTGAAGAAATTTAAGACACAGTTGATTTTAAAAAGCGTGTAGTTCCTAATTTTATTTTGCCGTTTCCAAAATATTTATCGGACCACTACAAGAGAATGAGTGAATAGTGAGTATCGAGCGAGAAACGGTAAAAGCCACCTGTAGAAATACGATATGTTAAGCAAACACTTCAAAAAAAAACGGCTACACCACTACTGAAATCAACAGAGCAAGTTCTAAGTAGAAGAATGAAGAGCAATATGTCGGTTATGCCTACTTACTATACATCGCTGGAATAACGGATAAGGGGAAAATTTTGGAGAAGAAAAATATAATCATCCGGTAACACCATAAATAATGTTGAGCAGTTGTTACAATCCGGTAGGAATCCGATTTGAAATCAAGCATAACAGATATGGGCACCGATCAGGGAAGCTGAACAACAACGAGGCAATCTCTAGTGAACATCTGAATAAGTCTAAAGCAATCTAAAAACGTTTGTCTTGTGATCATCTTTTTATCGGTGTGATAGGATGTTAATGTGTGTTATGTGTGTTGATAGGAATAAAAGCAAGAAAGGCAGAAGAAGCTTTAACGAGAAGCGGTGGGAGAGAGTTGGGGGCGTTGAAGAAGGCGTTGAGCCTGGAAAGTTCAATGCACTGAAAGCAAGGAGAAAGTTGGTGATACATAAATTGAAAGCGACAGAATTTGTTAAATAAAGTGTTGGAGAGATGAAGAAAAAGGAAAATAGATGAGGAAATATATCGATATGTGAATAAAACCAAATAGCAGATGAGGAGGCAACGACGTGGAAAGTGACATGATAAATAGATGGAAACAATATATTTGTGTGCTTGGATGAAAGCCCGAATATCTGCCGGGTGGAAGAACAGAAGAGGAAGGAAAAGTAATAGCGAGGTTTAGGTGTGACAATGAAGAAAGAAGAAATAAATATTGGACAGATGAGAGTTACAGGAAGTGTAACTTTTGCTGATTAGGGGTGGATGCATGGAAGCACTGGATGGAAAAGTTTGTGGGGGGAAAAGAAAAATAGGGGCAAAACTGGAAGCGATGTCTAGATGAGAGCCGGGGACGATATGGAAATACCAAGGAAGCTAAAGATATTGCAGGACAAGAGTTATAAAAAGATAGAGCGAGTAGAGGACCACAAAGGAATGAAAAAATCATATAAAGATTGTACAAATGACAATAAAAGCTTGTTACTACTATTAATGTAGTGAGCTCTTTACCATTTGCTTGGTAACAATAATAAGTTGTGTCAGAAATACTTCTATGATAAACTGGCTGCCTTAAAATTGCATTTTAAGTCGCCTTTATTTTATGATTAATTTATTACAAAATTATCTATAATGAAATAATATATTGGACCATAATGCCCTTAGGATTTTCTATTAGCACCATTATGATCAATTTCCATTTTCATACAAACTTTATCTCCTGTACACCCTTACCATCCCTAGCCACTTGATGTAATGTTGTACATAGTCGGAGCTACTGTCGGACTCCCGATGAGTTGCTATTCGATGCTGAGTAGCTGAATATTTGAGCACGCGTACTGTAGTGTACGTGTACTACACTGTACTTGTCCTGTACTGTGCTCTACTGAATATTAAATGACGAAACCTTCTTTATATATTTAAGTTCGCTAGATATCGCTGGTGGGAACGGAATGCCCTCACTTTGATGCAAGGCGGTACTAAATGGAGAAATCGTTAGCTTTATTGGCTAGAAAATGCCTTTGATACACTAATTAAAATTTTCCAAGACCGTTAGCTTAAGGAATCATCACTGAGTGAAATTTTCAAAAAATAGTTTTTTTTGCCTTATCGGATACTATACACTGTCATAAACATTCTCTCAAATTTTTAAATCGAAATTCGAATTATGTCGGTCACTACAGCATTCCTTAGAAAAAGGGAACATCTGCCGCGTCCGTCTCGCCATTCAACCGTTATTCTTTTGTTTTGTTCGTACCTGCGCGTTTACTTTCCTGTGGTAATGCAGTTTTATAACTTCGCTAAATAGACAGCTTAAGCATTTTAGTTCGTTTTCGACATCCAACATGGATAAACCTACGAGAAATACGTAGGTTTCAAATCTGTGTCGCAAAATAAAAAAGGCTCGAGGAGCGTAAATCCACGATATGAAAGAAAAAGACGTGCAGGATTCAAGGGAACAAATCGAACTTCATTAAGACCGAAACAACGTTTGCGAGTACTTCGGCGGCGAAAATAGCGTCGAGAGTTTGATCTTAAAATCGATCAAACATTCATGTTTTCATAGAATTTCTCTTGGTTTTCGGCGCTCTGCAACAACTACTCAAGTGCACTAAGTGCGATAGTGATGTGAAGTTTTATAAAAAATCGATTTAAGGATTGGGATTCAAACTTTGTGTTGAATGTTTGTGTTCGGATCCGGCCGAGATCAATTCTTGTCCGCTGATTAACAATGCATACGAAATCAACCGTTGTTTCTGTTTCGTCATGCGAATGCTCGGCATCGGTATACATGGCATCAGAAATTTTATCGCTTTGATGGATCTGTCTTCAACTTTCAATAGCACCACTTATTATGGAATACTGAAAACGGTGCAGATTGTTGTAAAAACGGCATATGAGGTCGTTATCCGATAACCAGGCACCGAAGAAAATGCAAAAAAATTGGAAGCGGAAAATCTGGCGGATACATGGGTATCGTGTCTGCGATCGGAAAATACACAAACAGTCCTAGACGTTGCTGTCAAGTCAAGCTTTTGCAAAGCTTGTTTATTTTGAAAGGGAAGAGAGAAGACTGTCGAGTACGAGGCATGATATGCGACGCACGAATAGAAGTGCAACGTGAATCATAAAAATGGAGGTAATCAAAATTTTCAAGAGATCTGAGGAAGTACACGGATAAGCAAAATAAGCAAAATACGGATTTTATATAAGAGACGGGGATACAAAGACATTCAAGATGTTGCTGGAAGCTAAGCCTTATGGTGACAATCTCACCGTAAAAAAGAAAGAATGCATTTTGCATGTGCAAAAACGTATTTATAAAAGAGGAAACGAAGCCAGAAAAAGGTTGGTTCAATTGAAGAAAGCCACAATGCAAATTGCAGACAAGCAAGTGGAGACCGAATCGAAAAAAAAGGAACTCGCTCGAGTACTTCGGAAGCAAAAAAAAATACAACACCAAAACCTGCTAACGAACCAAAAAAAGCGCAATTGACAAGTTGTTAACAAATCTTTCTGAGAATTATGGCTTAGCAATTCAACGTAACTGCGATTCCGTTGAAAATATGAGGAAAGCAATATGGGCGACGTTTTATTACAAAAGCTCAACTGATGCGAATCCCCAGCATCAGTATTGCCCTTCGGGAGGACATTCGTGGTGCGAATGGCGCAAAGCTGAGGCCAATGGACTTCAGGAAAAATATGCTCATCCACCAGCTCTCGATGACGATGTCCAAGAGGTTTTGAAGCCAATTTACGAAGATTTGACCACAGATGATTTGTTAGAGAGATGTACGGGCGCAAACACTCAAAACAACAATGAGAGTTTCAATCATTGCGTGTGGCAACTCGCTCCTAAGCATATATTCTGTGGGAAACAAACTGTGGCAATCGTGACATATTGTGCAGCTTGTGCGTTCAATGAAGGGTATGATTCAATATTGAAAATCCTGGAGACAATTGGGTGCACCATAGGACCGGTAGCCGCAGACTTCGCTGCAAAATACAAGGAGGAGCGCATCGCAACTGCGGAACGCCGAAGCTCTAGGGACAGTAAAGATGACAGGACAGCTCGTCAAAACGAAATTTCTGCACAAAATGAATTATTTGATCAAGTTGAAGGAATTTTGTATGGATCTTGCATCGCCGATTGATCGTAAGTAAACGATTTATCTGAAAATATCTCACTCCAAACTTTAATCGCGTTTTTCTCGGAATGGTGTTTTTCAAAACGGTGTCCACTCTCGAAAGAAGTTTTTTTGTACGAAAAACTATCGAAAAAAGAGGCTAAATTCGATACGTTTTGTTCAAACCGCCGCCATTTTTTCAAATTTCAAAAAATTTACAAAAAATTACTTTGTATTCTTTATCACTTCCTTGATTTGCAAAAAAAAAACAAACCGATGAGCTTATCCTAACCATAAAAAAAATCGCGAAAATCAGTGATTTTTCTGATGGTCACACTGTGATGATCTCTTAATAGCTTGTTTACAACCTTGATGTAATGAATTTGGCAATGTGATGACTTTTGGGAAAGCATATTTACGAGATGATTGCCGGGTCTAAATTTTGTTAAATAGAAAATGTCCTGTACGTGATCGTTCAAGAGATGCAAGTTATTAATATGGAAAAATACGCACAAGTGCGAGGGGCCATAAATTATTTAACAGAAGCGTTGGCGACAAACGCCGTTAGGCATCTGATGACCGTGGAAGGTTAATGGTTGATTGGAAATATTTACAATGTTAAAAATATTGTACCTACCTAAAATAATTGTAACGATTATTTACATTGGTTTTACACAGATCTAAATCAATATAGGCCCGAACAACAATTATATATAACGTACCTGTCATTAAAAAATTGTCGCTGAAATTTCTATTCAATGAAATGCATCCAAACAGACAAGAATGCAACTTACGCACGTGCTCTAGTAGTCAAAGTTAACGACTTTCTATTACAGGTTGTTTGTCAACAAAGTTTATGTTGAAACGATAGAGCGAGGGAGCTTGTTACGAATAATTAAACTAAAAAGCTAAAACGGGCGAAGCAAAACAAACACCAACAGACGCGGTCGACGTTTGTGTCGCCATATTATAAACAAACCTGGTCTACATGTCCCAATTTCGAAATGAGTCAATTTATGAATTATGTGACTGCTCTTGCTGGGTGTGAAGCATACATTTTTTAAATATTCGCCAACCTGTTAAGGGCTTATTATCTTTTCGATATGTAACTTTCATATTTTTTTTATGAATTTAAAATGATCAAATTGTTTGTGATTTTAAGAAAACATATTTGATAGACATTATTTACCACAACGATGAGATAAAATAAATAGTGTTTGAAGTTAAACTGTAAAAATGTATGGTGATATAATACATTGCGATTTGTGTTAATCTGTTCATTTACATGCTCCGCTTTATATATAAGTAACTATCCGAGACGTTATAATTTAGAATTACATGGCACTAGTCAAACAGCAAAAGCGTTTGTTTAACACCATTTAAGTCCCGTAGCCTGCAGATATGCTTCAGTGTACCATAGATATTAGGAGAGATTATTTCCTCGAGTAATTAATTTGCAAATAATATAAAATGGCTTTTAGGAAATTATTAACTTTCTAATAGCACTATAAAAGCCTAAGTAAATGTTTGCGATTTTTTCTTCGTGTATGCATGTATGCTCGATCTGACATTCGGGAAACTTGTGCAATGTAAAGAGTCCTATTTACGTCTCACCACCCAATTCATGTAAGCATTCGTTTGATATCTGTATCGATAACACTCATCCCCTAATATAGAAAAGTAGTGGTAGAACTTCAAACTATGTTGTTAGCGACGTTTACGTGAATAAATTTAGTACTCAATACAAAATCGTACTTGTTATTTTCCAAATTCACTTTATTTAACTTATGACGCATTGCATTTTAGTTGTCGTATTTTTAAGTTTTTAACAATTTTCTGTCGCCTTTTATACTTTAAACTTATCGTATTTGTTTTTTTTTTATAATTAATAACAGAACCATAAATAATGTTTATCGCTCTGAAGAAATAATTAAAAACAAAACGTAGTGGTAGAATAACATGGATGTTATGATGAAGATGATGATGAAAATATTGTCCAAGAATTAGAAAAAAGGATCTAAAGATCAATACTCTCCAATATCTTGAAGATCTTTGAGGAAATTCTATGCTTCGCTCATATTAAATCTAGAATTTCTTCTACTGAACATGGGTCTGTAGCTGGACCAATAGTGTGTATCTCAGATTATTTGTGATACTTTAAATACACGCGGTCAGACGGATGTTGTGTACACTGACTTTACTCGTGCATTCGACTCCATTGATCGCAGCATTTTATTGAAGATGCTTTACTTTGGAATAAGTGAAAATCTACTTTTATTACTGCACTCATATTTGCGAGGAAGAACAAACTATGTGTTCTATAACGGCTTCAGATCCTCCGAATTTCTTTCCGTGTGGGAGTGCCTCAAGGATCTTATTTGGCGCCACTTATGTTTATGGTATTTATTGACGCATGACACATCAATTGCATATACTGATGACTTGAAGATCTATATGCGAATTGATAATCCCGATGATGATATTCTTCTTCAGAATAATATTGATTTGATTTGGACCGGGTGTGAACAGAACAAACTGAGACTTAATATCGAAAAGTGTCGTGTGGGCCGGTATACAACAAAAAATCTAATGATACAATCAAGGATTTAGTTGTACTTGATCGTTGCCTAACTTTTATTAACCATATCGCAGACACTGGTAAATCGGCGTCCGCTTTGCTGGGTTTTGTGTTACGCAGTTCCAGATACTTTGACACAATTAAGTATCTGTATCTGCATCTCTAATATGGCATCCTCTCTACGTTTGTCATAAGGATTGAAAATGTGCAGTGAAAAGTTCTGAAATACCTCAGTTTCAGAACTAATAGTGAATATCCGCCTAGGAACGTTGATCACAATCTCCTTCTGAGTGATCACGGTTTAGTGTTGCTGGACACAAGACGTGAGATCGCTAGTGCTAATTTTTCGCATGGCCTACTGAACAACAGATTTGACTGTTCTGTATTACTGGACAAAATCTCATTTGCTCATCAGTTTGCTTCGCGAACGCCAGTATCATTTGCCTACCCACTGTGCCGGAGATATGTTATTATCTGTATACAAAAATGTTATAAGGAATGACTCAACATACAAATGCGGTTGAAGGAGTAAGAACTCTAGGTCAGATCATGACGGAAATATCCGAATAGTCCACAAGATGACGACAAACACGAATAAAGTGGACATGAAGAACAGCGCATTGAAAACAGAGCAATGAACATAGACCAAGGAGATAATTCATAGAATGCACAGACAAGGCTGAAAATAAAATAAGAAGAACTATGAATTCGAAATTGAAATGTTAAAATCAAGAATGTTTGAGATGGAAGCAATAGGAATTAATTGATGACATTTCCAAATTAGATATCGACTCGGATGTAACAGAAACAAAAGAAAGGATAAATGGACCACATAACCAACAAGTAACTACTAGCTGTATTTATGTTAGGAGTAAAGGAAGGTGAAAATGCAAGAGCAGTAGATAATAAATAAATATATAACTCAAGTAATCAGTGAAAATATAATATCAATCCAAAAAAGCGAGGGAAAAGAAGAGTATACCATAACAGTCACGCATTGTCCACATGAAGATGCTATAAAGTAAGAAAAATATATACACTCAAGGATTATAACTAGAAGAAACATCCAAAAGCATGAAACCAATATGAAGAATACAAATTACCTAGAATAAACGCAGAAAGGGTAAACAAGAGAAGAAAATTTGGATTCTGGGGAGAAGATCGAAAGTTGTTGAATGTAACTATAATGAAAGATAATAAACAAAATGTTATTATAGAGGAATAGTGGAAAGATAGAGTACTACAAGGACTTGGTGGAGAGAAACGTTATACTAAACGAGAAAATAACGCAGAAAAACATATCATAATAGAAGAGATAAAAGGAGCAATACGGAGCTGTCCTTCCATCTCTTTGGTGGTCGTCCTGGTCGTCGACTTGATGCTGGTTTTCCGTTTCGCGTGACTTTTGATAGTCTGTTGATCTTCCATGCTAGATATGTGTTCATTCCAGAAGCGCCCTCGCGCTCGTGTCCACCTCACCACATCTTCTGTCACGCATTCTTTACTCCTTCTTTGATCTTTAAGTGTGTTTCCCTTTATATGAATATCAATATGAATTTCAATAACGATATCTGTAGTAGTTAATGGAATAGAACAACTACACTTGATAAAATGAAATAGTGGAGAAGTAAAACAATTAGTTCTTTTTTAAATTTATGAATAGTTGAATAATGAATAATGTTAGGTTGGGTTGGGTTTGGCTTGTTTTTGCTAAAATAATACAGATCAAATGTGACCCTGGCCAAAATGATTCAAGGAAATGACCAAAGTTTTCGTATTCCGTTGGGTTGAGATTGGTTTTTTTTTTGATTATTTCCCATAAAAACTCGCCCTCCTAACAAAACAACTGTAATATTCAGATTTCATTAGTACATTTCCTTGTTTACGTTATCAACTTCATATAATTTTATTTAGAATGAATATTCAATATACAAACTTAATCAAGTGAAATAGTGGAGAACTTGGGACCGTGAACAGAAAAACTGGGAATGACGGCCAGAACAACCTAAGCCTGAAAACTCTTCAACGGCATAAAGAATACTTTCATTGGAAAAATAAATAAATACCAGAACATCGGAGATGAGATACCCGAGAAAAATGATTCAAGATAAAGCAATCATGAAATCAGAAAGAGACTCAACAAAATACTAACAAACTAAATAATCGAATAAAACTTGCTACAGTAGTTCGACCACATTAAAAGAGCGAGTGAAGAGAGAACAGCTAGAAGAGTCTGTGAACTAAAATAACATAGTAGATAGCTAGATTCAGGCCAAAGAAGACAGTGCAAGAAGAAGTACAGTACATAGCATAGAGTCAATGAATACAATGGAAAGAGGGTACTTGACTAATACAGGATAGCAGGACAAAAACGGAGCCCAATAAGTGAAACCAAGTTGTCTCGGAAGAAATTTTTGTTAACAATGACTCGTTTCCTCATAAATGGAAATGGTAAATTACGCAGTGTGATTACTCTATTTGCTAGGTAAACAAATGATGATTGTTTTAAATAACTCACGTCGTTAAACAAACGTTCGATATAGGGATCGTCACAAGCGGACTTATAATTCTATATGTTTAACATTAAGTTGCGCTAAAGCAAGTGTTTGTTGGAATATTGTTACAATTAATTGACTTCGCATTCTTACGGCAAGAATTGCACGGTTTAGTCGAGTATATGCCAATTTGTGCAAATCCTTAAATCGACCCAAACGATTACTCTGGAGTTAAACTATACTAAAACATGGTGTTTGTTCACTCACAATATGTGCGATAGGCTGAAACTTTGCAACAGAAGCAAAACGATTCATTTTCTGTAATAAATTATATTATCAGTAGCATGACGTAACTAGTGTCTAACTAATCCATTTCTAGGTTGAGATGCACACGAACGTAAGGTCATACGCAGTAAAGTTATGGCGAACAAAATATTCGCTGGATTCACCTAAGTTTACGACCCCACAGTGTACAGTTAATGGATTTTCGTTTGGCATGCATATTTTAACTTGAGTGCAGTTTCGTGTGATCCTCTTTTTGGTCGGTGTTATTCATTTCAGTCATTTAGTTATATTATATTTACACCAGCAATGGTGCTTCAAAGATTTTTACTCTATGTTTCTATGTTTATCTTGAACGTTGATTATGTATTTTACACTATCTGACTCTAATTTACATACACGGAAGTGTAAAAAGATCGGCTACATGAAATATTTTATTTTATTTACACCCCGTAGATTATTGTGAAATTCTTATATAAACAATTTATTTAATATTGGCTAGATTATTAGAATAATTATTTTGTGACTGCACACAAAGTCATTTCTAGTTGTAATTTCACGATAAATAGAGTGTAGACATAATGCTATAAATGTTGCACTTCATGAATATGGAATGAGCCCGTGATGCACAGCTAGGACTACGGTTCTGAGCCTTTCAATTATCCACTGAGTTTTTGCACGACCTCAAGACAATGGCCGTTTGAAGCGATGGTAATTAACCATTACAACAAGAAACTCATGGGCACTGCACGCCCATTTCATCGTGAACATTATACTGAGGTCCATAATAGACTAGTAAAATGCAGTGAATACACTGACAAAAAATTCCACGCAATGATTCGATACAGTTGCGTAAACAGTGTTACGATTGTGACAAAACGAATTAGGATATGTCCTTTCTACCTTTTTAACATTATTAGAGAATCAATCTAATTTGTGATCGATTCATAGTCGATATCATTTTCAAAACACTATTTTCAAACAATTATTGGAATGTTTTCCAAGTACTGCGGTGTGAATATTAAATTTTAAGACCGCGGTTACTCTTTCGGTTTAGTTAATTATGTTGATTATAAAATTATAGAAAAGTTGATCCCAAATTGAAACCCAATTATTGTTTCAAAACTAGTTTTAATTGTGTATTCAATTTATGATCTACAATGGCGAATTATAATTTGTGCATTTACGTTATTTTCGCAAGTTTATTAATTTGCGTTATAATCTATTTGTGATTGCAAAGCAGTTACTGGTAATTAAATCAACTATAAACAGCTAAAAGAAACTCTCGCATTTTCCCCGGCGGTGTTATAACATTTGCTTTATTAAATCATTTTTATTTTATTAACCTTTAAACCTGTATTAATACACCTACCGAGTATGTGCTTGTGATTTATTTCCGCATACTCCTATATACTTTTGATAGCCGGATGATTAAATTTTATATCCTTTTATATTAGTTACCGAAAGATCACATAAACTACACTAGTTTCAGAATGCAGTCATTTAGATTACTTTTTTGCTAGGCATTTGCCACTGTCACTATTTGGTGGATTGTGTACATTTTTGAAACTACCATTAAAATAGGTCTGTTACAGTTATTAATGTAAATAATACTGGAAACATACCAATATCTTTGGTATCCTGAGCAATTGGAGTTAAAGTAAAAGGCCTAAATGCCTAAATTTTTAACAACGCGATGCGATGCAACAAATGGACTGGATACAAATAAAGATGTTAAAATATAAATGGAGAACAATAGACGGTCAAATAATAAAAATAATAACAAAACTGCTTTGAAAAATGTATTTCTGAAAGTCAAATTATGTTCGTATATACTCTGTTTTTAAACTAGGAGGAGTGATTTAAATTTGCTAAGTGGTTGCATTTTAGTTAACAGTTTTCTGCTCGTATTTTCTTTTTCCGTAATTCCAAAAGTAAATAAATCCGTTCTTTTCAGAACTAGCTGCTTCTTATCGTTATAACATCGTGTATATTTTTAAGTATATATACTCAGTGACATATAAACTGCACCACCTAGAAGGGGTGGGAATTTTTGGACCAAATTTGGCAGGAATAGTGGACTAGTCCAGGGAAATAGTTGATGAAAATTTGAAACCCAATCATCAAGTAGTCATGGGATTTTTGACGTTTGTGCCATTTTTTAGAGGTGGTGATAGACAAGCAATTATCGAGTCATTTTTTGAATTTGTTCCACTTTTTCGGATCCCGTTCGTTAGTTTAAAGTGTTTCAAGTGTTTAACGATGCCTAGAGGAAGGAGACCTCAAGTTTACCAGCAGTTGAGTGACTTTGGCCGAGGGCGGATTGTTGGTTTACGAGAAGCAGGTTTTTCGTTTAGAGAAATCGGCAACCGTTTGGGACGGCACTACTCAACAATAATGCGTGTTTATCAAGCGTGGTCTGAACATGGGGTTGAACGTCGTAGAAGAGGCACTGGGGCTCAAAGATGAACCAATGAACGACAAGATCGCCGCTTAACACTAATGGCCTTGATAGACCGATTCTCTACAACTAGATCAATAGATGATCAATGGTTAGGTGAACAAGGTCGTCCGATAGGCTTGCGAACAGTTTATCGTCGAATAAGAACCTTTGGCTTGCTGTCTCACCGCCCACATCTTGTGCTACCCCTCACTGCTCAACATCGCCAGGAACGTTTGGCCTGGTGCACGGAAAGACTTCAATGGAACTTGGAGTGGCATCGAGTTGTCTTTAGTGACGAATCGCGATTTTGTTTAGGAATGCATGATGGTCGGATAACTGTTAGACGAAGACGTGGAGAAAGGCGCAATCCTGATTTTTCGATTGCGAGGCATGTTCACCGAACTGTGGGGTTGATGGTGTGGGGTGCTATTGCTTACGGCAGTAGGTCACCCTTGCTCTTCATTCGGGGCGGTATGACCACCCGACGCTACATTGACGAAGTGGTAGAACCTCATGTTCTTCCATATCTTCGAGGGCTGGAAGACCCACTTTTCCAGCAAGATAATGCACGAGCAAGGGTTTCTCTTGACTTCTTTGAAGAGGCCAATCTTTTGCCTTGGCCGCCAAGATCTCCCGATTTGTCGCCCATTGAGCACGTGTGGGACATGATGGGTAGAAGATTGAGGAATCTATCGAACCCACCGTTGACAATAGAAGCTCTACGGCATGAAGTACAGGCTGCTTGGGATGCAATACCCCAAGAAGACATTGATCACCTGCTGGAATCAATGCCAAGGCTAGTCAATGAGTATATCAGAAATAGGGGCGGACCAACACATTATTAAAGAAAAATCAAAAAGATGAAGTGTTTTCTTTATCAAATTTTAATCAATTGCTACCTTAGACTAGTCCAATGTTTCTGCCAAATTTGGCCCAAAAATTCCCACCCCTTCTAGGTGGTGCAGTTTATATGTCACTGAGTATATATTTTATCCCATACAAGTTTCGCGTCAGTTTCAGTTTCAGTGTAAATATGGCTTTTCCATTTACTCCTCCTAGTTTAAAAACAAGGTAGAGATATGTATAACCAACATTTTTCTACCAGGTGTAGGGTGTAAGAGTTTCAAAACCAATCCAATCCTGTCTATTCTGTGCAAGTTCCTTTGCCTCTGGCCATGTTATTCCCTCCTTCTCTAAATTTCTTCCATATATATTATATTATCCCAAGTCTGCTTTGGTCTACCGTGCTTCCTTTCTCCTATAGATTTTGCTTTCGAAATCTGTTTGGACGATATTTTATCACTCATCCACTCTGTACCAACCATCCCAGTTCTCATATTTCTAATCTCTAATTTTGCAAACTTTCCTTTGATGTACTTTATACACTTGTTTTATTGTTATCTTTGTTATTTCCTTTATTTTCATAAATGCTTTATTCATTACACAATACACCGTGCTTGCTTTCTCTAGTCTATTGTTCAGCTCTATCCCCTGTCTACCTTTTTGATTTAGCAGCATTCCTAGATTTTGAAAATTGCTGACCTGTTCGATTCATTCCATTCCTTTTCCATTCCTTAAAGTTGTCACCAGATCTGTTTCATTCCTTACTATAATGACTACATCATCCACAAATGCGATCCCCATCTTCTCAAATTGTCTGTATCCTGTATACGGCGGTTTCGTTTTTGTTTCCTGGTTACTTCTTCCGTGAAAGTGCCGCACTTCCCCTCGGTTTTGCCCCACTTTGGTTATGAATATCCTGTCAACTGCTATCTCTCTAAGTCTAGAACAACTAAATGTACTGTTTTTGACGTTGCCAGTTTCTACTTATTATTTCTTTTAACGTGCATATATGGTCTTGTTTCTTTCTACCTTTTCTGATACCACTCTATACTTCTGTTAATATCGGTGCTACTTGTTTTCTTAGTCGTTTTTCTAGTACTTGTTCTATTCCATCTTCATTATTTTGCACCTGTAATTAGTACAGTCCTTTCGTCTACTTTTATATATTGGCACTGTAAGCCACATTTTCCATGTTTTGGCATTTCTTCCTCAATCCATACTTTATTCCAAATTCCAAAGTCCCTTCCTCCGTCTCCATTTTTTACCATTTCTAATCAGTTCCAGGTGCTTTTCCATCTTTCAATCTTTTAATAGCTTTTGTTAATTCTTTCATAGTTATATTTTCTTCTACCATTTCACATTTTAATTTTGGTTCTTGGTCTACCGCTTCCTCTTCCCACTCTCTTTGTTCAACTTCTTGTCCTTCCATAAATTCCTGGAAGTAATTTTCCCAACTCTCCAATATTTCTCTTTCTTTCCTTAATATCCCCCTTCTGTCCTATTACCAAATTGTCTAGTTTTTTCAAGACTGTAGAACAGTTTCTACTTTGACTATATCTGTCCATCTTTTCATCGATCTTTCTCCATGGTTTTTGCTTTCATTCGGTTACCATGTTCCTTACTTTATTTCTTTGCCCTTATATTCCTCATACTTTGCTATTGTCTTCTTATTTATGTACTTTTGCCAACAATTTTTAATTTTCACTTCCTACTTAATGTCTGCTGTCCATCATGCTGTTTGGTTTTTATACTCACTATCTGTCCCACTATTTCTATTTTTGCGTCTATATGTACTATACATCCGTTTCCAGCAATAGTTCTCTCTCTTTCTCCCACTCCACTAAATACTAGTAAAGGTGCATTTTCCAGTTCCACGGTTCCATTACCCTTTTTCTTTGTTTCCGCTACTATCGGTATCTCTAATTTCTCACTGTATTTTCCATTTAAGTTCCTAATACTCCACGTTTCTAATTTTTTATGCTTTATTTGCATCTCTTTCTTTCCCACGTTTTTAATATATTCCATATATTTATTTGTTTTTTTTTTCAATTTCGTACTTCTTATTCTTTCCCATTTTCCTTATCATCTCTGTCGTATATTTTTCCCGTCTTTTTTGTCTCATCTATTGTTCCAGTAACGTTATTCTGCGCTATATTACTTTAACTCATACTTAACTTTTTATTTGTCTAACTTTTGTCTTTATACTGTGTCCAACTTTTATTATGAACTGTCACTAGCTAATTTAAAATTAAACGAATCAGAATTGCGAAAAAACTTTTTCGCATGTTTTGCACATATTTATGTAATTTTATAATAGATATGCATAATTTCCAAGTTGTATGCTCAAGTAGAAACCGTGTAGGCCGAAATAAATTTCTTAATCCTCATTTAACTTCCAGGCGGCTGTGCAAACTGGGGCCACTCGTGCTACGGCGGGATGGGCAAACGTGGAGAAGTAATAAGCCCAAATGAGGACCTTTTACAAGATATTCCACAAGAAGATAATCCCGATGTCGTATTCACAGGACCGCGCAGCGATTTCAGAATTCAGCATGAACAGAGACTTACACCCCAAGAAATTTACAACTTATCTCCATTCATCAGGCAATGGGTATTATATAACTAAAAACAAATAATTCGTTTTATAAATAGATATTTTTCTTGTTTTCAGCTCCGATTGTACAAAAATGCTCAAGAAATTCGCGTCGAAAGGAAGTAAAGTTATCAAACGTACCCAACATAGATATGTCCTAATAAAATTTAACAATAATAGATGAACTATTAATTAACATATTACATTAACTTGTGACTGTTATATATAGGCTGATTGTAAATTTATAAATAAGATTATGTTAAGCTATGCAATATAATGTGTCAATTGTGATTTATTTGTGAATGTAAATCAAATAATGTTAATAAAATAATTGGGCTGGGATGAGCTTATTTAATTTAACCATTAAAGTAAATATCGAAAATTAAACTCCTCTCTCGGAAATTTCATGCATATAGCTTACACAGTATTTCCAAAAAAGTATGCTATTTATGACGATTTAACTATTCATAAACTATTACTATCAAGTAAACATTAATATAATTTGAAAAATGTTCACATTTTTATACTGTATTGATTAATTGATGATTTGTATCGTAATAAATACAGTATAGTATAGCATCAAATAAGAATTTAATTGACAGAAACTTCATCAACACCATCCTAATCAACTTCATTAAACTAAAAAATAATATGATGCCAAACTCCCCATATAACATCGTTCAAAAGGTCTTCAGAAGCCACAGGTCAACGTTGGCTTCACAATCGTAGAAGAGTCAAAATGTTGCTGACAATATAAATAAGATGTTCCGTTAGGAAAGCAAAAGGGGTCTAATTGCAATTAGCCCCGTTCAAGATAGCTCTAACTAATTAGTACATCTAGGCACTGTTCAAATCCCAGTTCCGTATTTTTCGGAACACTAGAGATCACAGAAGGCCAGAAATAGAAGGATTTCGAACATAAGTTTGTCGTTTATTAGATATTAAATAAACAAACATGGTAACATGTAAAGCTAATTAAAAATACGAACATCGTTAAAAGAGTTCAAAGTCTAACAATAACAACAACAAAAATTTAAATTACAGTTATTATACTTAACGAAAACGGGTTATGCCCACATACGTTGTGTAAATGAAATGTATACCAGGCGTCTGAAAGGGCAGTTCAAGCGTGGTATAGTGTAGCTCCACGGTTTCAGGACGTCCCGGAGCCAAATTGGGGCCAATTTGAAAATATTTGTTACCCAAGCAAACACTGCCATAAGCTATGACGTAGATTTTCATATGGCGCAATTATTCAAAATTAGGTCTCGAATAAGGAACGTTCAGACAGAGGAACAAATTGAACTCCGATCGGTTTTCTTAATCCGTGCACAAGACGGTGAATAGAATACCATAGTCCTGATATTCAAAGTCCAACATCTCTAGCCTCCCCGCCAACGTTTCAACGCAAAAATACGACACATCATAATTATATATCCAAAGTCTCACCGTCGTGGGTCGATGTACGTATGTATGTACGTTTCCATATTTATAATATGAATGCTATTCATCTATGTGTCGTAGAATTAAAGTTGGGGATTCAGTCATGGTCGCAATTAATCGCTCCCCGCTTGGAAACTAATTAATATTTCTAAACAGAATTTTGGCATGTAATTGGAAAAAGTAGCATCTAGGCCCAGTGTATGTTAATTTTTTTTTATATTACGTTCCCAATCTATTTTTTTCGCTATCTCGCGATCCTAATAATTTTATACAAAATCCTTTCATTGACTTCCTTCGTATCAATATGTATATGAGCTAAAAAAAAAATCAAAAGAATTGCATCATTAGATAAGGCTACACGGCAATTAGAAAATTTCTTCGTATGCGAGCGGCTAATTTCGATCATCATATTTGCCGCCGACAATTTTTAGTTCACCGAAATTCACGGTAGGTTTCGTAAAACACGTCGAACGAATCTCATTCATAAATCTCGGCGCTTCGCGTTCGCAAGATGAGTAACCACAATAATTCGTCCCGGATTTTTTCTCCTATTCTAAAAAAAATCTCGTGATAATGCTCGTCCAAATTTATCGATGTTTTGTTTGCTTACTAAAAGACAGTTACTTTTGTCAATGACGATTATGAATGCAGAGACGATAGTGACGAACTTGTTCAATTGCACGGATCGATTAGAAATTAAATTAATCACAACTTAGCGAAGGCGGTACTATTAATTTTTTTTATTTTCAATAGATATATCTGCTTGCATAACATATTGTTGTGTTTTTTTATCAAAATATAAAATAATTATAAGAATAATTTATTTGTAATTAGATAAATTTTATTTTAAAAATAATAACGAGAAGGAATAGAGGTGGTAGGGAGATCACCTGGGTGATCACCTGGTAAGAGCAGGGATGCAGACAAGTGTGGGAAGAAATAAGGTAGGGACGGAGCTATAAAAGCAGACGCACGGCGAATTAAGGGAGTTCAACGAAGTGACCAGCCCGAAGAGGAAGGGAAAGGAGTTCCACGAAGCGACCAGCCCAAGAAGGAAGAAGAGTTCAACGCAGCAGCCAGCCAAAGAAGGAGTCGGGAGTCCGAGCGAGCGACCAGCCCGAAGCAGAGAGAGTTCGGTCCAGTGACCGGCCGGAAGCAGAAAATTTGGTAAGAATATTTAAACTTCCTAATATTTTATTGATGGTGCCTGAATACAGGGCAATCAAATGGCTAGATAAGTGGTAAATGGAATAATTTGCAACTTGTTTGGCAAAATATAAATTTAAAATGAATTATGTTAGTTCATAAGGTGTTAATGTATTTGCATGTGATAAGCAAAATAGAAAAGGAATATCAAATTGTAGTAATAAATTTTATTTGCAATTATTAGCAAATAACAAAAATATATATATATAACAAATTGTGTCAATAAACAGTACTTGCGCTTGTTAGCAGGTAACCGAAAATATATATAACAAATTGTATCGATAAAATTTATTTGCAATTATTAGCAAATAACAATATTAAATAATATAGTAACAAATTGTATTAATAAACATTATTTGCACTTGTCAGGCAAATGACAAAAGATATTAACAAAGTGTGTCAATAAATTTGCAAATTGTCGAGCAAATAAATAATATAGTAACAAATTGTATTAATAAACATTATTTGCACTTGTCAGGCAAATGACAAAAGATATTAACAAAGTGTGGCAATAAATTTGCAAATTGTCGAGCAAATAAATAATATAGTAACAAATGGTATTAATAAACATTGTTTGCACTTGTCAGGCAAATGACATTATTAAGATATTAACAAGGTGTGTCAATAAATTTGCAAATTGTCGAGCAAATAAATAAAATTATTCACAAATTGTTTCAATAAACTTAAATTGCAACTTATTGAGCAGAGAGAGAAATTTTCATAATAAATAGTTTTAAAATCAGAATATGCACGAGAAATAAGACGGGTATCGGCGCGAGACTAGATATTGTAAAGACGGACCGGTCAACGTATCGGAGTCGCGCAGCATTTCTTGCTCATACCCGGCATGTGGAAATAATTTGCGTACACAAATTTTGTTTTTTTTTTTCAGGCACCGAGAACTTGTTGACGGTAAACATTTAAATGTATATATGAATTTAAATAATATTGTATATTAATTTGGGACATTTAGAGAATTTGCTTTTGGTAAATATATTATTTTAATTTAAAATACCGTCGTATTATTTAACCCGATCAAACCTGAACAAAAGGATAGCTTTGACAAGAATTTTATATAGTTGTGAGTTATTTCCTAAATAAAAATAAAGTCAAAGGCATAATTCATAGCATATAAATATGGCGCCCAACGTGGGGCAACTGAATATAAAATTGTGCCCAACGTAATTAATCAATTGATGATTTAAAATGTATAAATAAATTAACAGTTAGTTAATACAGTTAGAATCCACTAATGAGAGAAAAATAATTTCAAATTTGTAAAAGCTATCAGAATTTGAATAAACAGGTTTGCTAAGGTTGAATAATTCTCTAAATAAATAAGGTTTATAAATAAAAATAAAACCATGGCGGAACAAGCAAGAACAAGAGCGATATCTGAAGGCGCCGAAGCCGAGAAAACGGAAACACAAATGGAAAAACAATCATTTGTAACAGTAGAGGTATTGGTACAATTATTAAAACAACGAGACGAAAGAAATATAGAAAATTAAAAAAAATCAAATAACGAACTAATGGAGAAGTTAATGGATAATGCGAAAATAAACAATGAAAAATTAATTCAACAAGTAAAAATCGAAAATGAACAACAAATTAGAGAATTTAAAAGAGAAACTGGTCAACGATTTACCGAATTGGAAAATCGGATGGAATCAATGAGAGAAGAAATAATGATGCAAAGCAATATCAGGTTACACAAGGTAGAAGGTAATATGCAGGAATTAGCGTACAAGCAAAGAGAGATAGAAGAGACACAACAGGGGCTAAAGGAAAATTTGCACCGGGAAAATCAAAAACAAGAACAATTGTTATTAAATGCAAGAGAAAATAAACAACACATTTCACATATTTATAGAAAATTGGAATTCGCGGAACAAAATACACAACGATCGATAAATGACGTTGTAGATGCCGTAGATACGCGGTGTACAATTGCGGAAGAGAAAATAGATACAAGGTGTACACGATTAGAAAGGAGAATGCAAGATAAAGAAACAATGATACCTGCTCTACAGAATTATGTACCATCGGTAGAAAATTTACCGAAATTTTACGGGGATGGACGGATGAATCCAATGCTATTTTTGAAAGCCATACAAAATGTTACTAATTTTATTTCCGACGAACAGAGGAAACTACAAATAGTTAGAACTTGCCTCAGAGAAAACGCACAAACGTGGATGGATATGTGTGAAGAGGACATAACGAGTTTTATCGATTTTCAGGAGTTGTTTATAGAACAATATTGGGGACGAACACATCAACAAAATGTTCGTAGAGACCTGATGTTCGGGAAATATCAGACAGGATACCGCATGACTCGGGAAAATTATGTTATAAAAAAATATTCTATTGCAAAATATTTAACACCTAAATTGATGGAAGAAGATATTGTGGCACAGCTGACTGGACACTTTGACGCGAATGTGGAACAAGCTGTCGCTTTGCAAGGGATATCAACGATTAAGGGGTTAATAGATATAGTACGACGCCTCGACAATATTAACAAGAATACGCAAACGAAATATTCTTCACCGCAACAGCATAATGCAAATAATAATTATAAAGATAATAGAAATTTTTATAACAGAGAACAAAGTGGAAATGAGCAAAGAAATGGCAACAGATGTGAAAATAGAGGAAATTATCCGCATGGAAACAGAAAATGGGAATATCAAAACAATAGTAAGGAAGAGAAATTTGTAAATTCCACAGAAATAAGGAGAAATACGCAGAGTCAGGAAAATGATGGAGAAAGAATAAGGGTGGATATACATCAACCACCGAGGGAGGATTTTCAGTAGATTCAACCATTAAGAAGAAGGAAGAACTTTGTACCATATATAAAACGAATAATGAAACAATAATAAATAAAGGACTACCGCACATTATGGTACAATTTCAAGAAAAGGATACGCTTGCTTTAATTGATACAGGAGCAGAAGTGACTTTGTTAAGTAAACAGTTTTACGAGGAAATAAATAAAAGGTAACAAGGTAAAATGGTACCTATAAGAAAAATGAATATAATTAATGCTACGAGAAAAGCTATGGCAACGGTGGATAAAATATGGATAACAGAAATGAAATGTGGAAAAAGAAGTTATGAATTGGAATTTATGGTTATTCCCGGAATGAAAAGAAATTGTATATTGGGTATGGATACGTTGGATAAATTAAATATGACAATAGATGTCGAAAAAGCAATTGTAAAAATCGGGGACGAAGAAATATCGTGGGAAGATGTAGAAGACGAAGAAGATGAAGAGGAGGAAGAGGAAAAAATAATAAATAATGTTAACTTGGATCATCAAGAAATAAAACAAACAAGTAAAATAAATTGTGACCAAGAACATAAGGAGATAATTGAGAAATTAATAGAAAATTTCCCACGATTAGTAAATGATGAGCCATGTGTTGCAGCTGGGTATGAACATCGATTAAAAGTAGATGAGTCTGAACCGATAAATATAAAAAATTATCCAATACCAAGAAAGTATCAAGAAAAGGTAAATGCGGAAATAACCAAAATGTTAGAACAAAATATAATAGAAAAATCCACAACAAATTTTATTAATCCAATAGTAGTAGTAAAGAAAAAGAGTGAAGATATTCGACTATGCCTAGATGCCAGGAAATTAAACTCGAGAACAAAGCCACAATATGAAACTCCACAAACTATCGATACGTTACTAGCAAAATGTGGAAAAGCAAGAATATTTACAAAACTGGACTTAAAAAGTTCTTTTTGGTTGATTCCATTGAATAAAGACAGTAGAAAATATACAGGGTTCCTAATAAATGGATACGTATACCAATTTAAGGTAGTTCCATTTGGATTGGCAAGCTCATCAGCGGCGTTGGTGCGGGCGCTACAAATAATTCTAGGAAAATATGAAGATTTTTGCCTACATTATGTAGATGACATTTTAATATACAGTCAAACAACAGAGGAACATGAAGTACATATCGAGATAATAATACACGCACTATGGAAAGCAGGTTTAAAAATTAATTTAGAAAAATGTGAATTTTTCAAGGAACAAGTGCAATATCTTGGGTATGAAGTAGATAAACTAGGAATTTCTGTCGACGCTGCAAGATTGGAACACTTAAGAACATACAAAAGGCCACGAAATATAAGGGAATTGCGAAGATTCTTAGGTGTAGTAAATTATTATAAAAGGTTTATCCCAGATATCGCAAAGAAAATGAATCATTTATTTTCAATGTTAAGGAAAGGAGAAAAATTTGTTTGGACAACTGAACGGGAAGAAGCATTTGAAAATATAAAAGGATTGTTCCATTCAACATTGAGTTTAATTCATCCTGATTTTGAAAAGGAATTTGTTTTAAAAACGGACGCATCACACAATGCAATAGCAGGAGAATTAATACAAATGAACGGGGAAATAGAAGAACCGATATATTTTACGTCACGAATATTAAGAAAGTACGAAGTTAATTATACAGTGTCGGAAAAAGAAATGTTAGCGATAGTATATTGTATTTCAAAATTGCGGTTTTATCTATTAGGAAAAAAATTCAAGGTAATTACGGATCATGCCGCTCTTTCATCATTATTAAAATCAAGGTTTGCAAACAGTAGAATGTATAGATGGTCGTTAGTATTACAAGAATATAACTTTCAAATTCAACATCAAAAAGGAACCAGTAATGTAACGGCGGATGCACTCAGTCGAATGTACCGCAAAAGTAATAGGACAAATGAAGTAGAAGTAAATACGTACAATATGCTACAAGCAGAAGGCATATATGAAAGAGGGAAAATATTAAAACTTCAAGATATACCAGAGATACAGCAAATTAAGGAAGAAGTAATCAGAAAAGGGATGTTCAAGGGATATCTATTAGAAGGAAACATCCTCAAGAAGAAAATTGGGAATGATATCCTGTGTGTGTTAGCAGGAGGAAAAACAATAGAATATATAAAAGACATACATATTCGATTGGGTCACATAGGAATCAGAAAAACATGGTTAATATTTCGAGAACAATTTTACGCTTATAACGATAGAAAGATAATTAAACAAATAATAAATCATTGTCCAGAATGTCTACTTGGGAAAAATAAAAATAGAGTATTGAAAAATGTGGTACGTAGTGTACAGGTGGAAAACGTATTAGATCTCGTAGCTATAGATTTCTTAGGAAATCTCATACCTGGTCAATATGGGTTAAGGAATATAATGGTAATGGTGGATGTATTCTCAAAGTATGTAAAATTAATACCCACACGAGAATACAACACGGAAACCGCAATAAAATGCATCGAAGAATTCATTAATGAAGTAGGCAAACCAAAAAGGATTCTGGCAGATAATGCTACATACTTTAATAATCAACGATTTAAAGATGATCTTAAAGAAAAAGGCGTAGCAATAAGTTATAGCAGTATAAGGCATCCGCAGGGAAATCCAGCGGAAAGGTATATACAGGAGGTCATAAAGTATTTGAGAATGCTCACACATCATCGTCACAAGGCTTGGGTACAACATGTTAAACAGGTAGAAGAGTTTATAAATTTAACACCAAATACAGTAACCAAAATCTCCCCGATAGTTTTGATGCGGAAACAAACACCAAAACGGCCCTGGGATCCAGGAGGCAGGAAGTGGTTGATATAAAGGACTGATTATTCAATGTCGACAAAGATTGAAAAGGAAGGATGAAAAATACAGACAGAAGGGAAATAAAAAGATAAGTAAAAGGAAGCATTTTTACAAAGGGAGATTTGGTAATAGCCAGAAGCTACAGACTGGGAAGCCGAGAACAGGAAAATTTAAAGTAGAAAATAAATTAGAAAATATACAAGGGACCCATATAAAATGAAGATACCATATTAGTATGCTGCAGGCATACAAGCAACCATTAGAATAAGATTGTTAGTAAATATAGGAAACAAAGTAATTTAGTACAAATATTTCAAAAAAATATTTATATAAATATCCTTTGGGGATATGTTGTGTTTTTTATCAAAATATAAAATAATTATAAGAATAATTTATTTGTAATTAGATAAATTTTATTTTAAAAATAATAACGAGAAGGAATAGAGGTGGTAGGGAGATCACCTGGGTGATCACCTGGTAAGAGCAGGGATGCAGACAAGTGTGGGAAGAAATAAGGTAGGGACGGAGCTATAAAAGCAGACGCACGGCGAATTAAGGGAGTTCAACGAAGTGACCAGCCCGAAGAGGAAGGGAAAGGAGTTCCACGAAGCGACCAGCCCAAGAAGGAAGAAGAGTTCAACGCAGCAGCCAGCCAAAGAAGGAGTCGGGAGTCCGAGCGAGCGACCAGCCCGAAGCAGAGAGAGTTCGGTCCAGTGACCGGCCGGAAGCAGAAAATTTGGTAAGAATATTTAAACTTCCTAATATTTTATTGATGGTGCCTGAATACAGGGCAATCAAATGGCTAGATAAGTGGTAAATGGAATAATTTGCAACTTGTTTGGCAAAATATAAATTTAAAATGAATTATGTTAGTTCATAAGGTGTTAATGTATTTGCATGTGATAAGCAAAATAGAAAAGGAATATCAAATTGTAGTAATAAATTTTATTTGCAATTATTAGCAAATAACAAAAATATATATATATAACAAATTGTGTCAATAAACAGTACTTGCGCTTGTTAGCAGGTAACCGAAAATATATATAACAAATTGTATCGATAAAATTTATTTGCAATTATTAGCAAATAACAATATTAAATAATATAGTAACAAATTGTATTAATAAACATTATTTGCACTTGTCAGGCAAATGACAAAAGATATTAACAAAGTGTGTCAATAAATTTGCAAATTGTCGAGCAAATAAATAATATAGTAACAAATTGTATTAATAAACATTATTTGCACTTGTCAGGCAAATGACAAAAGATATTAACAAAGTGTGGCAATAAATTTGCAAATTGTCGAGCAAATAAATAATATAGTAACAAATGGTATTAATAAACATTGTTTGCACTTGTCAGGCAAATGACATTATTAAGATATTAACAAGGTGTGTCAATAAATTTGCAAATTGTCGAGCAAATAAATAAAATTATTCACAAATTGTTTCAATAAACTTAAATTGCAACTTATTGAGCAGAGAGAGAAATTTTCATAATAAATAGTTTTAAAATCAGAATATGCACGAGAAATAAGACGGGTATCGGCGCGAGACTAGATATTGTAAAGACGGACCGGTCAACGTATCGGAGTCGCGCAGCATTTCTTGCTCATACCCGGCATGTGGAAATAATTTGCGTACACAAATTTTGTTTTTTTTTTTCAGGCACCGAGAACTTGTTGACGGTAAACATTTAAATGTATATATGAATTTAAATAATATTGTATATTAATTTGGGACATTTAGAGAATTTGCTTTTGGTAAATATATTATTTTAATTTAAAATACCGTCGTATTATTTAACCCGATCAAACCTGAACAAAAGGATAGCTTTGACAAGAATTTTATATAGTTGTGAGTTATTTCCTAAATAAAAATAAAGTCAAAGGCATAATTCATAGCAATATGTACGATATTTGCGCACGCTTACATAAATTTTATTGCGACATTACATTTTTTGCCGAATCTAACCAATCTTTAATTTGAAAGTAATCTACAGAATAAGCAGTTTGTTTTATGGTGATATCAATATTTTGTTACAATAATAAATATTTTCTGGCATGCACTTTTTGGTGTGTCGCTAAATATCATAAGCGATCATTCTGATGTACTATAGTAGTATAATAGGATGATTATGTACCATCTTAGTTACCTATTTCAAAACACTTTCTAAATGCGAATGAGTAATTCCACTTATGATACTTGTGCCAATGCATTCAAATTTCATATTGTTTCATATTCCATACTTATTAAAATAATTATACAAAAACAGATTTGGAAATTGCACTTATAAAATAAGTTTGTTTATTTACCATATTATGAAAAATTGAAAATATAAAATATTATTTCCGCTTGATCCCGCCATCCACATCAGCTCTATATGGTTTAATTTTTACTTCACTTGTGCATTCGTATGTTACAAATTGTACTGAGCAATGCAAATCCGTTTTCATTTTGAAGCTCTATGTGTTCACATTGTGGTAGGTTACACGTTCTGAATTGCTGGTGGTTCATTTTGAGCGACTCATTCGCGAATGGCCCACGTTGCTCACAGAACACATTGCAGTATTCACTTCAAGTCATTTCGAAAGCATCTACTTTGATTGCTACCTGTGGTTTATCTAGCCTTGCATACCTTCAAAACCATATCTTCGGTAGATTTTTAACCAATTGCAACAAATATTCCATTTAAATTTAATTTATTGTGTGGGAATACCAAAGTTAAAATTAATATGTTCGCGTACCAATCGTGTCAAATACTAGGATCTATTCGAATTCAATACAATTCTCCCTGTTTTTGATTAATCTTGATTTTTTGTTCGTTTTCATAGGTCGAACCACGTCTAATCATCTTTCCTGGAAAAATGGCGTGATAAAATATAATATTTCATAACTAAACTAACCTGTTGTATCTTCATTTATCATACGTTGGCAATTTTATTTGTAATCTGGCCTATCTTTTTTGCTTTTGTGTTTGTTGCGCCTCTATGATGTGTTCAGGGTCTATACATCGAAGTCCTCTTTTTATTCTGCCGCGTACAATTTCTGGGAGTGTACAGTCTTTATAAAATAAAACTAACTTTTCCATCATAGGATTGTCCCATAAATGGTCGTCTCTTTTAATTTGTTCAATAAACAGATCAACATCATGATTTACATAACAAACAAAATAGCAGACATCCCTTCGTGTTATATGCAGTTGACCCTGAATCTAAAAATGGGTTGCCAAATTATAAATAAAGAACGTTATGTAGCAAGCTTGAAACAATCAATGAAATTTTGAAGCAAGGAAATAAATATGTAATTGCTACTTGCGTAATTTCTTTACTTGGAGCATGATATTTGGTAAAGCTCGTACGAAAAGCACAGCCTATGTTATAAATATCTACTCTAGTTTCTCAAACAACTACATTTCAGTGTTCGATCATTCCCATTTTACCCTCACCAATTAAAATAATAGTTTACCTGATAATAATAATTATGATTTCTCTTCAGCCTGAGCTTGCCGTTATGAAGTTCCACGCAAAAGTTTTTTAATTTTGTAACTGCTTCATTTAAATTTATGGATAATTTAGACACATTAAATAAACACTTTACTTCCAATATATGAGTTTGGCCTATTAGACCTGTAAATATTAAATGTGAATCGTCATTTCTGTAATAATTGTCGGTGTTACCGTCAGGTGAAGCACCCAAAAAAGTGTGTATAGGATCCACATGCAATCCACTTCGGTCTACCTTTATTTTGCATGTTTCCTCAAATTTGGCGCTAGCAACGGATTCTTTAAGGAGCCCATATTCGATTGCTTCGCTTCTAATAAGTCGGGTATGTAAAATAGATTTGACCAGACTGTGACAAGAAGTGCGCGGCTGACGTCTTATCACGCTTCCAAAATGTGAAGCTGTAAGGCGATTACTTCTTTCCGACCTATATTTCGCATTATCAAATTGTCCGAGAGTATCTGCCGCCAATTGCGAAATTTCTTCATTTGTAAGCTGTAAGCAGTTTATATAGCCATGCTATATGAATTATTTTTTTAAATTCAAACACAGGGTTATATTCCTATACTTTTGATGGTGTTATGACTTCGTTATTATTATGGTTCCTGTGATTACTAAACAGCAAGTATAAAGTTCATGGTGTATATTTGTAAATGCTGGTTACAACTTTTAAATACTTAATAGTAAAATGAATTAAAATATGGAAAATTACGTGTAAAAAAAGGCGCTCTCGTAAATATCTTGCGATATGTATATCGACCGATAACCGCTGGCGTAAGTTTTTATAATATTTTTTTGTATCGTAACGTTGGGCGAAGGAACGAAATGTTGCCCAGGCAAATACTGGCATATTTTCCATTCGGTTTGTTTCCGATTGGCATGATTTACTTCACTGCTATTGAATAATACATTTCAAACTATCAGCGACATCTAAAGGGATTAGTTGGCGATCAGTTTTTGATTCCCCAGTCTTAAGCAAGTCTAAGCGAAATCGTTAGAGTCAAATAGAGCATGATACTATTTGTTCAGTTCAATTACATTAATTTCTTTCGTTCCATAACATAATTTCTTTTGTTCCATAACAGTCCTTAAATATTAAAGAACATCCCCAGAACAGCCCAATCGTAGCCATGATTACTTCCCTACGAATGACACTTTTAGGAACCTCGAAATTGTTAGAAACCGACATATTACTATGGTGATTGGGAATAAATATGAGTTTGATATAGCATTTCGCTACTTAAATTCTCAAAGTGGCGTTTCTTCGAAATTACTTTAACTTTCAAAAAACAAACTGACGTGAACTTGCTGCGAAGAGAGTCATAATGGGTCAAACTTTTAAAAAAATTCTAAACCTAGGACATGAGTGACTATTATTAGTTTATATAAATCAAAGAGTAATAACCTTTCCGATGCGAATCAAGCAAATTGTTTAAATATTTTACATATATAACACAACCTCTAAATTATGACAATTCAATCAATATATCCAAGGTTTCCAAATTACGCCTCAGACACGTAATTCTATATTTAGAGGATCTTAATCATACAAATGCGTTGTCATGATAAACTTCTACCAACGTTCTCATTTTAACAGTGAAATTTCATTAACTTTCTAAAGTCAAATTTTGCATCATAATTAAAAATACGAGGGGAGATCGTTATTTAGCGTCCCTGACATAGTAGTCGTTCAGTGACGTTGAATCAATTTGACACATTAAAGTACTAATCATTTGTTGTTACGTTGGTTCAATTGTAGTTTTGTCTCTTGTTACCTGTTCAAATAATCTAGAATTTAAGTAGACAAGTATAGAGAAATTCTAAAAATGGGAAAATCAGAGGCTCGTACAGGTATAAAATTCTTACAAAAGAAAATGCTGTCATGGTAGGTGTATGAGGTGAGGGTGCTGTTTCTTACCAGGTGGTGAAAAATATGTCTCGAGAATTTAAACTGGGAAGACAAACACGTATACACGATATGGTAATGACACATAGACCATTCACCGAATAGCTGAAATTACGAATTTTCCTTATGGTACTATAGAAAATATTGTAACAAATATTTTGGGGCTAAAAAAGTTGTCTGCTCGTTATATCCCACAAATGTTGACACCTGATCAGAAACGTTCTAGAGTACTGCATTCTGAAGTCAGTTTGGCTAAGCAGATCCGGATGAATTTCTTTCTTGATTCGTCACTGTTGATGAAACGTGGGTTCACCACTTCGATCATGAGTATGGAGTGGAATCGCCGAGGTTCGCCGCCACCCCGCAAATTTCGTGTTTTTCCATCCGCTGGTAAAGTTATGGCTACAATTTTTTGGAACGCAGACGGAATTTTGATGATTTTTTGGATCGTGGGTATACAATAACATATATACAAAAACAAGCTCCTACTATGCCAACTTAATTTCATTATTGCGCGATTGTGTCAAGGAAAAAAGACGAGGAAAATTGATTAAAGGAATTTGGTTTCATCATGAACACTATTCTGAACGCAGGATTTGAATTGTTTGAACATCCCGTATATTCACAAGGCCTGGCCCCTAGTGATTTCTTTTTATTTCCAAAATTAAAAGAATATCTTCGCGGGACCAAATATTACGACGATAATGAAATGATGACGGCCGTAAACGACTGGTCAGAAGAGCAACCGAAAGAAATTTTTTCCAGAGGAATCAGAGGTTTGGAGCATCGATGGACAAAATTCATCGACGTTCAGGGAGTTTATATGGAAAAATAAACGTTTGATATTTCTTCAATTTGTTTCGTTCTATGTTAGGGCACGTAAATATTGATCTCCCCTCGTAATACAACCTAACGTGCCATGTTGTACTCTGAATATATATGATTTTGTAGATAGCGTTGCTAACTTAGCATCTCTAATTGCTAAATAACTAGCACTGATCTGGCCATATCGCAGCATTATATTGCAACAGTTTTAAGTCAAATAAATTACATAAATTCGGCATAAAATCTTGACACAACGAATAAATCTCTCGTTAGCTTAGTAACATTTCGGGTCTGGGTTTTTATGCATAGTTATTACTTCAAATTACGACAATATAAATATCATATCCATATCCATCACATGGTGATACCATTATACAGTGGCTCACAGCTTATTTGATACACTAGATAGTTTAAATTCTAATCAGAAAATGTTTTGTACAAAATTTGAACGTGTTGTTAAGAATAATATTTATAAATTAAATAAAAAACTTTATTTATTGCTAAAAATTGGTTTTCAATAATAAACGAATTAGATAACTAAAATATTTGTTAATTCTGTCACAGCTTTTGATACAGTTTACATAGTGGGCCTAGGTGAGTGGTGTGATGACGTATGTTGCTATGTATACTAACTAAGTAATAACATCAAGTGCATTACTGCCTAATTTAGTGTAATCTAATAACAATTTAAAAAATGGGTCGTCGAACAACTGTTGAACAGCGAGAACTGGTTTTTAATCTGGTTTTAATCTATTAGAAAAATTGCTAAAATGGTATTTTAAGTGCGTCCACAGTACAGGACATTATAGAAAGAATTGTGCACGAGAATCGTATAGTAAATAAGGGGAGATTTGCAGCAAATAATTACAAATATTTTCAACGCGACTGAACGCGTTGATTATTCGGAAAATCAAGGCTAATCCTAAGTTATCCGCTCCAAAATTGGCCTTCGACATCCAAGAAGAGTTAGGAAAATCTTGCAGTGCTGAAACTGTTCGGCGAGTACTTCGCCAACATAACTTTCATGGGCGAGTAGCACGTAAGAAGTCCTTTATAAATAAAAAAATCAGGTCGGCTTAATTTTGGAACATATTTCGAAAAGCCTATAGTTTTGGAATGACGTAATTTTTGCGGACGAGTCAAAGTCTAACATTTTTGGCTCGGACGGTTTGTCCTGTCTGGCGCAAACCAAATACGGAATTAAAAAAGAAGAATTTAAAAGTTACAGTTAAGCATGTTGGTGGAAGCGTGATGGTTTGGGCTTGCATGTCCGCCGCCGGTGTAGGAAGCTGAGCAATGAATTATCAGGGCAATGATACAAAACACAAATCAAGAATCGTATAGTCGTGGCTTACTTGGAATTGCCCTCACTTGATGGCACCACCAGCATAATCCCCTGATATAAACCCCATTGAGAATCTATGGGCAATATTGGATCACAATGTACGAAAGTGTAAAATATCCAATAAAGAATACTTGAAAAAAAAGTGCTACTTGAAAAATGGCGGAAAATTACGCCACAAGTAACCAAAAAATTAGTCGAGTCAATGCCAAATCGACTAAAGATAGCGATAAATGTCAAGGGCAGCCACACTAAATACTAAATTGACAAAAAAAGCAATAGCAGTTTATACGTTAGTTACCTGAATTCAACTGTATCAAATAAGCTGTGACATAACATTAACTAATATTTTAGTTTTCCAATTGGTTTACTATTAAAAACCAAGTTTGAGTAATAAATAAAGTTTTTTGTTTAATCTACAAATATTATTCTTCACAATTACGTTCAAATGGTGCCCAAAAATTCTCTGTTTCAAATTCACTTCTCTTTAGATTTTGAACTATGGACTGTATCAAATAAACTGTGAGCCCCTGTACTTATAATTCAATTTATTTTATTTCTATACATTCCCCCCACATCGTTTTACTATCAATCGAATATCACAACCCATCACTGCATGCTTCTATTATAATGTGAACTCCAGCCCGCGCGTGCGGAACGCACGTCCGAATCGGATTATGGGCTCTCCGCGTAAACCGTGTTTCCGAAAATCGGGAAAACTACCAGGAACTCGGTTACCAAAGGGCTTCCTTCGGGGCGTAGGAATCTTTTATCCAGTGGGGTAGCACGGCCGATTCCCAGATTTCTCTACTTTCCCAATTTTCCGTTCCCGCGGATAATGACAAACTGCTCGTTGTCAACTTGTGAGCAAAATTCATAGATTACCCTGCCACCAGCTCACAAGCCACTTCGTCAAATCCTGTTTTCCTTAATTAATTAATAAAAACAAAAAAATGGTTTAAAAACTTTAATATAAAAAAAATATTAAATTAAAATAAAATTTCTGACGTTATTATAAAAGGGAAAATGATTAAATTTAATTAAACTAAGCACATAAATATGCACATAAAATATAAAAAATATAAAAAGAAGCGACGAACGAACTTGTGATCCACATTTAACAAAAAAACGATTCTCCATAAAACCTTCATACCTTTTTTAATTATTTACTTTAGAGGAAGGAAAGAAAACTTGCCCTTTTTAAATTTAATTCATCAAACCAAAAATATAAATTAACAGAACCCATATTCAATTTCACACTTGTTACAAATTTCTTACATTTACTCTTGTCCTATAAATGCCAATGGACTGAAAGAGGGAAATTCGCCTTGCTTATTCTTCTTTTTCACCACAACTTTATTTTTACGCGAAATTCATAAACAAAATGGAATATATTTGAATTCTAATAATAGAATTTTCCATTTTGATACACGTTTTTGACTTTAAACGACGCCAATCATTTTAATTATTTTTCCGAGATGTTACTCCAGAGTTTAATAATTTAACTTAACACCGCGCGACATCTTCGTATTCGAGTCGAAGGGGCATCGAATGCTTTAGCCCTCTTGAAAAAAAATACACGAATGGAAACAGCCCTGTCGAACAATTCTCTCGGAGGAATAATTATGTAAGTGTCTATGGTATCCAGAAATGTTATTGTGAAAAGACGAATGAACAATTGTGCAAGATATTTAAGAATAAACTAACTAAGCACCTTTATTTCGGTGCTTCTTATGCTCCTATCATCATTAAATTTAAACTACAAGGTGAAACATTCAATTTTTATGCACTAAAGAGATTGATTCAAGGGCATTAGCATCGTGGTTAAAAAAGGGGTAACATATATCCAGCACGAAGAAGAGCATGTGGACTAGGAATCCGTCCCTTTTACGTTAAATTGAAAGACAGAGTTCATAAATTGTGGTGCATCAATGCACTTAATGAACTGAAATGAATAGGTAACTATTTTTTACGTTTTCTATTATGGCTTGTCTATTTTGCTATTATTACGACAGTTATGTTAATTGGATATTTTTGCTCTACATAATTAACAGTACGTATATCAGATTTATGTTTTGTGTTTCTTCTGCAGAGGACATTACGTCTCTAACGCGTGAAAGTTCGACCGCTATTTACTAGTTACAAGTATAGGGTGTTCAATTTGAGGTTTGTCTCTACAATAACGGAGTTAGCTACCTCTTCCATTGCATTTAATTGAAATTTTCATTTTATTTCTCTTTTCTTTCGCCATTGGTAACTTTCTTGTGTTACATATTACTATTTTCCTTGCATGTCAGCATTTGTTTTTCTTGTCACAGTAGTGATTGAATTGTGTACAGATGGTCTGCAGAGAGATATTGGTATTTTGTCGAACTTTCGCAGGAGTATAATGACCAATTCGTGTTTGACAATGGCATGTGTTAATATGTGGTCTTTAGTCAGGAATGATAGACAAGGGCATATAAGTTCAGCATTAAAATTGACAACCATAGCTATTGAACTTGTATGAACAGTTGTAGGTATGTGGTAAACAATATGTTATAGGAGTTATATATAGAACACCATCTTAAAATAATACTTAATTTATTGTAGAGCTGGAGTAGTCGATGTGTATGTGCTTGCCGATGGTTAGTGATTTTATTTGTATGGGGGACTAATATATATTTATCCACGACGGTTACGTATGCGTTATACATACGTAACCCAATTACTTTTCTGCAAATAATGGTATCCATAACTACCCAGCGGGAGTTATAAGCGTGAGTTATAATAACTCACGCTTAGTGGCCATAGTAACTACTTAAGTAAGTAATGTTATCTAATTGGCTGATATTAAATATCATGTCAAACAATTAAATGTCAAATTGGACTAGGTAAATGACAAAATGAGTTCTGATAGTGATTCAAAAATTTGTACACCACCTGAAATAAGCAAAATCGCCGAAATTGCAACTCGCAATCTTCTGGCGGATAAATCGCACAAGAAATATAATGTGGCCTACCATGACTGTTTTCGTTCTTACTTCCTCTTAAAACTCAAATTCTCAAATATTTTTAATCGAAGCGAGGAGCATAGCCCACGCAAAATGCGGATAGTGTCGCACCGCTCTTACTAGCGCTAATCTTTGTTTATATCCTGAAATCATAGTGCTCTGTATTTTAATTAATCTACTTAAACAAAAGCCACATCCGGCGAACAACGGGCGTTAAAAAGCATTGATTAAAAAGCAATTTTAAACACACGTGTCCGTTTAGTTCGTTTATATTCTGCTTATCGGGTTCGATAGCGTACTTGCGCGTACTAGCGCTAATCTTTTATTTATATTCTGAATTTGTAAGCGGCCATTTTATTAATTTACTTAATCAAATATTCACATCCTGTGAACAATAGGCATGATTCCAAAAACACAACTCAGTCCATTTGTTTCGTTTATATTTGGTTTATCGGGTTCGGTAGAATTTTCTTTTCGTTAGCAGATTTCAAAACGCGTGCTTATATTAAACCACTGTTTGTAAGCAAGGCCGGAATTAATAATATTTTTATTTCTCCCATTAGTTTTGTTTTTTATGCCGTATTAACTGTGGAACAAACTATTATTAAATTTGTTCAAATACAGGCAGGAAAGCTGCCCATGTATCTGAGCAATTATATATAATATATGGTCACATGTTGTAACAATAGCATGTGTCAGTAAAGCATCCCACAGCTCAAATAAAATTTATGAAAGCTATCGCTGCGTTTACACTATAGTTTATATTCTCCTGCAAGGCCCAATCCGTGGTGGGAAATTTGAAATATCATCATTTGACTGGTTTAAAACAGGTGTTTTACACTATAAAGATTCTGCTTTTTAAAAGAGTGAAAATTTCAAAAACAAACTTACCGTTAATGAGGAACTGATGATTCTTAATGACTTTAAAGGACCAGAACAGGATCATCCTCAGTTTAGCAGAACTGTTTTATTAACCAAAACTTGCGAATACACAGGTGATATCTTTTATTCTCTATATAAATTAAGACTGACATAAATACCTATCTAATTGGTCGTTCTGTGCGAACAATTAAAAAGTACCTCAACGTGAAGATCTTTTAATTTTAGAAGAACACAAAAAGTATTTAATACGACGAACTGTACACCAGTTCTTTTTCGATAACCTTCCCCCAACAACAACTTTGGTTCATGTCAAAATACAAGAAAATGAAGAAATTCCAAAAATGATCGAAATTATATAAGTGGTTAAAATCTCTAAATTCCCCGTGAGTAGACAACAAATCGAGGTGTTGATTAATTAAAGGCGTAATCTTTGTAATTAATAGATTTTCCAAGAGAGGTAGGAAAAGTACATTATTAGATAGAGATGACATTGTAACGTGGAGAAGAAAATATTTACGTCAAATCAAAGAACTACAAAAGCAAAAAAGAAAAATATATTATTTAGGCGAGACATGGGTGAACTCAGTTAATGTCAGATCTAAAGTTTGGGTAGATCAAATCGTGAAGAGCAAAAGAGAGCTGTTTAACCAAGATTTGTCAACCGGATTAAAAAATCCCAATGGAAGGGGAAAACGTCTTATAGTTGTACACATTGGAAACGAGAAAGGTTTTGTTAACAATGGGTTGTTAGTTTTTGAAGGAATTAAATGTGGAGATTATCACGACGAAATGAATTCTGAAAAGTTCGAAGTTTGGTTCACTAAAATACTAAGTTTGATTCCTCAGAACTCAGTAGTAGTATTAGATAATGCTCCATACCATAGTATGCAGTTGCGGAATTAGCAGCAGCGCATAATATCAAAATTCTAAGAACTCCTCCCTATTACTGTGAACTCAATCCACTAGAAATGATATGGGCACAAGTAAAAGGTTATGTGGCTGCTAATAATAAAACATTTAAGTTCGAAGATGTTAGATTGTTGATAGAGAAAAGCATCGAGAATGTAACACCAGAAAGCTGCGAAAAGTGCGTGCAACGCGTAATTAAAGAAGACAAAATGTGGAACTTGGATGGCTTAATAGAAACTGTTATTGAACCATTAATTATAAATTTACAAGATTCCTTTGATGATACTTCAGATATGAGCATATCTGATAATAGTGGCATAAATTAGTTTAAATCAGTTGTCCGTTTGTCTGAACTTAAAGGTTTAAAAGTTTTTTTTAAATAAATAATGAAATGAGTTTCTTATTTTTGCTTTGATGCTTTAAATTCTTCAAGTTCCCCTTTTATCATTTTGAACATTACTGTTTTAACCCCTTGAAACCGAGAACCAGTTATACAACTGTGTTTTTTCGATTGCCTCACTCTCCCCTGCAACATACAGCGAATTTTTAAAATATTAGCGATGTAAGTTTACGAGAAATGCTAGGAAGTACAAAATTTTGGGCGAGATATGTAAAGTGAATACAGTAGTAGCAGTGAATACGTCGCAATTTTACGTTTTTTGTTTACTGGATTTCAATTGTGATATCTAATATCTGTTTGTTTCAAAACATATTTGTGTATAAGTTTATTTATTTTATGATTCACGTCCTTCACCTCCGCCTATGGCTACTTGTTGTTTGCGCAGCTTTTGAAGAGTCATTATGTATTTCTTACGCTGAAACTACTCTACCTACTTTCACTTCCTGAAATTCAGAACGCAACACTAATGCTTGCAACAGATTTCGGAACGCGCTCCAAATATGACAGTTAATTTAAATTGACAATAACCTAAATAAATGATAAACATACTTTGTTGACATTTGTCGTAATCTGGTTATTTATCGACTACGTGCTACTTCTAGAAAAATATCATGCGCGTAAGTAGCTAATAACGATTGATTTTTAATGATCCTTACTCTTTCTTATCATGGTGTGATAAGATATATGTGCGTATAAACATTTTTGAAACTGTAGCATGTGTTAGAGCAAATAGTTTTTTGTAACAATGGACTTCGATGACGAATTGTGAGTAGTTTAGAGCCTGCGTAAATATACACAAATGAACATCATTCATAAAAGAAAATTAATTAGTGAATGTTGGTTTTCAGATGCGATAGTGATAATACTTACAAGGTGTTTGATGTTAGAGACATTCCGTCTTTGATCTACCTTGGCGAAACTGTGAATGATGAAACTCACACATATGACATGACTTCATTAGGTGTGCTCATGCTTTTAAGTAAGTGATTTCGTCGCTGAATTTATTTCGCTCCATGCTAATGAACAGTCACGTTTTGCACAATTGGTTCTGCGTAGAATAAATCAAATGGATACCCAAAAGTTCATTTGGTTAATTTATTTTTAAAACTTCCACGTACTTATCTAAATAACATTAATAATGTGGGGAAGGATATATGCATTCCTTCTAGATAAAAAATTAACGTATGGAATAATAATAAATAGTAATAAAGTTGCAAAGGAAAAGTTTTTTTGCAATATGACTCAACTCCTTGGATATAATTCAATTATTCAAATTTTCTTATGTTTTGTAGGTGACTCGGAATCGAGAACAGGTCTCTCTGACACACATGATTCTGATGTATCTACTCGATTATCTCTTGCCTACGAAAGACTGCACACAATGCCACAAATATTGATGGAAGAATTATCACCATACATAAAAACGCTTGATATTAGTTATAATGAATTTGAGTAAGTATTTCTCCTTTTTGTATATATTATACAGTATGTATTTCCATTTATCTTATATTTCAGTGATTCAACGATTACGGACAAACACATTAAATTTTATTTGAATTTTTATATGGATGTTGTAATTAATTTCCTTTGCCTTCTATTATTTTGCAGAACTTTAGAATCTCTAGCGGGATTCAAACATTTAACGACTTTGATCTGTGATCACAACAACATAACTTCACTCAGTGATATCCCGTACATGCCAAAGTTAGAAATATTGTGGTTGAACCATTGCAAGGTTAATATTAAATTGGTATTTTATGTTGTATTTAAATTACGAAATAATTTTCAGATTAATGATTTATACCCATGGGCGAACAAACTACAACAGGCCTGTCCCAATTTAAGGTACTTATCCTTGATGGCAAACCCGGCTGCACCGTCGTATTTAAATGGCGGTAACTTTTACGACTATTTGCAATATAGGTTTGTACATGTAAAAGATGGTCGAGACCATTACTATGTGGTAATCCATATTAATAAGGAAATAAAAACACTGACTACGTTTTTACCACAAAAAAATTATTGTTAGTATTATGTAATTTTTCTGAGCTTGTTGTCACTTGACAATGACCATAAAATGTCAAAACTTCGTCGTGTGTTGTTAATATATATTTTTTAATAATAATGCTAACAATAAATTTTTTTGGTAAAAACGTAGTCAGTGTTTTTATTTCGTTATTAGGTTTGTACATGGTTGATATTTGATTTTGATTATTGACTAAACATGTTGCAGGTTATTTATGATATCGCTGTTCCCGAGACTGATTCACTTAGATGACAGAGCCATAACTACTGATCAAAGGAATGAAGCTGAACGATTATACAAAAGGCCGCTGCTGGAAAGAATTGCGTCGAAGCCTGCGAATATGCCCCTATGTTTGCGTACATTTAAGAACAAAGTTACTAATTTGTTTGCACCTGTGCCAGGTTTTGCGCACGTACCTGAAAAGAACATTATTGTCTAATGTTGACTTTGTGTTCATTTAATGAATATTTTTATTTATGTAGCTTTATTTTTGGATATTATTATAAAAAGGTTTCTTTATGCTCAGTTTTTGCAATATACCTTATTTCAAAAAGTGTAAAAGATGAAATGCTTTCCATAAAAATGTTTCATCTGTTGTGATATAAATAAAATCTCATGGTTGCGATTCCTGAGAAAATGAAAGTCTTTAAATACTTGATTATAACCACTAAATAAATAATGCAAGATTGTAGCGTAAAAATAGAAAATGGGAAATGATAATGATAAAATAAAATATTCAGTACACATCGTAAGATTTTTGTCTCGGTAAAAGATGATTTTTTATTAGGAAAAAGATCTTTCTAATAATTTCTAATCATTGGTTTCTTGTGTTCCCTTGTTTTTACGAACATTTTCTTTGTCGGTTTGACGACGCGTTTCGGCTGTTGCCATTTTCAAGTGGTGCAGATTTGTGGATTGCCCACGGTTTTATTGTAAAGTAGGAGGGTGGGGGGAGAATATCGATGTGCTGTTGATGATGTGATTGTTAGATTTTGATTTTTCTTTAAATATTTCGAGATTTTCAATAATGTTGAACTTGCTTTTTTGTTGGGTGTGAAGTATTTTCATTCTTCTGTCTATTGTCCTGGGTTCGTGGTTGTTCTGCATAGTTGCTGTCTGTTTTTCCTGTTTGAAATGAATGCAAATGTTCTTTGTATCGGTCTTTGAATTTCCGGCCCGTTTGTCCTATATATATCTACAAAACATCATGCAAATTGTAACACTGTAAATTGTTGTGAAGTAAATAACAGTCAGAAGACGAAGAGGAGAACGCCGCAACCTGGAGTTTGCGATAGAAAGGCATGTGCATCGCACTGTTATGGTAATGGTATGGGGTGCCATTGCCTATGGAAGCAGGTCAACTCTAGTCTTTGTTAGAGGCAATATGAATGCTCAGCGCTATATCTATGACATTGTAGAGCGCCATCTGCTACCCTATCTTGCGACCATGCCAATTTTAACTAAGTTGGCAACAGAAATATGGAAAGCCAATGGACTGCGTTGAAAAAGCTAGAAATTGGAAACTTTTAAAGGTAAATAATATGATATCCTACTTATATAGAAACCCATTTTATTGACGAACGTAAATTAAGATGCCAGGCTACTCTTTCTATGGCAGAAAATGCTGATGGCACAGCACATAATGGTTCAGCGGTATTCATCCGTAGTTGAAATTGATTGCTAACTACATAAGTGGAGAATTAAGGTAAACAAAAACAAATCAACACATGTTACATTTTCACGTCAAAGCCCTATGTATGCCCACCTGTCACTTGACAATATTCTAATCCTTCAATCAAGTAAAATTAAATACCTACATACATAACAGAAGATTGAAAAACTTATATAAACAAGGAACAAAAGCCAATGCACTTGAAAACATGTTCATGCAGTGTTTATCTTTATAAGAAAAAAACTATTTTGTGGATTGTATTAGTTGATTACTACAACAAATTCTACTACCTCTCAATATTTCAAAACAAACACCTCTGCATCATTTACTGCGCTCGACTCATCTCACACACACACACACACACCCTGCATAGTCTCCCCCTCTAATCACCATACTACTCAACACCATTCAAATAATAGATTTCAATCAAATCATTCAAATTCCTTTTCGCCCATAGCTGGCGACAAACAGAGCTTCAGCTGTTCGGCCTGGGTCTTCAACGTTACAGCTCGTACTTTCCCATCTGTTGCATGATCTACCGCTGCAATCTGAACTCTTCTCCATATCATTGGTGTGATGTTTTCTTCCTTAACCAGCACCATTGGAAATACCAACCTCCACACTTATGATGTCTTGACTCCACTTGTGTCTTTATTGAATTAATTTCCATCTGGGTCCATCTGGTACTTCAGATATTCGTCCTTGTAGATGGAACCTGGGAGCACTGTTAACGTTTTGCTTTGCCAATCAGGAAATGTGCATTAGTGGGGATTGCAAGGCTATTTCTATCTTGGAATAGAGGACACAAGGGTCAGGAATTTAAAATTACCTTAATTTGCTCTAACACGGTGCTAATTTCTTCGAACGGAAAAATAGTACTTCGAATGATTTTTCTTCGCCACTTTTGCACTGGCTTTCCATAGTCTACCAAAACGAGGGGTATAATATACTTCCTATAATTCGGGGTTTGCGCCAACACCGAATGTACCCGCTGTCGAATATATATGCACACACTTGCTTTTACTATAGAGCATCGAAAGGCGCCCAAAAATTCTTTCATACCCAGGCATTAACTTGATGCGTATACATGCACACGAAAAGGCCTTCATTATAGCGTTTCTGATGTATTTCATTGAGAAATGGTCTACCCCGACATTTAAGAAAGGTCTAGCGTAACTTTTTCTTTAGGTAACTCACTCATTTGTTGTTTTTGGGTAAAATTTATATATGCCGGATTTTCGTTGATAGGCCAATGTCCTTGTCATAGAGTTGCCAACATTTCTTATCCACCTCCATGTAATAGCATTATTAGTGATATGTTCGATAATTAATCGTGTTAATTTATGATGTTGCGATAGGATAATAGGATGTTTTTTGTTAAATGACATGAGACCATTGCGTTATATTCCGAGTATCTAAAAATGGATTCAAATTTAATTACCTACTGATAGTATTTAATCTTGATTTGTTTTTAGCTTTGTTATTTCTTGATTATAACATTCTGTTTAAGCCTCACATTTGTCAAAAACAATTGTAGAAGCTGACCACACGTGCTGGTGTGGAGAACTATTAATCCAAAATAGTACAATGAAAGAATCTGACCACAACCATGTATTGATTGGTGTTTCTAGTGTCTGTGCTGATTAGTATAATATTTGGGGTTCTACTCTGGATTTTAAACAAACAAAGCGTACGCATTTGTGTCCAAATTCCATATGCTTTCTCGGATGTGCTGCATGCAGGACTACTTCGTCAGGTTCATTGATTATAGTTGTCCTCGAAATTTTCAATTCGTTGATTCAGCCGAACTCATAGACTTACTGCTTTGATTTTTCTAAAATTGCATAAAATTGTCTGTTTTTCCTGTTTGAAATGAATGCAAATTGTTCTTTGTATTGGTCTTTCAATTTCCAGCCCATTTGTCCTATATATATCTGCAAAACCTAGAACAAAACATCATGCAAATTGTAACACTGTAAATTGTTGTGAAGTAAATAACGGTCAGAAGACGAAGAGGACAACGCCGCAACCTGGAGTTTGCGATAGAACAGTATGTGCATTGTTGGGGTAATGGTATGGGGTGCCATTGTGGCACGCAGGTACTCAGCGGGAAGTTCGTCCCAAATCTTGAACAGGGTCTTCTTCATATCACTCACATTTGTCCTCAACTTGATCTCCATCACGGAAAAAACCAACGGATTCAGGTCGGGCCACTCCAAGGGCGACGTGGGCGGTCAGGAACGCCTGCGTCTTCTTGGCCTTGTGGGCTGGCGCCGAGTCCTGCGCCTTGACCTCGGCGGTGTGACCGGCCCACACGATGACAGCAGCAGGCTGGGACTACTTTTCCACGACCCGGCCCTTGCTGTTGGCTTCCTCAGCACTCCTGGCAAACACCCTGTCATTCTTGGTGTTGGTTGTTGTAGCTTCGTCATGGACTCCTTGGAATTTCTCCTCAGGTGCTTCCTTGATGTTCTGGAGTGTCGAACGTTGAGATCGAGGCCTGTCAGCGATGGTCCTCAACTCACGGAAGCGATTGAGAGTGCGAGAGTGCGACACAGTGCTTTGGCTTGAAGCGCTTCTGGATCTCTGAAGTCGTGAAACCGCGTTAGTGTCGACAGTCGGCAGAGCGGCAGGGTCTCCGGCGCACCATTATTACAGTCGCGGGCACGGAATTTCGGGCAGCAATTTTCTGACACATTAACAAAAACTGATGTAATAGCTTAGGCTTTATTGTCATTTTTGTGTCATTTATTTGACATACGCTAGCAGCGCCAAAATCTGAATTCAAAATCCAAATTCTTCTTACTTATTCTCATTGTTCTTTGCTTAATATAGTTTAAATAACAACCCATACACCCATACTCAATTCTTAAAACGCCTATGTCACATTCAACTTTCGCAGTAACAGTGACAGTTTAAAGTTAGGTTAGGATACGTAAAGCCTATTTCACACCTCATGTCAGTCATATTGACGTACGTACTGCCCGAAATTCCGTGCCCGCGACTGTACATCATTACAGAATCAGGTAATTGGATGATAAATCGATAGAATAAAAGTAAAGGAAAAATTTCGTCATTTCCCATTTCCAGAAATTTCCGTGATCGCAAACTGCGCCCCCCTAAAACACGGTTGTAATAATTAAGCCTGTATTATTGGTCCAATCAGTCCAAGTGGGTCAAAAATAATGGCAATACGAGATATCATTTATCTCTTCGTCATAGCAGTGTTCTGCATATATGAATTCAATCGATATTCTATCCAATCTCCTTTTGACGCAATCGTAATGTTCCTTCAATATCTTCTACATCCAATATTAATAAAGCTTCTTTGGATCTATTGTCTATTAAGTTTAAAACTTCTGGACTATTTGAAGATCATTTTTCGCAATTTGAATCCTGCTCTTGATTAATCTAATTCTTTTCAATGGTATATCGTATGACTAAATTGATAATCTTACCACAAATCTTCTTATTTGCTACGAAGTGACGGTCACATTCCATTTCTTCAAAGAATAAAATATTTTTTATCACTGCTATTCTCTAATTCCCAGAACCTTGATAATTGTTGATTAACATCTTCTATTGACAAATGATTCACAACTGGTAGATGAATCCTTTGTTCTCCTAACCCTTTCCCGATACTATCCATCTCAGCTTTGTATTTTGCAATATTTGTAAACTTTTCCCAATTAAATTTGTCATGCAACTAATAATTTGTGCACCTATTAACATGCCCACTTCTCTTGGTTCTCCAAAGTTTTGGTCCGCCAATTGTACTTCTGTCTCATTCATGCATAACCTTTGTATTTTATTAGGTAAATTATCTACTGCCAGTCTTGTAGTAATTATAAATTACTTATATTGGACGCAATCTCCAAGTTAACCTAATGTGCGTGGCGGACAATCCAATCCCTCCGAAAGTACAAATTTTCGCCATTAATTGTTACGATTGTGCACCTCCATCTTTGACTAAGATTATTGAGGTTTTGTTTCTACCCTTGTTGGAGATGTAAGTGTAATAATGTGTGATATCGTTTTTTACATTTAAAATACCCTTGTGCTTTGCAATAAACTATATAAATAACAGTTTTCCATACGGGGTTTATTACTACAAACATTCTAGTACTTCTCAATATTTCGAAACATTTGAATCGTTTACTGCACTTGACTCATCTCTCACATTGACCTTCACATGGCCGCCCCCTTGGCTCCACACCACCTGGAATCCCTCACCCTCTAATTACACCTCAAGTCAACCCAACCCAACAAAATGTACTGGTTCATTGGAAGGAACTCCTCACTATCATTAGCCAACAGTTTTATTGTGCAAGACTATAGACACCATTGTATGATCTAAAACCATTCGCAGCATGGCACCCGCACCTTGATAAGTGACAAATCAAACACACAGACCTTAATATACTTTCTCAATGTTATGTGACGGAACTAGAACTAATCAAAAATTATGCATCAAACAGGCTTGAAATCGCACCCAAATGAAACTATTGCACCACTGACAGTAGATCTTTAATCCAAGAAATGACCTAAAGATCACGATAGACTAATAGCCGGATGACTCCACTCTGGTGAGCCCGCTCAATCAAGTAATCAGTAATCACAAATCATTGGCTGATAATCTAGTAATATTCTGACTGTTAATTAAATATTAAAAAGAAAAATAAATTTAAAAAATGTTATGAAGTTATATGGAGCATACCGCTGACGATATTACGTTTCACTATACGCAACAGGTCTTTCATAGCTTCGAGGATATAAACCATTACCAGTGCAAATTCTTAAATAAATCGTTTTCAAAAAATCAATTTCAAATATCGATTGTTTAAGTACCCTTTCCTCGTTAGTCGAACAAGGTATTTATTTCGTAATATTAACTACTTCGATACTTTTATAATTTAGGTGATGAAATCTACTGAAATTTAAATTCAGAAGAATCGTTAAGACTGAAATAACTTACAAAAATATTATTTATTTTTATGAATAAAGTAAACAAAGTAACAAAATGAAAATGACTAATTTGATTGGATTACCACATAATAGCAATTGGACTTAGCTCTATTTATAAAAATAACGTATTTGCCATTTGTGATATCAACTAATAATAATAAGTTTGCAAGTTTGCATGAATTTGAAAAATTTAACGTTGACGTTTACAAGTTATTGAGAACATACATTTTATCTTATAATTATTTGTTTATTTTAAAGTTTGCCTTGTTAGGAAAATTGGATCCTTCGTAAACACGATTTCTTTCGAAGGATAAAAGTGTTCGAAAACGACAATTTCGTTCAGTCCACTTCGCATCAAAGGAGCGGGTAAATATAATGTCTGTTGCGGTCCTATCGCCGCATAGCGCCCCAAGACAAATCCGTTGACCATGACGATACCTTTCGTCCAGGATCTCATATCCAGATATGTATCTTGTGGAGGATTCGCGGAAAAGATGCATTTGATCAACGACGGACCAGGCGTTTGCTTCTTCTTTTGGCGATGCCAACCTGTTAGGCTGTCTGTCCACGATTTTTTAAATTCCAACGGCACAATTTCCCAGTTGATCACCTCAACGTCGTTAATGAAGACTCCGCCCTGCCATATTCCTTTGAACTGGAGAAACTGGTCCAATTTGCCGAAATTGTTGCGACCCCAGTTCTCAACAACTAATTCCAGGGTAGCCTCTACCAGGTTGATTTTGCCTAAGTTTAATTTGCCGTTTTCTAATCTCCAGTATCCAAAACCGTCCAAGTCGTTGATTTGGGTTAAAGGTTTCGACACTAATACGCCATTAACCAATACCATAACTGTGTCACAGACTCTACCTTTAATCATCAAAATTGTATTTGGTGGAATATGCAGATTTTTTTTCCTGTAAACGATATATCCGTAACTTTGGCCAGAATTGTTGTTTATCGGTAAAAGTTCCATGGGTATCGGATATCGACTTTGAATTTTATTGGGCACCCGCTGGATAATTTCACTGTAGGTCAAATGCAACTCGACAACTATCGGAGGGTAAATTTTACGTAACGTGACGGCTGGTGCTTCCGGTGTTCTGGTTTTAATCATATTATATCCATGCAGTAATTCTTTTATGTACACATACTTCATGGTGTAGTCTCCCGCCTCAGTCAAAGGTGAGTCGTAATCGTAACTCGTCGTGTCAGGTTGTAAACCTATTTTGTTCTTGTCATCGATGTTGGCTCCGTTCATGAAGCCCCAATTCGTTCCTCCGATGAACATGTACATGTTGAGGGAGCCCGGGTAGTTGAGAATTTCTTCTACAATGTTTCGCAAAATCGTGGCATTGTGTTTCCTTTGGTGCTCCTCCGACCAGTGGTCGAACCACCCGGTCCAAAATTCCATCGCCATCGACGGCTTATTACTTTGTAGTTCTTTCAATTTATCAAATTTTTCGGACGGTTTATTATCGAAATTCGCCGTTTGCAAAACGCCCGGTAAGCTTCCAAGTGACTCGTATAATATCGGCGAGTCAGAAGTAAAAAGCAACTCTACGATTCCATTTCGCAACATTAATTCTCGCAATTTTTCAAGATATTGCGTGTCAGGGGTGAACTTTTTCGTTTCGTATGTGCTTCCGTATTCATTTTCGATTTGCACGGCTATTATGGGCCCTCCGCGCGTAAACTGGAGTTTAGCGAGAATCGGTAAGAGAACATTAAAGTAGCTAGTCACCCTAGTTATGTAATTAAATTCCGATGTTCGCATTTTGATACCCTCGAAGCGCAGCAACCAACTGGGCAGACCGCCAAATTCCCATTCGGAACAGATGTACGGGCCCGGTCGCACAATGGCGAATAGGTCTTCTTCTTTAGCCATCTCCAAAAATCGCTGAATGTCGAGGAATTCCTGCATATCGGAGCCTCCGTACCCGAAGTCGAAGACGCCTTGTTGGGGTTCGTGCAAATTCCAAGGGACATATGTTTCTACGGCGTTCAAGCCGGCCGCTCGCAATTTTCGAAGCCGATTCCGCCAATATTCCTTTGGAATTCGAAAGTAGTGCATTGCTCCGCTTATCACAGTCATGTTTTTATTGTTTAGCGTAAAATATGTTTGATTGTCCGAAAGTCCCGCGAAAATTCCACCAGCTGTGTAGTACTCGTAGAATGTAGGCAAACTCGACCCATTTTCAAACCGGCGCGGACGAACTGAAAATGTTAACACAATTACTTGTCACTTACTAAGTTATGGCTAATTCTGGGACCAATATACGTACATTTTGAGTGCGCAATGTTGTAAATTTTCGTTTTAATGTGGTAAATAAGGATTAAGTAAACTGTTAGCAATACACATACAAAGAAGACTTTAACATTAAATTTTAAATAACACTTCATAATTGACATAAGTTGACTTTTGACTTCTTTCGTTGACATTCTGGACGACACGTTGTCAGTGGCCTGCTTTTCAGTATTTTTATTTTCATATACTTACAGCACAGTAGAGTCAAATTTTTGAACTTGATATTTTAACGGGAATTCAATGATGTCCCTGAATCCTCAAATAAATTACTTGATGTATTTCTAATTTAAAATTATTTCATCATATTTAGAACTGTTCTTCTAGATCACTTCGAGCCAGAAGAAGAACAAGATAGATTGTTTCACGTATTAAGGTCATCAAAAATAATTTTAGGAATAAGATTTTAGATAAAAAGTTAGTTTTGTACTATTTTTGTGTGTTCTTATCTGAAGAGATGTTATTGTGTTATAATAATAATACATCCACCTTCTGTAATACCATTGACGAAGATACCTGTGGAAATAAATACGTACATGAACACATTTGGCTTCGAATAAGTATCAACAAGATATTTCTCATCGTAAGTGTTATTATAAATTTAATAATTCTTCATTTACGTGCATAGTTGAAACATATTTTACCTATTAGTGAACATGTAACTTTAACTATGTTCAATATAAATTTGCTTAATTCAACAAGCGCACAATCATAACTGCCGGATAAGTTATCATCGCCGGGTTTATCTCAGGTTATTAATTGACCAACGCGTGTAACGCCTTTAACTCCACTCTATTGGATTTAATCTACATTCCGGTTAGGATTGAGAATGGAAATGTGGGTTTCAGTTGCATACATTAAGTGTCCGATCATATTGTGTACAGCGATATTTACATTTACAGTATTCCATGCGAGTTCGATCTAATGATCTAACATTTGTATGTTGTGTATTTTTAGTGCAGAATAAGTTTAATAATATAACATATTACCCGGAGATATCTTCCCCTTGGCAGCGAGCGCAGACCCTACAAATATGATTCTTCGGATTAAACAGACACTGAGGAATACGAACATAAATATACAAAACGGCGTTCGAAATCCTACATCCACAAGTATAATCCTTCTTCGGAAAAGGACGGAAATTTTAGAAAATGGATTAGACGTTAGGAGGAAATTTCATTTTACATGTAATGTTTGCTTTAAAGACTATATTGGGGTATAGCTGCTATTAAATAGCATAATCAAAATCGAAATCAAAATTTTCGCCTTTATTTATTATGTTCCACAAATCTACCTATAAATGTGTCAAACCATTTGACGGAATTGGTAAAATCTATCATTTCCTCCGGTATTGGTGGAAAAGATTCATTGTTAGTATGCGAGTCTACTGATAATTCAAAAGAAACAAATTGGCCTCGATCGCCATATTGATAACAATGATTAAATAAAATAAGGCATGAATACTGATTCTCGTTAGTGACGTTAGTGCCCAGAATCTTTATAACGTATTTGCATTTTTTTAACATCAAATTCCATATAACGTATGGAACTAAAGTTTTGAGAAAAATTTTGGGACTGAATATTTTATTCACAATTAACTATGCAATTGTTTTCTTTTTTTTTTAATTTTTTAGTTATCAAAATATATTACGAAAAACTACAAATTACATAATACAAGTAATAATAATAATACCAAAGTAACAATAATACAATACCCAGAACCAAAATTAAGAGAAAATGGAAGAAAGCAAAAAAGTCAAAATCAGGTTGTGTAAGCCGTAGCTTATCAGTGGCAAAAAATCGATTCGTTGTCAGATCAAGCTAAATAAATCGTCCTTAGCTATCCTTATTAATCAGCTACTTCTTTAGGTGTTCTTTTACCTTATGAATCTCATCTAAGTCTCTGATATCATGAGGAATTTGGCTGAAAATTTTAGGTATCACCGACGATAAAGTCCTACTACCATATTTATTTTGAGAAACTTATAATGACCACCAAGTCTCGTTCTAGTTCTGTAAGCGTGGTCTAACTCAACTTTGAACTCACTCGAATAAAAGTGAACGCATCTTCTGCACTAACATCTGCCGACACCATAAATTTTGCGATTCTGTTCTGCTGAGCTTGTACTCGATGTATCAGGTAATTCGAAGCACAACCCCAAACCGATATGGCATAACACATAATAGATTCAATGAGAGCATAATTTACAATCTTTAAAAGTTCTACAGATATTATCTCTCTCAGGTAGTAAAATCTCCCGGTGAGGAGGCTTAACCTTTTTACCAGAGTGTTTATATGTTGTTTCAATTGCAAGTTTTTTTATCGATAATGACCCCAAGATATTTGTGGGTTGACACCTCATCAATCAGCGTACTACAACCGCAATTAATTCCGATGACAGTTTTTTTTGTCGTGTAGACATTTCATTGAATAGTAAACAATTTGAATAGGACTGCTGTTTGATAGTTTTGGCGGCGAAACATGCAGAAGTTTAGTTTTACTGCCGTTAATCACCAATTCTTGGTCGTGGGCCCACTTCTGGAACCTGATTAATTCGTCCAAGCATATACCAACATCATTGACGTACACTAAGAGCAGCATTGAACCCAGGATGCTCCCCTGCAGGACCCCTCTCTTCACGCCCACCTTCCTTCCAACAGTCGATCCGATCTTGACGGCAAAAAACCTATGCTTCAAGTAATCCTTACACCAGCCGAGAACGTTGCCTCTCACTCCACATCTTTCTAAGACCTCTAAGACTTCTAAGACCTAAGACAAACATACAAATAACGTGCTTCCTCGCGTTTAGTTTTATTAAGAGTAGGCTTGACATTTTCCAGAAGCGTTATCGTACCCTTCCTCTTCTGAAATCCATGCTGGTTCTGGTCCACAAGTTTAAATTTATCGAGATATGACCAAGTTTGTTTCGCAACATAACTTTCCATGATTTTTTCCAGCATAACACACACTCTATAATTCTTCGATATGTCTTGCCTGGGGAACATTAGGTGGGTTATCGTTTTATGCAACGAATGGTATGTTGTTTGCAGTCAACCATTCTGTTGTTGCTCTCGTATAATAAGCCGAAGCTAAATCTAGCCAAAATATTATTTCATCGTCTGCATGATGTTCATTTATTGCTTCACCTCTTACCCGCCCCACATAAGGTCTAGAAATTCCAGCTTGAGAAATAGCGTTGAATTTTACGTCGGGGCAGTTTGCAAGGTCATTGGTATAAAAACCAGCGTTTCCATTAATTTCACTATTATCCATTGTGAAATACTTTTCATCGTCGAGTATGATAATTTTCTCGTTAGTGAAATAACGACGCCTCGGTGTACGGCAACATCTAGGTGTCCTTAGCAGTACATTTTGGACGCTTGCGTCTTTTACGATAAGGGAAATCATTTCTACGCAATACTCGAACCACTGTCGTGTCTAAAACATTAAAACGCCGTCAAAATTTCCGAATTGATGTTCCTACCTTGTCTTTAGCACTTCTTAATAGTTTTTGGAGGGGCTGTCCCGCCAAGACTTTCGGGCGTCCACTTTTTGGGAGATTTAAACACGGTAGACTTTCTTCGCATTCTTTAATTGCCCGATAAATTGTTGCCACTGATACATTTTGATCCCTAAACATGTCAACAATATCACGTTTAGGGATTCGTCCAACCAGTGCATAAATGCTCTTTCGTATCTCAAGTTTGTAAGTCATTTTAAACAATGTGATCGGAAAATTTGAGGTGTCAATAGAAACTACGATGTTGACAGAATGTTTGACATCAATGGCAACGTGATATCGCGTAGTTTAATTTCGTTAATTTAGCCCCAAAATTTTTCTCAAAATTTTAGTTCCATACGTTAAAACAAATTTGATTGGTTTTGGGGCTGATGTTGTGATAACAATCGAACAACTTTTACCAATCTTTAGCGCTCTGCACTTCATATGCCTGTGAGAAAATGATGTAGAAAAATTTGTCCGAGATCTAGTTCCACACAAAACTGAATTTCGAACATTTCAGACATTTTTAAATATAAAAATTAACAAATTGCTGCACCTTTTACAGACATCGTGGCACTAATTAAGTGCAGCGGTCAATAGAGTTTTGGAATAGTTCGATGCTCTAGTGCATTATTTTAGAGTGCCCGATAATAAATATGGGGCCATGCGGGGCAAACGAATCGAGACGCATGTTCATAAGGAATTTTGCGTTGTTCTCAGAGACGAGGTGAGAAAATCCAAGAAATCTGTAACAACATATAGTAACTTCTAAAAATATGATTAAAGGTACTTGGGAGGTGGTAAATAGCATCTTGGGTAAAGAACGACCAAATACATTTAACATAGAGGATTTTAAAAATAAAGGACAAATTAAACATAATAACATAATTAATACCATCCAGTTCGCCGAATGTTGTTTTGGGCAAAAATTTGCCAAAAACCTTTTGTTTTTTTCCGACCAGCACAGAAGAAGTTGTGAATGCTATTAAAGAACTAAACAACCCCATGGGCGTAGGGGTGGATGAAATTCAGGTGATTCTCTTGAAGCACTGTGCAGAGCATCTAGCGATATTCACAATATTGTGAATATGACTTTTGAACAGGGAACTTTTCCCGGTGCTTTGAAAGATAGTTTCATTATAGCTAAAGAAAAAAGGAGAAAAAATTAAATTCATGAACTATCGTCCTATAGCCATAATTTCAAATATATCTAAAATCATAGAAAAATTAGTACACAAAAGAGTATTTGATTTTATAAAAAAATTTGGCATATTGAGCTCCAAACAAAATGGTTATGTAGAGGGAAGATCTACCTCCAGTGTATCAACTGCTTGAAGACGTTGTAGCAGGCCTTAGTAATAAAGATTGGACAGCTGGTGTGCTGATGGATTTATCAAAGGCTTTTGACTTTGTGCATCACCAACTCCTATGTGAAAAGTTGCACGAAATGGGTTTTCGTGGTGTAGTGCATGAATGGTTCAAATTGTATCCATCATGTATTGTAGCAGTTGATGAACGCGGAAAACAACTACGATCAGAGTGGCAAAGAGTTGAATATGGAGTCCTCCAAGGATCTATATTGGGACCGCTTCTTTTTATATTATATATAAATGATCTCCCTCAGGTTACCGACAACCCGACGGTTATGTTCGCTGATGACTGAAGTAGTGTCATTCGGGCTGATACAATGTAACAGGGTATCTTGCAGATGGAACATGGTTTGGAGGCTTTAGAAAATTGTTTTTTGAACCAAAATCTTTTAGTAAATGTATCAAAGACTCAGCTTATTGATTTTGCAAATAGCGGTACTGAAGCAATAACTTTTAAAAACAACAAACTTGCCTTTAACAACGAAGTTTCTTTCTTGAGTTTGATTTTGGATACCAAACTGTCCTGGAAATCTCAGATTCATCGTCTGTCAAAGAAGTTATCAAGTGCTTGCTATGGACTTAGAACAATAGCGCGATGTGTTACCATGGAGGCCGCATTAGCGGCATACTACGCTAATGTGTTTTCCAGGCTGTCATAAGGAGTGATTTTTTGGGGAAATTGTCTAGATGCGTATCGCAGTTTCATTCTGCAGAAAGTCTGTATAAGGGCAATTTTTAACTTACAACTTTCATATACGTGCTCCAAGTTTTTCAAAAACTATAATATATTAGGTTTCGTTCAATATATATTTTTGCGCGTGCGATCTTTGTGAAAGAGAACTATACAGAGTTTTTTGAAACAGTATAAACCTACACACTGTCACAGTACAAGGTTTCATGGTTTCTTGTGTCCACCGCAGACACACTTAACGAGGATGCAAAAGGAAGTGGTACATCAGTGTATTAAAATTTATAACCACCTACCGGAAACTGTGACAAACTTACCTTTGAAACAATTTAAATATAAGTTTAAAAATATTTAATAAATCAAGTGTTATACAAGACAGAAGACTTCTTTAGAGATATGGATATTTACAAACATAAGAATATTTTTAGCTCTTAACAAACTTAATGATTTTTTTGTATTTATGTGTTTGTTTTATTATTATTATTATGTTTGTACTTTTAATTTTTCCACTTTTGTTTTGACGTGTTCTAGACTACTATATTATACCTGCAATTTCTGGAATATATTTTGCATAATCATGCAAACCATTTAATGATTTGAATTAAGAGTTTGAATCATAAAATCCACCTTTTGTACATAAGAATGGCGTCTTCTTACGATTTTTTTAAAATACAGACGTTTCGAAACTACAATACAGCAATTACATCAATGTTTTACCACTTGATAAAATCTATTTAATGGCAACTGCATTGGGTAATAAAATTTTATCGAAATTGGAAGAGTATAATCTGCTTAAGTTTTTATGTAGAAGCCACTAACCAAATATACTAAAGAGTTTCCTTTAATTTCCGAGAGGCGGAAATTGTTTAAATGTGCACCTTCTTGAATCCACTATAAATTTTATTAACAGAAAGTCTTGGTCTTATTCGGGCCAAGTTCCCTAACATTATAAAAAAATTAAACGAATTATAAAATTTAGCCTTTAGTAAATTTAGTATTAGTTAATGTGTGTGGACAACCATTATTCAAAATCAAGCCAGGCAGGTACCTCAAATTGTCATTAAAAAGATCCATACTGAACTTTCTCATATTTAGTTATCCAACATTTTTCGAAAGAACTTTTCAAATAAAAATCTTTTATAATTTCAACTTATCTTTAACTTTGTAGGATTCATTTATTCGATAACTCGTACCATTTTCGAGACATGGAAAAACGTGATTAAAATAAACCATTACTTCCGGTTCAAATATTGCTTTCAAAATAGGACGTTTTCTTCCTTGTTATATACAAATCTTAAGTTCGCAGTGTTAGCTTCAATGATTTGGGCGCTACAGCAAGCACAGGCACAAATACACACATACACACATACATACATACATACAGGCTCCAATACAAAAATATTCAGAATAATCTTAGGGAAGGTCAAAACGTATATTTTTCTTAAAAGATTGACAATTTTCATGATTCTTACACAAAGTATAAGAATGTAAAAAATGGGATAATTGATTATACCTACCCGACGCAGTTTCCAATACCAGTTAAAAATAATATGCTTGATTACGAATTCTTTTAGTGTCAAGAAACGGTTCTGTCCTTTCTCTTTCGATAGTGAATTGAATTTGTTCATTAAAGCTAAAATATGTGTAAGGTATCATCAATACAGGCAGCCGGCACTGCACAAATGACATCAACATACTTTTTTACAAAACGTATGTTATGGAAGTACTAGATTGATATAATCAAACATTATATTTGGACTAAGTGGTCAACCCATAGGTACACCCAAAATCTGTCTACAGATATTATATTTAAATGTGAAATAACAATTACCAAAACAAAAGGAAACGACAAAATAAAGGCGTCAGAATAATTTTCAATTACGCGTAAATGCCACTTAACTTTGATGATAAATGTAAATCAAGAGAAATGTTGGTGAATAAAGAAACTACGTCAAGTTATTGCTATAATTTGTAACATATTTAGTTTTTGTTAGAATTTATATTCAATATATTTATTACAGAAGGTCATATTTTCTGTTTTGAGAATGTTTTTTATTTTTCTATTGTTTTTATTATTATTATTATTATTATTCTACTTTGTGTCAGTTGCAAAGTAGTGCAAATGGGAACACCCTGTAGTCGCATTAGCAAGATTAAGTGAGCAGTTGTATATGAAATAATAAATTATCTTTATTTTCATAGGATTAAGAAAAAAACACGTAAGGAGAATTTGATAAAATGTTTACGTCTTATAATCATAAATCTAATTATCGACGTTTTATTTATGTTTTGCTTCAATTTTGATCTTCTTTGTTGGTTTCAAATATACTCGCATGTTCACCTGCATTGCGTTTCTAACTAACTTGTTTTCACTTCTAATTTTTTTTTTGTTTCGCGGTGTTGAATGAGGAAGTGACCTTAAGAGTTTGCCACACATTGCACGTTGATTCGCGAGTATAAGTAAAATAAAACAACATTAGATTTGAGGTTTATTTAAGCGAGAAGTTGATAAAACCTATTAAATTTCTATTATGTTAATAAATTATAATAGAATTAAGACAAAAATGTGTTTATTTTCATGTGTTGATAATTTGACAAGGAATATTGTTTGTATTTACGTCGTTATCAACCCAAAAATTGTAAAAATATGTATCACGTCTATTTATGTATGTACGTATAATGTGTATTTAAATCTGTTTACATGAACCGATAACCTACATATTTTTCTTATAAACTAATAATTTACTGTTTATTTTACACGCGTGTTAGTCCGGAAGATTGGATTTTTCACGAATGAAGCAACTTTAGCTGGATAAAAATGTTCGAAAATGACAATATCGTTCGAGCCAATTTTCAAAAATGGAGCCGGTAAATACAAGGTTTGTTGAGGCCCTATAGCAGCATATCTACCCAAGACGAATCCGTTCACTATGACGATACCTTTCGTCCAGGATGTCATGTCCAAATATGTATCTTGGGGGTTGTCGGTCTCTAACGTAAATTTGAACAGCGACGGACCGGGCATCCAGTCATTCACTGGAGCATGCCAGCCTTCCAAACTGTTGGTCCAGCGTTTTTTAAACTCCAACGGCACAATATCCCAATTGAGCACTTCGACGTTGTTGATGTAGATGCCGCCCTGCCAGATTCCCTTAAATTGGAGAAATTGATCCAAATTACCAAAATTGTTGCGGCCCCAGTTTTCGACGACCAATTCCAAGGTTGCATCCGTCAGATTTGTCATGCCCAAGTTCAAAGTAGAGTCTTTTAACCTCCAGTATCCAAAACCGTCGAAGTCTGAAATTTGCTTCAGAGGCTTCGACATTAAAACTCCGTTAATGAGCACCATAACAGTATCGCACACCCTTCCTTTAATAAGTAACGTGCTGTTCGCTTTTATGTGCATGTTTTCTTTTCTATAAACAATGTAGCCGTAACTTTGACCATTATTGTTGTTTATTGGTAGAAATTCCATTGGTATCGGGTGTCGACTTTTGATTTTATGCGGCGCTTTCTCCATTATTTCACTAAAACTCAATTCTAACGGGGTGTTAATATTGGGGTATGCTTTCCGCAAAGTTACCGCTGGTGTTTCCGGCGTCCTGGTCTTAACAGGATTGACTTCGTGTAGCAGTTCTTTAGCGTACACGTACTTCATCGTATAATCACCTGCTTCCGTTAAAGGAGCGTCGTAATCGTAACTCGTCGTGTCCGGTTGAAACCCGTGGTTGTCCAAACTACCATCACCAATGTTGGCTCCATTCATGAAGCCCCAGCTCGTTCCTCCAATAAACATGTACATATTCACAGAACCTGGATAAGAAAATATTTCGTCCAAAATTCTTCGAAAATCTGTGGCATTGTGTTGTGTCTGGTGAAATTCCGACCAGTGATCGAACCACCCGGTCCAAAATTCCATCGCCATCGACGGCTTGTCCCTTTGGAGCTGCTTCAAACGATCGAATTCCTTCGCGGGATTGTCTGCAAAATTCGCAGTCTGTAAGACACCTGGTAGACTTCCAAGCGTCCCCGACATGGTTGGCGAATCCGATGTGAACAGTAGCTCCACGAGCCCATTCCTCGTCATTAAATGTTTCAATTCCTCCAGGTATACCTTATCGGGGAGGAACTTGTTCTTTTGATACGTGCTTCCGTATTCGTTTTCAATTTGCAGCGCAATAATCGACCCACCGCGCGTAAATTGCAGCATTGCGAGAATCGGCAACAAAACATTAAAATAATTCGTGACCTTTTGCATAAAATTGCTTTCTGACGTTCGCACTTTTATGTTCTTGATACGCAGTAACCAACTGGGCAGCCCGCCAAACTCCCATTCGGAGCAAATATACGGGCCTGGGCGCACTATAGCGAATAAATCCTCTTCTTTAGCCATCTCCAGAAAGCGCTGGATATCGAGGAGTTCCTGCATATCGGAGCCTCCGTATCCGAAATCGAAGACACCTTCTTCCGGTTCGTGCAAGTTCCAAGGGACGTACGTCTCAACAGTGTTTAATCCAGCCGCTCTCAATTTTCGCAACCGGTCCCGCCAATATTCCTTTGGTATTCGAAAATAATGCATCGCGCCGCTCATTATGGTTACATTTCGATTATTTAATGTAAAATAGGGTTGATCGGCGGATAGGCCCGACGTCACCCCACCAGCCGAATAATATTCGTAAAAGGATGGTAAATTCGCGATTTCGGCCATCTTTTCAACGCGACGCACTGAAACCAAACACTGAACTTTTGACCGACGGGTTTCGAAGTATAAATAAACTTTGCCGAGCAGATAACATAACCAAAACTGGAAGAAGATATGCACGAACACCGACGAGTTGACTATCGATCGTTCTTTGTGCGGCGACGAAAGTTTCATCTTGGCGCGGTCGAGCTCATGGTCGCAGATAGCATAAAGACATTCTATGTAAATTATTCCCTATTTATGACAACGTACGTTTGCAGGCGTACATGCATACATACTTGATGAGTACGCGGAATTAATAGTTTTCGTTTGCCAGCGGGAAGTAATCGGAGCTTGCAGCAACATGTAAATTGTTAGCGATACGCATACAAAAGTGGATATTAATTTGAAATTTAAATGACACCTGACAAAAATGACACTTGCCGTGTCGTTTCGTTTGATCGCCGACACGGTTCAAATGAGAATTTTTACAATTTTTTGCTAAAATATTTTGGATAAAATACTAAGACAAAGTGAGTACGTATTCGTTGTTTGATTGAGTTAATCTTTATAATTTTTATTTATGAACACACGATCGTTACAAGAACTGTTCACATGTTTGAAACCAATTTCAAAAATACGTTGACATAAATGGATTACAATATTAATACATTAAATTAATAGTCAATGTTAAAATGGTAAAAAAAGTACATTTTTACTATTTTCTTTATTTTTATTAATCAAAATTATAAACAACTGAATTATAACGTCGAGTATAACATTGTTAATAAAAATTAAATGTGCACTTTTTAAACACTTTTCTAACAGGATTTTTGTTGCACTATCTTCGCGCGTTGATGAGGTTCGTGCCACTGCAACCAGGTAACTCGTTTGAAAATTCTTGACGATTCTTTCCGCTACTTTTCCCCATCAAAATTCTGTTAAAAATTTCCTACTTATTTTCAACTGACTCTTCGATGTAGCCTTCTACAATACAATTGGATTTCCACCCCATGTCTCTTCATCATAATTATGCTACAGGGTTCGCCAAAAGAGTAGCACTTGTTCTGCTAAAGCAATGACCGGTGTAAGATTCAGGTGATGATAGCTTTAAAAATTCCGCTATCACCCTGGGCATCTTATAAAATGTGTTTATTCCCACCACTTGCTTTGTACATTTTTCATTGCGATAACCCAAAAACGAGAGTAAACATACGCTTTTTATTCGTTTTTGTTTCGGGAACTTGTATTACCACAACATTATCTCGATCTTCGATATCGTCAATTTTCATTTTATGTAATTCGTCCATTCTGCACCTACCGGCAATTCTGATGAACAAGACAACCTTCAACATAATTAACTTAATAGTGATTGAAAATACCACAATGATAATTATTACCTTTACTAATAAGTAAATCTTGTCAGATGCATCCTCCAAAAATTTGTTAACATGTTCCCTCTCTAACACATTTGATTTGACCGGTGTGTAGATTGAGTATTATCTGTTAAGGAAAGCCTTTAGACTCAAGAACCTAGAAAAATACACATTTTAATTATAATATTACGAAATAATAATTCTTCTTACATTGGCATGTCGACTTGCTCCTTAATCAGTGATGTACCCTTCAACTTTGAATAACAAGACTACAATGTTGAAACCTTAAGCTTTTTTAACTTTTCTGCGAAATACGACCGCAGGACATCGTCTGATATACTTTAACGTTTCTTCTTTTCCTCCAGGCACAGAAGACATTGTATTCTTTTTCATACAATGATGCAGATTTTCGAGGCAATACACTTTCGACAACAGACCTGGCTGCATTAATAATATCTTCAGGAACATACAATTCATCTTCATTAAAGAATGATTGAGCCATTTTCCTCAAAATTGGAACATTTTGCAAATGATTGAGGTTTTTTAACTCTGTTGATATACAGCTTTTCTTGGCAACTGACTTTCATACCAACAACCCTGCGTTGAGTTTCTAATGTTTTTAATATACATTGCTGTTTTTCTGTTTTTGACGTTTTTTTTATTGTAGAATTTTTTTGACGTTTATAATAATTGTCAATTAAAATAATTAACTAATTCAATCGAAATAATGGAGGATGGAATAAAACGTTATATTGTACACGACGATAAAATCTCAGTATCTTCTCGAGCGTAATTAGCGTCTCCACTAAAGTCTCGAGGCTAAAAAACGCTCAAAATAAAATTAATAAATTTATCGTCTTGTACAATAAATATCTATTATTGATCATGATTATAAATACAAATGTCTTACATTATATGACAAGTGGCTAATGCCATAAAAGATAAATAATAATATTTAATTTCATATCATGTTATACAGGGTGTCCCAACGATCTGACAAAGTTCCCTTACGGCGTTATGTTTGCGAATTCGAAAAAAGTAAGTACATGTTTAGACGATCCCTAGGTTCATATTCTAAAAATATTTTGAGCCGACATGGGCGGTTCGTCAGCGGGGGGCGACATAAATTTTATTTTGTTTAAATGGAACACCCTGTATATTTTAACATTTTTGAATTCTATGAAGAATTGTGAATACATCGATGTACAAGTTGTTTGTCAAAACTCAACAGAACTGGTGATTTTCAATTTTTTTAGTGAAATTTTAGATATGCAGACTATGCTTCAAAAAAATCATGTAACTGAGAGGGTAGTTGGTGGAAGGGTAATGTTTTATCCGTGGACTAAGGGATCATAAATGTGAGTATTAATGCACCCAAGGATCCCCTTTTGTATACAGGGTGTTGGCAGTGAATTTTCAATCTCGCGCAACTTTAAGAGGCAAAATATCACTTTTTTCAAATGACACCTACTATCAAATTTACCAACACTCGATTCAAAATCAAATTCTGCGTCGACTGATGCTACATGTTCCTATACCTATCGCTTCAGGTTTTCGAGTAATTTCAGTAAAATACTTTATTTGGTCTCAAAATCAATCGCAATCAATCAATTACAATTTTCGTAATATTAAACATAGTAGTCTAGTGTCACTTCAGTAAATTGGATAACACAAAACTACAAATTGCATCGAACAATTAAAGTCATTTTAAAAAGTCATATCCGATTAATTAATTTAAAGCAACAAGGGCTTCTTAGCTAAGGCGGCCCACTTCATCAGAGCCCACTTACCATCGAGTGAGCTGATTGTTGCTAAAAATAATGAAATGTACTCTATACAAGCAAAACCAACTTTAATTCTGACAAATGACAAGTAATAATTAAATGTAAAAAACGATAAAATAACATTAATATACAAAAAACAAAGTTTATTTGACAAAAGGTGTTCAAATATGTTTCAATTTTGTTGAACACAAATATCTAGTCGATGTCTAAAACTAGTTCTGACACGTTGTAAGACTTCAGGAGTAATATTATTAAAATCTTCCAATAAAGTATGCAGTACATTTCGCAAAAGCCGGTAATAATCGGTACCAGTAAGATGGTTTTCAAAAAATAGGGACCAAACATTAAGAGACCACTGGTGTTGGTGATCAACTCTCACCCAATGAGGGTTTTCTTTGGCATAATAATGGACATTATGCCTGTTTACCACACCATTGCTGCGAAACGTTGCCTCATCCGTAAAAAGAATATTATAGATAAAGGCCGGATCTTCCTCGATACGTTCCATCATTAAATTGTCAAAATTAATTCGATTATCGAAGTCGTTCCCGTTTAATGCTTGATGCAATTTTAGATGGTATGGGTGGAATTTGTGGTTTTGAATTATCCGATGTACTGAAGATCTGCTTAGATTCAAACTTGAACTGATTGTCCGCACACTTCCATGTGGGTTCTCTTGGAGTTCCAATAAAACGTTTAAGTCATTGTTCTCGTTAATAATAGCACGATTAATCACCCTCCTACTCTCGTACATATGCCACGTTCCCGGTGCGTTCGAAGCGATCAACTAGCTTCTGCAGACATCTAACATTTGGTTGTCTTAAATCAGGGTACTTCTGCCTATAGAGCCTCATTGCTAAAAGGCAATTCTTGTCTGCTTCACCCACTGTGTAAATCATATTTACCATTTCTTCCTTTGAAAAATTCATCATTCAAAAACAAGTTGGGAAATAACTTAACTAATAATTAACTAAGGCGTCTATTAAATTTATTGATAAAGACTGTCACTGTCATAAGAACGTTAAAGTGACAGTAGGCTACTATGTTTAATATTACGAAAATTGTAATGCGATTGATTTTGTTACCAAATAAAGTATTTTACTGAAATTACTCGAAAACCTGAAGCGATAGGTATAGGAACATGTGGCATCAGTCGACGCAGAATTTGATTTTGAATCGAGTGTTGGTAAATTTGATAGTAGGTGTCATTTGAAAAAAATGATATTTTGCCTCTTAAAGTTGCGCGAGATTGAAAATACACTGGCAACACCCTGTATACAAAAGGGGATCCTTGGGTGCATTAATACTCGCATTGATGATCCCTTAGTCCACGGATAAAAAATTACCCTCCCACCAACTATCCTCTCAGTTAGATGATTTTTTGAAGCATAGTCTGCATATCTAAAATTTCAATAAAAAAATTGAAAATCACCAGTTCTGTTGAGTTTTGACAAACAACTTGTACATGGATGTATTCACAATTCTTCATAGAATTCAAAAATGTTAAAATATACAGGATGTTCCATTTAAACAAAGTAAAATTTATCTCGCCCCCCGCTGACGAACCGCCCATGTCGGCTCAAAATATTTTTAGAATATGAACCTAGGGACCGTCCAAACATGTAGATATTTACTTTTTTCGAATTCGCAAACATAACGCCGTAAGGGAACTTTGTCAGATCGTTGGGACACCCTATATATGTTAAACAAAGTAATTTCATACATCTACTTTAAGCCAGTTAATTATTCACGAATATTGTAATATACAATTTCTGTAAACAATTCAATACAGAGCTCTTTTTAATTTTCTTAACTTTGTTTCGCTTCAATTGCAGGTGGTAAAATAGTTAAAACATTTTGAACCCATATATTCATTGTATGTTACGCCACTGTAAGTCTACGAAAGTCCAACCTCACTAATTTTTGACCACGTTTAGTTATGGGTGTCTATTTTGGACACATTTTTGTTAAAATTATTTAGAACTAGTTTATAAAAGTACAACAAACATACTATCATTACACCATGTTTATTAAATAAACTGGTTCCTGGTTATACACCAGCAATAATTCGTATGATTTTGTTCCGCTTGACAAACTCTCATCAGTGATCCTGGAAAATTCCCAGAATATGTAATAATAGACACTGCACATCCGAAATATATTTGTTTCAACAAACATTGTAATTGATAATGTTCCGCGCAGGGTTTTAAGGAATATATCTGTTTATTTCAATAGATTTCTTATCAAATTTGATTAAAGTGCTTCTATCAACTTTTTTTCATTGATAGTGTGAAATTGGATAATTTGGGTTTTTCCAACATTCAGCAATAGCTCAGTTGATGGCTTGGTGCGACAACATCACCAAGCCATCAACTGAGCTATTGCTTTTTCAGCAGCAGTAATAACTTCTGTAATTGATGGTTGTGCAACAAGCGTATTGGTATCGTCTACGTATGTAGTAGTTGGAGATGCTGCTGTGCATTTAACAGTATACCTTCTATCATTATGGTGAATAGTAGTGGCCCCAATCGTACCCTGTGGCACGCCCATGTTTATTTCGCGAATCATCGACAGTAGTAGTGACATCTGTTGTGACGTTCCGTTAAGATATGTACCGATCCATTTATTCGCCTTGTTTCTTATTCCTGTATTCGCTAACTTCCTCAGCAACAGCAGAATATTACAGAGTCAAACGCTTTAGTCATATGAAGTAAAAGGGCAATGATCTTACGGTTTCCCTTAAGTACACATGACTTTGATTATTTGTTCATTAATCGGCATAGTTTCAATTTTTCTCGATAAATTTCACACTCAAAAGATTTATGTGCTTACCACGTCGCAAACGTGTGTAAGGATACTTTCTGGAACTTGATCTATTCCGGTAGAATGTTTCCTACATTTTTATGGCAAACTCAACTTCTGTGCTAATGTACATACTGTTCTCTTGGAGTCAACTCCTTCATATGAGGGTGCTAGATATAACTCTGCTCTATTCGCATAGTGGCTATTGATTGCGTCAGGAATATTCCACTTTCTGTTGATTGTTATAATGTTTGGACCAATTAGTGACATTCCCACATGTTTTATTAATATTGTTCGAGAGATTGATTTCATCACAGAAATTCTTTTGGTATTTCGTCTTAGTTTTTTTATCAAATCTACAGAGGGAGAGATATTTAGTATTATACATGGCATTATTGAGTCGTCTATTTACTTCTGCCATTTCACTTAGCAATCTAGAAAGATTTCTAATATTCGTGCAAATAGATTCATTATCGTGAGGTCAACTATTTGATGGCTATAATTAGATAGATGCTTGTGAACAAATTTAGTTTTTTGACATTCAGTAATTGTAGTAGTGTAGAAGACACCTATATTGTGTGGTAGCTTCATTTCTGATATGAATGTCAATCTTATTCAACATGTTATGTTCTTTTATTTGATTCGTTGTTCCCTTTGAACCACTTATTATATTTATATTGAAATCCCACACATAATCATATCGCCAATATCATTTCCTTGTTTCGATAACACATCAACATGAACAAAAATACTTAGCTTGGTATATGGGGACCTGTATACACAATTAAAGAAAAGTTGTTTGCGCTCTAAATTAATATTTACTGTCGGGATTTCGAATTCTTTTCCAACGCTTATATTCGTGACATTTCGGGCATCTAGTTCACCTTTTACAAATATGCAAACCCCTATATAAGATACTTCACTCTAGCAAAACTTGTAACCAGTTTGTATCCAGCAATGGTAGTGTTTTTTCCTCACAACGTAACAAATTTTCCGAAATACAGAGTATACGTACTTTTTCATGAACGATAATCATTGAATGTTTATATGCATCTTAATCCGCTCAGTGTTTCGAATGTTGTAATCATTTATCTGATTTAATTGCTATGTCTCAATCTTCTTGTGCCTATTTTGTACTCTAATAAGGCAATCGCAACTGCTATCCCATGCCGAGTGTTTAATATTTATTTTTAAATTGTATTTTTTATTGGCTTCGTAGCAATTTATGCACTTACTTATATCCTTTCATATTCATCATTTTTGCGTTTTCCTGGGCAGGCTGGGCAGGTAACTTCTGATTTGCATTCTTTAGCTATGTGTCCGTATCTTCAGCAATTGTAACATCTAAATATGTTCAAGTCTTCGTAGATTCTAAATCTGGACCAGCCAATAAATAACCTATTATTAGTCACTTGTAGAAATTATTGTTACACTCGAATTGTTGGGTTGATTCTATTTTTGCATACATTTTTTTAAATAATTTCCATTTCATTTCTAAATTATTTTGATCTATAATGTTAACTATCATCATTTATACTGCCTGCATGTATTCCTACTATTTTTTATCATAGGTTTAATGCCCTTTAATTTGAGTACTGAGTAAGAGTACTGACCGCTTCGTGATTTTCATTGCAAGATTATGCCGCATTTCCGCGTCTGTCTGTCCAATTTTCAATCCTAATTTCAATTTTACGAGATCAATGTTTTCTCTGATTTTCGAGATGTCTTCTTTTTCCTTCGATTGTAATATTATTATATTTTTGTCGCTACCCAAAGTTGATTTGTATGATTTGTTTATGGTGTGCTTTGTTTCAATTTTATTGAATATATTATTTAATTTGTTGGCGAAATAATTGCTTTGCTGCTGTCTAATAGCACGTTTATCATTTTATTTTGAATTTCGATATTTTTATATAAAACTAATATTATTTCAACAAGATCTTTCATGTCGGCCTTTTATTTATTCATAAACTTTTCTATATTAAAGCATTTTTGTTCATTAATTATTAGATTATTCTTCATTGATTGAGTCAAATTGCTAAGAATTAACGATGAATTATCATTCATTATTAATAGGGGCATCGCGCAACTACGATGAGAAAACTTTGAATACTTTATCGGAACACTTTAAATACGACCTTCTCACAACACCGGATACATACTTATAATATGATGTATCAAAGAAAGAACAGATCAGTGTGGCGTTGGAAGTTGACATAAATGTACGACAGTTTTTCGCATCTATTAACATTGAACCAATATTGCTAAAATGGCAATAAACATGTTACACCATTGACAAGAAATCATTCAAAATATAGCTGCTCGTAGATTTTGTGTCAGTAGATAAAGTTCCAGTAGCGTTAAGGACATTCCTAAAAATCACAAGAATCTATTGCGAGTCCATGCTAAATTGGAGAACGGATACCACAACAAATTGAAAGCACTAAGGGGTCACTCCGCAAAGAAAACGATCAACAAAAAAGACAACCAAACCTGTCTACATACTCGTTATGACGTGAAGAGAATAAAGTTCTTAAAGAACGATTGAACTACCCCATTGCACTCAAACTATTGGACATCATACTTGAAGTGGAAGATATTGCCCACCGTATGGAAGAAAGAAAATCAGAAGGATACAGATTGGAAAGGGGCAAGAAAATTCAATGCAACATAAGGACGAATGAAAGGAAAGCAATAAAACATCTAATAATATAAAGGTCATCTACCGAAAAAAAAAACTCAATGCCACATAGCAAGGTGATGGCATTGAACTCTACGGGCTGCGTGACAGTTCAAGGTTCGCCATGTTATGACCTGGCGAAGTTCTTCACAAACGTACCCATCGGCGAGCACCAAAAGAGCAATAAAGAAACGACTTGTGGAGGACAACCTGGTAGACCTTCGTACAAATTTACCTTTGGAAACCACCATGGAAATGCTAAAGTACGCCTTCAAATACGACATTAATTTAATTTAAATAGATACGCCGATGGAAGTCTAAAACAGTACTTTTATTAACAATCCATTTGTAAAGGGTTTCTCAACAAAAACTTTGTTTTCCAACAGGGGCATATTGCAATAACATGACAGTTTTGACATTTTACTTTATGACATATCAATAGTAGAATCTTTGGCAATTGTAATAATAAATTCAATTTCGCTCGAAAATAGCATTAAAATGTTAAAAATCCACTATGAAAATGGAAAATCTGTAAAAGCTATATTCTGGAAAATTCGTGATATTTTCGGTCAAGTGAAATATGTATCATCGAAATAGATCCAGATGCTCGATAAATATGTGTTATTTTTTAAAAAGGTTTCAGGTAAAACTAACGATACAAGGTAATTAATTTTGCTTTAGTGATCATATTATTCATTTAATTCTACCATCCAAACATTTTTCGTAGAAAATACATATTTTATTGTTTTAATTAAAAATGAAGATGGTATTTTAATTTTATAAATGTATGCTTTTATGGAGTTCTTAATCTTATGGTGGTTGTCATTATCTCCCATGAGTGACACAGAAATCCGAACACTAAGAAAGAGTTGGATTTTTTTAATAATTTTAACACAGCATAGTCGGCTACCATAGAGGAACAATCGATGAAAAATTTAGGTTAAAAAAACAAAAGACAAGCGAGTTTTTATTAATAGTGTACTTGACCACCTCGAAGTCGCGTACACTCATTGAGCCGTCTAGGCATGGATCTAATCAGGTGGTCGATATCTGCTTGAGGCACCTCATCCCAGGCTACTGGGACTACTACCCTTGCCCGACCATCATGCATGGCCAAGTAAAACCGGGACTCGTCACTACAGACGACACTATTCCATTAGACATTCTACAGTCGTCGTTCAAGGCAAGGCAAGGGTCAGAAGACGAAGAGGAGAACGCCACAACCTGGAGTTTGTGATAGAACGGCATGTGCATCGCACTGTTGGGGTAATGGTATGGGGTGCCGTTGCCTATGGATGCAGGTCACCTCTAGTCTTTGTTGGAGGTAATATGAATGCTCAGCGCTACATCCATGACATTGCAGAGCGCCATCTGCTACCCTATCTTGCCACCATGCCAAATCCAGCAAGATAGCGCCCGTCCTCACGTAGCTCGCATCAGCCTAGACTTCTTTCAAGCTGCCGACGTTAATTTTTTGCCATGGCCCTCCCGTTCACCTGACCTATGACCAATTGAGCATGTTTGGGATGTGATGGGTAGGTGACTCCCCAATTTAGCCAATTCTCCGCAGACGTTAGATGCTCTGAGACATGAGGTACAAGTAGCCTGGAATGAGGTGCCCCAAGCAGATATCGACCAAATACCATATTCCAACAAGATAACGCCCGTCCTCATTCAGCTCGCATCAGTCTAGACTTCTTTCAAGCTGCCGACGTTAATCTTTTGCCATGGCCCTCCTGTTCACCTGACCTATCACCAATTGAGCATGTTTGAGATGTGATGGGTAGGCGACTCACCAATTTAGCCAATTCTCCGCAGACGTTAGATGCTCTGAGGCATGAGGTACAAGTAGCCTGGAATGAGGTGCCCCAAGCAGATATCGACCACCTGATTAGATCCATGCCTAGACGACTCAACGAGCGTACGCGGCTTCGAGGTGGTCAAACACACTATTAATAAAAACTCGTTTTTCTTTCATTTTTTATCTTAAATTTTTCGTCGATTGTTCCTCTATGGTAGCCGACTATGTGATGTTAAAATTATTAAAAAATTCCAACTCTTTCTTGGTGTTCGGATTTCTATATCACTTAGTATATTTTAATTATTAATCGATTCAGTATAATAAGAACACCCTTTGAGAATAATGAATCCCCGAATTCCTTTCACATTTCCTTTCTCTCATTTCCAATAGCCTTCATTTTTGCTTTACTTCTAAATTCTATGAAACTTATCTACTTTGTTGGAATTCATTATTAGATTTTGTTCAGAACCACATACACCACAATAACCGAATAGCCAAAATATCATTATTTAAAGTATTAATCGATTCAGTATAATAAGGACACTCAATGAATCCATGAATTCCTTTCACATTTCCTTTGTCTCATTTCTAACAGCCTTCAGTTTTGCTTTACTTCTAAATTCTATGAAACTTATCTACTTTGTTGTAATTTACTTATTTCGTTTGCTCTTTCCAAGGTGCTCCATTTCTTTCCCATCTTTATTTTAATTCTATTATTCATAGAGTTATATCCATTTTCCTTTGGCTAATTGTATTGCTATTTTCAATGTTCTTACTCCGATTAAAATTAAAAATTAAAGTCTGGTCAAGTGTAAAATGTTCTTGCTGCGATCATTATTTTCAGTCCCTTCTTCATATCTTAACCTCACCTCTAATTGTATCAGGTAAATAGAGGGTTGCTTTAAACTTAGTTTTTTAAGAATGTGGTGGATTCTTCTTGCCTTCTCATTTATGATTTTTTCGCAAGAAAGCTGTTCATAATGATATTGACACACGATACATACGATATACTCGTAAATATGATTTATTATCAGATAAATCCTTGAGGTAAAATATTAAATCTTCCATGAAATGAAAATACCTACTTATAAATTCATTGTATTGTACGCACAAATTAATTCTGTAGTATCTCGTGCTGGGGTATGAGTCTAACATAAGATTTCTTCAGTACATTTTGCTTTAAAGATATTTACCAACATCCCAACATTAGCTGATAATAGAATAAAACATATTTCCTAAGGCTTTCAGTCTCTATGTCTTCGTGTGAAACTTGAACCACAGAGACTTTATTTTCCAAGGGTAATATATCATTTAATTAAAATAACTAAAAATAATTTTCTGATTTATTATGCTGATTTCTATTATAATATGAGGTTATTATTATTTTCGTTAAATTGTTAAATTTGATTGTTTTTTCGTTTGTGTTTCTTTAAAGTAGTACATAATTTTTTGCTTTTATGTATTATTTCGTTGCTAATATGTGTGGTTATTTTACAAAGGTTAAAAATGTACAAAATATACTTAATTTCAAGAGTTTAATAATAAACAATGTAGCAAAATACAAATACAAACTAATAACAAATCAATGTCAAACGATTACTTAATTATTTTCGTAAATTCGATGTTTTCTAAATCTAACGTACTTAACAGGTTTGAAGTGTTCAAAAACTAAAATTTTATTTTCTCCGTGTTTCAAAAATGGCGCCGGTAAATAAAGTGCTTGTTGTGGACCGAGCGTTACATATCTACCCAAGACAATGCCATTGACAATTACGATGCCCTTAGTCCAACCACGCATATCAACATAAGTATCTCTTAAAGCGATCGATGCTGCGATCGTCAAACTAGCCTGGTACAGTGTTGGTCCTGGACTAAAACTTGCCGCATATCTAACGTCCACGGTTTCAATGAACGATTTCTTAAAATCCAGCGAATATATTTTCCAATTGTTTACAATTTCGCCGTTGATCGTAACGTCGCCTTGCCAGAGCCCCTTGTATTGATTAAACTGATCAAGTTTTCCGTAATTCACCCGACCAGAATTTTCCACCATGATATCCAAGGTTGCGTCCAAATATTCCTCGCCGAAATCCGTTAGACGCAACGTCGAATTTTCCTGCCTCCAAAATCCAAATCCGTTTAGATCGTGTTGATTCTTCGGTGGTTTTTGTAAGATGTAACCATTGATCACCACGACCACTGAGTCGCACACATGTCCTTCGATCATCAATACGGAATTTTCTTTAATATCAAGTCGTTCCTTCCGATAAACGATGTAACCATAACTTTGATTTACATGTTCCATCGATATCAATTTATACGATTCGATAGGTTTTATGTTTTCTAATATGGAACGTAGTTTCAGCTCCGAAGTAATGGGGGTTGCATCAAAAGCACGTCGCTTTGAGATTTTTGGTAATTTTGGTAGTAAAGTGCTGATGTTGTTGAATTGTTGTATGAGTTGTTTTACGGCGAAAAATTTTACCGTGTAATCGCCGGTTTCAGAGAGCGGTGCATCGTAATCGTAACTTGTTGTTACTTGCTGTATGGCGCTGTTGTTGGTGCTGGAATCTGATACATCAGCTCCGTTCATAAAACCCCAATGAGTTCCTCCGTGGAACATGTACATGTTCACTGAAGCTGGAAACTTCAAAATACGTTGATAGATGTCGTAAAAGGCTGCGATATTTCTAGTGTGGTGTTTTTCGGTCCAGTGATCATACCACCCTGTCCAGTATTCCATGACCATTAGAGGCTTATGTGGTTGATAAGCTTGCAACAGCCTCAATTCTTTTTCGGGGTTTTTCTGAAAATTTGCTGTATACAAAACTCCGGGCAAAGACCCGTCGTTACCTTGCGATGGCGTATCGGACGTAAAAAGTAGTTCGACCACGCGATATTTTATGAAAAGTGCTTTTAGTTCTTCTAAATATTCCAGATCGACGTCTTTACCGTCCACTTTCGTGTTTCCGTACTCGTTTTCGATTTGGAACGCGATGATCGGGCCGCCCATCGTAAATTGCCATAAAGTGAGTATATTGAGCAATGCTCTGAAATAAATCTCAACTCGTTCCATAAATTTTCGATCGGCAGTACGCACGTTTATGTTGCGTTTGCGCAATAACCATGAAGGCAGACCGCCGAATTCCCATTCGGCGCAAATGTACGGACCTGGGCGAACAATCACGAACAGATCTTCTTCACGCGCGGTTTTCAGGAATTTTTCTATGTCTAGGAACTGCTGAAAATCGGTTCCGGAATGGCCGAATTCGTAAAAATCCGGCTGAGGTTCGTGCAAGTTCCACGGCACGTAAGTCTCGACCGCGTTCAAACCGGCGGAACGCATCTTCCTCAGACGATCTTGCCAATATTCCGGCGGCACCCGGAAATAGTGCAGAGCGCCACTGAATATCGTTATGTTTCTGTTGTTTAAAGTAAAATACGATTGATTGTCTGATAGGCCTGCGGAAATACCGCCACCCGTGTAATATTCGTATAACGTCGGCAGAGCGCACATCTTACTGGAATTTATCACACAATGTTGAATGTTGAGTCGAACGAGCGATTAGATTACATGGCAAGGCTGCAGAGGCTGCAAACGCGTATGATTACAACCGTCGGCGGTCGTTCACATGCACAGGATCGGCGGAATAATTTCGAGACTAGTGCTAAGTTTTTTAATTTTTTTTTAAATGAATCAAATTTATATAGTTATATAATAAAATCGCAAACAAATGCGATATGCACATTAGTTGTACATACAATTATAGCTTATCTCCAACGAATATGTCATCTGCATAGATATATAATTTTGTATATTTGGTACTTGTATTTTGAATACAGCAACAGTTTCAAACAATTTCCGTACCAAATAGATCGAGTTAAACCTTTTAATGTTCCAAATCCACGTTTCCACTTAGCTTGCCGTTGACGATTAATTAAAAAAATTGTTTAAGAAACACAAAGCAAATTTTTATTTGATTAACATACAAATTTTACCAATACCATAACCACATAACCACTCAAATGTAATAATTAACACATTGATACTACTATAAAAGTCTCGTTAAGTTTCGTGTTTCGTATATTTGGTTTTTTGAAAATTTTACTTCTTCTCTTCCTTCGTAATGCTCGAAGATAAGAACCTCGTTTTCACCACGCTTCAAAAATGTTGCTGGTAAGTAAGCCGCTTGTTGAGGTCCCATTTTTAAATACCTGGCCAATACGAATCCATTGACGATAATAATTCCCTTATTCCAATCAAGCATATCGACGTAGGTATCCAGTGGGTCTTCAACGATATCCAAAATAGCCCTGTATACTTTAGGACCGAATTCAAAAGCTGGCGCCCGCCACATTTTTAAATTTTCGATCCATGCACGACAAAATTCCAAAGGGTATATTTTCCAATCACACAACACTTCAGCGTTGATTTTCACTCGCCCCTGCCACAATCCTTTATACTGGTTAAACTGGTTCAATTTACCATAGTTCGCCCTTCCCCAGTTCTCCACCATGAGATCGATGGTTGCGTTATGAAACGATTCTTTTCCCAAATCTAGTTTGGAGTTCTTGAGTCTCCAGAAGCCAAATTCGTTAAAGTCGCTCGAACATTGCAGTATTTTTGATTTAATCTTACCGTTGATCAAAACCACTACTGTGTCACAAACGTGGCCTTCGATTTCCAAAACGGAATTCGCAATTATATTTATATTTTCTTTTCTGTAAATTATGTACCCGAAGTTTTGGGCGACGTCTTCATGTTCCATTGGGAGTACCTGTCTACTTTTTACGCAACGCACGTCTAGTAATAAATCGGACAGATTCATTTCTCCAATTACTTTAATTGCGTCGTATGATATTCGTTCCTTGAGTGTAGGTAAATCTGGCAATCTGGTTTTTAAGGTATTGTGTTTAGCCAGGAGTTCTTTCACAGAGAAATATTTGTCGGTGTAATCCCCGCACTCAGAAAGCGGCGCGTCGTAATCGTAGCTGGTTGTGTCATGTAATATAGCGCTGTTATCGACGGTTGAATCTGTTATATTTGCACCGTTTATGAAACCCTAATTGGTCCCACCGTGAAACATGTACATGTTTACCGACGCCGGGTATTCCAAAATACGCTTTAACACGTCACAAAACTGTTTGTTGGTCCTTGTATGGTGATTTTCAGTCCAGTGATCGAACCATCCCGTCCAATATTCCATAACCATTAATGGTTTATCCGGTTGATAGGATGCCAATAAATCTAATTCATCTCCTGGATTTTCTTGGAAGTTTGCGGTGGAAATCACGCCGGGTACTGATCCATGGTTGCCGTTTGAAGGTGTATCGGACGTAAATAACAACTCTACGATCCCATTTTCCACCAAAATGCTCTTGATGGTCTCCAAATACGCCAAGTCGATTTCGCGATCGTCGACTTTAGTATTTCCGTATTCGTTTTCAATTTGAAAAGCTATTATGGGTCCGCCTTTCGTAAACTGCCTAGGCGTCAACACGTTTAGCAATACTTTGAGGTAACGTCGCATCGGTTCGATGAAGTTTGGGTCGGACGTGCGCACTTTTATATCGGAATTTCGTAGTAACCATGACGGTAAACCGCCGAAGTCCAATTCAGCGCAAATGTAGGGACCTGGTCGAACAATCACAAAGAGATCTTCTTCCTGGGCGGTTTTTAAGAATTTCTCTATGTCTAAAAAGTGCATGAATTCTGTTCCCGTTTGTCCGAATTCATAGCAATGTGGCTGCGGTTCGTGTAAGTTCCACGGAACGTAAGTTTCTACGGCATTTAAACCGACCGCGCGCATCTTTCTCAGACGATCTGACCAGTATTCCGGTGGAACTCGAAAGTAATGCATAGCGCCACTGTATATAGTTATGTTCTTGTTATTTAATGTAAACTGTGTCCCATCGTTCGATAAGACGGCGTCAATGTGGTCATTTGTATAATATTCATATAAAGTTGGCAACTCACTCGTACTCATATCGAGTTCGCTGTCGTTTACACGTAATATAACAAATTTGTTTTCAATAATGTTTTTACTAATAACGAAAAACTAATTACACGTGCTTATGTGACGACATTGTGGAACGTTATATTCGATAAAGCCACATGGTATTGTTACAAAATATCAACAAATATAGTGATTTCGCGAACCATTACTCACGAAAACGTTCTAACTCAACGAACGATTGTGTCACATTCTAGGTCTACGCTGGTTCTACCGTAGCGTAGGCAGGCAAGGCTGCGTTCCGAAATGTACTTAAATTACTGCACAGCGTGTATGCAACACATTTTGATTAACATATTGGTCTGCGTTTTGTTTATATCTTAGAGGTAGCGTAAATGTAGCAGATAGTTACTTGACTTTTTATGTGAATTTCGTTTGAAGTGTGGTTTGCTTAACTACATATTGTTGATGCTGCATTTACACGTTTTCTTCAATAAATAGCTTTTCTTTGTTTTGTTTGAAATAAATATTATTTCAAGCCCTCAACAATCACTTACGATAGTCGGCTACATATAGTCATTACATGTAACGGGTGGGTTCCTCTAAGTTTGGGGTAATAAATGTACTTTATCTTACTTGCGTATCCAAAATATTTAGCATTAGATATTATTGGGTGTCACATGAGGATAGTTGTGCACATCTTTAATTCATCGTTCCTTGGATACTGTACTATTTTAATACGTCGTCAAATGTATGCATTGCTTACATCTTAATTATTGTGTCTAAACGAACATTCGTTTTAATTATTGGCTGATTTTGCGTTCGTAATATCTTATACATGTATGGTTTTAGAATTAGCGAAGACGGTACGATATACGTATAATACAATTTTGATATGAAAAATAATTCAAGGAATTTTAATGGCACTTTTCATCGATTTCTAACCGAATCTGAATAATAAAGAAATATAATAAAATCATGGAATCGCTGCAGTAGGTTACACGACAACAAATGAATAATGACTTTGACCGAATTGTTATGAACTGCAAAAAATCTCACGGTATATGAAAGTGTACTATTCAGATTAATAATACGTTCAAATAAAATAAAGGCTTGAAGAGCTGACAAATATCACATAAATTCACTATAAAAGTTTAACACAGCATTTGGGCAGACATTCGTAATGTAAACCATTTCCAGCTGTCAACGTTAGTTGATATATGTAGCTGCGCTTTCGAAATGTCGTTTAAACATAGTTCAGAAATAGAGGCAGCGATTTTGTTGCGATACACGGACAATGTACTGCGTGTAATCGACTCGTGGTGAGAATTTCTGGGAGTTATTCAATCATTAGAAGGCTTGTTCAGATAAACTCTTTTAACTATGTACACTATTTATTGTTAATATTTATAATACACAACTTTGCTCAATTACAATTGGCACTGATGAAGATACACTGGATGTGTTACTGTGTATAACTGTTAAGACTGTTGTCTTGATACGAACTGTTCGATTGGTGTCGTGATAATGTTGTTACTTTGACTGTCTAAGGGTGAAAACGTTCCTTAAATACTAAAGTTCTTTTGTGTAATTGGTTTGAAAGAAATGTCCACACTTTGATGTAAGATGAAGAACTCGTCGTGATTGGTAAAGAATGAATTTAAAGCGATGAAAGAAAGAAAAGAAAGTTTGGAACATTTGGTTCAGGGGATTAATCTAAAATCCCGAGAGCCATATAATAATTTAAATATTCGTAAATTGGTTTGTTACAACCGCCTTTGTGAAAGTGCGGCAATCGTGAAATGACGGCTTATAAAACGGGAATTGGGGCCGCAAATGTTTTAAGAATACATAACGTCTTGTACGTGACCGTACAAGAGTTTTTAGATTTTAAATTTGCAAAATAAGTAATAAAATGTAAATGACCGAACCGACCGTTAGCTGTCCGCATCGGCGGCACCATCTGTACCTGGACAGTGTCGTGCGGATTAACATAAAACTATTCTATATACTTAAAAATAATTGTGACAAATATTTGCACGGTTTCCGCGGATCAAAATTATCTTAATTAAATCCACATATGTAGGTGTGGGACCGAACAGCAGTTAACAGATAGCTTTAGCGAAGTAACAAGTCTACGATTTAACCGATAACTTATACATCAAGTATAAGAATGTATGATAAGAGACGAAAATGCGTCAATGTCTTACGCCATAAAGAAAATTAAAAACAAATAGGTGAAGTGGAAGATAAGAGATAGTGATGAGTATTCTATAAAAGATACAAAGAAAAGAGCGTTGAGAACGTTTCCTAAACAAAGGAAAGGAAAAGAAAAGTTGGATGAAGTTATAGCATTGATGAAGGAATTATCCATAGATCAAAAAGATGTGAAAATGAAATTAAAATCCAACAATCTCTGTTTAATCAGGAAATCCACAAATTAAAAATTGAGAATGAAGGGTTGAGAAAAGAAAACCATGAAATAAAAAAAGGAAATCCAAAAAATAATAGACGAAATCCTGCAATAGGAAGAACAATAGTAAAAAAGATGAGCAACAATAATGTAATGATGAACGGATAAAAACTTGATAGGGTTCTTTAGGGTTTTATTTTTTAAGACAATACTACAAATAAAAATCTTACCTAAAACAGCAACCACGATAAGAGAGAGATGATGCATTATACAATTACCAACTGGAGAGAAGGAAGAAATCACGGAAAATAAACTTAAATTAAAGGACATGAGAGGAGAAAAAGTTTTTATGCACAAGGATATGACAAAAAACGATAGAGCAAAACAAAAATAAATAAGAATCTTCACAAAAGAAGAAAGGTAAAAAGGAAGAGACGTAAAAATGGGCTATAATGGTGTAACAGTAAACGGCGAGGAGTGGAAATGAAATAAAGCAATAAATAGAAACAAAAAACTAAGAAACCCTATGTAAGAATTAGAAATGGACCTAAACGAAGGTGCGAGGGAAACTAGTTGGAAGCTAAGAAAGATTGAAAATGAGCAAATACATGTTAACATAGTATGTTAGAGGTATATACATTGAAGGTTAATTAGATTAGCACAAATCATGAAAAATTATTCATTTGCGTCAATATATTCAAAAAATAGTGGAATACATATTTCTCAATAGTGTAATTAACTGGATTCATGACAGCAAAGAAACTGGAGGAGTAAATTTTAGAATTTACTCTACTATCAAATAGAATGTGCAAAATAATGATAAAGAACAAGTATATACTTGTACTTCTGCTTATCTTCATATGAAGATAAGCATCATCAACATCATCAACAGAAGACACCTACAGAAAACAAAGCAGAAAAGAAAAGGGAGAGTATTACGAGAACACTGAGTTTGCAATAAAATTTGCTTATGATTAATAAGTATAACAAACATATAACCCAATCATAGGGAGTCATAGCAAACACGACAGCAATAATGAAAACAGAAAAAGATAATCGAACGTGATTTAAAAATAATGACACTGTACTTTGAACATGCGGACTTATGTTCATACACAAAGGGACATGGATATCACAGGGCGCAAGATCAAGAAACCAAATAGATCACATATGAATTGAAAGCAAACACATGCAATATATACACATAAGGAGCTACAGAGCAGCAGACATGGAAACGGACCACATGTGTTTCTTATTAGAGTGAAAATTAATACATAAGGTCACCAAAGTTAAAAGCAAACAATATTAGAAGATTCAGTAGAAAAACTTAAAGAAGAGACTAGTCAGTAAAGATATTAATGAAGAAAATGAGGAAGAAACATGGAAAGAATTTGAAAGGATAATAGGCGAGGGTGCAAAATTATTAAGCGTAGAAAGTAAAGGAACTTAAAAATCATGGTTTGACAAGGAATATAAGGAATATAAGAGAAAAAACGAGAATGAAACTACTGCAATAAGAAACACAAGAGAAAATAAAAAACAACACGAAAAATATAGAAAGGAGGCCAAGAAATTGTGAAAAGGGAACGAGAACATATTAGGAAACTGATATCAGATCTAGAAAACATATGTAAGAAATCAAGCCAGAGAATGTTACCAGAATATAAAAAAAACCTTTATTGGCATTCTATACATTTCTATTTGACTATTTACATTCTCATGTGCTTGTCCCTTTCCCTTATGTCCCCCTGTTGCTCTCTCCTCTCCTTTTCTCTTTTCTCCTCCCGCCATCTCTTTATTTTCTTCATTACCGCCATTTCCTGTCACGTCCAAAACCTTTTTCCAGTTTCTCCATTTATTTTTTCCTCCCTACTCCATTCTAACTTCCCACAATCTTCTATCCAATGCACCCCCCCCCCTCGCAGAACTCACATATATACACATCGTCCATCCAATATTTGTTGTTTCTCTCCTCACTTCCACACCTGAATCTCGCTATCATTCTTTCCTCCATCCCTGACCTTCCCCCTTGCAGATATTCTGGTCTACCCGCATATGAGCAAATATCTCTATATGTCTTATTATACCTAGCGTTCCTCATGTTCCCTTCTCTTCCTTGGGCTTCTACCTGCTTCCATATTTCCACGATTTCTCTCTTCATCTTCTCCCATTCTCCCCTTAACCTTAATGCTTCCTGCCACGCTATCCCTGCCGTTTCGTAAAGGTTCGTCCTATACACCTCCCATTTTGATAATTCTTCTTTTCCTTTTTCTCTCGTCACCATCTCTCTTAACGCCATCTTCCCCAATCTCTCATCTCCCTCTAACTACTTCCCCAGCTCATATCGAACTTCCCGTCTGCCAACCTCTATTTTCTAGCTTTATCTACTAGATGTTTCATATGTTCGTTCCAATTATTCCCGCTCGTCCATGCTGTTCCCAGCTACATCCACCCATCTTCTTCTTCGATCTCTTCACCTTTCCAATCCATCTTCACCCTCTTTCTTTTCCCCTTACCTTTTCTTTCAAACAAAATAAAGTAATATTTTGTAAAACCAATAAGAGGCAACTAGTAAGAGGAATAGAGAAAAGCTTGCAAAGATTGGCAGAGTATTTCAATTAATTATATGACGTGAGAAAATGAGATACCCGATGGTGATGAGGAACTATTGCTAGAAGGTAATGATCCACAAGAACCACATAGAAAAGACGAAACAAAGACATTATTAACATCTACAATATAATAAACACTGTCTAGGTTAAAGGTTCCTAATAGATGGAAAGTCGTTAATTTATCCTACACAAGAAAGGGGAGAAAACAGTGTGTGGAAGTCGCATGGGAATCACACTAGTGGACATCTGATATAAAATAATGGTAATTGCAATAAAGAACAGGCTTAATAGTACAGCAAAGTAGGACCATACCAATGTGGATTTCGAGAAAAAAGAAAACAGTGATGGATTAAATATTCATTTTAAAACAGATAATGGATAATGGATAATAGTATACAATAAAATTTACTTCTGTATATGATATTCATTGATTTTAAACACGCTTATGAGACAGTGAAAAGGTATACACCAAATGAAAATATTGGAAGCAAGAGAGTGAAAATAATCCTGACAAAAATACTATCAAGTGATAACAGAAAAATATAGTTTCCATAGAGTGGAGAGCTTTAATTAACTGGGGATTACAAAAACAAAAGAGGATATGAGAAGAATGACAAAGAATTGACAAAGTCACGAAATCTATGGCGACAATGCAGCACATTAAAAAATCAAATAATATCTGAGAAATACCAAAAACGAATGGACGTTGGTTGGACGTATGGTGGAGAAGTATGGAAATTAAACAAAATACAGGAAACCTGGGTATGGAGAACCAACGACGAACTGCAAGAGTTGCATGGCAAACCACAGATAATGTAGCGAGATCGCAAACGATCAAATTATTGGGAAAAATATGTAGAGAGATTGCATAATGAGAGACCAAGAAAACAAGTTTTAAGAGGAGGGATAATAGGAAAAAGAAAAAGGGGTAGCTAAAATGGTACGCTGTAGAGAAGGACCTGGAAGAAATTCGTATAAAGAGCTGGCGAAAAAGAGCAGAAAATAGAAAATTTTGAAGACAAGTTATAAAGCAATAAAGTTCAGTGGGAACCTATACAGATTTTTAACTCTATCGAAGTCGGCGATGACTAGAATAAAACCACACCTAAATGCAATAAATGGACAATTCAAAAGTAACGTTGGGTACGGCTTGGCGGTAAAATGTTACATTGACAACTGTAAATACAATAATAGTACATTGGACTCTGTGGTTGGCAAATAAAATGAAACAAACTTACCCTTACCACACAGTTTTTCCAAGGCCTGATTGATATAGCGGAAGTTAAACAGAGGCGACCAAAAATATAAATGAACCCAACAAGTGAAAACTGCAAGTTTTGCTTATCACATTGTTGTTTTCACTATATGTATAAAAGCATGCATGGAAGCATTTCTTTCAATCTTGGATGTACGTGAAAAACGAGGTGAGGCGAATAAGAAGATTAAAAATGGATGGAAAGACTCCTCAAAACAATCGAGCTCAAAGTGTTAGTAATGTTCTTGCACCCGACGTTAATTAGGCTATTCATACTCATATTAGATCACTTCCGTTATATGAAACCCACTACTGTCAGGAGAAAGTGTATTACTTGAGTCCTGTCAATCAAATCAATGTGGCTCCTATTCAAAGAACAATATCATTCAGTAGAACTCTATCGTAGTATGTCTACAGTACTGATTTCACCAATAGTTTTTGATACAGATTTGGAAGACCTCAGGTCGATACCTGTTGTACTTGTGAACAACTTAAACTTAAGTTGAAGTCCCACATCTTAACGAAGTGGCAAAACGATCAGCTGCAGCCGGAATGATGGTACACAATCGCAAAGCAGGAAAGTTTTACACGGCAAGGCATGCGAAGAAGGAAAAAAAGAGGCTCATGTCCTGTCATTAGCATTTGATTACATGCAGAACGTGAGTTCAGTTCAGGAATTCTTCTATTTAAGGCAATTTACTGTTAGTACGTTTTGCGTTACATGTGTATCATAAAGAAAATCTCCTGATGAGGTCTGCTCTTTTCTATCAAACTACTTAAAAGAGGTACAGGAAGAAAAATCAGAACTGATCTGATATTTGCGCCGGACAAAATAAAAATGAGACGCTATCTTCTATCAGTCACAGATAGTGGTAGATTTGAAAATTCAACACTTCTTCCCAATCAGAAGTCAAAGCTTTTTACCCTGTGACAGACTTCAAAAACAGGTGGACCAGTTCCTACAGAAAGAGCAAAGAAACAAAATGCAAACCTAGAAATAAAAGGGTAAACTTGTCCATTAGCACTTTTTATTATTTCATATACACAAAAGAAAGGAGGGATAGTAACATGAAATGTTACCCTACAACAATGGATTGTATCATTATACATTCTTTATGGCATCAAGAACTGGATCGCCAGCACAACCATCAACGGCAGCATATCCAACTGGTAGAGTCGCTATGAAGAAAGCAAAAATGCAAGCCTTGAAGAAGATGGAGGCTTACATTCCACCCGAATACCATGATTTCTATTTGGAAATGTGTTCATATGTACGTGAAAAACGAGTGAGGCGAATAAGTAGATTAAAAATGGATGGAAAGACTCCTCAAAACAATCGAGCTCAAAGTGTTAGTAATGTTCTTGCACCCGACGTTAATTAGGCTATTCATGCTCATATTAGATCACTTCCGTTATATGAAACCCACTATTGTCAGGAGAAAGTGTATTACTTGAGTCCTGTCAATGAAATTAATGTGGCTCCTATTCAAAGAACAATATCATTCAGTAGAACTCTATCGTAGTATGTCTACAGTACTGATTTCACCAATAGTTTTTGGTACAGGTTTGGAAGACCTCAGGTCGATACCTGTTGCACTTGTGAACAACTTAAACTTAAGTTGAAGTCCCACATCTTAACGAAGTGGCAAAACGATAAGCTGCAGCCGAAATGATGGTACACAACCGCAAAGCAAGAAAGTTTTACACGGCAAGGCATGTGAAGAAGGAAAAAAAGAGGCTCATGTCCTGTCATTAGCATTTGATTACATGCAGAACGTCAGTTCAGTTCAGGAATTCTTCTATTTAAGGCAATTTACTGTTAGTATGTTTTGCATTACATGTGTATCATAAAGAAAATCTCCTGGTGAGGTCTGCTCTTTTCTATCAAACTACTTAAAAGAGGTACAGGAAGAAAAATCACTGAACAGAACTGATCTGATATTTGCGCCGGGCAAAATAAAAATGAGACGCTATCTTCTATCAGTCACAGATAGTGGTAGATTTGAAAATTCAACACTTCTTCCCAATCAGAAGTCAAAGCTTTTTACCCTGTGACACACTTCAAAAACAGGCGGACCAGTTCTTACAGAAAGAGCAAAGAAACAAAATGCAAACCTAGAAATAAAAGGGTAAACTTGTCCATTAGCACTTTTTATTATTTCATATACACAAAAGAAAGGAGGAATAGTAACATGAAATGTTACCCTACAATCAATGGATTGTATCATCATACATTATTTATGGCATCAAGAACTGGATCGCCAGCACAAGCATCAACGTCAGCGTATCCAACTGGTAGAGTTGCTATGAAGAAAGCAAAAAATGCAAGCCTTGAAGAAGATGGAGGCTTACATTCCACCCGAATACCATGATTTCTATTTGGAAATATGTTCATGGCCGCAGACAACGAAAACTGAAAACAGTATCTGGTACTGCTTCACAGGCATACTGACTTGGAACCATACATTACTAGTTTTTTTATCCACATTGAATTTTTCAGCATCATTGGTGAATCTGTTAAAAACGAGACAAATTGTGCTGTAGAAGGAAGGGAAGATGAATGAGTAATGTGATATTGTGTGCAATAAAAGTAATTACGACTAATTTTTTACTTATTTTTCCATTTGAAAAATCAACTAGTTTGTATTTTATTACAAGGGTCAACGAAATTAAAAGTTCAATAAAAAATTAAATTGCAACTAAATTTGATTGTTTTAAATCTTTTAAATCAGTCAGATAGGTTGGCTATATGAATTTAATTATTTTTTTTGTATTTTCCCACAAATTTAGATGACACACACCCTTTTAAGAAAAACACGATTCACATATTATTTTATGATATGTGGCACACACATTGTCAGGTGGCATAGGTAATAAGATGAATAATACTAAATTGAATATTCTAATTCATTTGTGTCTCCTGTGTATTTGTGTCTAATGTGTATTACATTACTAGCTTGTTTCTAAACGCACGTGATACATCAACATTGCATTTCAATGCTATTTAAGAAGTCTGTAATCCAATTTCTAAATAATGTTAAATGTTAAAGTGAACGCCGGAATGTTATGTTTCGACGAAATTGTTTAGTCGCGAATAATAACACGGTATCAAAAGTGGTCGGTTTAATTACATGCATCGTTCACCGTATGTATGTGATATGTGACATGTTCGTTATATGCCCACTGCACCACGTCTCCTTGAAATATGATTCCATTTCAATTATGATAGTTAAACGCTAAATTATATACAGTGGCGGTTCGTTCCAAATTCGGAAAACACTTTTCCGCACCACCCAAGGGGTAGAGTGAGACGAGTTTAAAAAAAATCCCCCTAGGCCTAACCCACAATCAGCCTGTACTTTAAAATCTTTCATTGATTAATTACTTTTATATTAAACGTTGAAATGATGATTTATGTTGGAGGATAACATTTTTTTTTACTTTCTTATACTTTATATATAACGAAGTGTATAAATATAGTAATCATGAAAATTTTCGACCTCGAGACTTTAACGGATATAAAAACAATAATTAAATAATTGATGTCATTAAGAAATCCAATAAGAGCGAATACAATCGTAAACGTTTGTGCACAAACTTTCGCAGTTGCCTCGTAGCTGATTCGCATATTAACACCTCTAGAATTTTAATTACGTTTCCAATATTGGAAATTAACCAAACCTTGCAAATTGTCCGCAACATTTCTAGACGTACGACAAGAAATATTGAAATAAAGCAATATCTCAACCGGAAGTGATGGTTTCTCTTATCACAATTTTCCACATATCGAAAACAAGATCACTTATAATAAATGTTCTTATAAAAACGAAAGTAAAATAATTTAACGTGGAACGAGATATCGAAACGAAAACTAGGAAATATTTGTAACAATACAAATTGCAATTAAAGTACAGTATATGAAAGCAAAAATAAGAATCAAATAAAGGCAGCGTACGTGTGATGAAATTTGCAACAAAATAATGTAATGTATTATTGTAAAATCATACAAGTTGAGTTCAGTTGTTAATACTCGACTGAATAGTAAATGCATGGATAATTTTAGGCTACATTGTTTTTCATTTTAAAATGATAGTACACTGAATATATTTTGGTTATCGTTTAACAAATCCAACGATCGTCATTGTAGAACGTATGATACGCAATCACAAAGTATTTAGTAATGATATATTTTAACGAATTAATTATCTTCATAGATTAAAGAAACATGCAATTGTATCAGTAACACGAAACAATCTTATCGTATTTATAAAATATACAAAAACGTTTATATATGAGTGATATATCTACAATCAACAGTAAGAGTTGCACTGTGACAATGAGCGTACCTACACTGTACGAATATTACACCGGGGGAGGTATATCCTCTGGTCTATCCGCCGACCAATCCTATTTTACGTTGAACGACAAAAATATAACCTTGTTCAGCGGTGCGATGCATTACTTTAGGGTGCCGCAGGAGTATTGGAGAGATAGACTTCGTAAAATGAAGGCCGCTGGCCTTAACGCCGTCGAAACCTACGTGCCTTGGAATTTGCACGAACCGGAAGCTGGCGTTTACGATTTCGGACAGGGAGGCACCGACTTCCAAGAACTGCTGGACATCGAAAAGTTCTTGAAAATCGCCCAAGAAGAGGAGCTGTTCGCCATCGTCCGACCAGGTCCGTACATCTGTGCCGAATGGAATTTGGGAGGAATGCCGAGTTGGTTGTTGCGGGAAAGTGGAATTCGTGTGCGAACGTCCGACGAAATTTTTATGGGACACGTACGTCGATTTTTCGGCGCCCTTTTAACGATTTTAGCCACGCTGCAATTCACCAAGGGCGGACCCATCATTGCTATGCAGATTGAGAACGAATATGGTAGTACGAAAGTCTCTGGACAAGACATTGATATGGATTACATGGAAGCTCTGAAAAATATCATGCTGGATAACGGAATAGTTGAATTGCTATTTACATCAGACGGCCCTTCAACGGGTAATGCGGCACAAATGCCAGGTATTTTGTATACGGGTAACTTTCAAACTTTACCCGAACGTGAACTAGCGTTAATAGAAAAATACCAACCCGGGAAACCGCTTATGGTAATGGAATATTGGACCGGCTGGTTTGACCATTGGCTTTATGCACATAATACTAGAAGTAATGAAGTTTTCGCTGATGTTCTAGAACGTATCATTACTTATCCGGCTTCAGTTAATATGTACATGTTTCACGGTGGCACTAATTGGGGTTTCATGAACGGTGCCAACGTCGTTGGTGGTTATACAGATAACGGTGGCATGCAACACGATACCAGCAGTTACGACTACGATGCTCCTTTGGCTGAAAACGGCGATTACACAGACAAATTTTTCACCGTGATCGAAATGGTAAGCAAATATAATGACGTTAAAGTGCAATTACCACAACTGCCAGAACTCATTGAGCGCGTGGTTTATGATCCGATCGACATCACTGAGGAACTAACAATATCTGAATTGATAGCAAATGAAGAAGCGATATTCAGCGAAAAAGTCATCTCCATGGAAATGCTTCCTATTAACAACAACAACGGACAAAGTCACGGGTACATCGTCTACCAGAAACAACATTTGAACATTTCGAGGAACTCGGTTCTGAAAATCGAGGGTCGCGTTTGCGACACCGTAATGGTTCTGATTAACGGCGAACTGAAATCAGAAATCCTTACCCAAAGCAGCGACCTGAACGGGTTCGGATACTGGCGATTAAAAGACTCGACTTTGAATTTAGGTGAAGATGAATATATCGACGCTACCCTCGAATTAGTGGTCGAAAATTGGGGTAGAAATAATTTCGGATACCTCACCCAGTTTAATCAATTGAAGGGACTGTGGCAAGGAGACGTGTCGATCAACGACGAGAATTTATACAATTGGAGCATCTATCCGCTGGAATTCAAGAAATCGTGGACTAACAGTCTCACAGGGTGGCACACTCCTACGTTCAATCAGGGTCCAGCTTTGTATAAGGGAATTTTGAACGTCGAAGAAGCGAGGGACACCTACATCGATATGAGATATTGGAACAAAGGAATTATCATTGTAAACGGATTTGTTCTGTCCAGGCATTTGAGGCTAGGGCCGCAACAAGCTGCGTACTTACCAGCGCCACTATTAAAAGTAGGTGCAAACGAAATTATTATTTTCGAGCACTTTACTCCTGATATGCAAATTACATTTATTAAGGACATGGTTTATGAGATTTAATATCGTTGTGATTTTAATACTTATGAATAAAAATTTAAGATTACATATTTATTTATCCTGTTATCCTAATATTATCTCATAGCTCAACATGCACATTTTCGCCAACTACTAAATTAATGCCATATATACTCTAACGTGAATATTACATGAAACTAACATAGCATCATAACAAAAGAAGATAGTAATAGAATTAGCAAAATACTAATGGATTAAAACGAAACAAAGGAATATAAAACAAATTAATTCGAAATAATAATCTTTATACAAATAAAAATAATTAATGTGGACAATTGAAAAGCGGAACCAATTAAGTGGAAAAATCTATAATGATGAAAAACTGATAACCGGAAAAGAATACAAATAAATGAAAATGTACTACAGTGTATCATCGAGTGACATCATTCCAGACCACACAATGCAATGAAGGTGTAATACGCAAATAAATAATATTATAAAAAAAAAAACGACAAAAGCAAACCAGATGAAGAAAATAAAGAAAATTCAATGAAAATAGAAAATAAATGGAAATTAATTTAAAATGAAGAATATGCAAGTGCAAATCAACCAAATCTTAAATAAATAATATAAAAAATAAAATAAGATTGGTTGAAATAATATGTGCCACAATTAATCTACTAATTTTTTAAAATCGTTCGATAAACTAATCAGATTTAAGTGAAGTAGGTTATATACATCACATTTGATAAGTATTTATCGTAAAAAATTGTAATTCAGTATTTTAATTCGATTACTTGGGAAACCGTTTTAATTATAAATTATATTCTTAGCTTTAGTAGCTTATGATAATAATATGCCAATATATCGGATCAATCATGAAAGAATTATTATATAATATTAAGCGTGAATAAAATCTAATATAACGTTATTAAACATATTAGACATGGAATAATTTTAACGGAACCCCATGGCCTTACTGCTTTATTATACATGGTGCAGTCGCAAGTACTCACTAATTTTATAGTTTAAAAACTCGTAAATTAATTGTTCCACGTTTACAAAAGTTCCATTATAATGCTTATAGAACACGTGAACATCAATATTAACCAACAGTGCTTTCTTGACAAAAAGTGTGCGATCCCCTCAAAGTACATTCGATCTAATGTAAATATGACATAGAAAATTAATTACGAAAACACACATCAAACAAACGAAACAAGAAAGTGGTCGAATGAAATTATCAAATGCTAACGGAATGAAATGGAACGAAATTAACTTGAAAGACTGAAAAAAAATGACTACAAACAAACGTAACTGTAATGCAGTGTACCACTGAGTTAAATCAAACAACAAAATCGACCAATATAATGAACTAAACTAACAAAACGCAAAAACTAAACATGAGAAATATAATAATAATAGAACCCTGCGTCAAATAGATTAAAAGAGGCGAAATATTAATGAAAAAAGCAATTGAATTAAAGGAAAATAATGAAATGAAGAGAAATACAATAATAATCAAATGAGTGAAGGTCGACCGAATTAATAAATACGTACAAAAATAAAAATAAAAGAAATCGATTTGAGTAGGAGATTAGTTTAAAATATATATATGTTTGCCACAACATTCGATAAAACTAATCAGATTTGACTGAAGTAGGTTATTTACATCACAGGTGATGATAACATAAAAATTTGTTAATTAATTCACAAGATTTTTATAAAAACTTTCATAATTGTAAATTATATTCTATGTTTTAAGTTATAGTCATAATATGCGAATATATACAAATATCTTAGTAAAAAATGGCATCGTGTATACCAATCATAGGAATGCAAACTATTTATTATAAATAAACGGGCAGTTCAAATATAATTTTTCACAAACTTGTATTCATACAAACTGGTGCATGGAGTAAACAATTTGTTCGCCACATATATTAAAATGTTTGACATACACTGCTACATCATTTTCAAATTAACTAGACCATGCCCGGCGGCTTTACCGTTCTTCGGTTTTTATAGCTCGATTATAGCTTCGATTTTTATTTCTTCTTCTGGTCTTCATTTTCTATCCTGTTTTTGATTCCTAACTGTTATTATTTCATATTTCAACATTTCAAGGGCTATTCAAAATATTACTTCCGTTTCTCTATTTTAGGTTATCATCCTTCATCATCATTCATCCTTCTTTTATTTTTAGTGATCTCATTTGTGTTGCCTGTTAATGGTGTTTTTAACTTTGAAAAACAATTTTCGATTAATTTTACTATTTTCCCCCATCTTCACTCCAAATTCTTTCCAATTCTCTTATTTGTTCGTTTTCACCACCTCTTACTTTATTCCTATGTCCCTTGTATACATCGTAGGTATGTATTTCTTGTTTTACTTCCTTGGTCAAGCAGCGTATCGTCCTGTTTCCTATATACTCGTGTCTTTATTGTACCACAAGTTTCTCTTGCACGTTCCATTATTGCACTTTTCAATTCTTCCTAAAGTTTATCAACCTCAATATTGTTATTTATATCCACCATTCTCATCTTGTGTTCTACACGTTCTATGTATTTCTCCACTCCTTGTTTTCTCTCTTCTTTGTAGCTTCTTATTATTTTTTCTATAGATTTACTTTCATATTCCATTTTATTATACTCCCTTGTCCGATCTTAGATATCACCATATAGCGATCACTATATACTTCCCATAACTCTCCTATCTATGACTTCGCTTCTTCTTCTATTTTCTGTTGATATGTGGTCTTTTATGGATTTATCGTGCCTTTCTTTTCCATATCGCGTAAATGATTTGTGTTCGAAGAATGTGTATGTGACTATTAAGTTATTCAGTTTACAGCAATCTACCATTCCGGTTCAGTTGCTCGTCCTTTTGTGTTCTCCGTGTTTACCTATCACTACCGTGCCATCGTCGTTATTCTTTACTCTCGCAGGGATATGAACCCCATCACATATATGTTATATATGCCTCTACTACTTTCAGTAACCAAATTTAGATTGTCCCAATATTCTTCTCTCTTTTTTGCTGATTCATTTGGTCCATATGTTCAACTTCCTTCACTTCACTTCCTTCCGTTCCATTTCTAATGTTACCGAGACGCTTCTGTCTGAATGGGCTATATATTCCTTTATGCACTTCGCCTATTTTTTTTATTATCACACCCACTCCCATCATAGCTCTTTGTTCCTATTCTTTTCTTCCGTGTTTCTGTTATCCCTACATTGTCTAGCTCAAGCCTTTCAAACTCTTCATTCAATTCCCCATGTTCGTTTATTCCTCTTACATTCCATGTTGCATATTTCTTTCTGATTCGTTTTCTTTAATCCATTTTATTTTTTCCTTTGATTTGGGTTGTTTCCGCTTCATTTTCCATTTTTAGTCTTATATTCCACATTCATTCATTTTAAGTTTTTTGAATTATCTCTCTCTCTCCCCTTTCTATTTCCTCCATTTTATCTAGTTTTTCCTTATTTCTATTCCATTTCCATTCAATTCCCTCTGTCGTAATCTTATGGTATCCTATTTTTATATTTTTTCTTTCCGCTCTTTTTTGTGTCGCCCTATAATACTATTTCGCTGTTCCCTTTCCTTCTTTGTAAGGTCGTGGTCAATCAATACTTCATCTGTTTCTAAGTCTTTACATTTTGACTTGTTATCCATCATCTTCTTCTTGTGGGACATCTTTTCTCCTAGATTCATTACTTCTTTTACCTTTACCCCCACCACGTTTTTCTTTGACAAAATTTGTCGTCTCATTTAGTTCTTCCACCTTATTTGTGTTATCTAACAAGCCTTTAGTTACCACATTTTTCTTGTTTCCTTTTTCCACCCATTCCATTTTGTTTCTTAATCTGCTCATTAGTTATCTCTTAACTCCTTACGTTCTTTTAGTATTACCTTATTTTCCTTAATTATTTTTTCATTTATTTTTCTTATTTCTTTGTTAAATTCACTTCGTTCTGCTGTCAGCTCATGTAATTTCCTTCTAGTCCGCCTTCATGTTATTTATCATCTTCAGCATTAGATCCAATTTATCACCGCCTTGGTTATGTTGCTTTACATGCATTCTCTGGACTTTTTACTTCTCTCAAAGGGTACTTCCATTTCCTTTCCTGATCTTCTTCTCCTGTTTATCTCGTCCGCTGAATACTCACCACTTTCTGTTGTAACCGTTTACTGGTTATTCTTTGATATTACTTCTTTAGTACAGTCCTGTTCTTTCGTAGCTCGAACGTGTCTCTCAGCATCGCATGTATGTTAAAGTTATTAATTCACTTTTAGTTTAAAACGTATTTTTCCTTTACAATAAAATATAACAACGGGATTCTTTTTGCCGTGCCGAATTTAAAGACTTTTTTATTGTTCGTTTTATTATTTAATAAGTCCTGTAAATGAAATAAGCATATAATTTAGCGTCGAGATTCTAAAATATAATAATTATGAAAAATGTGCCTATTACACAACAACCATTCGCTTTTTTTAATTAAAATGTTTCTTCTTATTCTAGCGTTTCTCCAAATTCTATATGGAATTTACCGACTGCCGCTCAGAATAGTTCAAGTTGGTAAATCAAACCCAGTCCTTCAAGTTGTTAAGCCAAGACAGTCGACGCCTGCCAATATTCCTTTTTCCTCTTATCTCCCCTTATATTATTAATTTGAAGCCTTTTTCTCGTACTCTGTCGATAACTTCGCAACCTTTTTGCTCTCGGTTTTAGTGATCCGTATCCTCAGTCGTTGATTAATTATCTTGATTAATGAATAACTTTCTTAACATTGACTACTTCGATTCCCGTTATCTCCCTCACATTTTCTATGACGTTTTTGCTATTGTCATGTTCTTTTCGTTTTGATTAAGTGGTGTTTGTAGCAATTATTGGTTTTTATTTGGTTTTACCTTATATTTTAACCTTCCATTTTTGAAAGCAATATCAATTGGAAGTGATGGTTTACTGTTATTACCTCTTTCCTCGGTCATCGGGAAGTTTGGTATATATATATTGTATCTATATAGGTGTTGTTAATGGTTACACCTGGATACGCTTTTGCAGATTCGGATTCAGGTTGAAAGTAAATTACTGGTAGGAAACTGACAGACCGTTACAACTTTAATACCCTTTAGCTTAATTTACTTAATTAAAGCAATAAACACTCCATCCAAACATTTACTTAAATTAACAATACTTTTCGCTTACGAGCCCGATACACCACATATTTGTCATCGAATAGTTCCTTATCTGCTATTGAATCATGTAACAAAATATCAGTTAATCCAATAACATCGTTATCCCTCTCCAGTTATTAATAATATAACAAAAAAGTTGATTTATTTTTGTTCTCAATCCGCGCATGTTCTGCTACACAACTTGTAAACATTTTTATTATCTAATTGATCTCCACTTATGTCTGTTTTGTTTTTGCTCCTTTCTTGGATAAAAAAATATCGTTGTTCTTATCTGGTGCTGTAACTTCAATATTATTTAATTTTAATTATATCACATTATTTTTATCAAGATACACTGTATCGGCTTCCTTTGCTCTTCTAATAATAATTCCAGCAAGTCAGTACAGTGCGGTTATCTTACCTTACTCAGTTTATTCATCTTTAATCGAACTGCACATTATTAAAATTCTCATCAGTAAACTGTATATTTATATATGTAATTATGTATAAGAAGGTTTCAATTTAATTCAAGCCTTCAAAATATCTGCCTCCTATTTACGGCTACAAATTGTGCATAACAAAGTAATTATTTAAAATGTTACTATTATTCCAGTAGTGAATGATTACGAATATTACATTTAGTGTGGATGTATTATTGAACTATCTCGAAGTCATTCGCATTAAACTAGATGTGTAACTCTTGGGCATCCAGTACTACGTCATTAAACATTGCGTGCGCTCGTACCAAGTCTAATACGTATTTTTGAAGTATTCTTTTCATGTTGATGCTGTATTTTTTTCATGATTGTAGCCAAAAATCAGGATTCTCTTTTGGAAAATTCGATTACATCTTCATTACATAATCAAGCCTACAATTGAATGTTATTTCTAAACGAGATAATTATGTAACGAGGATAAGCTATTATTTATTAGTCGTCCAGTTTCATTTTCCTTTCTCTTTTCCATAATGTTCTTGCTGACGTCATCTGTCAACTTTCATTTAATTTGGTCTCATTTGCAATTTAATTTTTTCCCAGTGGTTCTACCCTTCTTCGTTTTGGCCAAATCTTCTGACGTTTCCTTTCTTGCTAGTATTCTTGGATTGATAAAACCTTCTCTAGTCAACTTTCATGTATATTTTTGGCTTTTACATTCCAGTCATTTGGGAATGTTGGGAAAGCAAGTGCAGAAATAGGGTATTACATAAAAATAACGACTCGCATAAATTAGTATATTTCAAACTTAATAATTTACAACAATAACAATATTTATAGCATATGGAACGTTTTGATACAAAAACAATTTCTAGTGATCGTAGCCATCATAACTATATGAGTCTCCACCATGGACACCGCCTCCATAACCACTGTCATGCCCTCCAAAGTTCCCAGACCCATGGTTAAAATTATATCCACCATCATCTCCGCCGTAATTATGATTACCATAACCACCATAGCTACCAACATGACCTCCTCCATTTCCTCCATAACCACCTCCATTACCTCCATCTCCACCATGTGAACTGCCGTCACTAGATCCCCATTTCTTATGTCCTTCATCTCCTCCTTTCTTTCCATATTTTCCACCATTCTGGTAATGGCTGCTGTGGCCTCCTGAGTTTTTATAACCACTGCCGTCGTGATAATTAGATCCCTTTTCGTGGCTTCCCTTTTTACCATAATTATCTGCGTGGTGTCCTCCTTTATGATGACCGCCTTTACCGCTTCCGCCCTTCTTGAATCCATCTTCATGGTGGTATCCACCGTGTTTCTCTTGGTGACCTTCATTGTGCCCTTCGTCGTAAAACTCGTTATTCTTCTTGTACACGTCGGATTTATGAATGTCGTGTCCCCCTTTGGTGCTGTGGCCCTTACTGTAGCTCCCCTTCTCGCCGTATTTGTTACCTTTTTCGCCATGTTCGCCCTTGTCGTGTTTGCCGTAATATCCGTCATTATGATGGTAAGAGTTTTTGTGACCGCCGTCCTCACCATAATGTCCTGCGTGGCCTTCTTTATCGTGATGTCCTTTGGCGCCTTTCTCCAGCTCATGGAAACCTTTGTAGCCCTTATCGCCTTTATCGCCGTGGGTGGAGTGGTGATCGGAATGACTTTCGTGGCCGCCTCCTTTATTCCATTCATGACCTCCGTGACCACCATAATCACCGCCGCCACCACCTCCGTGACCACCGTATCCTAAACCACGTCGCGGCCTAGAAACTTCCCTTGCGTTAACCAAACATACACCTATGAAGAGCGTTATGCCCAGGACGCAAAGTCCTCGATTTAGATTCATTGTTACTGTGCTGCTTTACTTCATCTACAGATTTATTTCAATAATGTATCGGTATTTATACATTTTTCTGGATCGTTTTTTATACAGTAGAATGGAATGCTTATGTGGCTATTCAAGTGTGAGTGCTTATTTATATTAATTCTCTGTACACTTTCTATCTCATAGATGTTTTTCTACAAGTTGTTACAAAACTGATCGATGAACCATACCACGTTTTTTGTTTACATTTATACAAAATTGGATCCGGGTAAAGCAAGTTATGAAATACGTAGCTTAAATGTTATAATTGTTATAAAATTTTAAATGCAGTTTATCTAAATATGTAATTGGGTGCAAGTAAACAAAATTTATATATATTTCGAAGTGTTGACACGGTAAGATAAGTAAAAGCGTATATCAGATGGCAAGTAATTTCAAGTACTCCCTTCTACACGCATTCATTTATAATATACACGTGATATATTATCTAGAATATATATAATTATAGATAGTTGATGTCCAACAGTTTTATGTTTGTCTGAAGTAATCTAAAAAATATTATAAGAAAATTATAGAAAACTATTAACGGTAATTATTATCCATTAAAGTTGGTGCGTTAAGTTGTAAGTTGCCTTGCGTAACGTCCATGACAGTGAGAGAATAGGTCGCATTCAACGAATTTCACGTTTCACTCGGCATATTGGTTTTATTTTATGAAGACTAGTTTCTTAACTTAAATTTTTGCAATCGATTTAGGTATCTATGTAGGTGTCCATTTATTACAGATATGCAGAAAATAACTGTCCAATACTTCGGTATCAGCACGTAGAAAATATGAAGAATACAAATATCACATAATAGAATTTAAACGCTAGCGGATCCCAACCAAGTATCTCTTCGGATCTATTGGGATATCACCCCACGTAAATAAATAAATAAATTATATTTTATTAAAATATTAGTTGCGATATTGTGTATGTAATATAAAATACTAAATCCAGTCACAAAAACATATCTAGTTACGTCAACTACTTTCGCTGTAAATAAAGAACGAGATTATTCAAACTTGATTGGTTAGGTGGTATTTTAATATTGTGAGTGTCGGAATGGTGATTGATAGTACACAATAATTTTGCTATTTGCATGAATTTTATGTATTATACTCTATTTTGATACTAACATGATTCAACGCAATTAACATGAAAGGAGTTAATAGTGGCTGACAAAACTCTGGCATCTCCACATATTGGAAACGAATATTATAGATGATTGAAACTGACTGACGTCACTACAAATCTATTACAATGAGAATATAATTCACGTCTCACATGGTACATTTTTCATTAATATGATTGGTTAAAATACAAAAACAAAGTCGCAGAAGAGGCTATCAAAACGATGATAATTCTATCACGGCATGTTGTGACAGAAAGTTTCAATGGACGCATCGAAGTCAGGAAATATTGCTATTAACCAGAAAATGTTTCAACCAGTACATCACCGTCGATGGGGAGATGCTAACGAGGAAGAGATTTGAACGTTAATTGAGAAGAAAACCCCAAAAAATACAAAAATTAATGAAGAGTTTCAGTTGAAGCAATTCAATTTATTTTCTATTAACGTTCATTATATTCTCTCACCAAATATAACACGTGTATGATTAATCATCGATGATACCACTCGTTAAAACCTATAGAAAATTGAACTTGTGATTCGCAGTCGGTCAATTTTCATCGGTTTTAACTCGGGCTATCACCGATGATAATAATAACACTAGTTATATTATCCCCGATAATAATATGTAGGTACCTTTTCAGTTTGTTCTCATGAATAAAATAAAATTTGGCGAATTATAAATTTTATAATGGAAAATACACATTAAACAAAGAAAAATAGACATATAATAATTGTTAGGTAGAGGAGGATGGACGGTTGCTTGATTTACTTATGACTAACTTAAATGGTGTAAGTATCGAAAAAGATGATACACCTTTAGTCTTCGAAGATCCTTACCATCCACCCATAAGAATGTCTATTAGTTGTACGCACTACACCCCCCTGTCGGGTAATAACCTTCGTAGGATATATAATTTCAGGAAGGCTGATTACATCAATTTGTACAATGCTTTTCTTGAAATGGATTGATCTTTCTTGTGTGGCTATAAGGATATTAATGAGGCTTGCGCTGAATTCTACTCTAAGATTTATGAGGGATTGAATAAATGCGTGCCCCTGAATATTGGCAGATCTACTTATCCTGCCTGGTTCACGAATGAACACATCCGCAATATAAAGCTTAAGTATAAGTATCCGCATGATCATCAACAATTTAAGCATTTTCGTAAAATAGTCAAAATTAACGCCTCGAAACTTTTTAAAGATTATATAGCCAACGTGCAGAATAAAATTAAAGATCATGCCAAGTACTTCTGGTCGTGTCTTGAAAACAAATCAGGGATACCTAATTCAATGACAGACCCCACTAGAGTTATATTAAATTCACCAAAGTCCATTGTTGATGGATTTCAAGCACATTTCAGATCTGTTTACACATGTCCCTCTGATTTTGAAGTGACGAATACTAGTCCTATTGATGCTTCACTTGTGAATGTCCTCACTGTTGATGAATCTGATGTCCTTAAAGCACTCCAAAAACTCAAAAATATTCACACAATGGGCCATGACTGCATCCCTTGTTTCATAATTAGGGATTGTGCTTATGCTTTTTCAACGCCTTTATGCCACTTAATAAATGTATCTTTGTCGAGTAGCACTTTCCCCGAATGTTGGAAAATTACCCGCTTATGTCCAGTGCACAAAAAGGGGATGTAGCTTCTATTGAAAACTATCGCCCTATAGCCATAATTAACAACTTCGCAAAGATATTTGAAATATGCCTCTATTCCAAGATTTTCTCTCAGATAAGACCATTCATTGCTGAAGAACAACATGGTTTTATGAACAAGAGATCAGTTGTTACAAATCTTACAGTTTTAACACAGTTTCTATCTGAGAATCTTGATAATAATATACAAGTTGATGTAGTGTACACGGACTTCACTAAGGCTTTTGACACTATCGACCATTCAATTCTTTTACGTAAACTCGGCTCGATAGGTTTCTCTCCCATGTTAGTATCTTTTTTAAAACATATATTGTGGGTAGAAAACAGTATGTAGCACATATGGGGCATTTATCCAACCATTTCATACCGACTTCCGGAGTTCCCCAAGGTAGCAACCTGGGGCCCTTATTATTTCTCATCTTCATTAATGATTTATGTCACCAGCTTCAATGTAAGAAGCTACATTTTGCGGACGATCTCAAACTTTTTGCACAAATTAAAACGATTGATGATTGTACAACTCTGCATCAGCAATTAAACATAATAATGAATTGGTGCACCAAAAACAATTTACGCATGAACTTATCTAAATGTTATATAGTAAGTTTCTCCCGCAAAGTTCACCCGATATTCTACGACTACAACATTAATGATTATCTTCTTCAACGTTCTACATCTATTAAAGATTTAGGTGTTACTTTCGATGACAAACTAACCTTCAACGAGCACGTGATACACATTGCATCTGCTGCAACAAAGGCTTTGGGATTTGTAATCAGAAACACCAGACAATTTTCTACCCTTGATCCGATCAAATTAATCTATTTCTCTGTCGTCAGATCTAAACTGGAATATGCTTCGGTGGTTTGGTCTCTCATATATAGCATTCAATCGAATATGCTTGAAAAAGTTCAGAGAAGATTTCTTAAATATTTGTACTTCAAACAGCATGGGGAATACCCTATTCAGGGTTATGACAACAATGTCTTGCTTGAGAGCTTTCAAATTAACTCGTTAATGCTGTGACGAAGCCATATTGACGTCAAATTCTTATACAATCTACTAAACAATTTCGTTGATGCACCGAAGCTTATTATGGACGTTGGTTTCGTTATACCTCAGTACCCTTGCCGTTTACGCAGCACATTTTATTTTTCCTCCGTTCGAACAAATATGATGCTAAAATCCCCTATTCATAGAATATGTAAATTTTTCAATAGTATTTCTAATGATAGTGTTGATATTCACTTTTGTTCCCTACCACGCATTCTGAATGATATTGAATAATGTAATTTTTGCATGCAAGTTTTTGCTTTTCCTTATCAATTAGCAAGTAGTTTTAATTAGTTTTTAGTTATTTAGTTACTGCTTACTTTGTATAACCTCTTCTATGTATACTTTAATTTGTCCTGTTATTAGATTGTAATCTGTTGGGCATTAAATATATATTAAATATATATTATTATTAAATATATATTATAATATTATTATATTCAACTGTGAATTGCAAATTTCTGCTATTATCTGTTTGCCCAAAGGTATCGCGAAGCCCCTCCCCACACACGTGCGCGATGTTCGAATTGAATTTGTCTTTTGGTGGAATTTCTAAATCCCAGAACACATACAACTACAAAATTCGGCAAACATTTTAGCATTTTACGGTTGCTGATAAGACAACAAAATTTTAAATATTTTCTAGGTTTACAGTATGGAGAATCCGAACAACACTAGGCCACAAAAAATTACGGCCAAGGCAGCAGGTAATGTTCAATGTTATAATGCAAATTATGTGTATTAAGTGTACGTATTAATTTAGGGGTAAGTATTCCAAATGGTTACAATATTCTTCATGAATATAAGGAAACACACGAACTTCATCCGCCGAAAGAATACCATCGACAGCGAATAATTTTGAATAACATCGATGATGAAACTAAAAGTGGTCTCAGACGTAAGATTCATGCTTTTTTGAAAGCAATAAACCACTTAATCTCGATAAAATGTTGGCTTTTGGTGACTAAAGTATTGTATTTGTATGTATTATGACTTCGTTTGTCGGCTAGGTTCACAAAAAGGTCACGCAATAGTGTCCTTAGGGAAAAAGGTGAGACTATTGCCAGGAGGCGGCGTTTTCTGCGATGGTCAGATAATACCAGAAATAAGGCAAGAAATTATACTTCCTGGATAAGAGGCGGTTGAACACTGCCTACACTGTACATGAAGTGTTGAAGGACACACCAAGCTTGACTCCGAATTAGGATTGAAGAATTGAAGAACTTACTACGGATTTGAAAAATCCACCAGGTAAGGGATGTCGCCTTATAGACTGATGATCTAAGGACGGGATCAGAATGGTTTGTTATGTTTCGAATCTAAGAAAACCAGAGATTACCACAAAGAAATGACTGTCGGAATGGTTTTCGAACACTGGGTCACAAAAGTCTGGGGCGCTTAGATGAATATTCTGTGACTGTGATGGACAACGCTTCGTATCGCAGACGAAGCGTCGAAAAGATCCCTAATACTGGCACGAAAAAAGCAGGTATACACGCCTGTTTGACATGGTGAGGCAGGAATTCCTATATCTTGTCCAAGAGGCTGCCGTTACCCCGACATATATAGTTGATGAGATAGCAAAACAACACTATCGTATGGTTTTGGGATTGCCTCCGCATCATTGCGAATTCAATCCTATTGAATATATATGGGCGTAAATAAAAGGAGAAGTTGCCAGGAACAATGCAACATTCAAAATGAAAGACCTTCGCCCATTATTCGAGAAAAATATCGGAAATGTTACTGACGATGCTTGGAAGAATGCCATCCGTCACACACAAGGTTATGAGGGAAAAGGTGGCAGCGTGACACTCTAACAGATATCGAAGTGCAGCCACTGCTCATTCATGTGGGTGATTCTTGTTCTTCGTCGTCGAATGAAAAACCGTTGGCAATATTTATTTATTGGGATATTTTTTTGCAATAAGATGTTTCGGAAACCCTTATTAAGCAATAAACATTAACACAATAAATAACATTGCTGAAAACCTATCACGGTATCAAGACGTATTTCTATATACTCCTTACTGTAAAAACTAGAGAAAAGGTTGTAAAGAACCTATTTAAGGTGTTCGTTAATTTACTACAACACAATGCAATAAAGGATCAAAAATATTCCTATGATCCTGCTTCTTCATGATTTCTTAATTTTCCTTTCATTTATTATTGTAATATTAGTTTCTTTTGTTATCTTTGATACATGCTTGTGTTTGCCTATACATGGCCGTTTGCCTTTCGACGACGTTGAAGGGTATTGCACAAGCAAGTATTGTTTTGTTGTGTTAATAGTTTTCTTAACTAGACTTTTCATAGTATAATACGTGTAACAGAGTTGCTCGATATCTGGGCGTAAGATGAACAGTGAATGCTTTAGTCTGTATCAATATGACTGGGTGCGTATAGAGTTAGGCATATCAGAAAGCTATTCAGTTATGTGGACACTGCCGAATGAAGACGCTAGGCAGACGACGCCAGATTTGCTATAAATGATCTGAAGTGGTCACGTAAAGAAGATGATATCAAAAAGATCTTGATGAGGATTATTGATAATTATACTTTGTTTTTAAACTAGGTGGAGTGATTTAAATTTGCCGCGCTAAAACCTACACCTGTAATTGGCCAAAACCGACTGTGTTTACATAATGCTAAGTGGTTGCATTTCACTTAACAGTTTTGTGCTCGTAATGTCTTTTTCCGTAATTCCAAAAGTAAATAAATCCGTTCTTTTCAGAACTAGCTGCTTCATATCGTTATAAAATCGTGTATACTTTTAAGTACATATACACACACACACACACACACATATATATATATATATATATATATATATATATATATATATATATATTGTATCCCATACAAGTTTCGCGTAAGTTTCAATTTCAGTGTAAATATGGCTTTTCGATTTACTCCTCCTAGTTTAAAAACAAGGTATAGATAAGGTAGCAACTTGACAGGGCGGGAATGACACCGACAAGGGACTCTGTCGACCAGCCAACCGGCCAGGAACATACTGACGAAGGAAGGATCGACAAAGAGAAGCACGGACCAGGGAATAACCGGAGTTTTATTCTTAGATGTTAGATTAGGAACTTGACAATCTGCCCGAGCCAGATTTTTCCACGTTTTTCCCTGGTCTGTAAAGCAGAATTACTAGGAGGAGGACAGAATCGAAAGACGGTCGGTGCCGCATATTCATTAGATTAACTTTAATTTTGGCCTATTACCTACAATTCGTCTAACCCGCACGGACGGGGACAAGATCTAGTTGAGTTAAGTTAGTTAGGAATTTTCGGGAACCTTATTTTCACGAGTCATTTACTAACAAGATATATTGTTAATGCAGAGTTAGGGAACAGGCATAACAATTATTATAACTTGTTACTTTATCGTATGTATGTATTTTTAAACAAATATACGTAAGAGGAAAATGCCTTGGAAGATTTTATTGATTCTATTCAGATCAACGAGTAACAACAAATAAATGTCTACTAAGGAATGCATTGTAAATCGTTTTGAAATAAAATGTTATTTCTGAAACATTTATCAATTACGCTTTGAATAAATACAGTTAAATTGCATTGATCTTTGTTTTGAATACTTTAGATAATACATAAATGTAAATTGATTTCCATGCGGGTAAAATAGTGTAGTGTCATACGAAAGTACAATGAACCCGCGAAAGTGTTGTCCAGCTTTTAATTAATAGGTACTCAATTTCATTAAAAATGCATTTTGTACGGCATAAAACCATGTGATATTTTTATAGCTTAGGTTTGCATCTAAATTATCGTTCAACCCATGTTTTTCAATCATAGGTTCTTATTTCTTAATTCTTCTAAATATATTTTAAGTTGAAGTTATGTGGATCTTCCATTCTAGGGTTTCCTCCAGCATATGCCCAGGAACTAGTTTGATACTCATGTATCAAAGGCGCACCATTTGCAGTGATATTTTGCACTGCGGGTCGCTTTTGTATGAAAGTATCAAAGGGTATATAATTGGTTTTCCTCATGTTCAGGTGTAGACCACTTTGGCAGTTTCACAGTGGGACAACCGTTCCACTAGGTCGCATGCTTTAAATTCCAGGATCATCCTGTCTATCAGATACCAAGGCAGAACTGTCATCCGCAAACATAATAATATTAGAATCTTGAAGAAAGAAGGATAAACAACACCGGCCCAAAACGGATCCCTGATGTACGCCTATTGTTACTGGAGAAATGCATGATTTTATGTGTATCGAGCCTGCCACCAACCTGATGCGAAACCTCAACCAACTGAACCATGTCAGCCATGTAGGACGAAAACGAATCCCCCCCGCCAATATCACTAAGCTTTTTAAAAAGCAAATGAATTTGAAAACAGTCAAATGCCCGTTAAACAGTAAACGGCAGCACCACTATAGTACTCTAAATTGAAATATTGAATTTTTGTTTGATTCTATTAGTTTTAGGAATATTGTTTGCAATATCCAAAGAAGCCTTTATGAAGAAATCATTGAAGCGATGCGCACTTTCTTTTGGATCGGTTGTCATATTATTGTTTTGGGTCAACACTATATTAGAATGTATTAATCTTTTGTTTGTGAGGTCATTTATTACGGCCCATGCCGCCTTACTTGGATTCGGCGCAATGTTAATAATATTCTGGTAGTACTTCTTCTTACTGTCCGAAATGAGGGTAAGATGCTGGCTCTTAGCGATACGATATTCGTTACAACACCTTTAAGTTGCCACTGGACGCACGCACGTCTGGAGAGACCAATTTTTTATTCCGCCTTACAGGATTTTTCCGCTTTACCGGAAAGTGATTTACACTGCTTAGACTATTTATAGTCGCCCAGGATAGTAAGTGATTTCTCAAAAAGTGCTACATTTCTTTCATTTAAGCTTCTCTCATATGTAACTTCTTTTAGAAACGACGAAACATATATTAATTCAGAACTAAATAATATCATTTTATGATTTGAGATTACGCTGTCCAGGGCCATTGCCACGTCATTACGTGTTATATATTTGCATGGATGATCGATAATTGTTGAGGTTCTATCCGCGACACGTGCTGTAATCCTTACTAGTTGGCATAATGCCGCCATCAAATCTAACAGTTCAGAGTCATTGTATGAAGCAACAGAATAATTTATATTAAAATCACTCAGTAACACAATATTGCTCGTAGGAACATACATATATATAATCAAGAACAGAAATTAGAACAAAATAAAAAAATTAACACACCTCGAGGGTGATCTGTAATTGAAAATAAGGGTGTCGTCATTGGCATCTGACTTTCACTTAATCCCACATACTTCAATCTGTTTTCAATAGCAAATTAAGCCAAGTCTAATTTCTCAGCCTTAATATTATTTCTTACCCAGATTCCAACACCACCTAAACTCAGAACGACAGTAGCTAGACTTGATACAGAGACAGAGAGATCCTTAAATATATGTGTCGGAATTGTTTCATTGAGGTACCACGTTTTACAAAGACAAACAAAATTTAAATTATACATTGACAAATTGTTAATTGCTAATTGTAATTAAATCAGTTCTTGGGCAACGATACATTGAACATTTAATGTGACAAAATCGTACCGTGCTATACTTTCATCATTAGGGTCTTACCTTGTGAAAAAAAACGACACCATTTGGCCAGATTTCAGGGTGCATTGCTGCATCCAATTCGTCGCATGGCACGCTGACTTTAAATAATGAATCACATCCTACTTCCGATGTGGAGTGTTGCATAGACTTAATAATAATAAAATGTTTTAGAATTGTGTTCGCGATCAGATCGCTTAATATCATTAGTACGAGTATGTGCAACGTTGTTTGTACATAAGTAGCTGGCAATTCTAATTTTCTAAGTTAACAATTATTTAATGCAAGACATCCGCCATGAATTATTATACACATTTTTCTTTAGTTAACGACAAATTTTTGATGATGTTGACGTACATTTAACACGTTTCAGCCTTATAAATTAATTTAATTATTACTTAATTAATTATCACTTATAATACGATCTGCCGTTTATAAAATTTACTTAAAAATATTTGTTTATGATGTCAAGGCATATATACGTTTCAGCCTTATACATTTTTAGTTAGTTATTTAATTAACAAACAAAATTAAAACATCAAACCAAGTGTTTTAATTTTGTTAATATTACAATGTTTCACCAAGCGCCTACTGCTAGCTCAATTAATATGAGTTATTTAATTGTTTAGATTGAAGGTGTGCATAATGTTACTGACTTGTTTGTCAGGGCGACGTACATTTAATACGATCCTACCGTTTACAAAAGTGACTTGATGGTATTTTTTATGATGACGACGCTCGTGTATCAATTTTGAATTAGTTACTAATTGTTTATACATTTAATACGATCTGTCGTATAAAAAAGAAAATTTAATCAAGTTAACAGTTTAACAGGTGCATAAATATAAGCTATTTCCTTGATAAGTCGAAGTGCCCCCTTTCTTTGGATGCTACCAATTATTTTCTTATTTTCTTTCGCTAACTGATGTCAACAACTGTTTTACCCAACATTACTTGTGATTATTATTCATAATCAAAATGAAACTTTCCTTTTGGTTAAGCTAAAGCCATTTAAATATACCCTTGATTAATTCGATTAAACGGAAAAAGCTCTACGTCAAGAATTAGGTTTTCACCCTATAGTGACGAATTGCTGGAATTTTGTGAAAATTCTCGAGGGTTTGCTTTACCAAATCATTTTAAAATTATAGGAGGTGGTTTACATAATCACTGATTACTAGTAATTTATTTAATCACCATATTTTTTAAATTATATTTTGGGAGTGATAAAACATATTTTTCTTAAGGTTTAACCTGACACCCACATTTAAGGTCATAACGCCGAAACTAACAAATTCGCGACGTTTCTGCAACTATATGCGGGAGAGAAAAATATTTTTCAAGCGATGGTCGAGTCTACTATATTTTGTTGTTATTGTATATATTGTTGCCACTGACGGGTTTGGTTGAAAGGGCTTAAACAGATGTACAGAGAAAAGTTTGTTCGGACTCATGTGCCATCAGTTTTATGAATTGGTATGACCATTGACCCGTAGCAGACATGACGTATTTTTGTTAAATATAAACGTAATCTATAAGTTAAAAGCACATCTAAGAATACTTCTACTAAAATTGGACAATTATCAAATTTTGCACTAGCGTAATATGCAGAATAATGAACAAAACATCACGTTACAACCATCATCATGTACCCCCTGATACGTTGGACTTGGCAAACAGTGGATTTATAAAAATATATAAAAATAATGTTCCAGCATTTTTGCAACAACTAACCAAATTCCCAACTCAACTCAAGTAACACTGACCAGACATTTAGCAACTAAAGTGGTCATACAATAAAACCCATACGAAGGTCAACAAGCCAAAAACCAGCTACACAACTATGTGGCAGTAGTCATACATCAAGAAATAATTACAACAGGTGGCGCTACAGAAAAGAAAATTCAAACTATCAGCAGATACTTAAGAAACCACCACGAAAAAAAAACTAGACTATATGTTAAATATGGACGGGACCATAACACAATAAACTACAAGAAACCACAAAATGTTCGTCCCAGGCGTGCCAGGAACCCCACCCGGCCAATTGTAAAGGCTGCCAAGTATATTAACTGAAATTCAAAGTCAGCTGTACCCAACCCAACCCAACCCAACCACCGAACACCGCCGTAAATACCTTCGCTGCCAACACAGGCAATAAAACACAGACACGGCACAGGCTTAGGTCCAGGCAATGCATAGGCTCAATGAAATAGCAGTGACGACATCACACTATCTCAATTTTTATCCAGATTCGAATGAACTAACTTGTTGTTGGACTCCCTCTGCAATGCATCATGGAACGCAAATGGATTATCACAGCACTGTCTAAAAATCGAGCTATTTCTTAAAGAGCAGTTACTTGACATCTACTTATTTCCGAAACCCACTTTACTGACAGAATTTACTTCAATAATTACAAAACAACATACTAAACAAATCACCTAGACGGCATTGCTCACGCCGGCGCTGCATTATCGTAAATAGTAAACTATCCAACCACGAAATGGAAAAATTCACTACTGTCTACCAACAAGCTGCAGTCTTTCATATCAACGAAAACGGCTCGCTAGTTGTAGCAGCTATCTACTGTCCGCCCAGACATTCTATAAAACAACCACAATATGAAGCCTTTTTCTATAAACTAAGGAACAAGTCTATAGCAGAAGGGGACAGCAATGCAAAACAGAATGGTGCTTCAGGCTAACGACCCCAAAAGGAAGATAGGAAGGAAGGGAATTATACAAAACCATATTCGCAAACAACTATTTCGAATTATATACGGAGAGCCTACATAGGCAATCTGACTTAAGGCACCAGACCACGGTGCGTGCGCGGTACAAGGGTGTATCTTTCATAATTATTTTCAAGCGAACGATGAATGGAATTTATTTCATCAATGCTTATTGTCAATATATGCATATAGAAGACTGTGTACAATTTTTTATACTTGAATCTAAAGTATAGTTTGCTGTGTACGCCGCTCCTAAGAGGAGACTGCGACGAAATTACTGCGCGGCGGTTGACAGCGATTAAGCCATACGGTTCAACTAAAAATTATAATAAAAATATATTTGAAACTAGACATATGTGTCTATAGCATCACGTAGGGGAATTTTGATATCTAGAAGAGGAAAAAAATGGCGGACCAGATATTTTATTTCCGATTATTATGACAAATATTCATCGTTCATATGAAAAAAATAGAAGGAGACCTATTATAAAAAAATCCCTACGTGGTGCTATAAAGATTACATTTTCGAACAGTTTAAGTCTTGGTGCATGCAAATCGGATGTATAGGTTTCTAATATGTTGTCAACCAGGTTGAAAACGTAGTTTTTCGAGAAAACGCGTTCAAAGTTTTGCTAGCTAACAAACTAACTGTTTTCTTTGTCTCTTTTTTCTTGTTTCTTACCTTTAGTCAGCGATTCCTGGACCAACAGCTCCTGAGCATCTAGAGAATCATTATTTTTCCATGTTTTGCACGTAGACGACCCTCATGCGTGCTTTTTTCGGCTTCGTGCTGCCGCTCGGCGCGGTCGTACAGTCAGGGAATTTAGTAACGGAACGAAAACGCCTAAGGTATAAGCAACCTTCGTACAAAGAGCCCATTATGATGTAGCTGAATCGTACCGAGAAATGTAGGCGTGGGGGGTGATAGTAAATTCGAAATGTTCGATATAACATACGAGACGCTTGCATACGAGACGTAATTATAAATGTGTAGTTTGTTGTAGGAGGTTTTTCTTTCAAATATATATATTTTTCTCAACGTGTATGAATGTGCGATCGTTACGTTATAAGGTTTAAGCATTTTATTTAAATTTTCCGATAGATTTGTAATATATGATTCTCTAAGTAGTATTCAACACGGGGCGAACGACGAAGACAGAAACGAGAGGGAAAACCTACATTCTGTCGTTCGTTCGAGCGGTGCGATTATTTCTCGTTATCGTCATATTTATCGAGGATGAAACAAATTAGTTTTGTAATTTCGCTTATATAACTTTAAAGGATTAATAGAGTTGGGTCTGAAAATTAATTTTAACCTGTAGCGTGTAACGTCTACATGAATAAGGGAATTTGTGTTTGTTTATAAATGGAGTAAAAGAATCAATTTCTCAAGCAATGGACATTAATATGACAAATGCCATTAAATACAACCTATTGCGGTGACAAGGCCGTCTTTCTACAAACTTACTGTGAAAACTAGGGAAAACCTTGCTACGGTATTCGACCAATATTTAGTTCACTACAATACAATTCAAAAAAAGCATAAAAAAGTTCCCTCAAATGGAAAGTCGTTTGTCAAAAATTGCATTGTAAAGAATCAAATATTGGACTCTTGAAATTTTGTGAGTCTTAACATAAATTCAATATTAAAAGAACTCAATATTACAAATTAATGTTAACGCCACAAACACTCATTCTGAATAATCTAGCTAAGCAGACTATGAGCACAAAAGTACTAGAATTACCAATGTTCAATTCATTGTAAATTATAAAAAAATAACCCAGACATATTTTTAAAAAGATTCCAAATGAATTCAACATTCATTCATTCGACCTCCAAAACAAATACAGTCGTGGCTTGATCGCTAGAGCAGTCGGCGCTAGCGCGCTGTCTGCCATCACAGATTTTTACATTCGACAAACGCCCGGAATTTCGAATTTCCCGCCACATCGGACCACTTCCGGAATTTTTAGTTTCCCGACACATCGGACCACTTCCGGAATTTTGAAGTCCCCGCCAAGCCGGCTCGACCAATCAGGAGCCAGGATTTGGTTCCCAGGCCAAACCGTCCCAGTACCCACTACAATTACAAATTATTACCCTAAACCTTTATTAAATAAAACGTTCAAACACAATAAATACGGCAATAACCTTAATAACAATACAATAAATAAGAATGTAAAAATTCCATATTAATAAATGTATGCTAGCAACGGTTTCACATAAAATACTGTATCTCCATCAATTTGTCGAATTTCTTTAAAATATTTGGTGATAGCCTTCTTGACAAATGCAGCTTTCAGAAAATGAAGAAAAAAAATTTTAAAAAATTTCACCGTGGTCTAGTGCCTTCAATAAAATACCTGTTGACGTCAAATTACTGAAAAGTGGACACCAGCTTCGATCTATTTTCTGAACATTATAGGCACAATGAGCAACCGACTAATATTCAATATAGTACTTAAAATATCAAATACAAAATTGCCACGACGGTTGAACATATAACAAACAACATACAGCACGCAGCCTGGTGCTCACCTAAAAAAAATCAGTCAGAAGAATCTGGCAGCAAGGCAGATACCCAAACGACTAAACATGCTAAACCAATTAACAAAGGAGAAATTATACATTTAACGAATATGCAAGCAACTTATCCCCATCTGCACAAAAAACTTTTATTTGGAACGTATTGCTAAATCTTTTAAATTATAGGAGAAATTAAATTATTTTATATGTTTCGGTAAATTGCGGTTTCGGTAATTTTTTTCTATCGATTATCCATCAATCAATCCATCAATTGCGTCCAATCAGTTGTTTGGATAATTTGTGTTTGATAAATTTCCATAGACCCAAATATATATTATATAAATATATGTTCTTTTCAAATTTTCTTTGGGGATGGGTTATACCATTCTATATTAGTCCAATATCGTTGAATTCAAAAGCGTCTAAATAATCATATTACTGCAACTCGCAAACTAAAAATATAATCCGCTCTATGTTTAAATTTGAGTTAATTGACGAGAATTATTTTCTCTATTTCCTCCAAGTCGAGTGGTTCAGACGGTCTGAGTTACGATGATCAGACTTCTGATGTATTTCACATTAAGTTAGTATTAATAACGCCTCTATTATACTTTTATATAGCTACTTAACGAAGAGTCCGCAAAAAATAAAATATTTTGTTTGAAATCAGTCACTTTTGCATCTGTTGTTCCACAGGGCTCAATTCTAGCTCCCTTCTTGTGCTCGCCGTATACTTGCGATTTATTTAAGAGTTTTCATTTTCGCCACGTGGCTATCATGTTCCTCTTCAGGAAATTCAAAATGACCTGGACACGGCCTCTTCAGTGTGTTTCCTGTAAACGAAACTGTGTCTTGCCGTTTTCAATTGGGAGATGCATTGTTTTTTTTTGTTGATTTTCTTCTCCTATTACTTCGTAATTTTTCCCAAGTATTGAAAATAATGAAAGTTTATTATTATTATTATTACATGCGTTAAAAATAAAAAAAAGAAATATTCAATAAAATATTGTTTGTGTTTGTTACGTTAACAAAACCTTTGGTAATTAATCTCTCTATTTGTGCCATTTACATTAGCAATGTATTTGCAATGAATTTCTAAATGGAGTATTTTTTGTGTTTTTCTTTACTTTAACAACGTCTTTGCCAACATTATCTGTTTTTATAATACATTAACAATATCTTTGACAATGAATTCCTCGATGAAACACTATTAGCGTTTTTTGTTTAGCAATCTCATGAATATATAATGAAAATAAAATTGGAAACAGTGGTTTAAATGTTGGGTTTCAAAATATAATGTCTATTATTATATGTCTATGGCTGACGCAGTTTGCATAGTTTGCTTATTCATTGCAATCATTTAAGACTCGCGATGCGTTGTATAATTTGGACTTTGTTATAATCTATTGGCCGGATAAATAATTAATAGATATTTATATATATATTATATATATATATATATATATATATATATATATATATATATATATATTGAAAATGCGTCGTGTCAAATTTGACAGAAAAATGTAAAATTTGTCCATGAAGAATAACTGGTGGATCGCTAGACAATATTGTTTCTGGGTTATTACCCTTCGTCAGTAGCGATTACCAAGAACCTTAGTTGTTGAAATACCTTTACATGTAGTGTTGTCAGTGGTTCGTTAGGAGTGATTGGCTCGCGCCAAGAAGTTTTGATGGCCACTACATGTAAAGGTATTTCAACAACTAAGGTTCTTGGTAATCGCTACTGACGAAGGGTAATAACCCAGAAACAATATTGTCTAGCGATCCACCAGTTAGTCTTCATGGACCTGTTTTAATTAATGTTCACTACACCATTGAGGTGTAAGATTAGACCATCTTTCATGTATATATATATATATATATATATATATATATAATCTTTATTTCGTATTACCGGATACTTCCAGTGTCGAAAAATATTAACCAGATACATAAATCTACATCTATACGCATTATTCTATATATTTGCATTTTGTCGTCGCCATTTTATTGTTCATATATAAATTTTCCATATTTTTCTGTCTTTTGCGAGTCATTTTGCTTCGTTCCAGGTCTTCCCTCTTTCTTTAATAGCATTTCCAATCATGTTGTCCCATGTCTGTTGTGGTCTTCCCCGTTTCCTTTTTATTTGTGTCTTTGCTTCCCACACTTGCTTAACGGGTCTATTACTAGTCATTCTCTGTAGGTGTCCCCACCAGCCTAATTGTCTTCGCACTATAAAATCCAGTATTGATTCTATTCCTAATTCTTCTCTTATTTGTGTGTTCCTAATTTTATCCTTTCTTGTAATACCTTTTACTCGCCTAAGATATTTAATTTCTGTGGCTTGTATTTTACTTTTTTGTTTTGTCGTTAGTACCCAGGATTCACAGCCATAGGTCAGTACTGGTCTGTAGATTGTTTTAAATATTTTCATTTTCGTTTGTTTTGGCACCTCTTTCTTACTTAAAAATTTGTTGTTTATCGAGTAATACAGTCTTATTGCTTTCTCTACTCTTTCGTTTATTTCGCTTTCCTGTTTTCCCGTATTTTCTAAAGTCACTCCGAGGTATTTAAATTCTTTCACCTGTTCTATCGTTATTCCTTCGATCTTGATGTTTATCTGTTCGTCTTCTATAGCCATTACTTTTGATTTATGTTTATTTATCTGCATTCCATTTTCTTTTAGTATTTGATTCCATATATCTATATTGTCTTGTAATGCCTTTTCACTTGTTGCCATTAAAACTATATCGTCTGCGAATGCTCCTTCAGATATTTCAATTCTTTGTAGGTTCTTGTAGCCAACATATAGTTTCTTACTCCTTTCTGAGCATTGCTTTATGATGTCATCCATATATATATTAAATGAAGTGGGGCTCAGTCTTCCTCTTTGTGTCAGTCCGTCATACGTTGTAAATCCTTCTGATTTCATGTTCTTTCTTATTACATAGTTTATATTATTTTTATATATTCCTTGTATTACTCTAATTATTTTGCCATTTATTCCTCTTTTCTGCAGATTTTGCCATACTTTTGTTCGTGGTACCATATCGAATGCTTTTTCCAAGTCGATGAATGCCGAGTAAACCTTTTTCCTCTGTTCTCTCATTTTCATATTCTTTTATTTATATATATTATTACTTTAAAGCAAATATATGATCTTGCGTGCTTCTTCCTGGTCTAAATCCACTTTGTGACTCCTCCAGCATAGGCTCTATTACTGGTTTAAGTTTGTTATTTATGATTTGTTCATAAATTTTTGCCACAGTATTCAATAAAGTTATACCTCGATAATTGTTACATTCTTTCTGACTCCCTTTTTTAAAGATTGGTGTTATAAGTGCAACTTATACGGTGTATCTTCGCTTATCCATACTTTATTGATGATTTCCAGTAGTATTTCTGTTGCTTTTTCCCCATCCTCTTGATCATTTCTCCAGTAATTTTATCACTTCCCATTGTTTAGTTCGTTAATCACTATTTGTAATTCATTCATTGTTATTTTTTCCTCTTCTTTTAAGATTTCTTCATTTTTAGCCTCCGTACTGCATAGTAAATTCTGGAAGTATTCCTTCCACCTGTTCATTATGTCTCTTTCCTCTCTCAATATTTTGCCTGTATTATTTTATATATATATATATCATCTATTGTTTTTGTTTTCCTAAAGGATTTTACTAAAATAATTTTTGATTTCCAGTGCTATCTCTTTCCAATTTTTCTCCGAAATCTTTCCATGTGTTTTCTTTTGCCTCTCTCACTAGTTCTTTTACTATTTTCCTTTGTTGTTTATATGCTTCGTAGTTTTCTGTATTTCTGTGTGTTAAGTACTTTTTCCATATCTTTTTCTTTGATTTTATTTCTTCCTTTATTTCATTTGTCCACCATGCTGTTTCCTTTTTCGTATTTTTTATTTTAGCGATGCCACATATTTTTATGGCCGATTCTATTATTATATTCTTGAAAATATTCCAGCTTTGGTTTTTATTAGCACTTTTAATAATTTTGGCCTTATCTTCTAGCTTTTCTGTTATCTCTTGCTCATATTTAGTAGCTATATCTGTATTGTTTAATTTATACGCTCGTATAGATTTAAATTCTATTTTGCTTGTCTCTATTCCGTTTTCAAAACGATCTTCTAATTCTTTTTATATTTTCGCTACAACTAAATAGTGATCGCTATATATTTCGGCTCCTCTTCTTATTATAACATCCATTACACTTTTTCTATTAATTCTTTCCACTAAAATGTAGTCGATAATCGATTTTTCTCGTCTGCTCGGTTGTTCTCTGGTATATTTATGAATATCTTTGTGTTGGAAACATGTGTTAGTTACTATTAAATCGTGTAATTAATAGATATTTAATCATTTAATATTGCAAGAGCTATTGTGAGGAGATCCTATGTTATAGTTGAGGATCGTCAGATGAGCTAGAGCTAGTTCTACCCATGTCAGATTACTAACCGTAAAAATCCACTCCCAATATTTTATCTATAAATTTTATGATAACGAAGCACAATCCTAATATCAAAAAGATTGGTTTTTTGGTAATATGTAACACTGATTGGGATGTCTAGTAGTTATATTTTTCTTATTTGCTATGCCACAGAAAATTATGCACATAAGCAAATATGCAACTCAACAGTGTATATTATCAACATTGATAAATAATTGTTGACGTAAAGAATACGTTAGACGGTCCCAATAGGATAGCTAAAAATTAAAGGAAATAGGGAAAATAACTATTAATATTTTATTCCCAGGTCTTGCTACTTACAAAGAAATTAACAATGAACATAAATACTAAGTTAAAACAGCTTATATTTAAAGTTAGCACCTAAGTTACATATATACAATTACATATAACACAATTATTTTTTATAAAACCCGTGTGTTGGATATTCCAGTGTACTTTGTTGTGATCCTCCGGCATTTTCTCTCCATAGGGACAAATCTATGGCTGGTAAAGACTGGCAATCCACGACCGGATTCCTAAAACGAAACCGCAATTATAAAAATGCCAACATAATCAACTGAATACTTACGATGGCGATATATTTTCAAATCCACGTGGTTGCATTGACCTGACTTCACCTCCATTATCACAGAACAATCTAGAAATACTCGATTTGCGAATCTCGTTCAATTGATCTAAAACAAAAAATATTTAAAATCATTGTCAATAGTTTGAAGCTGGATGTTCTTACTTAATGTAAATCCACCGCCACTACTATTTTCAAACCAGAAACGGTCGCCAGCTCGGGTTCTATAGAATTGTTCGGTAAGGATACACAAAAATGTAGGCCCTGACAGCGTTCCTGGTACCAATTTTTCCAAAGAGCCACCTAACGTCAAATCCACGTCATCTGGACTTTCGTACACTCTCGCAAGTTTCTCGACATTCTAGGAAATAAAATAAATCTCTCTAGGAAACTTAGCATGTTTTTACTTACGTCGCTGGAAATAACATCCAGGAAATCACTGAAGCACGTGGCCCTAGGAAGACCACAAAAGGCTCTCATGTCGTTATAAGAAGCCAAGCCATGATCTCTGTTCCTTTGGATACATATCGCCTTCAAATCTGACCCGAACATTTGACCCCGCCTAAATAGATACTGCGTTATCTGCGAAAGCAAATGTTATTTATGGAAAAACATCAAACTTTATTAAAGTACCTCACTGTCGTGAAGCTGATCCGATTTTAGTTCCGGTTGCGATCCCATGCCTCTGGTCAAATCAGGGAAGTTATTGCCCTCTTCCAAAATTCCAGGCCTGTTGAACCAATCGCTGAGGCGTAAATTTCCATAACTGCTGCGATACTCCGACACCAAACTACAAAACACGATATAGATCATTGTTTCTAGTGGATTCAAATTGCTTACTCTAGGTGACCGGCGATGAGGGAATGGAAGAATCTGAAAGCGGCGGTGGTATGTTCGTTTAAAACGGACGGGTTTACCGATGGGTCGTAGTCGTTCACAAATCCTTTTGTATCATAGACGATCTTGTTTTTCAGCGAGTTGCCTACGCCAATGAAAATCGGAAGCCATTCGTAATATGTAATAAATTGATGTTCGGCTATGGCGATTCGGCGAGCTTCTTGATACAGGGTCTCGTCATTCCAATGAGGATTAAGTTTCGCCAATTCATTTGCAAGTCTGTTGTGTTCACGGAACAATATTATCTGAAGGATGGTTAGCTGAGGATTCTGGTTCGCACGCACGTCGCCTAATAGATAAAAATATAATGAATTTGAAACGTAATTTACAGTGTTAGTTGCATATTTGTCGATGAATTAGTAAGGAGTAAATTATATAGAAACAACGGTCCATTATGATCGATACTGTTTCTCTTTTAATAAATTTATTCATTAATTTTACAAAACTTTACTAATTCTGAAGCGAAACCGAATATTTGACGTGAGGTTAGGAAAATGTTCCAACTTTCTAGTCCAGTCATGATCATGATCACTCGCATCACTTTGGATTGCTATGTAAGGAAATACTGAAGTATAGTGTAGTCGCTCGTCTACGTCAACCCATTATAATATTAATGCATTATCAACAATGCCTGATAAAATTATGCATTCAAACTTTCTCGAGTAAATGTATCCCTAACTAAATAGCATGTATTTTCATGGATCTTGTCAAAGGTTTTTGACAGTATCCCATATGATGTTCTATGCTAAAATACTGAGTTTCGCGGAAGTATATTAGATTGGCTGTGACAGTATATCGAAAGTACAAAACAATCTGAAAACGTCATAAGATTACGAAGTTACAAATCAAGGAGTTCCACAAGGATCACTATTGGGGCCCGTTCTCTTCCTGTTAGGGGAGAGGACAGCATATTGGGACTTGGGGCACATTGGGACATTTCAAGTTGTGGCGCCATTACTTGCTGTTTTTGCTTTTAATAGAGAGTACCAGATGCGTTGCTTCTCGCTCAACAAGAGTTTCGCGCCGTTTTGTGACATACGGAAGTTTTTTTTTTCATTTTAAGCGTTTTCTGGTAGTTTCGGTTAAAATTTGGTTCAAAATTGGTGAGTGGATATTTTCTATATAATATGCAAATCATTTAAAACTAGTTGACTACTTTTATTAGCTGTATAAACGTAACCTATTTTTTTTTTAATGATCTTATGTTGATTAAAGTCATGGGGGGGGCTTGGGACAAAAAGTAAGGGGCACGTTGAGACTGTCCCAATGTGTCCCCCGCCTAATAGAATTAGTTGAAATACCTGATTTAAAAAATATTTTAGGACATCAAAAATTGAGCGTACATACAAAAGAAAAACAGATCGTGCTTCCGCATCTGTGGAAGACAATTGTTTCTACAGTTAAAGATGCCCTCGATGGAAGCTTATCAATAAGAAATGCTGCAGTAAACCATAAAATCAAGAAATCAACCGAAGAACATGAATTCGTAGAGAAAGAGAATGCCAATAACGACTTGCAGCCACTTGGAACCCTGGATCATACCACAGTGGGAAGCGATTCAAAAATTGTATTTCAGTGGCCAGTCGAAATATGGCACCCAACAAGTTTTTACCGCAAGCCAGGAAAAACAATTATGCGAGTATCTAATGCAAAGTTCAAAAATACATTACGGGCTGACGTATTCGCACGCAATGAGACTAGCTTTTGAGTTTGCTCAAAAACTTAACAGAAAATATCCAACAAGCTGGGCTATGAACAGCAAAGCGGGATTGGAAATAATGAAATCTTTCATGACAAGGTTCAGAAATCTTAGTTTAAGAAGACCTGAATACACCAGTCTTGCTAGGGCAACAGGATTTAACGAAACCAGCGCACCAGAAAACATTTATAACCTTGACGAAATGAAGTCACCACAGTCTTTCAGGTACCAAAATTTATTGCTACGATGGGAATAATCAGGTGGGCAAGTGGTTTCGGCAGAGAGAGGGGGGACGGGTAACTTTGTTGTGAGATCATTAATGCTGTCGGAAATACAGTGATGCCCGTGTATATTTTTCCAAGGGCTAAAAACAAGCCGGTATTTATGAAAGTTTGAGATTATCGAATCAGGATCCGGGTGGATGACGGCATCATTATTTGTAGACATTCAAAAATTTACAAAATGCACCAAAGAAAATAAAATCGAATCCACATATTAGTAGAGATAATACAGTTCTGTAGGGACAATGGTATAATATTTTTAACATTTCCGCCTGATTGTACACATCCTCTTCAACCTCTCGATGTGTGCCTGTAAGGACCTTTTAAAACTTACGTAAAATCTGTCTTTAACGACTGGCTTATTTCCAATCCTGTCAAACGGGCTGCCATTAATAAAATCGCAGAATTAGCCGGTCAAGCCTATTATAAAGCTTTCACTTTGGATCATATTTGCTCGCGGTTTAGGAAATGTGGCATTGTGCCATATAACACGAATATTTTTACGAGAGATGATTTTGCGGCTGCATATGTTAGTGACAACGTACCCTCCACAAGTCAAGAAGTTTGTACAAATACACCCAGTCAAGAAATGGAAAGATACATCACGATTTCAACCAGCACATCAGCTGAAGTTTCCAGCTCGGTTTTAATGAACACTCCGTCTACCAGCAGTCGCCTTAATTTGACAGAAGAGGTGATCACTCCTGAAAGCATACGGCGGTTTCCCAAAGGAAAATTTCTACGGAGAGCAAAGTAGATAGCCAGGTAAATGGAATTCTAGAATTCTCTATAGAAACACCGGAGAAAGATTGTCTTGATCAAAAAATAATGGACAAAACCAAAGAAAGGAAAAAATTATTTGATGACGTAAAAAATACCAAGAAGTCAAGTAAAAGCAAGATAATAGAAGACAATGCGGCGGATGATTTTATTAGTGAATTTAGCAAGAAACAATCAGTTGATGAATGCATATTTTACCTCTATTAGACCCAGTAACCGAGTTGCCAAACATATTAATCGGATACTTCCTATTAGCAAAGTATTATACAAAGAAGACAGTCAGATTTTATGTGGGTGAGGTGGAAAAAATTATTGATAGCCGGTACCAGTTAAATTTCTTGAGAAAAAATGGGAGTGGTTTTGTATTTCTATGGTGGTTGACAAGGACTTGCTAGAGTTTGAGCAAATTGGGATGCAGCTTCCTAAACCCAAAGAAATCAATACTACAAGTCATGCAAGCTCAGTAATGAAGTTTCCAATAGATCTTAGTTCTTTTAAAAACATTATTTTGTTGTATTGAAGAAAAATATACATAACATTTTCATTTATTTATGAGTTTTATATGTAATTTACATGTGTCCCATTCTGCCCCTATATGTTGGCACATTGAGACATTTGCATTAAGTTTAACAACTAAATACGTTTAAATGAATTGGGTTTTCCAAACGTATCATTCCGAAGCGAATTTCCCAATTCATCTGCTGACCAAAAATAAAATGATACTTCAGATTGAAAAAAGTTTCAACTGCCCTACATGTAAATGATCTGCCGGAATTACTAAAAGATTTAACTAGCTTGTTTGCCGGCAATATCTCTAGAGTTACCAGAACAAAAAATATTACCGACATCGCATATTTATTACAAAGAAATATCATTTCACACCATATGAATTTGAATATCAACAAAACACAAGGGTTTTTATATAAAAGTTAACACAAATTGGAAGTCAAACACAACGATCAAAAACTGATTGCCTCAAACGAAACCACTTTACTGGAACTTAAGTTAGACACACACTTATCCCGGATCCCGCACTTCGACCAACTTGCCTCCAAGTTGTGCGGGTTTTGTTGTAGTCTGTGTCATATCCAAGTGTGGTAGTCCGGAGACAAACTAACCTACGCGAACATTTTTTGTGCTCCAAAAAGCTTCTCAGCGACGTATTTTTAAACCAAAAATGACACATGGAAAAAACATATTTACAAAAACACATTACGTAGAATTTTTCAAAAAATATATAATATACACAACACACGTGGTGTCATACATTCGAATCACTAACGCGCATCACAAAAATTCAAAAATCCACATTATTTAATCAAAATATTCACACAACATCTAAAATGCCTAATATTGAAAACATTTAAAGTACAGCTGAAAACTACATACATATATTTTAACAACATGTTTGTAGCATACTTTCATCTTTTAATTTGTATAGAATGATCCAATTATGATGTGTACATTTAATATTTTAATATTTACTAATTGTGACTCATTTTATTTACTGCTTAACATTATTACTAAATAACATTAATTTAATGTTTGCAATTTCTACATACACATCTCGTCTAAAATAAATGGAATTTATTATATATTACTATCTTCACATATTATCCTACCTTCCATGATTTGCTGCATATGCTTTTCAGTTATCCCTACAGCGGACGACTTTATACACCTGACGTACACATTTAAATTTAATGCTATCAACTTTTTATCATTCTCACTTTTGTTCTGGTAAAAAGCTTGTGTAGATTGTGCAAGCTTCCATCTACATTTATCATAATAATATTTTCTCAACTACCACCTGTCCCAATTTAACTATGGACAGTAACCATTCTAACTTTTTCGTCAAGAAGATTTCACGAAGAGGGCTCACAGCAGCTCTACATTCAATAATTAATTATTTAGGCCAGATATATTTATTACCATCCATTAAAATCTACTCTAGAATGGTGGCGATGAAACTAAGAAAGTATAGAATGTTCAACATAAAACAGGTGTGTCGGATAAAATAATAAACTTAATCAGAAGCATGTATAGATCAGTACTGGGACTGGAAGAATTGAGAGAAAAAAATCAGAGAACATTGAAATGGAAAGAGGCGTGAGCCATGTGAAATGCCACTGCTTTTGATTTGATTTTGTCCGTATGTACGGAAAAAATAATAAGAAAGCATCGACCATGTGTATGCATAACAGATATGGACGACAGAGTGCTGCTAGCAAATTCGAAAACAAAGGTATATAACGACATGACGCTGTAGGAGAGCAAATTTTGGATGGCGGAAAAAAACATGAAGTGAAAATTACCATAATTGATATGAAAGTTATGGGAGCAAACAAAATAAAAAGAAAATTACAAGAAAACCATTTGGATTTCTTTGGATATGTAATACGCATGGAATAGAATAGGGGCAACGTAGGGGATAATGGAAGAGAGAGGCAAGAATAGAGAGAAGAATGAAAGTTGGAAGCCCAGCTTCCAACACGTGGAAGGAGATAGGATAAGGAAAATAAGAGTGTTTGTGGAAGTGGGCTAGTGGAGCTGACCGCGCCACGCTTAGGCCCCAAATAGGCCCTTGTGTGCCTAATGTATTAGACCTGCCTAATATGAAAGGATATATTAGACCCTGTCATGGGTAGCATATCCTGATTTGCTTCAAGGTAGCGTGCCTGTTCAATTATTGCATTATAAAACTTCATTGCGAACCATGTTACCCTGCGTCGGACTACCACGCTCTCGCTACTTGGTCAACTCAAACAGATGAGATGGCAGGAAGCATAGATCAATGGAAGACATGAGCTGAAATAACAACTGCATTTACAAACTGAAAATAAGAACGAAAGGCCAGATTGTACAAACGTCCGTTATTTCATGTTTTGCGTCATTATATTATTGAGTCATTATGTATTGCGACATGTGCTATAGAAATTATTTGCGAAAATAAGTAAGCAACTTACAATTAGCACAGCTCATCAATAATTGTAATAAGAACGGATCTTCAGCCAGGTGAGCAACAACAAATTGTTCATATTGTTGGTTTGTATAGCAAACATATTGCGACCACATGTGCAGATAGAAATAATTTATATACTAAGTGTGTAAATGTTCTAATAAAATGGTTTCAATGTCATATATGTTTTGTAATTGAAAATATGATAGATGTCCTGAAAATTGTGGCATGAGAAGGAAATAATGCTTTATCCGATTACATTTTAATGGAGGAACAAGCGATATGATTTGAAATTGATGTAATTTCTGGACTAGGCCAAGAAAGACCATTCAGTGAACAGCAACGTAGTATTGAACAGGATGAAATAGTTATTGCAATGAAGATTCCAATGATGAATAAGGGTGGTTTAGAGCAGAGATGATACATTCGCTGATTAGGTGGCATAAGCAGACAACCTGACGAAAAAAGACATTTGGGTACCCTACTTGTTCGCAAAACTAAATAATCTTTCGTTAAACTAATTTTATGAACGTCAATGAATGGATTAATTGGTCTAACATTCATATTATGCACATTAGTTCTAGACAAGCAAATTATACAGAAATATCAAACATTCGAACATTGACATACATTGGCATATAAGCTGAATAAAATAAACCCGCGCTCTAGCAATTGCGTAATTTTTTCTAAAAGCAATACCACAAATCAAGAAACGTACTTGTTGTAAGTAATTAATTGTTTTAATAACATTTCTTTACAATAAAATCTATTTACAAGTTTACAGAATCATTTTCAAACAACTCAAACCGCTAAATATATATGAGAAATTTCCAGTACACCCACCTGGGATCTGTCTACCTGCGATTCGCTCGAACTAATATGATTAGGAAAGAAATAGAACGATGTAAGTTTAGGACAGTCAAAAAGAGACAGGCTTCATTTCTGGCATGCATGTTGTCACCTTGGACAGTCTCGTTCCATGAAGTAGATGATAATTGAATAAGTAATTTTTATAAAGCGATTCAATAATAAAATCATAATAATTTTTCATATATAATGAGGAACGACATCAAATAAGCACGTTCAAGGTAACTAATAGAGTTAAAGTGCGTTTATATCTACTAAATCAACTTAATGAATTTATTTATCTTAATAGTTACCTGCCATGTAGCAAACTTCTTGCGGTGATTGTATAAAACATACGCCGGATGCGTTGTTGTTTCTGGGTAGCCATTCTTGCCCTCTGCGAAATTCGGCGCGCAACCTGCCCCCGTTGAACTCTCTAACTTGCTGGCCCACTTGGTCCGTGTTGCCGTAGACTACAGAAAGGTCCAGGAAGTGATTGACCGCGCTCAACTGTAAAAGTTGTCGGTTATGTAAGATCTCGGATACGCATATGATACAATTTATCGTAGTCGTTAATGGCTGTTAAAACTGGCAGTTTGAAAATGTTAAAAAATAATTTATTTTTTGACGAATGTGTACAACTAAATTAATAGTTTGATATTTGTATATTTAAATGTTAGTTACCTGTTCAGCGGGCTGTGATCCACCGACACATCGTCGATCACGATCTGTAATAGTCCTTACGAAGTTCATGCATCTGGTTGATTGTAATTGATTATAATTAATTGGATCGTCCTGTGGTATCTCGATTGGGAAGCAGTGCTCCGGAGAACTCGATAGGGGTAATAACTGGCCATCGGCCGAGCAACATATGGTGCCATGTGGTTCTAAATAATGTGAAAAAATAGTTAAATTCCCATTCGTGAACATATCATATAATAATACATTAGAAGACAATGTTTTACATTTATGTAAATTTTCTACTGTCTTATGTTGAATGTTGAACTATTAATAGTACTTTATAATCAGATATAAAGTCAATTATAAAAATAGTAAATTTTGTGATTTCCATTGAAAACATTCTTCTACGCATGCTTTGTAAAATATCTCTAATGATTTTTGTGCAGTTGGATTTAGTTTTTCCTGAGATGCGATTCGTGAAGCCGCGCGGCAATGGTGTTAGGCGAAAGCACCGGATTCGCAATAGAAACAAATTTGAGAATGCAAAACTTTAGATGGATGAATCTTCGTTTTTTGCATAGTGTTGCTATTTAGACTTTATTCTACAAGATTTTATTTGTTCAACCGACAATTGCAATTATTACAAATTTTAAATTGCTTCGGAATTTGTTTTACAAGAAACCTTTTTTTGTCGTAAGTCAAGAGTTTTAATACCAATTATAATTAAAGTTCTCGTTTAATTTATACTGTATATTATACATATTTGCATTTATTGACTAAATTACGCTACGCCACGTCACCACGGACATCGATGGTCCACACCTATGGCCGAAGCAATCAATGAACATCGTTTATTTAATTTTTTGTTTATTTATATTTACTTATTTTCTTGCTCTTCTTCAACAAATAGGTGACAGGTGACAAATGCATGTATAAGTTTTATTGTTTAATTTTTGTTCTATGTGTCTAAGTGTCTAGTTTTGTCCTATCGGGCCCTTGCAGCCATCCATTTTTTCTAAGTTTTATTTTCTCTAAGGTTGCTGCTCTGATGCCACTTGCTTATAACGTCTGTTCTTTCATGGCAACGTTTCATTTAATTTTCGTTCATGTTCTCACACAAGTGAAATCTTTTATATGCGTCTTAAAAAATGCGAATTACGCGTTAATGCAACAGTTTCCTACATTTTAACCAACTGGTGGTAGTAGATCTCATTTCATCTCTAAACAATTAAAACTGCTTGTACTCACGTGCTTGTGTACTTCCAGCTATCATGGCCATATCGTGAGTGATGATCTGACCGTATTGCATAGCGGCCAGAGTGAATTTAGGATCTTGAACGGGAACATCAGGATAAAACATCAAACTCAGTATACGAGCACCTGGTAACATATTTCCGCTTTTCGCCCTGGTGGGCAAACTTATGCCTAAAAGTGACGCAAAATTAACATTAATTTTCAAATGATGACAGTATATCTACCATCTCCGTAAATCGGAGGCAATAATCTGTTGAAGCGCGTTTGGGGTATGCCCCATCCAGGGTTCTGTGCGTTATTGCAAGAGCCGTCTAGTGATCTATATCTACTCTGAGGGCAAGCGAACGGTGGCATTCCGCAGCCCAGTGTGGACGGGTCAGGCGTTGTAGTTTGGAAAGGATTTTGGTTAAAGCTGAAAGATTACATGTCGATTATGCTGGTTTTAAAAAAATTGAGATGACTTACCTTTGCAGGAGGGGATTAAACGTCGTTGACTGTTGAAACGTTTGTGACGTCGGTTGAACGGTGTTAAGGTTTACATCGAACAGGTTATTATCTGGACGCGAAAAATGATAATTCGAGTCATCGAAGAAGGGAAAATTTGAGCTGTAAGGTGATCCTGCAAACGCAGCGAAGCACTGAAGTAGCAAAATTGCAAACACTCGGATGGCTTCCGCCATTGTTCATGTAGTCTATGTTCTGTAAAAGGACACGAAAATTAATTTAATGATGTTGTTTATGCACTTTTATCTCTACAGCAATACGAAGAGTATATCGAAACTACGAAAATTCATGCAAGAGCAGTTGCATCAAAGAAACACAAACGATATTAACGATAGTTACGTTGGTCACATTATTATGAACCATCATGAGGTATACCATTAATTTGAAATAATAACTAAAGTAAAGTGATGCACTACTTCTGCCAGAAGCAGACGTGACAAATCATCGCATTCAATCATATTATGTGCATATGGTTAAGCCAATGAATCAGTGTTAATATTAAAATAAAATTGAATATATATTTTATATTAATAATTTTAGGAATAATTTAACTTAACTTAATAAAATTAAGGTTTATTCAAATTCTCATAATAAACGTCGGAAATTTGATGACCATATTATTAAACAGCCAGTTGATTTAAATATTATCAAGGATGTCTGGTCAAGAAATTTACATTCATTGATTTGGGCCTCTTAAAATGTAAAAATAAAAATGGCACAGGTCAAGTTCTTGTCGCTACAAAATAACAACAAAACTCACACTTTTGTTTTACGAACCTCGGCTTCAAGCATATTTATTTTGTTTTGCCTGGTTATGGTGTAGGTTGGTTCATAATAGATAATGGCATTTATTTTTTAATATTTCTAATTATTTTATTCTTATAGTATTCCCGTCCTGCTGTATTATCAACGATTTTGCTTTTTATTTTTGATTCCTTATTCGTTTATATTAGGATTTGTTTTTACTTGTATCATTTGGTTTTAGTTCATTTGTGGGTGTCCTTTTTTATTTCTTCATACCCAATTATTGGATTACATCGTTTAAATTACTTGTGTGGCTATAGAGATTTCTCTTGAACTTCGAAACTCGTAAAATAATTGTTAAAAGTAATATAAGATATGTTAAAGTAATTTCCTTGCTGAAACCAATATTCCTATTATGTTGTTTGAAATTCGATAAATTAAAAGTGAAAATGCACTACGCTAATTACAAAAGTAAATAGCCTGGTCTATATGGGCATACAACTGAAAATTGAATACCAGAATGCCGGGTTGAAAGAAAACAAGTCAGACGCTAAATCACGCGCAAAAAATATAATTAGCAAAGTGAGCATCGAGAATAACACGTGAGATAAGACTAGATGCACGTACATCACACTGTACTATGTCGGAAATACAAGTTGATTGAGAAACGACGACTAAGGCCCAGTTGTTCAACCTTGGTTTAAACCAAGTTTTAGTTTGAACGTGGTTTAAGTGAAAAATCAGATTGTACCAGACAGGTTTTACGCTAAACGTTGGCTTAAGTGCGAGTTTTATAAAGCGCACTTGCTTGACAGTTTAAGTGCGACTTTAAGGACAAAACGCAGCAGTCCAGTCTGAAATGTCAAAACTTGCTACTACCTAAGCTTAAAAAATGGGAGCCCAAATGAAAAATTATAACGATTTGACGGATAATGAAGACTTCTTGGAGTTAATAGAGCATATTTTGATTCCCAGAGCCCCTAGACAATACCAACAACAATACCTAATCATTTTGAAGTTTGGAATGAAAAGCAATTTAGTGCAAGATTTCGTTTATCCAAAGTGGTTGTGGTAGGTTTTTATTGTAACCCAATAGTTGCCAGCGTTCTATGCATGCTTCTACTCATGTTGTAGGAATCATGTTGTGACTCCTTCAGAAATGGTAACTAGCATAATTTCTGAAGGAGTCACAGCGTAATTCCTACAACGTTGAAGTTTTTGGCAACGGGTACTTTTCTACAAATGGTAGGAGATTTCATCGGTATTGACAAATCAACAGCTAGTCGTATATTGTAAACAAAGTAACGAGGGCACTAGCAAGACTACGACTCCAACTCATTAACATGCCGTCAACTCCACATGAAATTAAATTTCACACATAAAGCAGCGATTTTACGCAATTGCCAGATTTCCTAATTGCATTGGGGCGCTCGACTGTACCCATGTTAAAAGATAAAGTCCAGATGGAGAACAAGCTTAACTGCTTCGTAACCGAAAGCAATATTTTTCTTATAACGTGCAACCAGGGTGTGATGCTTCACTGAAATTTTTAGACATTGTTTGTAGGTCAGGCCAGGTTCAGCTCATGATTCCAATATTTTTGTAAACTCTAGAATTAGGGCGAGGTTAGTAAACTTAGATTTTGGAGATACTAGTGTTATAGTTGATGTCAGTGGCTATGGTATAAAACCATATTTAATAACACCGTTAAGACATCCGGAAACACAAATCCTTTAATGAAAGTCAAATCAGAACGCGAAATCCAATTGAAAAATGTTTTGTGGTTTTCCAATACTTGCTCTAGGTATTAGATTAAACAGACAAAAAGTGGAAGCTGTTGTATTAACATTTGTAGTGCTACATAATATTGCAATCGAAATGGGAGAAATCATGGAATATGAGTATAACGAAGCAGTGGACGCAGAAATACAATTAGCTCTAAATATTAACTCCAACATTCTCGTCATAGGTTAATATTAAACTATTTCGAACACCTATTATAAAAATAATAACTAAATGTGAATAGTAACAGCTGGCAGCTGATCGTTAAATGGCAATTGACATTGCCCTCAAAATAGTGAGAAGTATGCAACGAACAAATTTTCAGTGTTGCCAACAGTGCCAGCATGATGTAAACTTAGTTTAGTTAAGCGGAAACTGTTCCACGAATGTACAACGTAACCCATATTTGAACTTGGTTTACTTTATAAACCTGGTTTTATAAAGCTCGAGTTTAAGCCCATTTTGAACAACTGGCCCTTAGTATATAATAACGAACCTAACAACTGAACAAATAATTATGACATAATAGTTATTTATGTGTCAAGTCATTAAAGTGATTCTTTATCGAATGATGAAATAGAGTAACAAGCTAATAGATACTTCATTGATGTGGGCATACAAATTTTTATCGGCAACATTAAAAATAGAGATATAATGTTGAGGATTATTATCTACGTTAATAATATGATTATGTGAATCGTCTAAAAACGATTTTGCGATTTTTGTTTTTTGAGTACATGTCATGTTGATTCCTCAACATCCTCACAACAACAACAACTCGGCAATCTTGTCGCCTTTCGACCCACCTTGGTGTTTTAAGAGTGGCGAACGTTTATCAGAAAAAAACGTCCTGTATAAACAGACTGTTCTGGCAAGTGCAGATAGTTAACAATTTTGTTTGTGCAATTGCCATTTCTATAAGTTAGGAAAAATCGGTGCTTAGGACGCAGAACTAAATATTTGTTAAATAATTTTAAGGATTTCACTTTTTCTTAAAAAAAATAATAATAATAGACACAAATAATCGATGCTTGTTGGTCTTTGTTTTAGTTAAAGAACAACCAGAAAAACCACGAGTTGTTTATAGTTACTAATGTTATCGTAATTTTTGCTGAAAGGGTTGCTTTTACCATGGAATAATACGACCACATTTTTGATAAATCGAAAAAATACGTCAGTAAATCGTTTTGACTATATTTTCAACTTCCGTCTTTTTTCCACCACTGCATGAATATGTCATACTGGCAATTGTATATTTCGATTGCTTTTGTGCTAGAATTTTGAAAAACGTCTGTAACGAATTCTTTTGAATTTCAGACGGTGTGCGCTGAAACGTTTACTGTTGGAGCCGTGAAAGCGACAGGTGATTTCTAATTAATGTCGGACAATGGTTTTGGTGTTGATAAATATCAGCGACAGAAAAAGTATTTATTGCTTACAGTAAGATAAACTTTTAATTTTGCTTCCGAAAATCGCTTTGGTAACGTATGGCTCTATGGCGGTTGGCGATAATCGTGTATTACGTGCGAGGTGGAAAGTGTTTCATTACAGGCGACGGATAAGATAGCTATCCCAAGGCGTAATGAAACTTTGCACCGAGGATTGTGAACGATTTTATTCACAATTCATTCACCATTTTTATTAAATCAGTATTAAAATACGAATAAAATCGCGGTTTTACTATATTGTAAGTTCATGCAGTAGCCCATGAAAATACATTGCGTTTAAATTCAATTGACATTTCTTTGGTTGGTCTGGCATTTGCAAATTAACCATTCTCTTTGTATACTTGTGAGAAGCATAGAGCTTTATGGTTGAAAGTTCATACAGTCAAATGGTATTCTATCTGTTTCATTCGATTATACTCAATTGTATTCTATAAACACCTATAAATATTAATAAACATGTAATTGTCTAATGGTTGGCTCACTTACTTCCCACCCGTGGGATTGTAATGACAGTTAGGAATGACGTATTTCCCAACATTGAAAATGTTAGGAATCGAAATATTACTATATTGGCACCATAACGTTCACCCGCAACGACATTGCAACACATACCACATCGAGAATGGGGACGGACGACTAAATAGATTGATGTGAAATCGGATGAATCGAAAGGGCAATCTGGTTAGTTATAACTAGAGCAAAGTATGACATTTTCTATGATTGTTTAAATAAATGGAAAAGGGATATTACGCGTATGAAGGATATATGCAGTGTGTTTCATAGAAGAAAATGTGATACGTGAACTATATATGTATACGTACTTTAGGAAATCTAATCCAAATTTTGGACGATGTCGAGTTATTGTGTAAGTGTTGTAAATGCAGTAACATATCAAGAACGTATAACAACATTTGCAAAAGGTAAGAAACTATTACATGATAAACCGCTTTGGGAGGCCTAGTCTCTGGGGAGTGGATCGGGGCGATAAGGGTCGTCGGTAAAGCATAGATAAAAAATGTTAGAAGAACAAGTGCACCATAAGGAATCAAATCGGTAACGTATAATCTGCCCACGAACAACTTTCTAGGCAGTTTGGTGTTGGTAAAAGTACCATAACTAAATTTTCGATCGGATGGCAAGTGCAAAGGGATGTGCAGAAGAAGAAAAACGCCGGACGACCCAGAGTAACATCAAAATTGGTAGATACAAATATTGTTCGTCTTTCTCGTGACAACCCTCGACTAACAGCAGTTGGCATTACGCGTGAATTATCTATCTGAAATGAAGATCCCTTCCATTCGAACATTTCGACATCGTTTACAAGCTGCCGAACTCAATGGACGCCATGCTGTTAAAAAACCACTCATATCAGCGAACAGAAGAAGAACAGAGCAGAAGAACATTTAGATTGGACTGCAAGTCAATAGAAAAACATATGAACCGATGAATCGAAATTTTCGCTGTTCGAAAGTGATGATCCAGCTAACGTACGACGTCCTATTGGCACACCCTTCGACGCACGCTACCAACTTCCGACCGTCAAACGTAGTGGAGGCAACGTGATTGTATGTATATTCAGTGCTCAAGGAGTTGGCCTTCTCCATTGAATTGATGGCATAATGAATACGGAAATGTAAATGAGAATTCGGCTGTTATGCTTCCTTTTGATCGCGATACTTTTGGTCGAAGATTCATTTTTCAACAGCGCAACGATCCGAAACATTCAGCGGGTGCAGTGAAGACCTGGTTCAATAACCATCGAGTGAATGTAATGAAATGGCCTAGTCAGTCACCTGACTTAAATCCAATTGCGAACGTTTGAGACGAGTTGGATCGTCGATTAAAAAATATAAAAGCTAAAAACGCCATTAAAAAAATGCCATTATTCATAGATTTTTTTTATAAAAATCCAAGCAGTGACAGAATTTTGGCCGCTACTGTATATAAAACGTGTTCAGTTTTAACAGCTCCTTTCAAATAATAATTCAAGAAAATGTGTTATTAATATTCACACAACAATTCGACTAAATTACAGCAAAATCGTTCATTGCCATTACAGTTTTCCTCATAATAGTCAAATGCAAAAATAAAAACAGAACCTTGAATATTTACAATACAATGTAGTTTCAAAGTGTTTAATTAGTTAAAATTAGAAATGAGTGATATACTTTTATACGACGTTTTTTGACTAAATTTCATATAACGTTTAACCATTAAAGACTAAATTACTAACAATTCGAAATAATTTCGTGTTCAATTCCAGTTGCAGATTAACAATAATTCACATCTTTTGTCTAATGCGAGTAACCGATATTAATATTAATTAATGTTTATAAAAGCAAAAAGAAATTATATATATATTTTTGTTTTCCTGTACTCTTCACCGACGATTTTTAATTTACTAGTAGATTTAAATATTATAATTATTTATACAATCAATCGCGTGGGTTCGTGTTATGAATAATATAACTTAATTTAAAATATCTTTAAGAGTTTCGGATTTCGTTATTGAAATTTATTTTAGATGCGCGGAATTTACAGATCTATGCACTTGATTTAACATTTACTGTTGTTTTCCTGGTGTTATAAACTTCGCAAATAACTGCCTCTTCAGTTTCTTTTATGTTTAAGACCGTGACTTTCATTTTCGTATAAACACACTGTTATGTAGCGTAGTTTTATTTGAATTCTGACGGCAACTGTCGTGGACAATATGACGGTCAAATTGGATCTACTCTCGTCGTTTTCTTACGTATCTTTTATAGCATTCGATGACTGAATCTTTTTGCACAATAATTTTATCGACATTTTCAGATTCCTATTTTCTCTTCCAGAATTGTAAAATTAAAAGTTTTAAAAAATGATGGATATGTTTTTTTCTCTTTACAACGGTGCTTTCCTTTTTCCTCTAGGTCCCATAAAAACCTTATAATTTGCAAAAAAACTTTTTCGTAAAATGAAAGCTCGTCAACATAAACCTAAACATAAATATTTCCACATATTTACCTAAATTTTCTTTGAGTGTACAAGACTATTTATGTGTCAAAATTACTAAATTACATAACCGTTACATTGCTCCCCGTACTTTCTTATGTATTTTTTATTTATATTTGTAAAACTTGTGCCCTCAGAGAATGTGAACAATAGAAAAAGGAGTAAAATCAAAACGAAATATAGCTAAAATTTTAATAACGAACGTGTAAGAAATGAATACGAACAATTAACTATAAGCCAGCAAAGAAATATGAAAAATTGAAATTATTCATTGATTTTTAGTGCGGTTAGTAATTTTCGTGGACAATAACTTCTAAAATGCTCACCTAAATCTCCTTCCAAATTAATCTTTAACAAATATGTTGAGTAGTAAATTATGTTGATGTATTTAACGAGGTCATTTTTAATGTTTATTTCGGCACGGATTTAAATTGGAAATTTACGATTACTCCATGAAATAACCTAGTCGTGCATGATTATTGTAACAAATTCATAAAGTTCAGTACTTTAGCGCAAGTGAAGCGTGGCTATTATAATTACTATGTCTTGGGTTTTATGCAGAATTGATTTGTTTATTATTACAAATCACCAGTTTTTATTAACTTTCCTATTATTAGCATATTACATAAACGTCGTTGTTATATATTCAATTGTTTATATGTGTAGGTATTGCATTGAAACCAATCCGAGAGCTCATAGCTTCTGATCAATATAGCAGGCAAGGTGACAATAGTGTGTATAGAAATGTATTGATGTGTTCAATATTACAGATTGAAATTGATATCAAATTAATTTATTAGACCGAACTTGCTATCAACTATTTTGTTAGAAGGGAATACATAGAAAAAATATTTTAACATTGACATTAATCACTAATTCGGAAATGAAGTAGAATAGACATGAGCATCCGCAAAAAAAGAAAGTGTCGTTAATATACGTCAATTCGTGGAAACGCAACAATATTGCTATAATTCCGGCTAGACGAAATGCGCATTTTAACTTAAAGGTGTGGCTACAAATATGTAAATCTAATAAAACGTCCATATAAGTAGGTAGTTGGAAAAAAAACTATGCCGGGAATATTAATGAAAAATCATATATATTGTGGTAAAGTGGACTCTCTAAATTACGGAGAAAGTAACGATTATAATATGTAATAAACGATTTGAATTAATACATGCGTTCCGCGATAAAATCTTTCTCGACTTTGAGTGTCTGCAACGTATAGAAACTTATAGAAATGCAATTTGTTCAAGGTGGTAGTTTCGCAAATTGAAAATGCAACACGGCAAATTTGTAAGTGAATTGTATTTTATCGATCGCGCAAATAAAAGTAAACGTCTTCAGTATATTTCTGCACATTCTTGGAATTAATGTAGAAAGACATATTGCAGATGCGATATAATGGGAAATGACAGGTATTATGTATTAACACAATCAAAGTCCACCCGATTTCGCCGAATACCATCATGGAACCTTAATTTTCTCTCATGTAAACATTAAAATTATACACGAATTCCTTTCATTCAAAATCAATTCTAATGTTATTATCTGCTCTTTTCCGGAAAATTCAACTTCGAATGAAAGGCAAGCAAACAATTTATGATTTAAATAATACGTCACAGGGAAATCAGAAGAAACATAGAGCAGAAGCTGAAATGAATAATAAAAATTGGAACAACAAATAAGTACTGTCGTAAAAGACAAATATAAAATATAAAAATAATTTAAAAATAGAATGGAACCTAACAAGTATTAATAGGCTATATAGAAAAAGTAAATAATAGAAAGTATTTTATCTTTAACAACATTTTTTTGATTATATTCGTTTGCAAACCATTATTCCTATATTATATACTTCCAATACAATGCATAGAAGCCACAAATTTACTCATTATATGGTTTTGATATTTATTTCCTATTCACTGCAATTATATCAGTATTGGACCAGTTTATTATTCCAAAGTCATCACGTATGTATTGTTGGTCTTCGTTTTATTTCTCGAATTTAGCTTACTTTGGGATGTTTGCTAATATTTTACATTTATACATCCCAAACGTCATTACTCATTTTCATTGTTATACACTAAATGTGGTTATTTTCTCGTTGATGAATACAGTTTTTTATCATCTAAATAGAACGAATGGCTCATTTTATTATATAGTCATCTCTATGTCTCCGATATTAAATTCGTACTTTGTGCTAGGGATATATGGTTGAAAGTCAAACAGAACTAAAGAGCGATCGCATAATCACCTTGGAATTTTCCACGTTTAATAGGAATGACTTGACAGTGTTATACACAATTCTGTGATGACTTATTTCCATAAATATCATATACATATCTTGCATATAATTAGTACTTTTGTGAGCCAAGTACGTCGCACGTCTTCTGGTAATCTATATGTGCCATGTAGATATTGTCTATCCCTCATCTGTGTGCTATCAATTATCAGTTATTCCTTGCGCCCACTGGTTCTTTTCCGATACCTTTATGCCCTCCGTTTATGCAATAGAAACAGTGTTAGAAAATTTGGAAATTCATCTGAGTGTTTTCTTGCTAGATTGAACGATGGCGTTTGCCTGTGAATACTATTAAAATATTTGTGTATATGGCTATTTCTCGGCCGTGATTTAGACGGTTGTTATATTTGTACTCGTACTGTAGTCACATTCAAACATTCTCACTCCATATTGTGCCTTAGTTGTGTCTTTATTGCTTTCATTCCTCGTAACTTGTAGATATCTTTCTCGCTGTTATTGAATATAACATTACATCCTATTTCGCGATTCTCTGTATCTTTTCAGCTCCTTACTGAATGCTGCTCATGCATCTTGTCAATCAGATCTGTATGTCTAAACGAGATGCTGATGTTGCGCAGATATGTTGTGATCCTCTGGCCTCTCATACCCCTCATGCATTGGTATAACTATCTTATCTCTTTTCTAATATGACATATCTCCTACGAAAATATTCTATCCCAAGGGCCTTTTTCGCTATTCGTGATGGTGTATTAGTTAATTTATTGAAAAAATAAATTAATTGAAATCATTTGTCAGTAGATTCGTTCAGTGAACCCAACGGTTACATTTTAAGTTTGTGGAAATCAAGTGTCCAAACAACTTAAGTCCGGGCACGCTAAGCGCGTCTTTTGCTTTTGCAGTTTTCCCAATAGACCTCTGCGAATCTACTGCAAAATAGTACGTAATCTTAATATAATAAATATAATATGAATATTTTATATATTATGAGAGAATGCTGTATATAAGCAAAGAATGAAGATTATATGCACTGTGGCATCTTCCGAATTGCTTAGATGGAAACCACATCAACATCCAAAATGTATGAATTGTGAATGTGAATGTGAATTGTGGCCACTACACACACACAGAGATGTGTTATTAGGATATTACAATGCAGATGTTTCGTCTCCGTTTACTATCATTGAATGTATGGATTGCCGCCAGGAATATCGGTCAATTATCAACATTTGTTTATTGGTTAAACGACAACAATAATATACAGAGAGAAACAATAGAGGTACGGGTTCAAATTTGAATTACTATCTATAGATTCGAAATTATTGGTAGGTGAGGTACTTGGCAACAAATAAACTTCCCCCTTGTGCGTCATAATTATAATTATTATTTCGTTGTTCCAAAGCTTTAGGTTTGGTTATTATGATTACTATTATCGTATAGGTATCGCTATTGTTGAGAAATTTCCGTACTCGGATGCATTTGTCAATTACGACCGATTTTTGCATTGGTATGTAAGTGATTTTGTATGTTTAGGGAATTTTACCATCATTTATTTCTGGGATGATGGTCACTTTGTGCCACATTTCTTTAATTTCATTGGACTTTTTCTATCGTTTCCTTTTCTAGGTTTTCCGGTTTGGGCACAGCTATATATCCTATGACTTTGTGGTTTTTTCGCTTTTGTCTATGATAATTATATCCGGTCTATTATTAGATATAGTTTTCTTAGTCGCGACATACCTATTCCGCTATAGGGTGATTTTGCTGCATCAACTATTTATTGGTAGATTATTTTGCCAACATTATCGTGACGTTTCGTGAATTCAAAGCTTGCCAAGGCAGAGCATCCACTTATTATGTGTTCAATGTTTTCGTTGTTGCTTGGCACATCCTGCATTTGATTATATGTAATGATTTTAGGATAGTTCCTTGTGGCGCTGGCTCTATTCCGGATGGCAAAAAATCAGTTTCTGGGAATATTTTGTCGTTACTTAACCATGCTAAGGAGACTTCACCATCAATATGACAATGTTATAGATTAGTGGGAATCTTTGATCCTTTGAGCTCTTGTTCTTTTATGCATGTTATGCATTTATGTGAGAAGCTTTCTTAAATTTTGAAGTTGTTATTCTTGTGCACTTCTAAATCCATTATCCCTCTTCCCCCTTCTGCTCTTAGTAAGTGGCATCTTGCTCTTGAGTTTCTAGGATGATTGGTACGCAGTGCCCTTACCATTCGATTTAGTCCTTCTAAATCTGTGTCCATTTTATTAGTCCAAATATAATTTTAACCACAGGTAATGCGTAGGTGTTGAACGCCTTGACAATACTGCGAGCAGATAGTTTGGTCTTCAATATGCCTGCGATTATTTTTTACACTTTTTTACCCCTTTTTATTTGTTTGTGAATGGTAATAGTGGTTTGTTCTACACCTAGGTACTTGTAGTTTTCAATGATTACTATCCCATTGATTTGCTTTTTATCGTTGCTCTATGCTGCGTTGAGTTTATTTTAAACTTGTCGAGACCAAATATCATTATATTAATGTGCTTAGTGAAATTGTATGTTGCTTCCAGCAGTCGTTGCAAATATTGTCTGGTCTCGGCGATCAGTTTGATGTCGTCCATATAAAACAAGTGTGTTAGGCCTTGGCTTGTTGGTGTTAGATGAAATCCCCTAGCGGTAGTTCTTAACTTGGGATGCTATTTGGTACATGTATTTAGGGAAGGTTGTTACGTCCGGATCAAATTTGTATATCTTCAGGATCTCAAGTAGCCAGGAGTGAGGAACACTGTCAAATGCCTTATCGATAATCAATGTAGGCTATATGTAGGTTCACTTTATTCCTCTTACAGTGCTCCGTTGTAATAGTGTCTATTATTATCTGTTCACGGCATCCATCAGATCCTGTCTTACATTTCATTCCTGTGTTCATAAATTATTTGTTTCTAGGTGGTTGTAAAGTTTTGTTATAATAATGGACGTAAAGATTTTATACATCGTCAGAAGGCACTGTGTGAAGAGTTGTCTCGGGTAGCAGGTAAGTAATTCCGCAATAATGAATGATGGCATATTGCGTGGGTCTGTTATTATTTCTGTAAAACGAAGAGCAATTGTAGAGTAGGTTGATTTACAGCAGTAATTATGTAGTTCATCACCACTAGATGTTTTCCATTTTAAGGTCTTTCTGGTGGCTTTTTCAACTTCGCTCGCAGAGGTACGATACGATTGCATCTGGTGCATTTTGTTGTTTGGTTTATTATTATTATTTTCTATTATTATTACTATTATTATTATTATAGAATTAAAAGTAACAAAAGAGGACATCGTTTAAAAAAGTCAGAATACTCTCAAAAATTTCCTGAATTGGAATTAAAATTTTAGATATGCTAATTTTATTTTTCAGAAAAACTATACTACACTTAATCACGTCAATTGTAAAAGGTTGGAAATGTGAGATGATTCAGGCATGACAAATAGGCAAATTTTAGGAGGGAATACGAGGAAGAAGAAAACTCTACATAATCTAGAGGCAAGAATGAAAAATAATTTATTTCAGAGAAAGAGAGTCCTAAAGATAGAATATTAGACGTAGTAAAGAAATACTAAAAGGAAAAAATAATAGAAAGAAATAATAGAACACAAAGTAGTCGGATAGTTGTGTGTACTTCACAATTGCAACACGAGTGCAGGGTGAGTAAAATCGTATACTATATTTGTTTTTTTTTTGAGATTACACAAAATTATGATAAGTATCCTAGACCAAATGATTTATACTATTTGCACTTTTTTTTATTCGATATTTTTTATGAATGTAAAATACGATTATGATTATATCTACTCCTACTAATGATTCTTCAACTAATAACTGTAAGAGTACACCAATGAAGTGCGCTGAGACCAGTTTTGTCCGTGTTTTATACAGAAGGCCTATAAATAATTTCCAGGACTGTAATGGGCCCCACATGTATTTACTTCTTTTCATGCATGGCTAATAATGGATGAAAAGAAGTAAATACATTTCGGTAACCACCAGGGTATCCCAACCAACTTCAAGATCTGGCAATTTAAAAAATGCCCAAGACTTGCTCAAGTTAATTATATTTTCGTTTTTTAAACGAAAGGCGGAAAACATAAAACAATTTTAGTAACCTCTGAATAGGTTTTTTTGGGGTCGTTTGTTCCACGTAAATTTATAATGCCTTGATTCATTACATCACATCTTTCGAGCGGTATTGTAATACCAGGCTGTGCCCGTAACCTATAAACTGAGTTATTATCCAGTTAAGGAGCTCGTAACCACGATAGTACCAGCTGAAACCGTGAGCTACGCCAACGGTTTTACACGATGCAGACACTGGGAAAATTGACCCATTACTTAAACGAGCCACACACATACTGTAAGTCGTCGCCTTTCATGTGGCCTTCAAGGAATTTCGCTCCTACTGCTACCGTAAAGCTCAAATGAAGAGCTGTAGCGATTTCTCATAAAGACATGTATATCATTGGTTAATTCTCTTCTACAATTAATAAAAACTTCTACGTAGATTTCCCATTAGATACTGCAAATTTAGACGTTTACGTTTATTAATTAAATACAAAATTTTACGTCCATCTTATAAACTATATCGGCTGATCGATATTTGTTTGCAAATGATTTTCACAAATGAATACAGGTGCGGTGCAAGAAGCAATTAGTAACTTGAAGTCGACAAAAAGCATCTGGGAGGGGCAAGCTGCAGGGTGAACTTTGGAAATTGGCCAAAGAAGTGTGGATAGAAGATAAATACTTATGATATGGTGTCCGAGTTCGGCAATGGCGGAGATATGGAAAAAATGAGAAATGTTACCAATACATAAAAAAGGGGATCGCGGAAAAACTATAGAGGGGAATATTGTTGATAGACACCGCGAACAAAATGTATGGCAAAATATTAATAGAACTGATGGGGAAAGAACCGGGGTTCTGGAAAGGAAACAGCACGGCAGAACAAAGTATTGAATTAGACAGGTTTTTGAAAGAAGAAATCTGAGAGTGAATGTAGGTAAAACGAAGGTTGTGTTGTTTGGGCGAGGAAGGGGAAGAAGATGGAGGGGTGTTTTTAAATGAAAGGGAGAAAGAATTGAGCGTGTGAAATAATTTAAGTATGTATGTAAAAAGGCAAAGCTGGCGGTGGACATAACGTGGAATAAATAGGGATGTCTGATTCTTTACGAGCCAAGAATATGATTATGTTCCACGCATGCGTGAGAATGGCGTGTGTGGAAGAAGGAAAAAAGTAGAGAGAGTGAAAAGAGGTTTTTGAAGAGAGCGCTGAAAGTCGTAAAATCAACGGAAGGGTATGTTGTGCTATAAGAAACAATGTATGAAAATGAAGTTGAGTGCCGTTAAAGAGCTAGTAAGATGGGAGATGAGAATGAGGAACGATGTAGGAGGGAGTATTACAAGAGAGGTCATAGGAGTGCTAGTGAAAGACGAATAGCCAGCACGGTAACGCCGTGCGGGGAAAGCACACGACGGTTGTATGAAAGCGTGGGACTGAGTGTAGAAGAGGTGTAACGAAGAGAAAGTAATGAATCGAATGAAAGAAGTGGAATTAGAGGAAATGCAGAAGGGAGTGAGTGAGAACAGGTGCAATGGAGTGTACAAAAACATTCAAGATTTTTGGGGGCTGCGAGAGTACCTGAAAAGAGCAGATGAAGAGGGGGACTTGAAAAGATTCAGGTCTGGAAGTGATGATATAGGTATACGACGGAAAACGTTATATGCATTGTGAAATAAGTTTCAAATGTTTATATGCCAAATAAAAGTTTTTTTAAATTAAAGTAAGGGATGCATACTATACATTAGATGTAACGTTAGTAGTAGTATTCTGTATTGTGCTTGAATCATGCATTTAGAGAAATATTGGTACGTCCTCTGGAAATCTTAATCTCGCTTCCCAATGGGCTATTGCTTTTCATCTCATAAATACACCGTGTCAGTTAGAATTGGGTCAGCTGGCTTAGGCTTCATTTTAAACTTTCATAGATTTGAAAAGTCTAAAATTGTTTGTCAATCTTTAATTCATAAAATTTGAAGCTGTAACCAATACAACAGGAAGCTGAATACTGAATACTGGATAGGAAGATCTTTCTCTAAATTCCATTAAGGTGGGGATCAGTTAAAGAGTATATTCAGGATATACAACCTCGGCCAAAAATTCTGCAATTCAATATTAATTATATCAAAGAATCTATTATATACAAGTTGTAACGCATCATTACGCATTATATACACTTTCAATTCTTGCGGATGTAACTATAATGGTTACTTTTTTAATTGTACATACACGCTTTACTGATGTGTTTGATTGTACAATTATTATTACAGCGATGCACTCATGAATGTTTCAATAATTAAACATGAAAAAGAAGAATTAAAAATTATACTGCAGAATATATACTTTTGCTGAGAATATTACAACGTGCCAGCCATTACAGTTCTTAATTGTTACATAAAAATAAATTATTTGTAGACCGACCACAAATGTAAAGGATATGAAGATTAGAATTACGAAAGTAATTACTAAGTACTAAATTAACAAGAGCTGGTTGAATTGATGTTAATAGTCAAAATTTTAAACATACATACAATAACTACTACTCGTTTTTCTAATTAACTTATTTCATTATTAAGTTTTATTAATTACACAAGTATACGTGGTTTTGGTCCTGAGCAACTAAAATCTGTTTATAAGGTAAATTGCTGAATCAAAATCAGCAGCCGGTTGTTTAAAATTGGTTCTAGTTTTCGAAATATTCAATAAATTCATTGTTTTACTATTTTTGATCAGTAATTGCCATTTATTGAATTAAAAAATATAAATATAAAAGAAATAAATAGAGGTTGTACTGAGTCTTTTATACTGCTTGGGGTCCGTTTCACGCATCAAGGTCCAGCAGTAGTCGCTCATCATTCGTCCCAAAATCCTTGGTATCGCCTTTCAATTTTCGCTATCTTGATGTAGCCGCTCTCCTTGCTCGTCGCGAGTTTTGTGCGAAAAAATAAAGATGTGCATGCAGAAAATGTATCTTGAGGGACATTCGAGCTCGAATCTTGTGGTAATTTTGCAAAAAATATGTTTAATGCAACGTAGTCAGCTGACAACCGTTATAAGGGCGCAGTACAGCCACCATTCGCGACCTCGACAACTAGAACCAACCTTGACACAGGGATCGAAGATCTGAGTTCAGGGCATCAAATAACTTTAAGAATCGTTCTCATCTGCGCGGGACCAAAACTTTACCCGAATTTATAAACTTGTGTTGTCAATGGTAACAATAGTCTGTCAGCAGATTAAAAATCACTTTCAGTGAATGTGTTAAGGATGACAGCTGTTTCACTCTCTATTTGAGCTCATCAGACCAATTACATATATTTGCTGAAGTTGCACCAAGTCATGCAAACATGTTTGTTTGTGAATATTACCGTTATCTAGACGTGAATACCCAGACACTCTGACTGCTACATAAATGCATTGCCGAGAGCTGCGAAATAATTCTAAGTATTTATAACACCAGCTAGTTGATTTTAAAGGCCTTTGCATTTATGTAGCAGTAAAAGTGTGGGTATTCACGTCTAGATGGCAGTATATTTTTACAAACCTGGTGAGCCGAACTTTGTTTAAAGGAAATTTTCTCAAAATGTTATGACAAATAATACATGCATTTGATATTGCCATAACGAGAAAAAAAGTGAGGATCAAAAACTATGAATAAAAAACATATATGAAAACTTAATATTGATTGCCAAATCCGCAATTGTGAAAAATATAACAAAATAATAATAGGCCATCAAATCAAGCAACTATAACGCAGAATATTTTTTAATAAAAACAATATTCGCAGGAACGTTTGACAGAATTTTTATATCATGTGTATAATTATTTGCAACTTACCAATACTATTATTCTTTGCAACATGCATTTTTATGTTCTAACCAATTTCTAACCAATTTGTTTGTAGATGGGGTAGTTATATTACTGTGTGGTACTGTGTATTCGATATAGCAGTGTCCAACTCGAGCATATGCATTTTACATAGTGTTTAACGTTCCTATTGATCCTTGCTCAACAATTCAACTTGCAGGAAAGGCAATCGTATAGTTAGAAAGATAAAATTATTACGCATGAAATCAATAATATGATTGAAATGCTATTTTGATTTTAAAATAAAATTCGATTTTTAAATGTTATATGATTTTCAAATTTGACTTTAAAGCCGTTTTAGTTTGCAGAAAGTTAAAGATTTATTTGCCGTTAAATATAATACTAGTAATATTCAAAAATATGTACAAATATTTCTGAAAGGTATGGTAATAAATAAATAAATGTTAGTAAATAATTACTGGCAGTTGGGTTGGGTTGTGTTGGGTTGGATCGGGTCGGGTAGGTTCGGGTCGAGTTGGATTGTGTAGGGTTGCGTTGGGTTGGGTTTAGTTGGACTTATATCAAAAGGACATTAATTTGAAAGTAAATATCGTCATTATAATTTTTGCCGATTTTGTAAAAAAATATTTAAATTGGAAATCACATTAGTACATATATCTGTAGTGTAGAAATAATGGCAAACGCCTTGCCATCGGTATACACCAATCGGGCGTGCACAGTTAATCCCTATGTTCGACTTTGAGACTAGACACCTGTTATAAGAAAAGTATACATTATGTTAAACTTTTCACTCTGCTTTTGATGGGCCGGAGTAGCGAATGCAAGTAGAGCGTTGTGCATTGTTTACACGAATTTGAAAATATGTGTTTCTAACCTGGATATCGTAATATTTACGTTTTTGTTTGAATAAATCCGTATTTTTAAGATAAGTCATCAAAAAATTAATTAAGTCGTCAATAAATAAAATAAACAAAACTGGTCCCAAAATAGATCACTGTGGGACGCTAATCTTCAGAGGTAATTTTTTGGACTTAATAATCGGCGTTTTAAATTTTGAAATAAAATTAATTTTACCAGTTGTACTCGGTCTGATAAATATGATACAAACCAATCAAGTTCAACTCCGCGGATACTATATTTCGGTAATTTGGCCACGAATAGCAATCTAGCAAGCATGGCATGTTCAAACAATTTTGAAAAACTTGATGATATAGACATAGCTCGAAAATTCTCAATGTTATCCTTCGAGTGTTTTTTTTTTATGAATTTATTATAGATTACTTAAAGTTGTTATTGGTTTGACTATATCTTCAGAAACACGTTTAAGGACATAACAGGAAATCTCATCTGAACCAGATGTATATTGATTTTTAAGTTTATTGAACAAACCTAATACTTCGTGCTCGCTAAGAGGCGTCACACATACTCTTGACCGACGCTTCGTTACTCATCTCAATAAAGTGATTAATACAAGGAATCTTATTGACTAAATCCAATGCAACATTTTGAAAGTATGCATCGCTGTAGTTAACTACATACCATCAGTAATTACATTACCGTCAATTTTTAAAGTGATGTTTTCTGGACTATGTAAATTTCCATAATATTGTTTTATTAATTTCCACGCGGCTCGAGAAGAATTCCCACCAGAAAATATCTTATCATTAAAATATTGCTGCTTACGAGCTTTTAAAAGTAATTGGTGATGGTGCCTATCTAACAAATCCAGTTCCCACAGCACAGGATGATTCTTTTAAAGTATATGTAAGTGTATTATTCTGTTACTAGACATTTTTATACCATTGTCAATCAGAAATGGATTGTGTTTGTATCTTTATTCTTACATATGGTCTTACTACTACATGGGAAACAAGTATTGAAATAACCCCTGAATCTTTCGAAAAAGAAGCCAACACGGTGTTTTCAAACTCACGAAGCAACGGATGAAGCTGTATATGTTTTTATCAGAAAAATCCCACAAGTAATTTTTTGCGTACTTTACAATTTCGGTGTGGATTAACAACAGTCTGTGGGCGGACAATAATGTATCCATGACATATAAATGATCAAAAGTTAGTACACTAGAAAACAAGTTATCTATAAGCGTTGAACTATTACCCTGAATACGAGTGGGTACTTGTATGTTGTCCACCAAATTATAAGATTTTGGGTGATTCCTTATATACCCTACTGATCTATGTCTGATAAAAAGTTAATATTAAAATCACCTGACAAAATAATTTATTACATGAGAAGTTCGCAAATCGCCTTAGTTTACGAAAAGTCTATTAGCCACTGACATCTTTCTTTGCGGATATCTCATAAGCAAAGTATATGCCAACACGCCAACAACTGTTCCAGGAGAGTCTAAAGGGCGAGACGAGGAGACATATTGGTAGAATTCCAATTATGCATAGATGTCGTCTAAAATTTTGAACACCGGGTGGAGGTGTGCCACCGAAACCGTGCCGAACATTTGGGCGATATTATTCTGCATGCATAATTGGCATAGACCAAATAATATGATTCAATAAAAGCGTGCAAATTTTTACAGTGACGATATTTTTTTATTTAATGTTTACTCTATCAGTCTTATTGTAACACCTTTTAAAATCAAATGAACTATAAAAACAATTTCTCACAATCTCACAATTTCAATGGTTTTTATTTTATATTTTCGAATTAGTTGTCATGACTGTGTCCAAACATACCATAAGTATATCTCTCAACTTGTTTGCAAAAATCATAACGTTTATGCGTACAAAGAAATGTCAAAAAATCTCATCCGGTTAAGAACTATTTAGTGACTAAAATAATTAATACCAATATTTTGACATTCCGTTCTGTAAGAACTACTGTAATCGATAGAGTTACATAAACCACAACCACGTTGTAGACGGAACGAGTCATCTTGTTAAAACCACAATGTAGAAATTTACGTAACTACACGCAAATGACCCAATCAAAGAAAAAGCTACTTTTATAGGCGATCCAGTTTTGTGTCGAGGATTTTTTTGCGATCGTGACAAGGGCGTAGACATGCACATGCATAAGTGGAGAGAGCGCCTTCAATTACATGTGCACTCGATTATTTTTAAACACCTGCGTTTCAAGGCACTTAACATGTTTTCCAAAAAAGGCGTAAAGAATTCACCACTAATAATATTTAATGTACATTAGTAATGGCCGACCACTAAGACTCTTCATAGAGCGTGTAATTTTAGCTTTCTGCGTCATAAGCATTAATTTTTCAAGGAAGTTTAGTTAACATTTAATTAATAGGCATAAACAATTGTCGCTCTATTTGTATATACTTACATGTAAGTTCCCTTGTGAAATAATGATGGTGCCATAAAAAGTGAAAGATCTCTTGATCTAATTATCATATATGCTAATTGCTAGCAGGAGGTAATGGAAAGAAAGTATCGGTTACAGTTTAATAATACAGTGGCGTAGCTAAAATAATAACCACCGTTCTTGAAAAAATCGATTGCTGAATTACCAGCCGTGACAACATATTATGCTTCGATTAATATATAATAATAATAATTCATATATGTAGTTAAAGAAGAAAATGAGGAAATAAGAAATAGACTACGTGAAAAATCGTAGATTAAATTGCGAAATAGGGGAAAATGTAAAGTACAAGCAGCATGCAAACTGGGTGAAAATGTTTAATAGAATTATGTAATCTTATAGAAAAAGGAAGATATAATGCAGAATAATCATAAATTAAAATATATAGGTAATAAAGATTATTTAATTATCCATGATCCAAGTAAGGGCGAAAGACCAAAGCAAATACGAGAAAAGGTGCCAACTGAAAAGCGGAAGGGGAAGGATGTGAAGATAGGATTCAGTAAGCTAATGATCGCCGACGAAGAATGGAGATGAAATACAGCTAAAGAAGGGCTAGGTAAATCAAAAACAGATCGACCCTAAAATAAAAAGACTAAAATTAGAGAACAAGACCCAGGCAAAGAAAAAGCCACGAGTTTGAATGTTAGTTGATATGATAAATCAGGAGAAGCATAATATGAGAAACAACCAAAAAGAAAAAGATAACTATAAAATGTATAGTAGCTATGTGGAATGTCAAGGCCACACACAATACCGGGAGTCGTAAAGAGTTGATAAAGTAGGCATCGTAGCACTGCAAATAACCTCGGATTTATAATAGAATTTTTAAAGAAAGGATTATGTGTATTAATCCCATAACAGATAGAATATTCATCCAAGAAACACCAAATTAAAACGAAAAGAGCATACATGAACAAGTACTTACACAACCACAAGACTTAATAGAGAGAAAGCATATACATTCAACTCGTGATGAGATGAGATGAGATGATGTGTGCCAATATCAACTGTGACAACATCCTATTGAAGATCGTGATGTATTGGAAAATAGCAGAAAAAAATTACACAAATACAGATACAGTACAGCACAGATAGTCTAATAGATATTACAATTAGTAACGAATATAGAAAACAAATAAATAAAGGTTTAACAAAACCAGATGACGAAACTAGATGAGACTTTATACCAAATAAAACAAGCAATGGAAGCAGGAAACTGAATTATAGGGCTATAGGCAGGGTTCAGTCACTAATCTCTATTAAACATAGAATACAATATAGTTGGACAAGTAATAAGAAAATTATTGAATATAAATGTACGTCGAAAAGACCATAGGTGAATACCAGGCAGGGTTCAGGCATAATAGTTTCACGGCAGACCAAATATTTGCTCTAAAAAAATTAGCGTACTATATGTATAAAATTGAGCTACACAGCACTAACCTTGACTTTAACAAGTTGCTGATGTATCAAGGATGTATCAACCAAACAAATATAAAAAAAACTAATTTGAATGACAAAAAATACCTCAGAGAAAGCAAAAGATGAGATATTATGGAAGGGGGAAAAATTGAAGTACGACAATACCCTAGACAGGTAAATCTATAAATTTTCCATTGTTGGCTATCAATACTTATACTCATACTATTCTACAAGCTGTTTCTCTTTAGCTGTTAGTGGTTTCTGGCAACTGTTGTCGTTTCGCAAGTGAACTTTGTTAAATGTCGTTCCATCGGTTTTCAGATTCCCATGCTTTATTATTAGTTCTAATACCAAATTCATCATTCATATCAACTTGGTACTAGAACTAATAATAAAGAATAGGAACCTGAAAACCGATGGAAAACCATTTAGCAACGTTCGCAGGTGATCTGATACAGCTTGTAGAAGTGGATAATATAGTAGTATTGATAGCCAACAATAGGAGAACATACATTTTTGAAAAATTAGGGGTATAGAAAAGAAAGGGCAGGAAGAACAGGAAGTACAAGATTGCAAAAAGTTACCGAAAATATGAAAGCCTGAAAACACTGATGAAATCTAGCTGGTAGAAATAAATAACGTATGCGATAGTTATAAGGCATACTACGAGCTACGTGAACCGCAGACATTAAATCGAGCGGAGAAAAAAAGATAAGAAATGGTGGCGACGAAAGGAAAATGCTGCGAACCATATATGTAAGAAAAAGAACCTCAGAAATAACGGAGGAGGAGAACAAACCAGGAGCAGGAAGAAAGAAAAGAATTAGCAGGCCAAGAAGCAAATAAATAAATAAAAAAATTAAGGAACCATAAAAGAGTGGTAATAATATAATTGATAGGGATAGTATTACAAGTAAAATTTTGAAGGTGGGTCGCATGGGGCGAACCACGCAAATGGTGATAGACAAAGTATTAAAAATGTAAATATCGGTACTATTGGGCACAATCGGTCCTGTCTGCACACATCTAATTCGATTGATTATAGAAGCAATTATTTTTAAATGTAGAATTTTTTGACCATTTGACCCAAATAATTACAAACTTATTTTCAAACAAGAGTAATAAGTTTCGGGAGAAATCGTCCACGAAAAACCTTTGAATAAATCCCCACCTTCATGAAATAATATAACTGTTAACAGATAGTAAGCAATGCACCTTAGTGCTTTACAATAAATTTCAGTTCGATGAATTTCATAAATGAATAGCAGTTTTACTCCATTAATGCTCCAACGTTGCAGGTTTGTTGGAATATGCGCGATTTTTTAGAAAAAAATTGCAATCCAATGGTGTTAAATAACCTGAAACAATGCGACCTCTGAACTTTTCACTCAAAACATCTAACCATGCACGCGACCTGTGGCAAGTCTTACTAAAAACAGTCTTCAATATCAATATCTTCGATTTCGTTCCAAAAATAAACGTTTAGCATTCGCCATCGGTGACTGTTACGTCTGACCTTTGTCGTCTTCAAAAAGTAAGGCCACACAATTACTTTCTGAGATTCAATAGTGGCTGGTGTATCATGTAAAGACTTTCCTCACCTGGTATGGGGTAATTTTGTTTATTAACATACCCAAAGATTGGTAATGTGCCTCATCAGCGAATAAAACTTTCTTGAAAAATCAGCTTCAACTTCTTGGTCTTCTCCGATGCTTCCAGTTTCCTCAAATTGGCCATAATTTTCCCGTAAACGTAAACACAGTTGTACAGAATTGTTATTTCTGCGGAGCAATAGAACAATTTTAACGCGTTGAACGGTGGTCACGCGATCCATTTCGTAAATATGTAATTCCAAACTAACATTTGATCCTTGGATATATTTAGAGGATATATTTAGACGATAAGTGGCGTAGTGGAAGTCTACATTCCATAATCGCAACTCAAAAGAAAATTGTTTAGATACACTTTATTTGTTTGGATTACTACAAGAATTGTTTCACCATACAGTGGCTTCATCTGTACTATGATGTACATCTATCTGATTAAGCCACCGTGTGGAGAAACAATTATCATAGTAATACAGTACATAAAATGAAACCAAACAATTGTGTTTTAATTTGTAGCAGTTGGTGTGTCAAACACGTGCCATTAATGACATCTTACATCTTACATCTTTACAATTAACCAGAATATTTCATAATTATAAATCGGAAACTATGGTTGGAAAAATAAATATATTGATGGTCCATTCACAAATGTATTTTATGATGTACTCTAATGTCTAATTACATTCGTCGAGATTTTTGCTTCCATTATTATTAATAGTCAATGATCAAGGGGTTAAGGAAATTGTTAACTTCGCAGGAGGTTTCCACGTATAGTCGTAAATGCATCGTGGACGTGCCTGGAGGAATGAATTCTGCTTATGCACCTTGGCCATTTCTACCAACTTTCTTCCACTCAAGTGTTTGAATACTATACAATATCGTTTATTGGAATTTTCTTTTCATGTTAAACGAGCAGAAATTGATTGCATTGATCTTTTTCATGTTGAAACTGGATGTTTTATAACATTTCCTCCTTGGAGTTGATAGGTTCACACCGAGAATTTTTGGTAGCAGCTGCATATGAAGGTAGTACAAGGTTCTTATATTTGCTGCTGATGAGCCGAAAGAACACCCGAACAATATATTATTTAGCGACTCACCGCATTGTCTTTACAAACCGTAGGGTGATGATTATTCCATTAGGAAAGTAGATAAATACCAATATAATTTGGTTAGATTTATATCTACAGTTTAAAAAATTAAAACTCGTGCATGTGTGTGTTTATTTAAGCGAATGAATTATATTTAAAACGCGACGTGAGTGACTTAATATTATTTTACGCAAACAGTTCTACTTACTAATAATATAATGGTGGGATAAATTTCATAGACTCGGCCTGTTTAACATTAGAATTGTACATTCTAATTAATATCCGTTATTATTTAATTGTTTATGGCTTATTGATTGGCAATATTGGGTAATATTTGCACAATGTCCCAGCTAGAAACATTGTTTGTCAATACATGTATGTGTCAGAACTCTTACCATTAAATGTAAGTGTGTCACATATCTTTTTATTATTTCCCAGGTATTAATAACGAGAACAACCTAAGTGAATAAAATTTTGATCTTTGTAAAGCATTCCGAACATAATCACATAAATCCAAAATTAATACAACTGTGAACTAGTAGTATTCATTGCTAATTGCTATACAATATGAGTTTTCTATCGATTGCCGATACTTAATTTGAATTAGATTAATTGACCACATACCTTACAAATATATATTATAAAACCTATTACAAGAAAAATAAGGATAAATTACTGCGCTGCTTATTACGTCAAGCATCAATTGAAAAAGCCAGTCCGCACTTTCAGACGCATATAAATTAGTTAACATACCATGGACAACTAAACGCGGCAATTAGATTAATCATAAAGCCTTACGCATTAATTGGCGAAATTGTACGTATCAATTCCCATAGTACGGAAACGTGCGGATGTGTATTTTCCCGGAGATTGTACGCAACTACTAAACTACTTTATTAGCGTGTGCGTTACATAACACGTCTGCATCTCAGGCTGGCAAGAGGTCTCGTAACCATTTTTTGCATTCAAAATTGTTTCGACATCTTTCAGTACATGTGCGAGATGTGTGGGTTTTTCTACGTTCGATGTATGACGAAATGTTGTTTTTGGTACAATTGTGCTTTCACTTTAATTTCGATTGTCTTATTGCAAAAGTGACGAGTAGGAACTACTTAGTTCTGTTTTCTGTAGGCAAACAGAAAATTCAAATAGCTGTAGGTTGAGATATTCCTTTTAAAATTATTTTATTTTATTACCAGATTGTGTATGATTATATGTTATCTGTTTCTGTTGTACCTTATTGTTTAGTGAGTCATTGCAGCTTTCGCAGATCCCATCGGTGTACCATTACGATATAATACGCTATAGAGCAGCATGCATTATTTAGATGTGTAAATGGTGATAGTCTTTGAATAACAGTTATGTACCTGGAATTGTTTGGTAAAAAGCACCTACTGTCGAACAAAACAATAGATACAAACACTTGAAAGAGAATAACTAGTCGATGTATGGCTATTGTAGGTGATTTATGGTTATGATTTATGATTGACCAAAAAGGCGGAGGTGATTGGCTAAAAGTTCAAACATATGAACTTTTAGCCAAACAAATAGGAATGTAAAGATTAAGATCTATATCTTGTATATCTTTTATAACAAACACCTCCGGAGCCAGTTCAATTAACATAGATTAGTCTGAGCGAAAATTTCAGTAGGCTTATTCAAAATTCGAATCAAACCCAATTAGAAGCAAAACTGCAACAAATACACGAGCATGGACAAAGAAAAAATTAAGTCTCATTATAAAGAAATTTTCAGAGCGGGGAAGAAAAACAAACAGATGCTCGAACGGATAAAGAGAATTATGTAAAAGTATAAGTAAGGAAACTCGGAAATATACATACTACATTAAGGCAACTAATATATCGAGATGGAGAAAGTGAGAAATGGGGAACATTCTTCAGAGCTTTTATAAAGAATAGATACCTGAAACTTCAAAATATCACCTAGGATGAGATACTTAAAATATGTACACAGGGTGGCAAATTTCTGCAACGAATGATACTACCTCGGGATCATACTCGTATCATCGATCATTTTTGTATGTGGTTTTTCTAATTTAGGGAAAGGAAGGGGGAAAAACGCAGTAAATAAGAATATTTGTTTTTCATTCTTAAGCTTTGCTTTGAGATGTATTTACATTAAAATAAAATATGTTTTGTTGTGGAACTTAGATTGAAATGAGGAATCACGGGACAAAGCTAGCACACATGAACATACGCTCGCTTTTACCGAAAGTTCGAGAGGTAGAAAATATTATGCGCTCAAATGATTTTGATATATTTGCTGTAACCGAGACTTGGCTTAGCGAGAATATTTGTTCGTCTTCTGTTAATATCGCTGGTTTTCATTTGATCAGAAAGGACAGACAGGGAAGGGGAGGGGGCGTTGGGATTTATGTCAGGAACGGGTTTAAATATTCGGTTGTTAATATGAATAATAATATTGAACAGTTATGGTTAAATATTCAAATTGGTACATATAAGTTTATTGTTGGTGTTGTATACAGACCCCCGCAGTTGAACTACAAGCAATTTTTAAATGAATTGGAAGATTCTTTTACTACTTGCCTTAGCGTGTCAGAGGTGATATTTTGTTGTGGGGATTTTAATATTGATATTTTAAAAGTTGATAGCCCTGTTACCATCTATTTTGATAATTTTTTAGATTCTATTAATTTTAGTCAACTTATCAATCAACCTACTAGACTTACTGGTAACACATGTTCATTATTGGATTTAATTTTAACCACCGATAGTAATTTGGTTGATGGTGCGGGGGTGCTGAATTCTGAAATATCTGACCATGACATCATTTTCTGCAACCTGTCCTTACTTCAAAAGAAAATTTCCCCATTAATACGCACATATCGAAATTTCAAGGGAATTGATTTTAATAATTTTCATCGAGACTTAATCCTGATACCAATGCAATTTATTTTTGCGATGAATGATGTAAATGATAAGATTTCGTTTCTAAATAATAGCTTACTCGACCTGTTCGATAAACATGCGCCATTGATTACTAAACGCTTTACAAAATGCTATACCCCATGGTTGACTGATAATTTAAAATTACTCATGCGGTTGAGGGATAAGGCCAAATCAAATTATCGAGCTTCACCATCTCCAGCACGTTGGGAATATTATAAGTCCTTGAGAAATTTAACAAATTTTACTTTCAAAAAAGAGAAAAAAGCATACTTCGCATATGTTGCTAGAACAAATTCTAATAGTACCTTATGGAGACATATTGGTTACTTAGATCTCAATAAAAAGAGAAAAATTACTATTCCTGAGCATTTATTGGATGTTAATGCTATAAATAATTACTTCGTTAATAGTGCTTCTAATTCAAGTTTCTCTTTCGACTACAATATCAATGGTAATAACTTTACAAATTTATTTGGATTTTCTTTTATTGATCAAAATATAGTGTCTGATATAATCGATAAAATTAAGACTACAGGTACAGGGGTCGATAAAATAAATATATTCATGATTAAATTGTGCTGTCCATATATAATTTCTTATATTACCCATATTATTAATTATATAATTGAACATAGTACTGTTCCTGATTGCTGGAAACATTCTATAATATCTCCTTTACCTAAAAATAATGAGCCCTCGTGTCTCAAAGATTTAAGACCAATCAGTATCCTGCCGACTATTTCCAAAGTCTTCGAACGAGTAGTACATGATCAAATTGTTGACTTTTTGAATGCAAACAATGTTCTTCCTCCGATACAATCAGGGTTTCGTCGAGGATATAGTTGTGAAACTGCTCTTTTAAAAGTAACTGATGACATACTAACTGCAACTAATCAACGACACATAAGTATTTTAGTATTATTGGATTTCACTAAGGCTTTCGATACTGTAAATTACAATATTTTATCATCAATTCTACAAGATATAGGTTTTAGTAAGAGTGCAATACAACTAGTTCGCAGTTACGTCGATAAACGTCAACAAAGTGTAAAGATAGGCCATGATATTTCATTGTCACTATTCGTATTACAAGGAGTTCCGCAAGGTTCAATTTTAGGCCCGGTGCTTTTTACAATTTATACACATAAACTCACGAGTTGCATAAAGCATTGTAAAAGCCACATGTATGCAGATGATACGCAACTGTACCTCTCGTTTAGTCCTCGGGATTGGGAGCAGAGTGTTGCAAGCCTAAATGCAGATTTACAGAGCCTTTATGAATTTTCCGTTGCTCACAATTTGCAGGTTAACCCGGGTAAATCACAGGTTTTGCTTTTTGGTAAGCCTAAAATTTGTTATGAATTAAGCAACACTATATGTATTGTACTTAACCATAACACTATCCCAATCGTACTGAAAGCAAAATATCTAGGCCTTGTTATCGACAATACCTTTCGATATCGCGAGCAAATATCAAAATATATTAAGCATGCGTATTTGCAGTTGAAAAAACTATTTTCGTATCGTCTGCTATTGAATATAGACGTTAAACTGAAACTATGTGAAGCTTTTGTACTTTCGCAATTCACTTATTGCGCAGGAGTGTACCATCCTGCAATTGACTCTATGACTATTCATCGTATTCAAAAAGTTCAAAATGCGTGCTTGAGGTTTGTATATGGTATAAGAAAATATGAACATATCTCTCACAAACTTGTGGATTGTGGGTGGCTTAACATGAAGAATCGCAGAGAGCTTCAGTGCCTCTGTTTGTTTCAAAAGATATTCATATTTCGGTCACCGCCGTATCTCCATCAAAAAATACGGTTTCGTACGGATGTTCACAACATCGCTACTCGGTTTCGGGCATTAATATCGCCACCGTTCCACAAAACATCACTTTTTACGAGATCTTTTACTTACTGCATTTATAGCAAATATAATAACGTGCTAAACAAGTATAAGGATTTGAGTAAAAAGGCGAATGAAAGCATATATTTTTCATGAGCAAATTATGTAATTCGTGCGGGTTTTGCCCTATGACCTCTTTCTTTTTTTTTTATGTTCCACATTACATTATCTCACTAGCAGAGCGTGCATCGTGTAATTTTAGTTTTATTATGTATATCTAGTATTATTAGTTTTATTATTAATTTTTCATATTAGTGATAATTATATGGTTATTATGTTGTGTTATAAATTTAGTTAATATTTAGTTAAGGTTAGCAATAGGTATAATATCTTTCTTTTTTATTTTTGTTATTGTATTCCAGATTAGATTGAAAAGCAGGTTTTTAATGAACCTGAATCTCGTCTTGGGTTTATGCTGGAGTTTCTGTACATTACTTTAATTTGTATCCATTTTTTTTTTCTTTTTCCAATACACAATAAAGACAATATTATTATTATTATTATTATTAATGAAAGACAGAAATCCCCTGGAGGAAATCTTCAAAATTGAAGGACTGAAGACTGAATAGATATATTAACGAGGAATAAATCCCCAGAATTCTGGGAAAGTGCAGTGGTTATGCCGATTAAAAAAAAAGGAGATAACACAAACATTGCTAACTAACATTGCTACCATAACTGTTAGTCAAAAATAAGATCATATTATGAGACTGGATTATGGACTAGGTGGACAAGCAAACTAAAAGAACAATTAAACGCTGCAAATGAATACCCCTAATGGTGACCTTCGTTCGTTGAAGTCTATGGAAGAGTACATACACCCAGCAGTAGACGAATTTAGGGAGAAAGGGAGAGATTACATTGGAGGTTTCTTTTCAAAGTAATAATTTCTGGGTATGTCTCGACTGATCATAGGCCAACTGCTGCCCATCACCATATTAATTAACACCCGCTCGTAAAATAAGCTAGTACAGTAAATTTATTGTTCCCAGACCATGTTCCAACTATGTATATCACTGAAAGTGTTTTTATCTACTTGATTTGTAAAGACCTTTTGAAAATAAAATGCCATAACGATAACTTTATTCTATTTTACGACATATACATGTTTTCTCTAACTTTTCAAATAAACATTGTTTAAAATTTCAATATATTTAACTTTTATAAATATCATTTTTTCCGTAACTCGTACCGTTTTCAAGAAAGTGGTAAGAGTCAATATTTATTATTATTTTTTCTTCCTCGCCGTATAGTAATCTTAAGTTTTGAGTTTCATGGTGTTAGCTTCAATAGTTTGGGCACTAGACGCCAAGTATACGAAAGTAAAAATTCAACGCCTAATTGTGACCCGAGTTAAAATCGCAAAATTGGACATTGGCCTGCCGCATCGTTTTTTGCATGTAATCATTAACTTATCAGGTGCTCATTGTTTCGTTTCCGCCTATGTAATGTTTTGTCGATGGATATTAGCACAAAAAACTAATTAGGTCTATATTTTCGCCAATGGACGCACTCCATGTTCAGTTAGTTTGTCGCGTTTCTCGCGAAAAATTACGGCGAGTTTCCATGTGATTATTAGTTCGTACGATGGGTTCATTGTTTTGACAGTCTTTGAGTCTTCGGCGGCGGATGGTGTTGCGTAATCAACTTAGCGTCCCTGGAAGGTAAGTAATTTTTACCATACTTTGTTTGTAACAGGCGATTAAACGAACATTCAAATGTTTCTACGCGCAATACATTCGTGGGTGCTACAAAAATGTTGGAATGCCATTGTATTTATTAGTCCATTAAGTTATAAGAAGAATTTGTCAAGTTGACTACGACAACATTGAATCAGCTTATTCGGTGCGTTTTCTGTTGGGAGTATCGATACATATTCTGATCATTCAATGGCTTCTCGATGCAAGTTTAGAAAGCGTCTCAATCGCAGTGTAAGTATTTGGTTACAAATTATGTTTGTCCATGAAAATTTTAGACATTTAACCGCCAGGGCCTCTGTTAGCAATGTTATTCATAGATTTATATTCAATGAAATAAATACTATGCATATTCGACTAGATTGGTGGGTATTGTACTATTTTTTGCGGGCAGTTGGTTAAGATTATCTACCATGAATCAAAATTTAATATCACATGCAGAGTATATTTGAAATTGTCACATTTAAATGCGGAATATTAAAGTCAAACCTTTTTTACTTACTTACACTTTATGTATAAGTAAGTATAGGAATCATGAAAAATTTCGACCTCGAGATTTTAACGGATATACGCGTTTTGAGGTCCCCTGAATCGTTTCTGACTATTTTCGGAATGACGTATGTGTGTGTGTGTGTCTGTGTGTCTGTGCGCGCTCTAGCGTCCAAACGATTATAGCTAGAGCTCTGAAACTTTAAACTTAACATTTGTATGTAGCAAGGAGGAAAACGTCCTATTTTGAACGCAATCTCTCAACCGGAAGTGATGGTTTACTCTTATCACCTTTTTCCATATCTCGAAAACGGTACACGTTACGGAAAAAAAATATTCTTACATAAATTATAGATATTGATATTTTAAACAACTTTCATTTGAAAAGTTTTTTCGACAAACGTAGTATAACTGAGTATAAGTAAATTTCTTGCGGACCACCGCGGATTTTTTCATTTGTTTTGATAATTCTACATAAAATGCGAGTTTCTGAAATCGGCCTCAGTGCACACGACGCTAACCTAGGAAATTTATCGGAAGGTTCTGTAGGTACAGATAGCCCGATTCAATTATTAAGTTAAAATATTCAATCTTTATCAAATAACGTTAACACGTCTAACCTAATGTTATATGTTATAGACAAAACCGCTTACTCGGATGTACATCATTGCGTGACGTGAATATTAATTGTTTACTCGTTTGTACTCACCTTGATATACTCAAAGATATTTTGGAAACTCATGACGCGATCGTTATGTAATACTCCTACAAAATTGGTGTTGACTATGCTATCACTAATATCCTAAACATCAAGTCTATATTAAGTACTCGAAATGTGTCAAAAAATATTGGCGTTATGAATATGAGTGAATGAAATATACCAAAATTGTTTACATAGACATAGCGTCATAGGTTTATACATAATATGGTAGAGTATTGATGACATATTTAATAACTTCTAGGTTCACTTTTCTATTACCTTGCTGCAGTATTTCCGAAAATTTCAAAAACTGCATATAACAAGTCAAATAAAATAGACTTCAGTGATGATTTATAAAGCAAATTGCAGCAGCTTAACCAAATGAGGAAAAGATTAGTCTGAGGTTCAATGGATTTAATATATAAGAAGACAAACTGAATTACAGTCAACAATATCAGGTATGGCAAATAAAAACTCTACTGGTTACGATGAGGTGCCATTAAAATTAGTTAAATCATGCAGCGATATCCTGGCCATTCCACTTGCCGATGCAAGTAATGATTAATGCATCCATTTCTAAGGCACAGTACCCTGATTCGCTAAAACTCAGTGTGACCTTGCCAATCCCAAAGAAAGGTGATATAGCCAACTGCCGCCCTATATTTTAAGTGCTTATGTAAAATTCTCTCAGAAAGTTGTTTTTGGGAGAATTTTTGAACATAAACATGATTTTCTAAAGTAATGGTGATACGAGCTGACCAGATTGTTGATCATGATTTCAATTGAAACGTCAAAATACGTAATAATCCAAATTATAAATGACAAATGCAGTTGATAGGTTAGATATACTTCGCCCAATCAATTGTTTTCTACCTGACTTGTCAAAGACTAATGGCAAAATGTGACGAAACGTATGTCACGTAATTTTAAAGGAGCGTCGGTCATATTTTTAAATTTATATTAATTATTTGCCTGATCATGTTGATTAACGTAATGTGGTATTGTACGCCGACGGCGCCTCTTTTATTTTGACCGATAAAAATACATTAAAAAGGAAGCAAACCATTGCTAAACTGATAGAAATAATTTAATAATAAACCTATAGAAAATCGAATGCATCCAATTCCACAGCCAAACAAGTACTCAAACAAATCTAGATTTTGACGTCGGACGTCGATACGCTGTGCAAATTAATCGAGCCTAAGGCACACATACATATTTTTACTAATATTAGTATACTTTGGAACCCGTACCTGTGGTGCGTTGTTGTATTTCCACTTTTCTTTTTATACACTTTAAAATTAATTTACATAATTAGTCTTTAACACGTCATAATGTTTATAAAATTATCAGTTGTATTGTCTTCGTCATTAACATTAAAAAAAAAACACTTCATTCTCAACGTATGTTTCGAGTTTAACTGCATCATTGGAATTGATATTACACGTTGGGGAAAGTGGGGTATTGTTTTTATGTGCGATTTTTATTACTTTTGATGTATATGGTTTTTAAAGGTTTAAATATGGGACAACTGGATGTGTTTATTTGTTCGTTTATTATTATGCCGTTGTTCATTTTAGTCTTATATATTTCTAGATTTTCCCATATATTCAATTTTCTGTCTTTATTTTGTATTTTTATTATTGACATTACGTCTTCCATGTTGCCTGTGCTGTGGTTGTCGTTAATAATGTGATTAGCGCAATTTCAGTCGTTTTTATTGTTCTTCATTGATGATATATGTTCTTTATACCTTTTCTAGAATTGGCGCCCTGTTTGTTCTACATATTGTTGGTTGCATCCAATATATTGTACTTTATACATACCGGTTTGCGTGAACTTATCTTGTGGTTCGTGGTGCTTCAGTTTGTTGTATAGCGTGTTATTGGTGCGAAACGCTATTTTGATACGTGTTTTCTTAAAAATATTGGTGTTTTTATAGGTTTGTTTGTTGTTGTAAGTGAATGTTGCGTATTTATTTTTGTTGATTTTGTTGTTGCCATCTGATGTTACAATAAATCGAACAAGGATCATAAGGTATAACAAGTGTATAAATCCTTCCAACTTCTAACAGAAAATCGGCCAAAAGTGCTTGTCTTGTCTTGAATGGTAATATAATAATATATTATATATCTACTTCTATTGCATTCCTTTAGTCAACAGAGCAGTATCATTGTCATCACCAACATATGAAATAATCGTACATTTTATCACAGTTCCCTGATGAACAGCATGTTTAGTTAACAATTAATTGCTTTTCCAGTCCCAAATTCTAGGCAACTGCCCTGCATTGTACAAATAGCTCTTTAAAGAATTTTGATTGAATGTCTCTGACACCGTGAATATTCAACTTTTTAAGTAAAACAACGTCAAAGGCTTTTGCAAGGACCAAGAAACCAACCAAGTCTGGTATCGAATCATTAAAACATGTATTTATATATTTGTGTGCTGCACGATAGCAAGCATGATTTGTGATTTCCTTGTAATATATCTATACTGACAACATATTTGATACATCCAAGTATGATGTGAGCCTATATTTTAAAACATTTTCCAGTAGTTTAATTAAACTGCCAATAAGGCAATATCCGTGGAGGTTGATTGAAATAATTTAATAACTACAGCAACCTTGAACGCTTTCGGAAGTAGTTTAGCTATTTCATAATATATTGATTTTAACACATTGACACTAATTTATCAATGCTTTTACTTACTGACATTATCAATGCCATTGTGTCCACCTCTGCAGCGAGCTTTAGGTAAATTGATTTGTTATTTATTTGTAATAAACCCAGCATTCTATTTTATCCCTGAACATTTTTTATTATTTTGCTGCTCAATGACTCAGCTACGCCCATAAAATATTTATTAAATGAATTTAAAATCCAGTGCTGGCATGTGATAAGTTAATTTTCAATTTTTAGTCCATTAATGAACTCACGTCTCTTATCGCCCAATAAATCATTGCATGCGTGCCAAAGTTTTCTCAATTTTTTTATAAAGATTAATTTTAATAAAATATTGCACTTTTCCTTTCATAATTAATGTCCTTGTCGAATCTCTATCACGAATATACACCACATAAATTCATCTATCATGTGCTGCTTTTCTAATTTGTTTATAGTGCTAATTGAATTTATTATACACGAACCATCAACGAGAATTTCTCTTCTTGTTACTTATAATAATATTTTCTGTGACAGTGACTCTTTAATCATTACGTACTCTTGACACTTTTATGCTGCTATCAATATCATTGCCCACATAGTCGCCTCAATTAATTTCATGTAATATTAATCGTAGCGACTAAGTAACAGTAAGAGTCACGCACGTTTACCAGAAGACCTAATTCTCAGTGAAACCAGTAGATGTAATAATTTTCTTTTCATATCAGCTTCAATTAGGATTCTCGTAGTCAAACACTCGACGGTTTTTTTTTAAATAAAACATTTGTTGTTTTTATATCACAAAAAAATGAAAAGTAACGTTCCTCTGAAGTAATTTTTGTAAGCTTCAATAAGTTCTTTTTTGAATCATCAAGTTAAGTTTGTTAGTAATAACCATATATTAGTGCAAGAAGTGCATCACTTTTTTGTCTGTATATAAATTGGGTTAACTCAACCTAACGTAAGGCATTAGCAGAAGCTTCTCTATCGGTCACTTGTAATCTCCATAAATTTCAATATCCTTATTACACGAATAATTGATAGTATTTTCAATTTTTATACTTTTGTTTGTATTGTCTTGTTGATACAACTTAAGATTAGTTATATGGCGGTCTTTAGCTAAGACGACAATCATGATCCGACAAAGAGCGGGGTGAGGAAGGGGGGTATTTTTTATTTCTGCTATTTCAGATTGATAGTTTCATTCATTTGATAATATTTATTGCACTCAATTTTTGTTATCCCTAATATATCCTTGTTCATGACCATTTCCTAAACAGAGTCCCTCATACAGCTATGACACTTCCATTGCCTATACTGTCGGTCGTTTGCTTCATTCGGAGAGCATTTGAAATGAAGCAGTTTGTTACAAACAAAGCACACACCACAATCATTGCCAATGGCTTCGAAGCAATTACCACAATACTTAATTATGTCTTTCTTCATGTTTTTATTGCGAAAGTTTTGCTTGGATCAGCAATTTGTTAAGTTACTCCAATTTTTACTATGACGATTTTACAAAAATGTTTACTTCTCTGCACAAATAGCAATAACACGTTAATCCATAAGAACATAATTTATTCTCGACGAAACTCATAATAAGGAATGGTAGAGAGAATAGTAGATAAAGGCGAAAAAAAAGAAAATTTTGTAACGCACAACAGCTGTAGGTCTGTTAAAAATAGGCAAATACAAAAGGCAAAGAGAGCGCATTAGACAGTTAACAAACATAGAAGTTATAGAAAACAGAGAAGAAATAGTGAAAAATATCAATAGTGAATTCACGTGAAAATAATAGTTCGAGTGGCAGAATTGGAAAAATGAGAAGCGAAATAGTTGGGAGGAATAGACTAATTTGCAAGAATGAAAAGAATGGAACCAGAAGAATTGGAACATATGATCAACCGTTGAGGGGCAGCAATATCTCGAGAAGAAGAAGTAGAAGTGGTGATATTACCTAAATCAATTTTTATTTTATGCTAACTAAAAATTATATTTTCAATGAAATTGCATTTTCAGGATACCAGTAAATTCGAAAATGTCCTGAAATATAAGACAGGGTATGGGGTTTTTGTTCACCTGTACTTATATTCAGAAATAAAGTTATGAATATTTTCTACTGATTTTCAGATTTGCAGAAGTCTATAAAAGACCGCTTGCAGAAGTTTAAAATTTAGAATTGTACATTATATCCATTTTTCTAAAATTATCTAACATTAAAAAAGAACCTACTACTATTTACATAAAATAAACAATGGGTTATTCATAATATTCAGTAGGAATAACGGTTAGTATAACAACAATCAACAATGCTTACATCACAAATTATAATAATTATTTCTTGAAAGTAATTATTTATACACTTATTTATGCACAACACCCATTCTAATGTTGATACTACGCATAACTAATTAACATGAAAAAACCATGAGTGTAAATATGCCAGGCGATACCAACCGGTAATATAGTAAGCGTACAACTTTTAAATTCTGTAGCATTATATCAACGGTTTCAATCGTAACGTTCTAAAGCCGGTCAGAATAATGTTTAACACGAGCGAAAAATTGCAGTTTACATTTTATGAACCTCGTATAAGGAAAACGTTCGATTGAAATAGAGCAACTTTGTTAAAATGAGTTATATATCGGGAAACGAGCTAACTGTGGCGGTGACCGAGCGCAATGCGATTGTAATTACGTAAACGTTCGATGTCGAAAGACGTTTTTTGGCACCGTGAATTTTATTTTAATTGGTAGCTTATAATGTAATGAAAATATTTTTCGTAATGAGATGCCGATTACGCAAAATCGCTACGCGTAATTTTAATCGCTGATGAAACGTTATTATATTCCATAATTAATATAATTACGAGTATTGTTCGGTGAGAACTTTATTATCATCTGGTTCCGATTCAAATTATATAATCATTAAGTTATTAACTTGTAAATGTAATTAACCTTGCATTTCGTCGACTACTTTTGCGAAATTGGTCCACATATGCTCAAAGCCGCTCTTGAATAAGACTAAATTCAAAAACAAGATCAGGATATTTTGTTGCATAATATGTGAGGATGTGTTTGTTATAGGTGGCATATGCTACATGTCGGCTTTCTCCTCGATAAACCTAAAGACTTAGAAGTTTTTGATGGCATTGTTGTTGTTGTTGTTGTTGTTCGGTTACTTTGTTACTTAAAAGCGTTACCTTCAAGAGAGCATTCATTTACTGTTGTTTTCTTGCTGTCCTTGCTCCTTTCAATTTCACTGGGAATGTACTCTATGCGCCTTATCTTCAATAATGAGATACTTCATAATAATATATCGTATGTTTTCATTGCCCTCCGCCCTTCTCGCCTTGCCTATTTTAAATGTGGGATCAGCTGTTTTCTTTCCTGTTGGACTTTGTTTGTGCAATCTTCCATAACCATACTTTTATACCCTTCAAATATTTTCCTGGTCTTGGCCAGTATTTTGTTTTTCCTTGTAGACGCCAATCTTTCTCATTTCATTCATCTGACAACCCAACCCAACCCAACCCAATACGTCTCAGGGATTCAGTTTTCTTTTGTTCTTATCTGATATTCCGTTTCTTGTTCTTGTACCCCTTGTAATATCAGAGACTTCGTCAATATCCTAATAATACTACAGTTAATGTAAATGAGTCATTCAAGACGTACAGATAACGTAAGAATATAATTATCGAAGATGTAAATGTTTGGAAGTAAACTATGCACGTTTAATTCATAATGCTTTTCAGCTTGTGCTCCAAACATTAAACACGTCCATTTGTGGTGGTGTGACCATGAAACATTACGTTGTTGATGAGTCTGCATTTATTCAACAAGACGTTCAAAAATATTGGCCAGTTATTCTCTTGTCAGTTTAGACAAACAACGCCTACTTTTATGGCCTATTGTCGATTCATATTAATTTTTAAATTTGTACAATTTTGACCATCATCATAATGTAACCGTACAGTCTCCATGTACTATACATGAAACATCATTCTACAATAGTTATTACTAACGAAAATGACCAGCTCCTCGATATTGTTCTAGACCGCCTTCCTGACGACGCCACGACTCGAACAGAAATATTATTCATTCGATTTCGGCATTCCATGGTGCCATCGACTATATTTTATTGTCCGTCAGGATGAACATTTACTACACGTGTGTCTTCTTTTAACGAGATAATTGAAGAAATGTTCCAAATATCAGTACAATAAATTTATTTAATATATCACTGGCGAGGACGATTATAACGCTCTTTTGATGGGCGCTGGTTAATTAGATTCAAGGAAAGTTCATTTGTTTTAAATTACGGTAGTGTATAGTATCAGTATTCGTTTGTTGTCCACATTCTTCTAAACAGTGTGTTTGTGTTTCGTACACAGCGGGTTTTGGACCACATATAACGTTTCTGTCTTCATTTATCGAACGACAAATTGTACTTGACTGAAATAAGTGGCCTTATGGTTTCGAAATGTGTATTAAATTAAAATAATTTGTGTATATTGCACTGTCAAGAAATACACAAATAGTACGAAATTATCACTTACTTTAATCGTCAACAATATTAATTGTAACAAATTTAGTCCTGTTTTTTTTAATTACTTTCAGATACTGAACAAATCATTATACCATATTCTTGAACAATGTCATAGTTATGCATAGCAAGGAGGGCGCAGTTAATTCAAATTGTAAATAAAATAATGATAGAAACATTGAATGGAATGCATATGAAATGTTGTTTCGGATGCTTGCGATGAGTATACCCAAGCACGTCGATATTTCGATGGGTAGCATTAGCACGAAGCTCGTTAATTCTATAGGTTGGCGTATTATTAGTTCATATCATCTTGTTGCATATTCAAGCGGTCCGATGGGAACCGTAAACCAGGAACGATTCACATTTAGATTGTGGGTTAAGGCGAAGTCGGTATTTCGGTCGGAGCTTTGGAGATTCTGCCAACGGAGAATTGCCTTTGTGCGAAATCGTATATAAGCAATCTCGTGATATTAAATTTTCGATGAAACACATATTCGTATATATCAGTAAACATGTTTCTTCTTTTTTACAACACAGGTTCTGTTGTGCTTTGATACAGTTTGGAATGGTGTGACCACAGGCCCCATTCCTAACTCATCAAAAGTTAGAACAAATTGAACGACCTGACGTAAATCGAAAATTGATGTGTGGCACTTTTGTCACATTTTTTCCGCCATGTTTATAAATAAAATTTAATTTCTTACGTAATCTTCTCTCTGTCTAATCTCAAATTGGTAGTAAGAGGGTTTAAGGCGTTTTTATTTTATTCACCGCACACATCGAGAAAACAAAATGCTATCGACGTCGAATAATATAATAGAAGTTTCCACTTATTTATTTTTTAACACCATCGACAAATTACTTATTAGGTTTTAACTTTAATTTTCAAAACAGGTCATTGACTCCCCGACGATAACTGGTCACCCCTAACGACCCCGAAACTGACTCCCTGTCGATCAAGTTCGTAAAATCATATTTCTATCACCCTCCTGAAGCGGGAGAAATTTGGCTCGTTTATCTTTAAATTCTCGTAGATTGGTTGTCCAGCATCTTTTAAATCTGCCGCCTACTACATTTTGATGTTTTCGCCGTTTTATACTGACTAGCTAGGCACTAAATGTCGGTACTTAATTTTGTTTAATCTGCAGGACTTATATAACATCTCCTGCCTGAAAATAACGTTCCATTATTAAAACGAATATCTCTGTCTATCAGCATATTCAATATATGGATCACCCATTCGAATTGTAAACAGATGTTTTTGGGTCGGCAAATATAGTGCAAATATAGTGCCTTTATGACCTAACAACTTTTCAGGACGTTTATAAAGTCAATGAAGTCCGAATTCTCTACAAACCAAAGAATCATTGTGTTATTTTGTTGATTATCAAGACTGGCGTTGATGGCTGCGGGGCTCAGTGCAAAAGTATGAATGGTCCCGGTCCATACTTTTCTGATCGTACAATAAAGGGCGTGCAAAATGTATTACATTGTTTGTGCTAATCATTAGGAAATACCCCGTTCTCACCCTGGCCTGTAACGTGTTTCAGAGTTATCGGATGTTACGAAACACAATTTTCGTAACTGCTGATGAAATAGTTGTTTACGTATCAAGTGTCAAACATTGTGCTTTTTATAATTAGATTATCATCGGGGCACATGTTACCACGTATTACTATGATTGTCAAATGCAGATATGAAGTGTAAATAGTAAAGTTGTACTATGTTTATTAACTGGGCTGGGTTTAACATTAATTTTCAATATCGACTTAAATTAAATTGATTCAACGAATTACTAATACTTGTGCCTTTACCACTTGTGTTGAACTTGAAAGTCGACCGTGAGACCCCCTTGAATTTATTTAGTTATTTGTCCTATGAAACTTAATATCATTGGATTTGTTTTATTGTATCATTTAGTTAACAACGAAATTGCATGATAGCGAACACTATAATTTGGCACATAGCTTCGAATAATGAAATCGAATCCAGTTGGGTACAAATTAAAAATAATAAATATTAATTTCGAAAACTGGGGTTGGGTTGAATTGGATTTGCTTGGGTTGGGTTAGGTTAAGCTAGATTATGTTAGGTTCAGTTACGTCCCTGATTTAAAATGACATGAAATTAATAATTTCTACTACAACAATATGTCTTTATTTCTATTTTTTTTTTCATATACATATGCAAAATTAAAATGCATGCCAAAGCATTCATGATAGAAAAAATCAGTCAAAATGATGAACTAGAATTTTGTTCGTATATTATACTTATAAGAAAACACATTTTATATTTCGTACAAAAATGATAATCTAATCTGTTTTTTAGCAGATTCAACTTAATTAGTTAAGAATCGTCGATCGTTGCATTTTGTTGCTTGATTAACATCAATTATTAATTACTATGCATGTGCATTTATTTTTACCTAGTTATAAAAATCAACAATTACCTATTATAAATCTGACATGATCTCAACCTGATCTCAACAACAGAGTTGGTGGAAGCTGGCATAAATAATTAAGCGGGCTACTCACACACCTGGCGCAGGGGCGATCTATTGCCGCACGGCGGTTGCGGCAATACGGTTCTTATCTCTACACACATGCCTGCTATTCAGTGTTCGGTTATAAGTTCAGCTGAACATACAAGTTGAGAATAGCCACGGTATTATCGTAAAATCAAAAGATCGGTATAGCCCTGACTTTTTCTATGGTGCTACCGCAACAAAGGAGGAGGAGATACTGGGTGAAGAATTGGCTACAGAAAAGAATTGAGTTGTGCTATATGAATATTATGAAAGAATTGGAAATAGATGACCTGAACAACTTTGTTGGGCAATTTACAAATGTCTCAAACATCATATAAAGGTACATTCCTATTATTAGCCATGCATCAAGTAAACAGCTTGTACTCAGCTTGTTCTCCATCGAAAAAAAACAATCCCAATTAGGAATATAATTTTGTTTTATTATAACAATTACATAAGTTTAGAAATACTTAAACAATTCTGTTTAACTACACATAAAGTTTGTATCCATGTCATTTTTTTGCTTTCAAGTTTATTTGGGTTTACTTTACACAACTGTACTATTATTATTAATTGTAGTGTTTTAGAGATCAGTGTTAACATCAATGTTTATTGAATTGCTATCCATATATTGAAAGTCAGAAAGTTGAAGTCGATTGTTGCGTGTATGATATCGATGATGTTGAAAACTGTTCGACAGAGGGGACTGAATGTATGTACTGCTGTATTGGTTTTTCAAAGTGATTGACGATCCTTCTGTTAGTTTCTCAAGTTGCCCATAGAAAATAACGTCTGATATTAATTTTTTAGCGACAACTTGCTGTTTACTCAAATTCTGTAATTGAAGACCATAGCTTTTTCCTATGACTTCCCGATCGTCTGTAGTGGTGAGAAGTTGTTGAGCAATATCAACTAGTTTTTCTTGTTTCTTTTGTATCCGCCGCCATCTTTTAATGGATATACTGTCGCTGTTACCAACGAACTGATTGAGAAATTGCCCCGATCGCGCTGCAAACGTGGCTACGTGCAGGCGGCAGAGACAATCTAGCGATCAAGAATGGTACCGCGCCCTGCTGCCCTGCCGCAGGGCCAATCTACAAAATAGCCCTTGCTTACCTATACACATCACAATTAAGGTCCCAATTAAGGTCATTTATACCCTTGATTGCCCCTGCAGCAGGTGTGTGACTAGCCCGCTTTAAAAAGCAGCGCGTTTGCGGGGCATCTTTACACGGGGACAAATGCGACCGCTCGTACTGTATATTGTTATTATTACCATTTATATTTTTACCGAATGTAAAAAAAAATAATGCTGAGCGCGAACTGACCGTCACGGGGTATTTGTTCTTCTCGCGATGGGCGTTGCTCTTTGGCGATCGACTGTGCGTACATGAAAGTAGATCACACCTGTTGTACTGTTGCTATTTTCACTTTTTTTAATATACTTATATTATTTCATGAACCCTTCCGGCCAAACGTGGTTTTTATTGTACATTGCGAGTAATGGATCCCTTAAAAATAACCAATTACTCCAAACAAAAAAATGCAATAAGTTTTTATAGCGCTGAAAAGAATTCAAATTTACCATAATTATACGTTTGCTTAGGAATTTTAGTTGCGAAAATATTCAGGGCAATAATTGTTTATGTTACTAGTACATGTATATTCACCTATTACGGAACGATTCGAAGATAAGTTTAAGGTGAGCGACATGAAATTGTCGGCCAGGTTTTTTGCAACGGATGCCCGTAAGAATTATGCATGTGAATAATTAAAAACAATTAATTCTGCACCGACTCACGGTAAGCGATCGTTAACTTTCGACTTATGAATTTGTCAGTATTTTACAGCTGTCGCGGATATTGTAATTAATTGTTAAAAGAAAAGAAATTTCAATTTAATTAATTCCAAAGATAAAACTTTCTTGGCCGGTTAGTCTGAACTACATAGTTTTTATAACTAGACATAATTTATCCAAATGTCACAAAAATTTCACACATGGGAAATATTAAGGTCACGCCATTTTAACAAACCAAATACGTACATATATAAATGTAATTCATGTAAATTATTGGGAAAACTTTGAAGGTCAGTTAATCAAGTCGCCGTTAATTAAAGAACTACACTTAATTCAAAGTCATGTATACGAACACTGATTTAAAATTAAATGGTTGGTTAATAGTGTTCGTGAAAGTAAGTTAAAGCAATAAATATTTACAATTTATGTGATGGGATATCATTTCAGAGGGACTGATTTGCGAAATACTGTGCGTAAATCTGATATTTCAAACAGATCTAGGTTCTCGCACTGTTATAAATAGATCGTTAAAGCTTGAAGCAAAACTTACACAACAGTTAATACAACACCATGTAACAATTTTTTGTTTATGGGGATCTTTTGAGGTATTAGTATCAAGGAGGCTTTGATAATGTCAGATTTACGTCAGTTCGTTCAAAGTGTCAACGGTTCAGATTTTTCTTGATTTTTCATTTGTGTTTTTGAGTATATATGACATCTGTGCAGAATTGTGCTCATCGTGCTGACTCGTTTTGCCATGTGTGCGGCTTGTATATTTGTCCGAAGCAAGTTAAAGATAGAATTCAAGCCGGTACTAAAGTCACTGAGGCGTACAAAGCCTAGTTTGGTTTTAAAATTGAACCACGACAAACCTTGCACGTGTTTTGTGGATCATGACGTGCAACCTTTGGAAGCGAGGTATATAGGCGAACGCAGATCCATGTCCTTTGCAATTCCACAAATATGGACAAGTTCAAAAAATCATGCAACAGACTGCTACTTTTGTTTGATATATCTCACTAACTTTAAAAGATCAAAAACCCGACACGACATTATATATCCCGATCTCAAGTAGTGCACCAGTTCATAAATCTGAAACTGTGCCTGTTCCCACGCTACCTGCTTCAGTAACTGAAGAATCTGTAATGATATGAACAAGGTATTTGAAGACATTGACATTGACTATTATCCCCAGGATTGGCGTCTTTTTATAGAAAACTCTTCGCGAAGTCCGTTCTCCTTCATAATGAAAACATGAACAGTCAATACCCGTTGGTCATTCGGTCTATTTGAAAGAAGATTACGAAAATGTAAAATTTATTTTAGAAAAACTTCAGTATGAAACCATGAATGGCAAGTCTGCGGAGATTTTAAAATTGATGCTTTTTTATAAGGTCTTCCGGGTGGTTACAAATATCCCTGTTTCCTATGTTTATGGGATAGTCGTACTACACTCACATCACTACAAGATGTTTAATTCTGAAGAATTTGAACAAAAAAATACGTCAATTGAGAGAAATACTTGGAAATCTTTTAGGGAAGTAGTAGATAACTTCCTTGGGAATAAAAAAATCTCCAATGTACAAACTCTAGGAATATTATAAAAATCTTGATTGTCGAATGTCCCTAAAGTAACACTTTCTACATTCTCACTTAAGTTTCTTCAGTGAAAATAGGGGTGCAAACGACAGTGAAATATCTAGGAGTAACACTAGACACTAAAACGACATTTGGTGCACATATTAAAGAAGCGAACCGACTGGGACACGCCGCCCTAAAGACCATCTACGCGCTGGTCTTCAAGGGCAGCAGACACAACTGAAAACAAACTTACTTTACAAAACAATTATAAGAATGACGATGACATACGCGTCACCTAAATTTTTCGGAGCTTCGGCAACGAACCTGAAAAAAAGGTGACACAGAACAAGTGTCTCAGGTTCGCCCTGGGCGCTGACCGATACGACCAAGCGGAAGTGGACATCATCGTACCGTACATGACGACGTTTGCGAACCGCTTCTACCGGCGGACCGCCGTTCACCACAACTTACTAATACGAACATTTACATAACAAAGACATTTACCAAGTCACACACACAAACTGCCGTACAAAACGTTGGACCTGTATAACGAAGACTGGACTGATTAACGCACAAACAATCACGCAACCATACCAAACAACAGGACGTACAGGGTTTTTGAAAGTTTCCCGTCGACTTGACTAAATTAGACGCAACGGACGTACTGAAAACAAACTTTTGACAACGTCAAGCACCTTACATGTGTTTAATTGTTAGTTCCTAAATGTTAACTACTTAATAAGCGTCGCTTCGTAGGTATAAGTTATTTTAAATGTGTTTTGGGTGTAGTATTTGTTGTAAATATTATGTTTGTGCGAAATTTTTAATAAAAACTTTGGATTTGGATTTGGAGTGAAGAGCACGGTGAGAGATTTCATTAGGGCATAGCAACAATGGAAAAACGCTATTAGTGCAGGTGGGATTGTAATATGATGGGTGACTACATTCGTCACATAAGCGAAAAAGCAGTCCACTTTTGAACATTTAATTTTTTTGAGAGAAGTTCAATGTTGATTTGTTGTTTCTTCAATAAAAACAATTTAAATACAAAAAATTTCTCCTTATGAAAAATTGAAAAAAATAGTAAAATGAGCAAAAACCCGACATTCAATGTGAAATTTCCCCGCAAGATCTAATACTTTAGAATAAAGAGTCATATTGCATATCCATAAAAACAGAAACAATGCAAAAATTCGGTTCATGGTGCAATCGAGCAAAGATTTAATTTAATCATATTTTTATTTTTATTTTATATTTTATTCCAGAAATTGCATCTGGGTTTATCTGCGTGAAAATTACTTTCTTGCCCATTTTCTAGAGTTTCTGTTTCTCGCCATTTATTTCTAGTAATCGCTTGTTAAACCCTGACGGCAAATGAATTGAAGTTAAAAACGCCGCACTTTATTTCTAAAATGAATTACTCACAAAGTATTCAGTGATTCTTTTTAATCTTTTTATTACGTTTAATTTCCAATTGTTCAGTAATATTTGTTGTTACGATTTAAATTAAATTAAAATTTCCAAAATGCGTATTTTTACGTGTTTCTGCATGGTGAACATTAATTTTGCTTGAGATGTATCAATGGGTCAGTGGCCGTCGCTATGCACAGAACCGGAAAAAATGAAAGTACAAAAAATACAAACTAATAAAAATTAAATTTCAAATTGCGACATTATTCTTAAGATTTTCTTGAACGGTGGCCCAACATGTCACGTGTCACGTTGAAGTCGACGGTAATTGCAGGTAACAAGTTTGAGTTACAACTATATGTAATATTTGCGAACCACCAATGCACTTATGCGGACACATTATACGATGTTAGCGCAACTGAAAATTACATATATATATATATATATATATATATATATATATATATATATATATATATATATAACATTATGTAAATATCACTGAACTAATAACTCGATAATTCTTTTTAATCGAATTTATTGGGTCAAATAAGTGTCTGTTCATCTGATAGATGCTTACAATTAATGTAAAATAAATTAATCGTAAATTATATTAAAATATTACAAAATCGATTAATAGTTTATTCCGAATCGAAAGCAAACGAAAAATAAGAAGAAAACGAAAGCGGGCATAGTAAACACTAAAACTTATATAATTTCCAATGAAAAGAAAGCAAGTGTAAACATGCAATAAATAGAAACCTAATTGGTCTGAATAAATTAAAGACTAACGCACAACCAGTGATTATAATAATTCTACACTATCGGAATGAAACATTACTCGGGCTATACAACCAAAAAGTTGTAATCCATTGTCCACTTCTGCCGTTAATAATTGGATGAATCGGCAATTTAGAAAGGAATTTGCGTCAGATATTTCGAATTGTTAAACTTGTTAATCGAATGCGTAAACGAAAGTGCAAAATTTGCTCGCAATAAAAGATGTTATTTACAGCAAACAATTTGATTTACATATAACATACATATCTACATATGGAACATGATTTGAAATTCCTAGATTACCTGCTGCGTAAAAAAACTACAACATTGAAGTCACGTTCTTAACCGTGTGACTTACTTTTTTTTATTAATCATATCACTGGATGATGAAGGATGAACTGAAAGTAAAATTAATAATTCATGCGATCACAGCAAGCATAATTGCGGAAGTAGTAATTCAATGCAATATGAATGCGTTCATATTTTGTTACAATATGTGAGTTAAACAGTTTTTAATACGCGAGGTATAAATTGTACGATTGTAATATTAAAGTATAATTTAATATTAAACCGCTCAACCAATTAAAATGATTTTTTTGTTGTTATTGTATCGTTTATTGAGCGAATATTCAGGCATGCATTAATATAAATTACGGTAAAAGCATTAATTGATTTTCGAGATGCAATTAGTCATTAGTTATATACGTTGAGTGGTTTATTACAAAGGTAGCTGGAGCAATAATATAATTAGCCTTGAAATAAGGCATGAAAATATTTACGTATTGTTAATAAAATCTGGTTAAGTTTAGTATATCGAAATTTCTTCATGAAATCTACGTATGAAATGATAATAAGATTTATGGTACTGAATAACTTTTTGTTTGTACGAACACATTATATTTTGCACACTTTTCAAAATTGCCATATACGAAGGGAGATCATTATTTACGGTCCCTAACATAGATGGGAACAAATTGAAGAAATATCAAATGTTTATTTTTCTACATAATCTCCCTAACCGTCGATGCATTTGGTCCAAGGATGCTCCAAACCTTTGATTCCTCTGGAAAAAATTATTTCGGTTGCTCTTCCAACCAGTCGTTCACGGCCGCCATCACTCCATTGTCGTCGAATATCTGGTCCTCCGAAGATATTCTTATAATTTTGGAAATAAAAAGAAATCACTAGGGGGCCCGGTCTGGTGAATATGCTCAAACAATTCAAATCCTGCGTTTAGAATAAAGCGTCAGGCAACATGGATTTTGTGGAAAGGAGCGTTGTCTTGATGAAACGGAATTCCTTTGTTCAATGTTCCCCGTCTCTTTTCCTTTGCACAATCGAGCAATCCTGAAATTAAGTTGGCATAGTACGAGCCTGTTATTGTATGTCCAGGTTTAAAAAAATCAGTTATCAGTCTGCGTCCCAAAAAATTGTGGCTATAACTTTACCAGCGGATGGCAATTTGCGTGGTGGCGGAGAACTTCAGCGATGCCACTCCATACTATGTTGCTTCGACTCAGGATTGAAGTAGTGAACCCACGTTTCATCAACAGTGACGAATAGAGAAAGCAATTCATCCGGATCTGCTTTAAACTTTGCCAAATTGGCTTTTCTGATCAGGTGTCAACATTCGTGTGACCTAACGTGCAGACAACTTTTATAGCCCCAAAATAGTTGTTAAAATATTTTCTATTATCCGGCGAATGGTCAGTCATCTATCTGTCATTACCACATCGCGTATACGATTAACATTTTCTTGGGTAGTGACAATCACTGGTCGTCCAGCACCCCTCGTATGTTCACATGTTTGTCTTCCCAGTTTAAATTCTCGATACATATTTGTCACCACTTGGTAAGAAACAGCAACCCCACCTAATACACCGACCATGTTTGCATAAATTTCTTTTGGCGGCAACCGTTTCTTTTGAAGGTATTTTGAAGGTAAATTCTAAATTATTTGAACAGGTAATAAGTGACAAAACTACAATTGAACCAACGTAACAATAAATGATTAATACTTTAATGTGTCAAATTGATTCAACGTCTACTATGTCAGGGAAGCTAAATAATGATATCCCCTCGTAGATTATTAGATACATTAAAAATAAAAAAATCGCTACAATATAAAGAGCTAATAATGTAAAATTTAATTCACCAAAAACGTGTTTATGGCAGCATGCCTCAGTAAAGATCCAGATAATATTTTTAAATTGATGAAATGAAAAGACATTTTTTTCTACTATCGTAGGGGAAAGTTTTACCTTACAACTTAAAACTGTACAAAAGTGGTGACAAAATTGTGCAAATACTTGAAAAAACAATTCAATAACACAACATACTACGTCAAACGTTGTTAATAGTTCTTAATTTTTCAAATTCGTGCTTTGAATGTCTATTTTTTCTCTATACAAATAAATCCATATATTGCTGCATAATAATAATTCAATTTAGTCATTAAGAATTAATTAATTATAGACGTATAGGTTATATAAGTTGGAAATCTCGTATTGCAATGTGTGGGAATAAAATATTTCAATAGATATTTAAAATGATAACCATTAACTGATATCCTACAAATAATACTTTGTACGCCAAAATGTGACTATTTTATATTCAGAATTACTGAAGAAGTTACTAGAATATCATACGTAGCCCAAGAAAAACGAACTTTTCCAGGAGTTGGTATCGTTTTGTTTTTTTAATATAATTAATTTAAAAAATTAGAAGCGTTATGGTTTTGGCGGATCCAGAGTATCTTGTTGAATATCGCAGACAAGCACATTTTGTGCTTTTCCGTAATGAACTGAGTCTAGATTTTGCATTATACCTCTAAATAATAAATAATACATTTTCGATTTCCATACTGCAGAAGTTGATTCAACGTAAACATACAAAGGAAAAATGTATTTAAATCGGTAATACAAGGAATCTAATATTTTAATTTATTTTAATAAACTTAAATTTAAAACTAATTTCATTAGCACTGGCCAATAAACATGGGGACCGTATATATTGCATTCAATATTAAAAAGAATAAAAAAACTCAATTTACAATTATAATAGTGGTCAATTTGAGTTCGAAACCGGGTAAATGTAATGGCACCTTTGAACTAAGATACTATTACAACTTATTCATCAATACCATTCTAACTCAGCCTTGGACTCGCGTTTCGACTGTATGTAGATGACAAGCAAGTTCAGCGCAAGTGTATCACTTGGCTCCGGCTGTCAAAAGTAATTTAGCGAATCAATGATAGTAAGTTTGTAACTAATTTATTAGTAAATAACCAAAATTGCAGTTTTATGTAAATTGTAATAAATGTATTAGAGTAAATATAAACTGCACTCATAATTCAAAGTCCTGTTCAGTTATTACGAGCCAGATTCCTTTCGCCCCATGCCAATTAAATCCTTTAATAAGCTTTTACTAGCAGGTCAAATCTTTAAGTTTTAATTCCTTGTTGTTAAGTTCAAATTTAGAATTCATTGAAAACATCAATTTTACAAATTCTAAAATGATATAATGTCAATCATGACAGAACTCTAAAACAATCCTATATTGATGTTAATTATGCATTAATTTGTTTTGAAGATTAAATAAGTTCAATATCTCCCAAAATAAGATTATTTTGGTTTGTGGACTATCGTTTCACGTTTATTATGATCAAATGAAGATTCTCACATACAAACATTCATACATATAAATATTTGTATCCTTGCCAAACAAAAAGTTGATAGCATATTTTGAAATAGTTTGAATCTTAGCGAAAATCTAGAGACGTACATTTTTAACTCAGCATGACAACTTTAATAAATATTTAAATTTTTGGAATCTTCGTTAATATTATATATATTTTATAATACTCTTACTTATTTTCGTCGTTTGATTTTCTCATCTAATGGCTTTAGTAAATACTTGGAAAATTACTAACTATACGTCAATTTTTAATCACATTAGTTTTAATTTAAAATTTAATTTAATAAAAAAAATATGTACATTACCTATTCTATGCTTCAGAAAATATAATCCCGGGGTGGTGTACGAGCAACACAAACACTACTGAAGCCGAGCATGTGGGCAACCCCTCTTATAACTGAAAGAGAAAGTGTTTCGAGTTTGGGTACTACCGTCTGGTACGAGGGCGGCAATATCAACCACGCGCGTTCTGCTTGCCAGGAATTCCGGATTAAATGACTCAAATTGCACTTGAATGCATGTAAACTGCAATTACATGGTTACCCGTTCGTGCCAATAACAGAGAAGTTAACAATTATCGATACTTTAAATTGTTCAGTTTCTATTAACGTTTCGACGATTAAAAACGGAATGCGGCGACAGTACAAATTATGACTAGAAATTTCAGATAGTGTTATGGGTGCGATCACATATCAAAATTCGTCGGGGAAATTGGTGTCGCCGAAACCGTTTTTATAAGGTCATTTCACGCTAAACGCCTTGGATTTTTTTTTGTCGGTTTCGTGCATTAATTTGCAATTTAAAAGTTACATATAAGGATAAGTTATCCGCTTGAGAACGGATTGAATTTTACATACTTTTCCGTTTATTGTTAACAAATTGAGGCTGCAAAATATTTTCTGAATATTTCAATTTCAATGTATCTATTATTATATTTGACATAACACCAACATTATTGGTGAAAGTTTGGAAGTTATGTTATTAATTGTGACAGAAAGTATCGTTTAGTATATACGAAGTATGCAAATTTGATCGCACCCTCCACCATAACGTAACATAGTTATGCATCCATATGAAATGATAAACGAGATGCAATTGTTGATATCGTAACAAATATTTAGAAAACTTGTTAGGAACCTAATGGATTACTATGTGAAGTCTTACGTGAATAACAAACCATACCGTTTTATATACGTTGTGCTTATAAAATAAATAAAAACGAACGAAGGTCGCCCACAACTGTTAGGGACACTAATAGGTGTACATCCTCTGCCCTTTTCACTTGACTGCCCGACCATTCGTTTGAATTATTATTCAAAATAAATTGTTATTGCCGATTGATTTGTATCCGGGGTGACGACGCAGAGAGTTTCAATCGCCCGTACGTTCTTACATTCATGAAATAATGTCCTTGATATTCAATAAATTTACCTATTTTATCGGATTGCAAAATTTAATTTTTCATTTTAATGTCTCTAGTTTTCCATGCAATAGAGCAGCCAGTACATCGTTTCAATGCGATGTGCTACCACATTTTCAATTTTGAGAATAAGGGACATTTGCACCGTTTTATTACCTTTCCTTAGCTTAAGTTAGACATAAGGGTACTACTTTTTGTGTCTGCTAAAATTGTTATGTCATCCGCGGAAGCGTTGTTCTACCAGTTTTTGCCACACTATTTCACTTCCAATACCAAATTAAACAGTACCGTTGACATTTGATCCCCTACGCCTTTCCTCCCCTCAAATTATTGTGATCAGTTTTTCCCTGTTATTATATCACATGCCTGTTTAAAAACTATTAGAATATAAATCTATATAATATTTCTTTTTGGGCAAATATTTGGCCAACTCTATTATTTCTGAATCCAGCTTGGTATTCTCCTAGGAGGTTTTGAGCGTAGTTATCTAATCCTCTTCTTGTTATTTGGCCCAGCAACTTGTAACGCTATCCCCCTGTAGTTTTCGCATACGATCTTATTGACTTTTCTGTGTATTTGGCATATTTGGGGGTTTTAACAATCTTCCTGCAATTGTTTTCTTTCTCATTACTCATTACATTAATTTCATTACTTCATATATTTTCATTTGTATTTGTTCTCCCACGGCCTTGACCATTCCAACCGTTATAATGCTTCCACCTGGACATTTGTTGCTTTTCAGGAGGTTGATTATGCCTTTTACCTCGTCCTTGGTCTGTTCTTCCACTTACTGTCTTTTAGCTTCTGGTTGCGCTTTCGCCTATCCGTCATTAGCAGCTTGAGGAAATGATCCTTCCACTTCCCTACAATGTCTCCTTGAACTGATATTTTCTCCGTTTTGTTAGCTTCCTGGTAGTATGACTATTTCTTTATTTTGGAAATTTTACTCAATCTCTTTTAATTTATTTTCGTTGTAGAATCTTTTTTATTCTACATACTCCTTCTTGTGTTATGTTCGTTCCATCCGCCTGTCCTACTCCTGTCAACTTTCCATACTGAGACATTTACCTAATGTTACCTTCTATCGTTGCGAAAATGATCGATATAGTTCAACAGTTCAGAGGCTTCCCCTTATCAATTATTTCGCTTGGGTTTTTCGTCTATATGGCAACTATATGGCAACTACTTTAATGCAGGGGGTACTAGCATTTCTCTCTATTTCCTGAAATAATATCTCTCCCGTGCGTCTAAGTAAATTTGATCCCATAGTCGAAAATTCTAATCGTCCAATTGAGGTACAATTAAGTGCTGAGATTATGTCTACGCAATTCAAGAAAGTTAAAGCAGTCAATTTTTCTCATATTCCGTTTCTTGTGACCGCATACAAATGCAAAGAGAACTGTATCATTGTATCAAATCTGATTACTACGCGTTGAGCGAGGTGAGCAGAATCTGGGAATTAAGTATAAATCCAGTATTCCAACCAGGGAAACTAAATGAGTCCAACAGTAATACTTGCATTGACATATTTATTATCAAATTACACGCAGTCGTCGCACAAAATCTCATGAAGCATTTGTCAATATGTTAAATTCTAACTACGATATTTTTATATTATCCGAAACTTGGCTGACTACTTCAGTAAAATCCAATGATCTTTTTACTGATACCTTCTCGGTATGTCGTTCTGATATAAAACTTAAACGTGTTAATCTTGCAACTGGTGGGGGTCCTAATTGCCTTGAAGAATTGCATTAGTTTGAGTCAGGATAATGATGTTTCCAATTCATTAAATTGCTAGATCTTGTTTTCTGCAGTCAACTTTTCAATATTTCTGTCCATCGTGAGGGTGTGCCTATTGTTTCTGAAGATCCGTATCATCCCACTCTCTCTGCAGATGTTAGAATGCCTGTTAGTTTCAAAACAATTCCTTCCAACAGCAACGTACGATAAAATTTTCGAAGAGCGAAGTATATCTCCTTATACAACGATTTACTTTTATTGGATTGGTCTAAATTGTCTTTTTGCAACAACGTTGAACAATGTCTTGACATGTTTTATACTATCATTTATGATATTTTAGAGAGATCTGTAACTCACTATTCCTCACATAAGAACTAATATCCGCCGGTTTTCATATGACTTCCTCTTAATATTACACAAGATTGCGATTACCTAAATTTCATGCTAAGAGAAGTTATTGAAAAATACAACAAATAGGGACTGGGAGTGAATACTGATAAACAGGCATACCAACAGTAGCATTGGAAAAGTGAATAAATATATAACACAAATAAATATACCTGAGTATGAGTACATGAGAGAGTATATGACAAGAAGCGAAGACAGGATACTACACAAAATAATTCATTGTGTCAAACAGAAACATCATATTACTAAAAGATTTTTCGCTACTATAAAAATGTTGAAATAACAACTGATTTTAGAAACAACTTCATTTTTACATAACCCACTGAACCCGGTGTTAGTTCAACGAGATATAAAACCATGTTTGAAAATTTGAGGAGAGCCTATAAAAGCGGATATGTCAATAATTTTGTCAGCTTATATTATGATGCACTTTTTGTACAAGATAACATATATTACACCTTTCGGTGTGGAGGTTGTTTTCCTATTTCTTTTTCATGAATTGCGTCCACTTTTCCACTGCTAGTCCTTTGACTACATCCAGTGTTTTGTTTTTCTATATTATGTACTCCTTTATGTTTTTGTCCCATGTATGTTTCGCCCTGCATCTTTGTGGCCTTTCTCGTTTCTTAATCTCCACATTCTCTTTGTTTCCTCCGTCTCCTTCATTCTATTTATATGTCTCAACCACCAGCTCTCTTTCGGCTGTGTAATCCAGTATTCAATCAATCTCTAGTTCTCATAAATAAGTCACTTCCACGTAATATCTGTCTTCTTATAAATTTTCAACTCATCATATAGTACGTTTTTATTATCTTCCCAATTCTTTCACCCATGTCTATATCATAATTTCCAGGCCTAATTTTTGTACCTGCTCCATTTTCGCCCCTTCCAGTATTATATCGGTATCTTCCTCCTCTTTGCCTGTTATCATTACGCTCCTATTTACGTTCAATCCATATTTTCACACCCCTGACCATCAATACTAAATCGGCCGCAAAGGCACAAAGTGAGATGTTTACTCTACTCTAAGTTTAGATGTCCTATCGGTAGATCTTTTATTTTTGACCTACACTCCTTCGTATATTGGGCTTCCTCTTCGCCTCAATCCCCAATGATGCCAACTGCCAACTGCCAAGAAATAGTATCATAAAAGATGGAAGTCCACACATAATCTAACTTATTACCATGAATTCAGTAGGCGAATTACGAAAAAAACAAATTAAAGCAGCTTATAAATCGTATCTCAATCTGGCTGAAAAAGAACTTGTGTAATCCCCAAAAAGCTTTGGCAATACATTCATGTGAGAGAGGGATCTTCTAGGATTCCAAATGTGCTTCAATAGCAGAATATTGTTCTGGATTAGCCTGAATATATTGTAGAAGTTTTTGCAAGAACTTTCTCTCGTGCTTATTTGGAATATGGCTATTCTTTAGGTGATCTCACAGCTCCTGATCTCATGGATTCTTTAACTATCACTAATATCACTGATGATGATGTTGTTTGGAGCTTTAGAAAACTGAAGTCGGGCCTGAATGCTGACGATGATCAAATGTCATCAATAATTATCAAGGATTGTCATTGAGGATGATTTTTAATTTGTCACTGGAGCAAAGATGTCACAGTCCATATTACATCTGCTTTTAAGAAAGGCGATAGAAGTAATCTACATAGCTACAGACCGATCTCAATTCTCTCCAATTTTTCGAAGATCTTCAGGCAAATACTATGTAAGTGTATCTTCGCTCATCTAGAATTTCTTCTACTCAACACAGGGTTCTGGTTGGACGTTTTACGCTCACCAATCTAATGTCTATATCTCAGAATATTTGTGACACTGACTTTACTCCTGCATTCACTCCTTTGATCACATCATTTTATTGAAGAGGCTTCATTACTTTGGATCAAGTGAAGATCTACTTTTATTACTGGACTCATATTTGCGAGGAAGAACAAACTATGTGTTCTATTCTTCAGATCCTCCAAATTTGTTTTGCATTCGGGAGCACCTCTCTTTGTGTTATTCATTGATAATCTGCTTCAATCATTGACGTGTCCTGGACTTGCGTATGCGGAAGACTTGAAGATCTATATGCGAATTAATAATCCTGATGATGCTATTCTTCTTCAGAATAATGTTGATTTTATTTGAACCTGGTGTGAACAGAATAAACTGAAACTTAATATGTTCGTGTGGTCCGATATACATGGAAAAAAATGTTTTCCTTCGCGATTACTGTATCGATCAACAGATACTAAAATCTAATGATATAATCAAAGATTTAGATGAACTATTTGATCGTGGCCTAACTGTTATTAACCATATGCCAGACACCGGTAAATCGGCATCGGCTTTGCTACTTTTGTCACAAGCTAAGGATTGAAAATGTGCAGCGAAGGGTTTTTAAATACCTCAGTTGCAGAACTAATAATGAATATCCGCCTAGGAATGATCAGAGTTTAGTGTTGCTGGACACAAGACGTGAACTCGTTGGTGCTATTTTCTATGTTTTTATTCGTAATTACCTACCACTTGTTTTTACTATCTCCTTCTTCACTGCAATTAAGCAGCACTATAACGCCTAATATCAGGTAAGGTCTTAGTTGATAACTTATATTGCTGTCACTCACATACCAAAGCATATCATACAATCCGCGTTTTCAACAGCATTTGATACCCACGCCCTACATTTGTGTTAGATTTTTACAAACTATTTATGACTCCGGAAGACTTAAATTTTTACGAAACTTTCGTCGTTCAACCTTTCGATTAAAAATGCAAAGTTTGTTGACCCATTCACTCCTTGAATGAAAACTTTTAATAGTTACGACTGCATAAGTTTTGCTATATTTATACATCGTCACTTATATAACGTTATATATAATTTTAAGATTACGCTCAAGCATTTTAGCATAAATGTTCACATCTATACCAGTATTCGTCTATCCGATGATCGAACTAAAATTAAAATGAATGAGGAAATAAAATGTACGCGCATCGTCTCTAATTACAAAATTGCGACGTTACTTTTACCGAATTTGCTGTGGGGCCTCCTTTATGTAATCCATAATTAATATGAAAGTCTGATCGTGTATTAATAGTTTTGGCCCGAATCTTGAACTTTATTTGCTTGGTAAAACGTTAATAGTATTGGTCCGAATCTTGAACTTTATTAGCTTGGTAAAATAACAAAATAATTAAACACTCCTTGTTTTAATTGTGGCAATACATTTTACGATATTTTACTATAGTGTGAACGTTTAAGCAAAAGTAAGTTTTTCTTACTACTATTTTATTCGAAAATAAAACAATGTTGATCAAACAAAACAAAGAATACAAATCACATGAAAATAAATTAAAATTATTAGAAATATAAATTAAGCAATAAAAAGTATGTAAATCACAGCTCAAAATATAATACATTGTTTCCATCTTCAATTGACAATTTGTAAAGATATTAATGAAATTCGATATTGAAAAAAATACATATGGTACCGGACAAATTTAACTACACTCGGGTACATTAAAAAGTTTCCACATTTTAAAACAATTTTTTTTATAAAAAAAATTTAATAGATACTAAATGGTTAATATTATAATGGTTACTTCCTAGATGCTACCAAAAATTGCAGTACAGGCGTATTTTAACAAAAGGAATCAAAGAATATTTGAATTATACAGAAAACTTTACAACACAAAAATTAATTAATTAAATTTTAACTATTGGCATATGGTATGAACGGATGACCTCTACGACTGCTCAATACTTGGTATTACCGTCTCTGACTCTAATTAAAGCCTGTAAACGCCTTTTGAAGTTTAGACAACTGTTACAGGCATTTCGAAAAAAAGAAACTAGGGCATACACCAATGCAGTAGATTTTATTGCACCCGAGTGTAAAATAAATTTTACCCAATATAAACCAAAAGAACTAAAATCTGGCAGCAATTAAAACTAAACAAATACAACATAAAACAGGAATACTAAGTGTGACAAGAAAACAATTTGAACCGTAACACTCGAGCAACGAAATTGCAACAATTTAGTCCATTTCGACTGAAACAAAAATCGCTAATAAAATAAAAAAAGTTCGTAATCAAAATATAATTTGATGATGTTCGTCAACGTATGAGCGGGCAACCCACTACGTACATTTCGTAAGAGACTGGTACGATATAAAATTCTTGCTCTAAATTAGTTGCTGCCAGCAGATCGCAATAGGCGAAGTGTGTATTGTCAGTGGTTTCAACAAAATGTAATGAATAATGAATTGTTAATTTTTCTACGAGGCCTGGTAACCTTTTCGAAACATATTATTCACAAAATCATCATACTTTTCGTGAAATTCTCTTCTCCCGTTAAGATTTTGTATTTGGCTTGCTGAGGTATTATTGAACACATATTTTTCACTGTACTCTTGTACATGCATTTATAAATCAGCTTCGCAAATCTTGTTGGATCATTATTAATGAAAAAAAATAATAGTGTATAATAGGATATTGAGATAATTAAGGACGATACACCAGCCTCTTCGATGGAACAGTCTTTATATTTTATGGCGTCGTAAAGTTTATAAAATTAATAGTCGTATTGACTTGGTTACTTAACATTTTAACACTTCCTTATCGACATATGTTTCGCGTGTAACCGCATCATCGGGATAATTGTTGATAATACCGTTGGAAAATGTGGGGTGTATTGTTTTTATATGTCATTTTTATGTCTTTATTTGTTCATTAATGATTTTGCCGTTTTTCATTTTAGATTTGTATATTTCCAGATTTTCCCATATATTTGTCTCCCTTTATTTTGTATTTTTACTATTGGCATTACGTCTTCCATCTTGCCTGAGTTGTGGATATTGTTTAACTAAAGGGTTAGCGTAATTTGAGTAGTTTTTGTTGTTGTTCATTTTTGATATGTGTTCTTTATATCTTTATATTTTATAGCAAGCGAATGGGGTTGGACTGCTCGTATCTATCGGGCAGGTCCCAGCAGGTGTGGTTAAATGACGTCTGTAGTTTGAGCAATAGAACGGGAGTACCCCAGGGTACTACCCTTGGACCTCTATTATTTCTAGTTATAATTGTTATAATTGACGACCTTCCGGAGAAATATTGAGGAACATCAAGGACCAGTCTGTACACCGATGACACGATGCTAATTGTTCAATCTTCCTAAACGGACATAATACAGACGGCTCATAAACCAATAATCGTTGCAATGCTGGTGTAAATGTATTTAATACATAGATGGTAAGATTCTATCCAATCAACGAAAAGATGAACAAGAACACACTGGTGGGGGTCTGCGGTAAATCGATCATTCAATTATAGGCGGGAAAATTCGTAGGACTGTTCCTTGATAATGAACAAACATGAGGTACACATATAACACAACTTGCGGACAAAGTTATTGCGGTCGTGTTGCTTATGAAAACATCTCGTCCATCAGTTTCGCTCACGGAATTAAAGCTTAAGCTTATGTTCTTCGGGCACGTACGTCGGTCATCGATCATATTTTTGGGGCTTTTCCAAATACAAATGTATCTTTCTGAAAAATCAAGATCCTGAGAATAATAGATGGTGCACCACCAGGAACTAGTTGTACGGGACTACATATATAACGAATAAACTGTCATCGTTTATTCGATATATGCTTATAAATTTACGAAACTAGAAATCGCGATTTAGTGCAACCGGATTTTTGCAGGCTGGGAGCCAAATGCTTTAATACTAAACTGGCCACTTACAATAAGGTGTGAAGCAAACTTTCGACAGTTTATGAAACTTTGCTCTCAATTTTTTAATGTATATTATACAATTAACATTTATTAGGATGTCAAAATGCATTAATTGGAATAAATTATTTGTATATGTTATATTGCATGAATAGTTAATTTATTAATTTTATTTAATTTACATATTTAATTTATTGTTATAATTAAATGTATCCATATAAATTAAGTGAATTCTATGTTCGTAAGCGTACCCTGACATATCTCACAATGTTATATATTTCATTTACATTTTAAAACAAATAAAGTATGTATCTATCTTATAATGAGATCCAAGGGTACTTCCCTCAGGATGGTGCAACTATCCATATTACTAGAGATCCTCAAATACCTGGTAATTTTTTTGACGATATAATAATAATAATTAGTTTCAAATTAGTTCAAATCTAGAATTTGTTGACTATTTTAAATTACTTTGTATTCCCTTACCTGAAAAATAATGTATGCAATATCGAAGAACTTCAAAACTGAATTACAGAACAGTGTACCAATATAGCCCCTCAAATTCGTGTAAACATTTTAATTAGTATGAAAAGGCTAGTAAATGTGTGTCTGCAGGAAAACGGTGGTCATTTTGAACGGCTTCTTTAGATTTTATTTTCCCATACTTTACGCACAACGTAGCATAGAAATCATGAACATGTTCAACCTCGAGATTTTAACGAATATACACGTTTTGGGGTCCCCTGAATCGATTTTGACCATTTTCTGAATGACGTATGCGTGTGTGTGTATGTGTGTGTATGCGCGCGTTGTAGCCCAAAAACTACTGCAGATAGGATTATGAAACTTAAGATTTGTATGTGGCTCGGAAGAAAACCTACTATTTTTTAGAGTGATATATCAACCGAAAATGAGAGTTTACTCCTATCACATTTATCCGTATCTCGAAAACTGTACGACTTATCGAAGAAGTGGTTCTTACAACAAGTAAAGTTAATGAAATTCTAAACCACTATTGTTCTTGTATAAGTTCTTTCGAAAAGTCTACCATTTACTGGAATATCGCTGTTAAAACCGCTATTGAAAAATTCTTTGTAGTCCTATCAACGTACGGTAAATATTACCAGACGCGATCGCAGGGGTGGCCGCAGTCACAGTTGGCGTGTCTTACATATGTAACTAACCTATATGGACGTATTCACGAAACCTTCGCGATTTCATCGTGATCGTGTAAGTTTACAGGAAAATTATCTACGTATAGGATAGTTTAATGCGGACCACTGCAGGTTCTTTACATTTCAGATTAGGATTAAAGGACATAGCCACTTTCAGTGATTTCAAGCTTGTTAGGGTTTGTAAATAACACGAGTTGGGTTGATATGCAATGGGGTGACTTTGACGCTGATATTACATGTCCATCGAATTATTTATTTTGGGTTTGGAGGGATTGCAAAAATATTCTTTTACTTTGTGCAATTACATTTTTGTTGACAATGGTCAGGACTTCCAAATCCATTAAAGACTTTAATGTACTATGAGAGCTGAAATCAATCGTGGACAGCGAGATATTAGCAACAAATTAAAGACATATAAACAATTTTACTCATGTTGAAAATTACTGTGATGCGATTATTGACATAAATTATGAAGGGTTTTTCAACAAGAACTTTGTTTTACAACAGGGAAATATTGGAATAACATGACAGTTTGACATTTTACTTTATGACATATCAGTAGTAGAAGCTTCGGCAATTGCAACAATGAATTCAATTGCGCTCGAAAATCGCATTAAAATATTAAAAATCCACTATGAAAATGGTGGATCTGTAAAAGCTACATTTTGGAAAATTCGTGATATTTTCGGTCAACATAATCATCCTGCTGGCACCGCTATTAAGAATTTGCTTGATAAATTTGAGTCGACTGGCTAGGTACATAACGTTCCAACACTAACGCGTGTTCGACCGGGTCGTTCAAGTGAACACATCGCAGCCGTCAGCCGCAGTGTTGAGAACAAATTAGTCAATTCCTCAGCCTTTTCAACAATTGGGGCTATCCACAATGTCACGTAGCGATTTTTACATGAGGATTTGGCTTTGAATTGAAGCTGGCCGACCATTCACTTCACCGTAGATTTGCTGAATTCATTCAAGATTTTTTCAGACGAAGATCATTTTCATTTGTTGAGAAGCCTTTGCATGCTGAACGTATCAATGCATGGTACGCTATGTGGTCTGGATGCGTGATTGGGCCATTTTTTCGAAAATACGGCTGGAAAGAATCGACATCTGTATGCGGGGTCGTGGTGGACATCTGTCCGATATCATTTTTCATAAGTTTTATAATTGCCAAACTTTACTCTTTCCAATACAATAAAAATTTCATCTAAATTATTTATTTTATTCTGGTTTTAAAAAAAAGTTCTTGTTGAAAAACCCTGTATATGTTAATTACTCAACTCTTCACTTCTATATGTTTTTTACAATGTTTACCTCCAACCAGATACAACAGTATTATTATTAATATTAAATTTGACTTCAACTTGATTTTTAGTTGGCCTATTTCAAAGCATATCTCAAACAAATGAAATGCCCAACCCAAGCCGATCTCGTTGGGTCGTTGGTTCTTTTTCGGTTACATTTTGGGTGGTTGGGTTCGAGATAGTTCTAACAAACTTCCGATGACCTGTACTAGACTTGCTTGGGTGTATTAATGAACGTACAGCAATACCAGAACTATATTTCAGTTGAGGATCAGTTGTATTTAGCGCATATGCTCTGGGTTGTCTTCACATTGATCCAAATAATTGGATCAAATCACGTTTATTCAATATAATTTGATGATGTGATGTGATACCCGTAATTATGGTTTTGTTGCTCTGTCTACAATTATATTTTGGGTACACACTCAAAGCTTGCAAACTGCGAATTTCACATAAATTACCCCTAAAATTTTAACCTACATAAAAACTAACAGTTTTTGTAGTTTAGTATGCAAACGTTTTGCATTTTGTGTTTGAGATAAATTACGAATACAATATTTCCTCTCATATGAATAAACTTACTAAAAGTATGCTTGATTCATAGATGATTTTAACAACTTCCCTTGACTTTAAATAGGCTCATTTGGGTTTATAAATGAAAGGGCTCCAAGGGCATAGGTTTGTTTCAGTGAAAATTGCATTGAATTACGTTTGTATGCAATGGATGAGTTTGATGAAACTGATAGTGCTTAAAAGTTTTCATCAAAACAAATTCATTGTGTCTGGGTTCAGATATTTCTAGGCCATTATTTGCATGAAAATAAAATTTTTAAATTTATCTTAAATGTGGTTTTGAGTCTCCAATGCAAACCAAAACTTGTCTGAAGTAAACACCTAACCGGAACCGATCGTGGGGTTTAAATGCTCTCATTTCGATTATATTTTGGGTTTGGGTTTAGACGCAAACATTTTTGCTAACCGGAAATTTCAAACAAAATAATTGAAATTCAGCAGCAGATGAACGTTGACTTTATTTAAATATAATTTTAGCAACTATGTTAGTTTTATAAATTACATAACAAGGGTTGCACACGAAGTTGCGGCTGGATTACTATATTCGGTTAACTTTTGAATTGGTTGGGTTGAATCATGCTTCGGTTTAGAAGCCATACAATTATATTGCCCAAAATTGTATATGCTTGCAAAGTAACTTTGAATTAAATTTGATTTTGAGTTACGCATATTTGCGTTTACGAAACCACAGCTACAACGCCTAAAACGTTTTGGGTTTACTGACAATAGAAATGATTCGAATACATTTATAGATTACTAAATTCTTCTTAGAAATGATATAATGTATACAAATGAATATTTTTCTTAATGGTGGACATCGCACATATGTGCACTGAATTATTTAACCGTATTTTTGTATTACAACTTTACAATTTTGTCCTAAGCTTTTTAATAAAATCTTCGTGTAGGTAAAATATTTCTCATTTAAGAATTGCAGTTGACCGATTTCTTGAGTTCCCTTGTTCTGGCGAACATTTTCTTTGTCGGTTTGACCACGACGCGTTTCGGCTGTTGCCATTTTCAAGTGGTGCGGTTTTGTGAATCTAGTCGGATGTGCTGTTGATTTATATGTTAATGATGTGATTGTTAGATTTTGATTTTTCTTTAAATATTTCGAGATTTTCCATAATGTTGAGCTCCTTGTTTTTTGTAGGCTGTGAAGTATTTTCATTGTTCTGTCTATTGTCCTGGATTCGTGGTTGTTTTTGATGAGGTGTTCTACATAGTTGCTGTCTATTTTCCTGTTTTGAATGCATCCAAATGTGTTTTATGTCGGTCTTCAAACTTCCGGCCCGTTTGTCCTATAGTTGTTTTTGCATGTGTAGCATTCTATTTTGCTCCGTGCGTATTTGTCTGTTTTCCATTTTCGTTGCTGTTTTGTTTTTTATGTTCTTGGTTTTTTCGTATGGTATTTTGATGCGTGTGTCTTTTAAGAGTTTTGTGATTTTGTTTACGTGTGTGCCTGAGTAGGTGAATCTTTTTCGTCCGTATTTGTGGCGTCTGTGTTTCTAGTTAGATTGTTGTTTTTTTATGTTTTTGTTGATGGTGTTTTCTTTGTATTCGTTAACTATTGCCATTTGTTTTATGATTTGTAGTTCTTTGTCGTAGTTTTCCTTGTTCATTGGTATTGTTTCTAGTCTGTGTAGTAGGCTTCGGAATGCGGCGTGTTTCTGTTGCTCGGGATGTGTTGAAGTTGCGTGTATTAGGTTATTTGTTTGTGTAGGTTTTCTATATATGCCGTATTGTAGTGTTTGTGTTTTTCTTTCAATGGTGAGGTCCAGGTAGTTGAATTTTTTGGTCTCTTTCTTGTGTATTTATATGGTTCAATATTTCTTATGTGCGTGTTATGGTTTTCGGCGATACATATGATGTCATCGACGTACATACCTGTGCCATGATTTTATTTTGAGTTTTCCTTTGTATTTTTGCAAGATGTTTTCTTCTAGATTTTGCAGGTATACTTCGGACATGATTCCCGACAAGGGGCCTCCAATGGATAATCATTGTAATTGTAATAATTGTGTAATAGTTTTGTGGGGTAGTACCTGGTGGGCGTTAATGAGCTCGGTGATGGTTTCTTGGGTATGTATGTTTGTGTATAGGTTGATAATGTCGAACGATATTAATTTTGTGTTTCGATGTTTTTGAGTTTTTCTATGAGTTCTTTATTGTTGCATATTGTTTAAGCGTGTTTGAATTTCAATAGATTTTTCAGTTTTGTTGTGTTTGGAGAGTTTACCAATGCCCTGATGTGTATGTTGGGTTTGTGTAGTTATGGTAGGGCTTGTACTTTTGGTGCACTAGAATTCATGTTTGTTAGTCTGTATATTTCGCTGTCTTCTATTATAGAGTTGTTTTTGAGGGGTTCTTTAATTTTGCGTTGGTATTTGTTCGTTGGGTCGGATTTCAGCTTTTCGCAGTTGCTGTGTACACATTCCAATGTTTTCTCTGTGTATTGTTATTTTGTCTATTATCACTTTGTGGGCTTTGGTGATTATTGCGTTGTGTTCTTTTAGTTTTGTTTGGGTGTTATTGATTATTTTGTTGTGTGTTTGTTTCTCTGGTGCGCTTTTATTATTTTTTCTTTTTGATGTGCTGCCATGTGTCTGAGTCGCTCTTGTTGGTCTCCTGATGTTTTATGTATGACTAGGTCTGTGTCTATTATGGGTGTTGTCTATGTTATCTTTGAAGTTGTGTGGTATGTTATGTTTTAGTCCTTTGTTAAGTAGGTTTGTTTCTTGTTCTGTATATTGTTCGTGAGGTTTTCTGTGTTTGTGTAAAATGTGTGGTTTTCGGCGCGTTCTTCTTGGGTGTGTGTTTGGAGGAGTGTTTTAAATTTCTTGTACAATGTATCGTATTCATTGTGTTCTGTGTTTCTGTTTGTGCGTGGTGAGTATCGATTTGTTTCCATATTTCGTAACTTAGTGTTGCACTTATTCTGAGATGTAGGTTAAGCAACGTTTTGTTCTGGGCGATCTTTATCTTGTATTGTTCTTCCATTTCTTGGTTTATCCATACTCGTTGTACTTGTTTCTTTACTCTTTAGGATGCTACTGTCTGTGTGTTGATTTTCACTATTGCGTATTTTGGTGTCACGTTATGTTGTACGCACTGTTTTACTTTTTTTTACTTCATTTTACTTTATATAAATATGTACGATTTCGCCTGTCAACGTGAATGCGCCAGTTTACTGCAAATTTATCAAAGTATAAGAAATTTCAGTGCGGACCACTGCAGTTTTATGTTTATATTTTTGTACCTGCAAACATCAAAACAGTTGTATACGGCACCGAATAAAACCATAGAAGCATCCTCTTTAACTGAACTGATAGTTTGCTAGCGTAATTCTTTTAATGTCTCGAAAATCTTACAAATTATATGAAAAGAATAGGTTTGAACGTTACAAAATCTGGCATTTATTGAAAAATCGGTGCTCGAATATCAATCATCTTGTCTAAGTATAACAAAATTCCCGGCAGATTTTGTACTTTTGTCACGACCCTGTGTAAGATAGTTCGTGATTAGTTATGAACAGCCGTGTAATATCCATCTTAACGGCGTTCTGACCTTTAGTGCAATTATTGCAATTATTACAGTTCTGCAACATTAATTGTTTTTAAATAAGCGGGTGAAAATGAAGTTAAATCGAAGCAGAAAGATGCATAAGCGCTACGAAAGCCAGTATTCAAGCGCACGTGCCTTTCTTAATTATCTTTAATTATATTCTCCTCTATACTTCTATATCACATATTTAGGTACAAGAAAAACGAAATTACACGATAGGTTAGTACTCTAGGTTGTTTATTACAGGAAACATTTAATTACGCATTCAGATCTAAAATAAAATTCATGAATGCAGGTTATATATTTATTTCTTGCGTAAGAACGGGAGCAACGAATTTCCTCTTATTGCCTGCTTCGTTTTGTTGGAACATTGTTCTAGAATTTAGATGAAAGTTACACGGCGTTTAACTTCTCACATTACCTATGCGTTAATAATAATTGGGAAAATAAACAAGGTTTCTTCGCACAATTAAAATGTTTGTGCATGCGAAAACACCACTTACTTGTAGGAAAATATTGCATAATTTCTTCTCTACTGAAACCTAACGTAAAAATATTTTTCGTGAAAATATGGGAAATAATATATGCAAAAAGAGAATTAAATCAAGCGTTGTACAATTTATCTGATTGCGGTAATTTAAAAGAAGCATAAGAAGTTTATATGTTCTGCTTATTACTAGCTGTAGAGCGTGTTTGGTGATTACAACCATGAAACTGGTAAATGTTTAGGGCTAAATCCGGTTGGCAATCCTACATCTACAACCACATCTCTGAAATATTTACTTAGTTAGCGTACCATATAAAAATATCACAATATTTTAAACAAAATTTTATGTATTCTCCTTTAAAACTTATGCATTCAGGAGAAGGATCGTTTTTAATATTTATTTACCTTGGTCTGGAAATATCCCGTCAATGCATTTATCGAAAATCTTTCACCTTGCAAATATTTTTAGAATTTTGGGAACAATAATAATATACATTTTCCAGGTGTTGCCGTGGTTGTTGAAGTAAACTTGATTTTTCACTGATCATATTTGCAGACGATTTTGCACATCATTTTTCTGCTGCTTCTGCTGGTAGAGGCCTTACTACACATTCTACTTGGGTGATTATTTCGTCCTTCGATATACTGCTTGGTGCAATAGTGAAATTTAGTCCTTTCGATAGCACCCTGTTTTGCTCTTCAGAAAACGATTGGTAGGTGAGGTTCACGACAGTCTTCTTAGGGTCCAATCCTGGTAGTGGACGCAGCAAGGACGATCGAAGATGCAGCCAGAACCATCATGAACGAATAACGGATACGGTTCAACGCCACATAACGGATACACATCAACGAAGCGAAGCAAGTGGGTATATAACGAGAAGCAAAAGACATCAATATCGACCGTTAGAAAACTTCTCAACAAGATGACAGTATGCAATTTAGCAAGAAAATCAGTATAATGTGCTCCTATGATAGTCAAAAAACTGAATTTAGTCGATTTTTGAACTCAGAATTTTCTGGGTCCTGTTGAGTGGTCACCATTGTTTAGATTTGCCTTTACATTTACCTTCTGGGCCAGAAATATTGACCCGTTTCGTCCATAGTAATAATTATAATAATACATATTTCATCCAGTAGACTACATACATCATACATATTACACAAATAATACCCAAATACAATTCAATCTCTATCACTTACCAGTTAGAAATAATTTAAAATTTATTTTGAACTTGACATCTATTGGCAACACACTAAACATTCAGTACAACTGAATTGTGCTCAACCGTTCATAATGCGTTCGCGTTTCTTGCCGGATAACGTATATAACAAAAGTTTTGGGAAAATTTTTGAAATATTATTCAAACTATAATTGGTTTATTTACTTTGGTAGTACAGAAAACGATTGAGTGAAGCTTTAACTATAATTATCATGTATCACAGAACAACTAAAGGACCAGGGTTTTAAAGGTTCGCAGTTATGTGCGACCCTCATCAGCCTTTGGATGGTAAGTGGGTTACACTCTCGAATCATTGGGTAGATTCTTCGTCATAGTTCTTCTTCATTTTGGGCTTCCCACTTACCGTCGTAAACTTTTCTACCGAGCAAAGCCTAAAACTCTTCTATAGGACGTGCCTGTGGAACATTCGGGCGATTATCTCATTTTGGTACACATGGGATATTTTTTTGCCATAACCAATCTTGGGTACTTATCGCATGGTGGCACGATATCAGATCCGGCAACATAACATTATCACTAATATGATGCGTTTGAATAAAATTCACTAATTTGGGAAGGTATCTTCGAATATAAATATCTACATTCACAGCTTAACCCCTAACTCGGCCAACATAAGGTCTTGAAAAACCAGCTTCCGAAATGACGCAGCACGCTAGTAGCTTGTCCTCAAATTTCGCTTTTTTCTTATACCTTACGTCACTAGGAACGTCATCAATGTTGCCTGTATAAAACCGTTTCCTTTTATTTCGGAGTTAGATAATGTAAAATATTTTTTGTCGTCCAAAATTATCGTGGCATTGTTTCTAATCTTAATTACCTGCATCATTTTGGAATCCTCTCTAATTGAGCAGCTCTGTATTTTGGTCATTTTTGTCGCTTTCGATATTTTAAATTATTTCTGCCTAATTTCCCTCTTGGCTGTCATATGCGAAATGTGAAATCTTCGGTCTAATCTTCTAGGTGAAACTCCTATTGTATTTCTTGCAGATTCAATGAAGTTCTGAAGCCTTGCTTGATTCAAAAGTCGAGGGCTAGAATCTTCCCAATACGGGTCGGTCTTGGGAAGATTTATACACAGCAAACCTTCGTCACATTTCTTAATGACGCGGTAAATAGTTGTCTTAGAAATATTGTGGTTTCTATAAAAGGCGACAATGTCACGTTTGGGCATTTGGCCAACCAAATTGTAAATAGCTTGCCCCAATTCTAACTTGACAGATTCTCAATATCCAATGGTAAGTTGATTGCTTTATTTCTAATAGGAAAAAATACATACATTGACTGTGTATACCATAATGTTTGTGAATCATTTGCAAATTCTTGTTTGTAACCAAACTATATCTAAGATATATACATATCAATGTCATTATTTTACGTATAATAAAGAGAGATTTACATGAGCCGGTCAGTGTTAACCGAAAAATGATTCTGATTGCGTTTTTGGAGTAGTAGTAGTTGTAGTGACAACCTTTATTGACATATTCACTCCGATATTCTGACATACAACATCTTTTATATAAATATAAATATAACTTATTTATGTTCGACTCTCCTCCCACCTAAAACCTCGTGCTCCTTCCTGGATCCACGGTTCCATTCTCTTCTAGTGGCTGCCTTCTCCTCCATCTCTCATCCTGTCCTTGTATCTATAAGAAATTTTGTATTATATTTCTCTCCCTCCTACATTTTCCCTCTTCTTTTCTCTTCTTTAACTTTCCCAACAGCTCCATTAGCTCCCCTTTCTCTTCTAGAATCCTTCTCCAGTCCCAACCCAACTTCTCTTTCTATTTACTCCATACCATTTCGTCGCATTCCTTCATCTGCCCTCTTCGACATCCTTCGTACCTCTTGTACTCCTCTCCCATACAATACTTGCACTCTCCTCGTGCCACACCGAAAGTCTTTCCTCTTCGACTGTTTTCTTTCCACCCAGATATTCCTATTGCGCACCTGCAACTCTTTGTTTCTTTTATTGGACCTCGTTCTCCCTATAATTCCATCTCTCTCTCATGGGCTTCCACCTGTGTCCACCTCTCTACCAACTGTTTCTCCACCCGTCGCCCTTCTTTTCTTCTCCTTTCCACCTCCCCCACCGACATCCTCGCCTTATCGTACAGTATTCTTCTGGCCACCGCCCATCTTGATAACTAATCTATTTATCCACCTTGTACTCCCCACATATTATTATACAGTGCTACATATGAGAATACGCAATAGCGTAGAAAATGTGCAATAATCACGCGGTATTAAACAGACCACGGAATAATATGCTCTTCCCAGTCGCCCGCACACATAGTCCATATGCTCTTCCCATGTAAGTGAGAGGTCTAAATATAGTACTAAAAATTTACTTAGTCTTTTTAGATTCGGTGTCTGATATGTAATTTCGTACGTTGCAATAAAAATACAATATGTTTTCATTTAAAATTAGACGAATTTGAAAACTTTATAAATGGATTCATGGATCGCAGCTGATACCACAACCGACGTAAAGTTTACTAAATTTTCTGCTGTAACAATAAATAATTGTCCCAGGACCGAACCATGGTAATGTTATACTGGACATTGTGAATCTAACTCGCTTCTAATCAACTCCATCTTGGACCAATCAGCCGAAACCTTATGCAATGCCCTTAATCACAGTTCAGCGATTTTCTAAAATCATAACGGATAGAATTAACATTTTCTGGAGTGCTCTCAGACATTGACCTTCGTTCATCTTTCACATCTAATATTCATCCTGTAAAATCGACAACTCAACTTTTTCATAGTGGTGTATGAAAGGCACTGACCATTTTATACGCAATCAGCAAAAATATCTGCCCGATAATCTTTTCAATAATAAATACTTAATAATCTTTTTCCGAGACTTGCTGTCCTCACAGCTTTCAGCGTTCACCTTATGAATATTAAGCTATGCCAAATTATTTATAAAACATCATGGTTGAACACGCAGCAATCATATTAACTTTTTTACTAGAATTTTTCCAGGTAACTAGATATTAACGTCTCGTACTCAGGTGTATCTCAACCCATCAGATTTTGTTTCACAATTCCTCTCCTCCAGATAAGTCTAGATAATATGGGACAATGTTCGGTTTCATTTTCTTTCTACATCCTTTTTTAGTGTACCATCCTCCATAATTACATAATGTAATTTAAAATAATGTTTATTTTGATTATTAATTAATTAATATTATTTAAATGGTTACAGCAGAATAATTGTAAATTCACCGTGTTTCGCCAAACTGATATCATCTCATCAAATAAAGTATTATAGAGGCACATCCATTCAGCGGCAGCAAACACCAAAAGCAGCCAACACACACACATCATTATAAAAGCAATGGCACCACATGAAAATATAAATAGCACTTTTTACTATACACCTAATACAATACATAATGTTACTTGCACGGCCCTTTGGGGGGGGGGGGGGCTACATTGCCTCTAGTAGCTTGAGTTTGTCATGCTATCAGCTTTGAGCACTTTTACCATTTACCGGATACCTTCGCATGCTAATGTACTTGAAATATTACACTTGATGTGCTCGTGGCTCCCCCATGAGTTACAAAAGAACCAGTGAACGCCAGCCCTCATGTCACGCCCAAGAATTGCATGGGCGTACTCTACAGGCATGTTTAGATATTAGCATACCTTGCCTTCTGAATCCAGAATCCAGAATCACTGTTCACTCACTACACATGTGGAACTTCGCAGATAACCACGCCTCTTATAGGGCCACCAAGGACAATAGCTAGCTATTCTATTGTGACTAAGACTAAATGATCAGCCGGCAATCACACATGGAGGAATAATACATCAACAACATATAGTCAGCACTACCTTAACATCTATGCCTTTCTTATAATATTGGTAGCCAAGATTTGTTTCGCCACCGTTTAGCACAACTTCATATCCACTAACTACGCCACTGTCTATACTACTTAGTATTGCCTACACGTGCATGGGCAAATTAACTTCGCATGCTATTAGCAACTGCTCCAAAGACTGAAACCCCTATCTGCATCTCATGCAATATCTTCATGTTATCGCTTAGACGAGTGTGTATTCATGTAAATATTATGGAATGTAATTAAATATTGAAAATATATACTTTTATAAAAATATTAAAGATGCATTAAAAAATCGTCTATTGACGTTCCGCAGATAAATAGTCCAGAATAACGTGGATAAGTCTACGAGATTTTTATTTCAGCTATAAAATCCCACAATACGAACCGCGTGAAATAATGTCAACGAACGTTTTAATTACAGACTTGTGGCTTTTATTATTATTAATGTAACTGTGTCAATTTTAATTGACTGACCTTAGCCGTTATTGAAAATTTCCATTTGGATCATAGCCCATTGCATCATTATGATCAAGATACCAGCTATTTACTTACCGTTGTATTATTTCTTTTCTTTACAGTGATAAAAAAAGATATAACAATATTATATCACTACAATCTCAAAATAAATAAACAAATAAAAAAATAACTGAAAATGGTTAGAAATATAGGTTTGAAAAAAATACTAAATTTCGAAGTAAGTCTATCGCGTGCGCAAAGCCTTTTATGTCGTACATTTATCATTCACTGGAATTTCACCAACTCAATGTATACTCAATTCTCCCTAGAAGGGTAACGACGTTTCGATAAAGTCACACTTGTCACCTTCAAGTGGGTATTCTAGGTCGAAGTGATCTAGAAATAGACATTACCCGAGAACCAGAAAAAACACATTTTCCCTGCGAGATGGTTCGTAGATGATCGCGGGTAAAATCTGTTTTTCCAGGTTCTCGGGTAATGAACCGCGTATTTGAATTGTCCCAGACCGCGTTATTCCGACGTTTCGGCAAAGTCACATCTGTCATCCGCATGTAGGTATTCTAGGTGGAAGCGATCTAGAAAAAAAGTTTTCTAAATCTCTTCGACCTAACGTACCGTTTTCGAGATACGGAAAAAGGTGTTAAGAGTAAACCATCACTTTCGGTTGTGATATTGCTTTCAAAATAGGACGTATTCCTGCTTTACAAAATTTACAAATTTATATGTGTTATAACAAAAAAAAATGTAAAGGCCGCTAGAAAGTCTAACAAAACCAATTTCGATCAAATCATCCTTGGTGACAGTATTCAAGAAGGGTCAAAATACGACGAGTTTTTAGTGTAATTTTGCCGGCTCTTCCCAAGCGACCTGAACGCTTGGGAAGAGATTTAATAAAAACGTTGCTATATCTCGTTTAACGAACAGATGCAGAGAAGGCGTGGTCTCGGCGTCAAAAGCCAGTTTCACACGCTACATACAAATTAGAAAACACCGGAACGCAATCACGATTGCCGAAATTTGTAGTTGCGTGTTTTGGGATTGAGAAATTCCACCAATAGAAAACTTCTATTCAAACTTCGCGCACTTGTGTGGGGAAATGCATCTAATGGGTAAACGGGGTATAGTCACAAGTAGACAAGTAACGATGTATCAACGTCAAATATAAAGTGAAGTGTAAATACAAGTGGCTAAATTTTAACAAAAATAACAATGCAGTTATTCGAAATCGGTCAATAATAGGTAGCAATAGTAATTTTATAACAAAATTGATATTCTGATCTGAAAATATCGTGTACCCGAAATCAGTCTCAAATAGAAATAAAGAAGATCTTTAAACAGTATTCCGATTTAATCATTTCACCAGACGAATCTACGAAATATTTAAAAAAATTAAATAAAAATAAACGTAATTAAAAAATTAAAATTTCAGAAATATTAAGATTAGATTTAATACATTTTAGTATTAAAAGTAATAATACGGGTTTATAATTTTGTTAATAAAATGTTTTTTTTTTATTTCCTTAATACGGTAATTTACATTTTAAAACAATGTATATATTTGTGAGGGAAAGGGCGGATTTTTCGTGCTGGTAATAATATATAAGAAAGTAAATTGGAATTTTAGGACACAGAAATAATAAAACACTTTCTCGAAATCTGACATTTCGCCTATAATTAATATATAACTTCCGCGAACCCAATTAAACCAAAAAACAATAATTTTATTGTTTCCACGTATAAAATTTGGTAGATACTGTTGAACGATTCCCACAAATAATTATAACACGCTGAAGTGAATGTGACAATGGACTAAATGTTCTATGGCTATCGGATGTCATCAACACTTCAATTAATCTATAAGCAATTATAACTTTGTATAACGTTGTATTCTTTACTTAATGGTCTGTACGACAATCGATTACCACCGAGATTCCAATAACTAACTACAGGTACTGCAAACCAGACGTGTAATAAATTGTGCTGTCGCTTTATATAAAAACTTCTTTGAACAAAAAAATGATTTAATCAATCGTTTCAAAAAATGTTATTCCGGCTGTGCAACCGTGTGTCATTGACGAATTTCCAATTAGTCACGTGGTAATTCACCTCTGAGTTCTGCCGATCTCTCGTTTCCGTATGGGTTGGGAGCCGTTCTAAATATTTAAACTACTATTACTTACGTAATTTCAATGTGTGCGGTTAAGTGCGTACATGTATTGGTATATAACCACATTGTCGTACATTTCAATTACGCTTGTGCGTAAGTAATGTTCTGCTGCCTACAATTTATTGGTTCATCGGTAGTAAAATAAAAGATCGCTCGGAGATCGAAAACGATTGCCCATAAAGTACACAGCGGTTATACGAAATCAACTTCTTTTTGCAATCTTTCATGTTCTATCTCAATTTATGCAACGATATTTCAAGTTCAATTTCTTGTCTGAATTTATAGTACATGCTTCTTATAAAGAAACGCACATCAATTCCTATTGAAATATAAACCTTACTTTATTCCACATACTATAACCTAAACAAAAATTAGATTCGTTACATGAACATATTGCGGTATGGTTTTATTTCACTAGTTTCATGAATTTTGCATAAAAACGTTCACCGACATCGTATAATGTCCAGTCGGACTTCTTACAGGGATCGTATAGGACCTGACAAGTACCGATAATAATAATAATACCCATTAACTAAATTCATAATACTTAATAGAATAGTACATTTATAATAAATATACACAACAACCGCACTACGAAATCCGCCTCGTTAATGGATGTAGGTTCAGATTTCCGTAAACCCTCTGTCCTACCATTTTTAAGTCGAAAGTAACAAAGATATACGATGTACGGTGTCCAGGGTCTTAGGAAATACATGTCAAAAGTGTCACCAATTTCCGGCTAGCGCAAATTCAGCCGCACTTATGTGATGTTGGGTGTCAAAGTAAAAACGCAAGTAGAAGTAAAAATGCCAACCATTTCCACCGAAAGTAGTCGCAGCTATATAAAGTTGATCATCGAATAAAATGTCTTTGCAAGTGAAAAAAAGGCAACAATTTGCAGTTAAAGCGGCAGTAGCAGTAGAAGTGTACGATGTTAGGTGTCACATGAAAGACCTTTGTAAGTAGAGGTTAAAAGTTACAGCTATTTCCGGATAAGACGGAAGTATCAGCGGACACATGATATTGGGCAAGTTGCAGGCCTTTTCTCGTAGAATTTTAAAATGTCAAACGTTTCCGTAAAAGTAACTATAAACAAATGAAAAAATGTAAACAGGTCTGCAAGTAGAATTCATACTGACTCAGACTTCTTGCTCCATGGCTCAATTTCTCATCACATTATGAATTTCTTTGTATGTTATCAATCTTGCAATACTAACTGCTTGATTATTACAACTATCTTTAGTAAAATTTAAAAAATCAGCTTCATCCGACCAATTAACTATAGTTTAATTTATTAAATTCATTGTAGTTTTAAAAATATTTTTCTTTCGACGTTCTTTACATACTGTATGTCACATTGCTTATTCATTTTTGTTTAATTATGTAAGGTCGCTGTTAATAATTATCACAGTTAATCACATTAAGTCAAATAACTGAATATAATAAATAATATAAGACATGAAGTGCGTTATTACTAATGAAGGTGCACCAAGTTGCTCAGATAGGAAAAACGTATATAAGGACACTCTTATGTAACCACGTAATAATTGTATGTAGTTATTTTCTTGTGTGTACATTAGTAGGTATGAAGATTGAGATAGTTCATGTGTACAATATCTGGGTCATATAGACGATAATTATTGCATATGATGTTATTTATTTCAAATTATTGTAATATTATTAGTATAGCAGTATTATTATATCAGGCATTGAGATGTTTAACTTATTTTTTTAGTTCAGAAACTCAATTGTGTTTCATTTCTGTAAACTGAATTGTAATTACGCAGTAAAGTCTTATAAGTCTTATAATAAACGTTCCAAGTTCACAACGTTTAACCTAAATGTCATCAGGTCCATGTAATTTACCATGTTAACATAAAATTGTGTAATTTGTAAGTTTAGTTATATATTTTTTTGAGACATTTGTTTATGAGGAACATGAGAGCATTGTTTCCGAAATGTACATGAGATCTTGTTAATTTTGATGGGTTGAGAAATGTGTTGATTCTTTTGCTCTACTCTTCGACGGTAAAAGATTCTAAATGTTAGAGTTTCTGAATCATCTTAAACATATCGCAACAGTTGTTCTATTTGAAAAACAATAGTTAATTTTGCAAGAAATACTAATTACACTAATTACATCGTACAACAGAAAAATATCCAGTCGGGTTTTGATATCGTTTCTAGTATTTTCGGGGCCGCTGATCACGAATACGTACTCAGTTTTCTCGGGTCAGGTTCCAGGTTTAGACATATTTGAAATACTCAAAAGTGTGATGAAACTTGTTTTTATTTTTGTTAGAATTACTATGAAATTAGAGAAACAAGACGAATGGTGTATGATATTGGGATTGTCAAGGCAAACTGACCCAACCCAGATTCCATCACAAAATCGTCTTTAAAGTTGCAATTTAATGTCTTACTTCGATTATAACTCTGATGTGCATAAATAAAATTTTTCTCGATTTTATTCTACGGGGTGTGGCCGTGAAGTGTGCACGTTACGGTTTAAGAACTGTGCCTGAAAGTTTAGAACTAAGCAACTAAAACTGTAAATTAAGAACTGTGCCTGAAAGTTTAGAACTAAGCAACTAAAACTGTAAATTAATATAATAACTAGATTGTTCTTGCAGAAACATCTTTTTTGTGTGCACGTTGTACTGCTCATTAGACAGTCAGCAGAAATACAATGTATGGGTGAGTGTCATGCACGATGCACTCGATTGACACCAAACGCCGTTTGCTGCATTCGATGTCGAGGAACTACATCGTCTATAATCGAAACGACTGGTAATGCCGAGGCCGGTGATTCTCCTACACTGAAGGCAGTAAACAATGTTAAGTATCCAAAAGGACATAAGAGCTTTAAATAATAAGTATAATGCAATACTGTCTTCGGTTAGTTCTGCAGTAATACGGTCTCGGAATTCCAACTAGCAGTCCAATCTTTGTCAGAATAATCGAAATTGATCGATAAAATTATGATAGAAAACGCCGTTTTAAAGGACGGCCTAAATAATATGGAGCAATAGTCAAGATTAAATAATTTGCAAATTCGGGTTGTCCCATTGAAACCGAATGAGAATATTCTAACAATAACATTGATCGTGAAACCACTGGTTCAACGAAGATGCTCTTATAGCAATTTAAACTCATCTACCGGTAGAAGAACGAACCGAATGGTGCATCGAGGCGGACGACGTCTGGGTATCTGAACATTGCGAGGGGTCAGTAAAAATGTGTGAGCTAATTTATTTTCGTTTTATCCAAATTAGAATTAATTGCCAATGAGAACCCTTGCGATGCTGTGGCGAGTTTAATTTACCAAATATTAAATGGATTTATGATAATGATTCAAAATTCTTAGAACCTTATAATTACACCGATTTAAGATCTTAGAAGTTTATCGATGCAGTGTCGTTTTGTGGTCTGATTCAGCAATAATATTATTGATTTAATTTTATGTAACGGCGAGTTTGTGAGTAACGTTAATATATGTCCGGCCCCTGTTCCTGAAGAGATTCATCATAAATCAGTAGAATTCACTTTTCATTCCCCAGTTATAGAATCCTTAAATGTTAATGATCATTCCTTTTCAAAAATTGTGATTATTCTATATTAAATAATATAATCAACTGGGAACGAGAGATCTGTGAGTTGGATACCGACAACGCTGTAAATAGATTTTACAAAATTATTTTTGATATCATCCAAGTAAATTGTCAGAAGTGTACATTGCGTAAACGGCAATTTCCGATATGGTTCGCAAACTCTACCATAAAAGTAATTCGAAAAAAAATAAAAAATGCACACTAAATCGAAACCATATGGAAACCAAATAGATTACTTAACTTTTAAAATACTCAGAGGCCGTGTTAAGTATTTGGTGGAAAATAATTATAAAGATTATATAAAGTACTCTGAAAATAGTATCTGCAATAATTCAAGAAAATTTTGGAGTTTTGTTTCCGATAGAAATATAGAAATTTTGATTATTCTATAGACATTCATACTTGTGTATTCAGTCTCACCGAAACTAAAAATTGTTTAGCACATTTGGATTTGAAAAAGGGTGCTGGAGCCGATGGCCTGCCACCTCTACTCTTGAGAAATTGCTCCCAATTATTAAGCAGACTCTTGGAGATAATATTTAACAAATCTTTTCAAGAGGGACGTTTTCCATCTATATGAAAGCGGGCCGATATACCCGTATATAAATCAGGTAATAGATCCTATAGTATAAATTACATGCCATTTTCTAGACTATCTATTTTAGCTAAAATATTCGAATCCATCGTATATACAACTCTTCTTTGCAGTTCGTAATAACATACTAACTGAACAGATTGTTTTTTAGTGGCAGATCGGTTGAGACGACCCTCATACTCTATTCCGAATATTTATCCAATGCTCTCTACCAACAAAGTGAGGTAAATCCAATGTACACGGACTTTAGCAAGGTTTTCGGCAGAATTAATCATCATATATTATTGCGAAAGGTCGGGACATACTGTGGTTAACCTCTTATATTTCTGAGAGATATTTTGCAATGGTTTTCGATCTGATTATTTTAATATAAAATCTGGGGTTAGTCACCTTGGCCCGCTCCTGTTGATTATCTACGCGAATTACATCAATAATTGCTTTAAACACTGTAAGTTGCTATTGCATGCAGATGATTTAAAATTGTACCGTATTGTTAGCCCTCCTGCAGATTGTGCGATTATTCAGAATGATTTAAATAGATTGGGAAAATACTGTACTGAGAACAACTTATTAACATTGGAAAATGCCATCATATTAGTTTTTCCCGGAACCGAATTATCAAATTCAAGTTTTGTATAAACAATAATGCAATTAAATTTTCGAACGAAGTTGTAGACATTTTGATTCTAGACTAATCTTTTACAATCATATTGAATATATACTCAAAAAGGCGTACAAAATGCTCGGAATCATTATAACAACGTGTAGATCATTCTTTTCCAAGCAAGCCATAACCAGTCTTTATTATTCTTAGGTATATAGCAATTTTAATTACGCTTCATGTATTTGGAATCCTCGATATAAAACATATGCATGTCGCTAGGATCGAGCACTTACAGAAGAAATTTTTAAGGTATCTCTTTGGGAAAATAAATCCCGATATAGAAAACTATACCTACGTCCAATTGTGTAATGAATACAACATGATGACTTGACAGGCTGTAAGGATGGTAGCTGACGTTTTGATATATTTTAAGGTTTTGAATGGTGTTATTGCTTCTCCTGAACTGTTACGCTTAATACCGATCTATGTACAGGCATGGAATTTACGCTGCTTCGATTTGTTTTTACAACCGTTTAGCAGAACATCAAGTGGTTTCAGTGGTATGAATTTTCCGATTTCCAGATGTGTTGTTACTCACAATATTATAGGCTGCAGTGCGGGACACAATTCACTCGTCCATTTAAATTTAAATTTAAAGAAGTTTAATTTTATATTTTTTCTTTCTTATATTTGTAGTTCTTTTTTTCATCAATTCCTTAATATAAATTAGAAATTAAATGTTCTTGTTTAATTGTACATTAATATGTTGCTTCAGTTAGTTACTTGTAGATATTAGTAGTTACTGCTTTAAATTAGTGCTGTTTATAACCCAGATAAACAAATGCATGAAAAATAAAAATAAAGCAGTCTACGTATTTTACATTGTACATTACATTAGATTACAGTGTATGTAAGTGTAAATAACAAACATTTCGCGTGTTCGTTGCAATTAAAAGTTCTCATTTCGTGATTGAGTAACAAAATATGAAGGTGCTGCTATGATTTTATTGTTCACGTACTACTAACGAATGACAAACGCCAATTGTTGTGTTAACGCACTGTCACTTCTTATCGCTAAATGCGAAATCAACAAATAATTTATTAAATAACGTTCGTGAATCAATGAAATATTTCAAATATATCAAATTTTTCGTATTATTTTTTTCCTATTAAAAATAAAGCAATCAACTTACCATTGAATATTGAGAATCTGTCAATATTCTCTTGCACTTTGTCAAGCTACATTTGTGTTTACATAGTTTTACAAACTGTCCTACAAGTTAGAATTGCGCAAAGGTATTCACAATTTGATTGGCCAAATGCCCAAACGTGACATTGTCGCCATTTATAGAAACCAAAATATTTCTAAGACTTAATTTACGGCGTCATTAAGGATTGTGGCGAAGGTTTGCCGTGTATGAGTCACCCAGGCGACCCGTCCCTCGAGTTTTGAATCATGCAAGGCTTCAGAAATTCATTGAATCTGCAAGAAATATAAAAGGAGTTTCAACGAGAAGATTAGGTAGAAGATTTCACATTTCCCATATGATAGCCAAGAGGAAAATTAGCAGAAATGATTTAAAATACAGAAAGCGACAAAAATGTCCAAAATAGCCTCAAGAGAGGATAACCGCGTTGTGTAATGGCCAATAGCAGTCGGTATAATGCTTTTCTGCTTTCCTACTGTTCCACTCACCAATGAAGCCTTGTTGCATTCCTACTAACAAATTAATCACTTTAAAATGCTTAGATACGAACCAGTTTGTCTGAATATCGTTTCCAAAATAGTGTTTAATGTTGTTTACGTTTCTCTCATTTGTCCTGATGAACAGTATAAACAGTATGAATTCTAGGCAATTTTTTTCCTTTGTTTATCAATTTAACTTTTAAGGTAGCCTTAGACGTGTGGATAAACTCCATTCTGTTTTTATCGTATTTAATGTTTAGTGCCTCCATCATTCCCTCAACACCATTAAAAAATGCGAAATTATCTGCCATCGTGGAGAAATATTGTAATTTGGGTGATCAGTGCCGAGCTGAAGTAACGCACATGTTTTTGTCCAATAAATTCGCGTATAGCAGTTGCTATTTCTGCCTACGATTTGCTCACATTTAAAATTTGTATTTAATACTTTTTCAATTCTAAGTTTCGTTAGCTTTCGTCTTGTTTTTCTTATTCCAATCATTTTAACATGAAAACATTGCAACTTTGTACACTTAATATTTGAGAATTACAGATGCGTCATAACTCAGAACCTTAAACTACCCGAAAAAAGTGAGACCTGATCAGCGGCACCAAAATCCAACGGCATCCATTAATATCCTTGGTCCTTGGTTGTTGTTAATCTAAGTTAACTAGTACTGAACTAAACTGAGTACAATAATTTGGCTGTCCTAATGGCTAATGTTCTGATGTACCAAAGAGAAACTCTGTATGTAAACAATGCTGAATCTTGGGAACAACCAAAAGTATGATCTCGCAAATTGAAATAAGGCCTGACTTAATGCATGTACCCTTTTTCCGCTGCTCAAAATCTACTGCAAGGCCTACCACATCGTATAGGCTTTCGACGAGTTCGAATCTCCGATCAAACTGCAAGAAACCGGTTGCTCGTGTTATGACTTCCATCATATCGACCTCTGAAATGCAATGCAAATGCGATCCAACGAATAAACCCGTATAAAATGAATAACTGGAAATGTATGTACATTACCCAATAGTGATCAATATATACGATATACGATAATTTTTAATTCTAGAATTTCCACACCTACATTCTATATCCTGATCTTTGCTCTTTTCTTCTATCAATATATCTCTAACTCTCAATATAAAAGTGGATGCGTGTTGTTGCCGTAGTTCACTACAGATCTCCAATAGCACGTTCTCATTAGCGTTTTGGGTTATATGTGAAAGAGGCGTTGGGTTGATTTTTCATGGATAAAGTTTTGCCTACGTCTCATTGAATAAAAAGCGTTGTTATTAATTTTGTTGATAGCACATATTTGAATGAAATTTAAAAAAATCTTACCATGTTGACTGAAAACACTTAACACAAAATAAAAATAATTGTCTATAATTTAATAAACAACGAATGTGTGTGTGTGTGTGTGTGTGTGTGTGTGCGAATTAATAAAATGATGTCATCGACCGTGGGATTTGGGTCGGAAGGTACGAACCGGAAGCATTGAAATTTTCGACTTTCGCCCAATAACGTCGTTGACCTTTCGCGTTTGGCCCGGCTATTCTATATCTCTACCGATCATGTTACGAATTAATTCTAAGAACTTACGGTGCAAGTTACTTCACCGATGTATGCCAATACAATCAGCATTGTATTCCGTACCTGAACCTGCTTACAAAAAACGCACTACTACCTCTGGTTATATTAAAATTAATAGGTTGAATATTATAATTGGATTACATTTTCCTTTGACATTATAATTCAATAACCGAATTTCTATTTTTCTTAATTAGCTGAACAAATTGGGCAACTCTTTCCACTCGTTACACGTAGATTAACATGACATATGAAATTCAATTAACTTGCCAATTATGACTAATATGTATATAGACAATGCACTTCCTCTCAGAACACACCAGACAAATATTTAATAATTCATTACACGAGAATTTCGTAATTTATTTACGGTGGAATAATTGTGCCCAGTCATTGCATAAAATATTTTTTTAATTATCCGCTCTGGCATAATTTGTTTAAAAAGCAAGGTCACATGTACAGCTTCTGGTCAGATAATAAATAAACAGCTTACTGCCTGTAATAGTTCTACTGTACACACGTAAATTCGACATCGTGATTTGCATGTTCCACACGGTTTCTACACATTACATAAATTAGTATCAAGGAGACGTAATGGTCGATTGAAGTTTGATGTATGTCTAACATTTAATATAAATATAATTATGTGTACATCATATCTCTATTTATAAAACCAGTGCTAAAATATATTACTTTTTATAACGAGACTCGAATATTATTCAATAAATGAAATACAGTCACAATCAAAATGTTGATATTTCGTAATTAATAATAAAAAATTGACGGAATTAGTGGCTTTAAATTGTGAAAAAGTAATATAAATATAAAATCTTTAAAATTTGAAAAACCCTTATCACGCTCGATTTTAACAAATCTGAATAAGTACTTCACTAACTTGCCACTCATCTTCAGTACAATATAAAAAAGATAAAACGTGGTTATAATAATTGAAGATGACCGGGGTGTACTCATATCTAGTTAGCCTGGCAGGTTTCTAGTACAACTAAGTGAATGTGATTGCTATGGTCACAACTACAATATCTGACGAAAAGATGAATTGAAAAAATGGAGTTCGATGAGTAGTTTTTGGTTATCCTGGGTTATCCTGCAAAGAAATGTTTGGTGTTATGATAGAAACCTTAGGTAACCAGTGTCCTGCATACGCCACTGGGCTACGGTGGGTGGCCCAATTTAAAACAGGGTCAGCACCACTGTAGTAGACCAATTTCTCTCACGACGCGCCGAAAAACATATTTGGAGCAGACCAACCTGTCAGAATTAGTTCTGGATTGGTTGACCACCCGCCGTGTTCTCCGCATTTAGCAAACAATCTAAATCTTCCATAAACTAAAAAATCATTTGAACGGTAAAAGGTGTTCGACAAAGGACAAACGACGCAGTCGAGGAGTGGTTTGCAGACCAAGACAAAGTTTATTAATTACTGATAAATGTATGAGTATTTTAAGACAAACAAATTATTGAATTCGCATTTGACAAATCATTATTCTTTGACGTCTTGGCAATTTGATATTTCTTATAAATATTTAAAAAACGTCCAAATAGTAAGGAATGCAAAAATATTATTTATGGCAAACGTATTACTACAGAAAAAATATAAAAATGTGGAAAAGTTTAGAAAATTGTAAATTACATCAAAATCTCAAAATTGTTATAAATAAAAATAAATATAAATAAATATATAAATAAGAATAAAATTAAAAAAATAAAGTAAAAAATGTCAACATGATTTAAATTTATAAAAATGAAAAACAAAATAACAACTTGGAAAATGCAGTTGCGTAAGGATTACAATTTGTAACATTTCCAACCCAATCATTGAGTCAAACGTCAAAATTTATGATATTCTCGAGAATATATCAAAATGTCAAAATGGCGTAAATATAAAAATGTTAAAATTGAAAATAAACGTCACCCTTACTATAAAATGACATTATTGCAACAATGCCAAAATTGCAAAAAATGTAAAAATTGTGGAAAATGTATAATTGTCATCTAGATGAAAATGTAATGTAATGTGTGTAATTGCGACTCAAACTTTGAATTGTGCTGAGCAAAAAAAAACAAAATTGATAACATTTATCGGCAATGTTAAAATTGCCAACAATGTCAAAATTGTAACGAAGTGAGAAAAATATAAAAGTGGCAAAAATGACCAAATTCTACACAATGTTTGTTAACAATTGTTAACATTCTTAGCGACGTTAAAATTGGAAAATGTCAAAATTTGTATGAATATAGAAAATATGACATTTCAAAAAATAACTAAATAAATAAAACAGCAAAAATATGAAAATTTGGAAATATGCAAAGATATGAAAATGGATAAACTTGTAGATAATCTAAAACAGCATCGCAATTAGGCAAAAATTCGAAATTTGAAAGTTGTATAATATAAATATAAATATATTATTGTCAAAATGCAATATATTTTCAAATTAAAAATATTGAAATTATTATATTATAACGCCCAAATTACTGCTTGGGTTGGGTTAGGGTGGTAATGAAATTGACAATAAATTCATATAAAACTGTGAATATTGAAGAAATTGCAACAATACTAAAAGCGATGCAAGTGATAAGTTTCTGACTAGCTTTGTACAAAATTTCTTAAACAACGTGTTGATGCCATATATTTAATGCACCCCTTCATATTTTTTAGTTAATGATGTGCGGTAATTTATTATTACTTATTATTAAACAGTACCATCCATATTTTCCAAGTTTCTAACCATCTTCTTCCATTGGAGTCTGTTTAATAGCGTTCTGTTCCAGTCTGTTAAGCCCAATCTTCACATGTTCTCTAACAGCACTATGATCCTACATCCTACCGAAATGTCCTAGCTACTTCAATCTTTGCCCTTTCATTGCACCATACTATTATTCCCGAACAGTTTTTTTACCTCTTTATTTATTTTCCTCTCCATACACCATTCTCAGCGATCCTCTTCGTTGTAGTGCGTAAGTGTTAAACAAAGTGGTTGACTCTATCCAAGTTACAAATTTTTGATTCACACGTGCTGAATCTTTATTCGTTGGCTGTTCCTTGGTTCAGTGCAAAAAAAAAATATTTATTGATATTTAGTCCATATTTTCTTGCCACTTGTTCCATTTTACTAAACTAAATGCTTCCTGTTTTGTACTTCCTGCTTTAGGTGTATATTATTCCTTGACTGTGGACATAGCTTTCTTCAACAACGGCCTCCAGAACTAAATTAAAATGTCATTATCGAAAATTATATTGTTGTGGGAGCCTGACAAATATAAAAGTGGCAAAAATGACCAAATTCTACACAATGTTTGTTAACAATTGTTAACATTCTTAGCGACGTTAAAATTGGAAAATGTCAAAATTTGTATGAATATAGAAAATATGACATTTCAAAAAATAACTAAATAAATAAAACAGCAAAAATATGAAAATTTGGAAATATGCAAAGATATGAAAATGGATAAACTTGTAGATAATCTAAAACAGCATTGCAATTAGGCAAAAATTCGAAATTTGAAAGTTGTATAATATAAATATAAATATATTATTGTCAAAATGCAATATATTTTCAAATTAAAAATATTGAAATTATTATATTATAACGCCCAAATTACTGCTTGGGTTGGGTTAGGGTGGTAATGAAATTGACAATAAATTCATATAAAACTGTGAATATTGAAGAAATGGCAACAATACTAAAAGCGATGCAAGTGATAAGTTTCTGACTAGCTTTGTACAAAATTTCTTAAACAACGTGTTGATGCCATATATTTAATGCACCCCTTCATATTTTTTAGTTAATGATGTGCGGTAATTTATTATTACTTATTATTAAACAGTACCATCCATATTTTCCAAGTTTCTAACCATCTTCTTCCATTGGAGTCTGTTTAATAGCGTTCTGTTCCAGTCTGTTAAGCCCAATCTTCACATGTTCTCTAACAGCACTATGATCCTACATCCTACCGAAATGTCCTAGCTACTTCAATCTTTGCCCTTTCATTGCACCATACTATTATTCCCGAACAGTTTTTTTACCTCTTTATTTATTTTCCTCTCCATACACCATTCTCAGCGATCCTCTTCGTTGTAGTGCGTAAGTGTTAAACAAAGTGGTTGACTCTATCCAAGTTACAAATTTTTGATTCACACGTGCTGAATCTTTATTCGTTGGCTGTTCCTTGGTTCAGTGCAAAAAAAAAATATTTATTGATATTTAGTCCATATTTTCTTGCCACTTGTTCCATTTTACTAAACTAAATGCTTCCTGTTTTGTACTTCCTGCTTTAGGTGTATATTATTCCTTGACTGTGGACATAGCTTTCTTCAACAACGGCCTCCAGAACTAAATTAAAATGTCATTATCGAAAATTATATTGTTGTGGGAGCCTGACAAAGTTTGTGTTATTAGTCTGATTAGCGTGCGCGGTATTTTCAGTTTTTCCAAAGTTTGGTTCTCCAAATTGAGTCGTATTCATGAAACCCATGAACAAAATGCGGAGGCTTAAGTTTTGTTCATAACTTTGCTTCTGTGCCATTTTCAGTGCGGATGTTTGGTCTATAGTAGATCCACCACTCCTATTAAAGCATCGAGATACGACTTACTTTGTACGCCACTTCAAGCAAGGATATCCTTCTATAATTCTCGTACTTAGTTCTGTCACATTTCTTTGGAAAGGACGCCTTTGTGTGCACATTTGTTCTTCTCTCCAAATTTATTAATTCCATCATTCTCCTTCTTAGCTTTCCTCTTACCTATTTTAGCACTTCCGCCGAAATCTGTCTTGCGCTCTTGTTGTTTTTTAACTTTCTGGATTCTTCTTCTACCTCTTGCTCTGTTAGTTCCCGTCAAGTCTCTTGTTCATCATTACTTTCTGTGTCCAGTTCCTGTTTTTCATGGTTTCCACCTTGTAGCACATACATTCACATTTCACACCTTCAATTTCCCCTATTAGTTCGCCATCGTATTGTCTCAGGTAAGGTAATGATTATTATTGGCTCTATGCAGCTTCTTACTTAAATTTCTGCTTTTTTCTTTCCTACAAACTGGTATAGTTCTCTTCCTTGTTTCCTCGTACCTCTTCCTGTTTTTCTGTGAATGTCTGTTCAGAAACTGTGATCTTTCTTTCTGGTCTCACGTCAGGTGAAGTCCGTGTTTTCTTATTGTGGTCAAATGTACTTTCAATTTTTAAGCTATTCTCCTCTGCGATTTTATGGACTAACTTGTCGTACCATAAACAAGTCAAATAATAAAATAAACAAAACAATTTTCGGTTTTATACGTTACTTGACTTTGAAACAACATATAACGGATGTTGGTGCAATCCGGCCTAAATCATTAATTATTTTATGCAATGCACCGGCGGGGCCAATTACGACTACACATACTGTACATGCATGAAACCGGCGCCGTGTATAACTATTCGAATTATTGTAAAGAACTTGACATGTGAGGCACACATGTAGGATCAATACAATCATATTCGATTCGCATTGTGGGGCATTCGCGAATAACCCACAACACCTCAAAGCAATATTTACGTGCAAGCTCGCAACGAAAATTACATTATATAACATGAATTGTTGGCGTACCACGTGTACTAAATGGGCCGAGTGCCGACTTGCGAACGCACGTAACTCCAGGTATACAAATAAGCCGGCGATAAATACGCAAGCGTAGGAATTTACGCGATCACTTCGCTTCGCTTGGTCAGACATTCTGTTCCTCGTTGCGTCTATAGTCTAAACAGATAATGGACGTGTTCGCAACAACGTGACGTTTTATAATGTAAAAAAAAAACTAATAATTAAATGCTTTTTAATTAGTTCCAAATAATAATAACAACGATAAAAAACATTTTTTTTTAATATTCAAGCCACCGTCAGAAATAAGTCGCCTTGATCCGCCTTTACCATGACACACATTTATATAAAAAAATCATAATTAAACAACGAGAGGTCACATTTTGGCTTCTGTTTCAGCGTATTTTACTTGACGCAACTCGAAGCCCCCGATTACACAAGTTGAGTTAGGAATCCGTTTTCCTGCACAATCAGCGACGCTGAAAGTGCACACATTAACATATTATCGCTTGTATTGCTTCGCTACGCCACAGATAGTGTGTGTTGTTATTAAAAATATTGCGAAAAACCTTGAGACGTGTGCATATCTCTGTCGGGCAGTAAAAAGATAAAACGAAAGCTTAATTTATTGGTCAAGCGCGCTAAGCCTACTATTCGAATATATTGCAATGGTAACATTGGAAAGCAAAGTTATTTATTTAGTTATCGACCGAAGTTACAAAATTATTTGTTAGGTTTCCGTCATGTCTATTTGCAAATATAACAACAGATTGTTAGACACGATGAGTGCAATATATACATTTAGTGCAAAAGGTAAATAATGTAAAATGTGCAATACAATAGGGTACAATGGAATATTATAGAAATGATTGAAAACATCCATTAATCAAAACTAATCCATCCTTATAATTGGTGCCAAATAATGGACCTGGACTAGTGGGAAACCGTTACTATATCGACTGACTATTTTAATTGACGTGACGCACTGAGTTTTATGTGTATAGGAAGATCGATGAGAAGCACCAGAAAGGCGGATAAAGACGGTATAGGCAAATCAAATGTGCTGACGCAAGGGTACTGGAGGCACCCGGTATGTTAATACTAATTATTTCATACTATCCGGTAGATTCAATTTTACAGCTTCGTTTTAAGTCCATGAAGTTTCGCCTATCAAGACTCGGCTCGTTCGTCGCCTCGTCCTTAAACGTCTCACTTGTACTGCTAAATATGAGTTGCAACTTGTAACGTTAATTACTATTATGGTCGGTTTTCATATTTGTTTTTTCGTGTTGCTTGTTGTATAATTGTGTTACCCGAATGCACGTCGATATGAGAGCATCATCTACCGGTTCATATGCATCCTTCACAGAGACGTGGTAACGTCAACAAATACCTGACTTCAATGAAGCTGCGTGAAAAGATAACGTAACTATACAGCAAGCAACACGAAAAAACAAATATGAAAACCGACCATAATTACTACTAACATACCGGGTGTCTCCAGTACTCGTACTTGCTTCGCCACTCTTTGATTTGTGCCTATATCCTCTTTATCCGCCTCTGTGTTGCTTTTTCATCGGTCTTCGCATACACCTTCAGTGCGTCACGTGAATTAAAATAATCAATCGATATAGCAACGCTTTTCCGACGCACTTGCGTGCAGGCGCCCATTACATACCGGGAACGGACACAATGGACAAGTAGGCCTACTAGTACAGGTCAAGCAACCACGCCGGTTGCTCGACCTTTCTACCTATAAGTTAAGTTATATTAGATTTAGATCACTGATCAGAGCACCAGGGGTATTATGGCCTTAACAATTCTTTGATTTCGCTGTTCACTTCTCACATTCTCATCATTTATGTTCCCTGCAGTCCCATCATGTCTCTTCCTTTTTTCATTTCTCTCATAATTTCTGCGTTCTCATACTCCTGCTTAATTTCTCCCATCGATCATTTTTCTCCACCTTGTTTTTCCACTTTTCGCTGTTAGAAGTTTAGCCTGCTTCGGGATTTTCTTCCAGTGAAGTGTGTCTACGCTTCCCCTTTTATAATAATTGTAACATGCACGAACTATATTGGCAATTATGACTTATGGCAAAATAACGCTGGCAAGTTTTATTCGTTTCTATCGGGTTCTTTTTGCAATTTCTAAATGGCTATTCTGGGCCTTTCTCAAAATCACTTTCGAAATTTCATCAAGCATAACAACAACAAATAGAAGGGCCAATGAGAACGATTCTGCCACCACTTCAAACTAACCACCTTCAACCCGAATGACTAATGCTAGCTTCATCCCCTGCGATCAGTTCCCATTTCAGAAAATGTAATGCTTTTTCATGTAGTTTCAAGTAGTTCATCAAAACTCGTCAGTAACAGAACAACAAGTAGGTCGTCAGAACTCGTCAGCAAGGGAACAACAAGTAGTTCATAAAAACTCACCAGTAACACTACAAGCAACTAAATAAGAAGCTCAGTCAGAAGTTAAACAGAAGAACAAGTTTATAAATCATCAAAGGTGTAGCAACAAATGCAATTTTGTTACAGCTTTTACTTTCGTACGATTATAGTACGTATAGAAAAAAAATCATACTTCTACAAAAGTTCTTCAGTCTCAAAATCTAAATCAAACGAACCCAACCAAACTCAACCAAACCCACTCTAACCCAACCAACAACAGCAGCAGCTTTTGCTTATTCAGTATCAAAACGTAAATCATACCAACCGAGTCAAACCCAACCTAATTTCGTTTACAGATTGCATTCATTAGGTTGTTTGGTGTTCATCCAAATACGGTTGAGTTTGTGGCAGTGTTTGTGTTCCTGTTTTCATTGCATTGGGTTCGAGGTACTTGCGTTCTACGGAATACGTTTGATTGAGTTTTATTGAGTTCAACAAACTATTTTCATATTCAATCGAAGGATACCTTTATTCTCAAATTGATTGGTTTGGGTTGGGTTGGGTTGGATTTGGTTGAATCGGGGTGGGTCGGGTTTGGTTGGGTTGGATTTGCTGTGGAGGGTTGGGTTGGCTTGCAATTATGATTGAAATTGAATGCACGAAACAATCTTATGAAGCTATTGGCAAGAAAATTACGGATGAAATATATTTTAGGAACAAATCGGTGGAATGGATAGCACCTAATAACAATGTTAAAAGAAAACATGAAAAATAATTCAAATGAAAGTATAGGGTTGGGTTGCGTCGTAAACATGATTGAACTTGAATCTTATGAAACTATTAGTAAAAATATGCTGGCATGGCAAGCACACAATAACAAGATAAAAAACATGAAAAAATTATTCAAATAAAACTATGGTGTATAAAAAAAATAACGAAAAACAAGGAGCATACAACATGAACAATTACAATCACATGTGCATGATTATAATCACAATAATAATGATCACGACCAGAACCACGATCACAATCGTAATATATTTTGGGTTATGTGCGAGTTTGTTTCTATTTTAATGAACTATATTATGTGACATTTGTGACTATTTCTGTATGGCGTCTGTGTGTGTAGGGTGGAAGGTTGTGATGGTTTACTCTCTTTATTATCGAAAAATCGCTTTTGAAAAATTGTTTGCAGTCCTATACCCTGTCGGGCGAACAGAAATCAAGAAACCCCTCCCACACAAACGTTAAAAGCGTTGGTTTATCATTCAAAGTGTTCGTTATCGTTTGTTTTGCTATCATATGTTTAGATTCGGTTGCTCAATTGTCAATTGTCACAGTTTGTTTATTATTAAATATTATTTAGTTTTAATATTGATGTATGGAGCGAAAATATGGGAATTGATAGATTAGAGGACGTTGGACCTGGAAGGTCGCAAGAAGCGGGTTAGCAGTGGAACCATGGAGACGGTTGGTGAGTGTATATTAAGAGCGACAGAATGAGGGGAGCTGAATTTAGTAAATAAAACGGGACGGAAGATGAAGAAAAGGGCAAATGTGTGCAGAAGAAAGCCTAAATATTTGACGAGTGGAAGAGCAGGAGAGGGCCAGAGAGCGATATCGAGTTATTTATTTCGATACCTGGACTTTATCAGTGTTTTCAGGATTGCATATTTTCGGTTACTTTGTGCAATCCCGTCCTGTATTCCCTGTTGTTCGTAACCCTTTTTTTCAATAAATACCCAGAATTTTGAACTGAAAATATACGCTTTTCCATTGTTGGCTATTGGTACTAGGAGTATACTATTCTCTTTTCTTGTTAAATGTCGGTGTACAACGAGGAAAGAGGAAATAAATATTAGATGGATGAGTATTACAGGAGGTGTAGCTTTTGCGGTAAAGGGATAGGTGTAAGGCATCATAGAGGAAGAAGAGTATGAATCTGTCATTAAGTGAGGACGGGAGAAAAAAAGGGAAAACTTCAGACGATGTCTAGATTAGGGAGGTGTTATGGAAGTATTAAAGATGATAAAGACATTAGGAATGCTGGAACGGGAGCGAGGTAGGATGGTGAATTGAAGGACTGTATATACACACACACACACACATTTAAAGGAACCGTTGTGCATTTTTCTACCATCTTCTTAATTTCTCAATTATTTTATGTTACTATTTGATTAATTGTAATTAATATTATATCACACATTTTTATTTGTGCTGTTTACATTTCTATTGTTTTGCATCGATTTATTATTTATGGTTTGTCAGCTATTCGTCGTTAATTTTATTTTCGCTTAAATTTAATTATTTTCGTATTTGGTAGGATTTAATTTATTAATAGTTTTAATAGTTCAATTTTCTTCGCACTTTTTTAGTCACTATGTTCATTTTTAATGTTATTTGCGTTCAAGTTCGATTTTCATCCCGATTTATTTTTTCTTATTCAAGTTTTATATTTCAATCGTTTTACCGCGATTTGCTTTCTTTTATTCGCTTTGAAATTGTATTGCGTCAATTTCGTTATTTGTCTTAATTCGATTTCTTTTCGTTATCTCCAAGTTCAACATGATGTATTAAAATGTCTGTAGCAATTAATTTAATTTTTTCTACATTATTTGTACCTCAGTTAGTTTATTACGTTTGCCGATTGATTTCAATTGTTTTCTCGTTTCCATGTCGGTCAGTGCCGGCTGTTTCTTTTTTATTTTTTGTATACGCTCTTATATATTATTATTAACGCTTCACTCGTCACGCCTGTCTGCCATATTTGTAATCATTGAAATAAAATCAATCACACGTATTGCTTAAAGTTTTATTTATCGCAGAATGTTGCAATTACAAAATTGCTACTACTTTTAATAAACTGAATTAAACAAACATTAAATTAAATTGAGTAACATACAAATCAAATGAACGAAAATAAACTTTGGAAATGTTTTCGATGGACTACTTGTTTTTGACCGATCAATAAGTGCCGCGACATTGAGATGATTGATTATGTTTTCAATTTAAAGAAAGGTCGAATTTATTTGTCTGGATGCACCTTGATTTTGGCATTTTAGGAACCGCTTACTACACATGATTAATACTAATAATCACTTTTAAGCATATGATTAATACTAATAATTACTTGGAGCGAAAGAAATAAATGTAGCATTTTTAATAGCCAAGGTAAATTACCCCACAAAATGGATCACCTTCAATGGCAGCAACGATGCGGCTTGAGTGAAGTTTCTTATTCTATTCGATCAGCCTATAAATAAATTCTTATGTAATTGGCATGCGGTTTTCTACATTTATCTTCACCGAGGTAAATGTCAGGTGCTCATTGTACGCTTATTAGTTACAAACTGCATCACTTGAGATGGTCACTGTCAAGATCAACAACCTACCTTGATTACATCAACTCTTTCCTATGTAATTAGCTCAACTAATGGCCGTTTAATGTGTGACTATTGCTGGTATAATAATGAGTACTTTTCCTGTCTCAGTGTATTTAACATTTATTTCTATTGTTAGCTGTATAAATATAACAAGCAGTTATTAACAGTAGCGCGTTGGACAGTAATATCGTGACGATGGTGTAAGGGGGGTCTACACACCTTCCCTGTATCTGCGTAATTATCTGTAGTACATAACTATGTGAAAATCTGTACGATCATCTGAACTGAAGGGGTGTTTTTTTCATCTTCGATAGCTTTGGTTCTAATACATAAAGTTCAATGTGTGGCAGAAAAAGAAGGGCCGCAATTTGTTGCATAATTGCAGCAATTATGCTAAAAGAAGAAGGAGATAGGAAAAAACGCCGTGAACGTTGATGCAAAGAGTATCTGCATTTTGCCCATCGATTACCACTTACTGGAGGGGAAACATTTCATTTATTAACCAAGAAGATATCAATTTAATTAATGAATACCTCTATATACCAATGAATTTCTTAAAGTACTTTTTACTTTGTCATATTTAATGTACTAATCAAACTAATCATAAAAATCTTCCCTGAATAGATCCTGGCTGATTTGAGCACGACCTCTTTCTGTGGGTGTATGTGTAATCGCGTTTGCCACCGTGACCATGACAGTGTGCCGGAAATGTATCAATGCAAGTACAAGAAAGTTTAGTGCGGGACAGAGAGATTTTTCCTGCATATAATGTAAACAAGTCGGCGTAGAGAAAGTATTGTACAAAAAAATATCTGATAATTAATAATTGCCAGTTGAAAAAAAAAATAATGTTATAGTACGTATAGCACTAGGGTAAAAATTAAATGATAAATGTGATAATGTTGTTCGCACTCATGAATTATTAAATCACTCAATGTAATTGGCAGTCGTAATATGAATGCGGACATAACGGGTAAATTTGCACATACATTAAATGACACAGTTAATGAATAAATTTGGTTATAAATACTATAAAAAAATCGTTTCAGCTATGTGAATTATTTGATCCCTTATTCCACATAAAGGATATTAAGTATAGCACTTTAAAGATTTGAAATATATAATGAGAAAACATAATAGCTTACCAATTTATTTGTTAATCCACGTATTTATTTCTATGGCCGGCCAGTTTCCCAGCAATGCGATGATTTTAAGCTTTTCATTGTCACAGATCACCGATATATTTTCACGTTTCTCCATTAAAAATGTACAAAATGTAGAAAATTTAATTATTTGAAAATAATTAAAAATGCGTTTATTATACAGTACAATATTATCAATAAATAAATTCAGCTTGAATTTTGCGACATAATATTAATGAAATGTTAATTGATTTAATGCATTTTATAAGCAATTGCGCTTTTATGGTACTTCCTAATTCCAATTATATGCGTTTCATACAACAAAAAAACATTTTCGTAATGACTTTTTTCTGTCAAACCTCGAAAGAATTTCACTCTTTCATAATCTAGAAAGTGTACCGACCTGCTGGATACTTTTTTTATTTCGTTGCATTACTGAAATGCATTTAAAAAGTTATCACTGGCGTTACGCAATATTTATGATTATGAAAATAGAAACACAATTTGGTGTTTTTTATTTATTCCCATTATCACCAGCTCTGCAGCAAAATAGTTTTATTGATTAATTATTGTAGATAGTTTCAGTGCAATAACTTATAGATAAATAATTAAATAAATAATAATTAAAGCGTAAATGAAATGGTAGGTTGCAAACAATCAAAATATTGTTAATAATACTTACATTTGCTTAAATTTTCCGTTTCACTTAAATCATAAGCCGCGTGTGGAAAAAGATGTGAAGTAAATCTATTAAACTATTATTTTGCACTACAATTGGTATGTATATCGAGTATGGGACATACTCATACAACATGCCAATGCAAATAATATTTACGCAAGTCAGCGAAAATGCAATTGCGTGTGCGTCTAATTAGGTCAAATTAATATTTAAAATTGAAATACTTGAGATAGTGAAAGCACTAAAAATGGAAATGAAAATATGGAACTCACTAAAGAAGGAACGAAGAAAATAAGAAAAGAACTAAAAAATAAACAGAGACGAAACTCAAAAAATGGCAGGAAAGAAAGATAATGACATGGTTGGTGTCGGTACAAGAGAACATGGAAAAACGTGGTTTAATCATATGAGAATAACAAGGAAAAAATAACGAAGCAGAAGGGCAACATAAAAACAGATAATACATATGCATATTCTAGCGACAAATGAATAACATTTTAAGAATTGAAGAAAATAAGCAGGAGGCTATGATACAAAATAATATACCCAACATCACAACAATAAACGAGTATTCGTCAACAAAGAAAACAGGTTTTTAAAGGAATGAATTTTATGAAGTTTTACCTAGTACGTGACAGAAAATCAAATCAAGATACATTAATGTAGTGATGAGAGATCAAAATTTGAAAATGTGAAGACACGAAATACTGCTTATATTATAACGACAGAAATGAATATGTTTGTACTGAGTACCAAATTCAAATACAAAAAGGAACACAGACACGAATGTTGCTAGAGAAACCGCAAGGTGGGACATAAAAAGGAGGAAAGTGTTCATATAAATTGGAAAGCAAGCACATCAATATGAAAAAAAAAACTATGTAAAATAATAGAACTTATGGAGAGTTCATAATGAATGGAAAAAAATGATGTATACGTATAATTGGGCATGACTAAGGCATTATCGTGGCTGAATTGGACAGACAACGACAAACGTGTGTATATACATACACTGGATTTCAAATAAAATGCAACACATAAAAGGAGTATACGGAGAGGGCTGAAAACTTGTGTGTGAAGCTGCTACATATACACAAACAAATGATGAACATTTTTATGTCTATTTTTATGCCACCCCACACCATTACAGTAGAGGCCAGTATGTCTTCATTGTACAAACTGCAAATTGTATCGTTCCCCTCTAGGCCTTCTCACACGTGTTCGTGCGCCGGAGTGCCATAAACAAACCTAGACTCATCAGAGAAAATGACATCATCCCATTAACGTAGCCAATGTTGTCTGGCTTGGCACCACTGAAGTCTGAGCTGTTAGAGGAATATGAAAGTTTGGGTTGTGTTGGGTTGGGTTGGTTTGATCTCAATCCAAATGAGCGAATGCGGCGATAAATGGTGCTCATAGAGACCCTGTGACGAACTGTTCTTACCCAGTTCATTGCAACTGAGCGCGATGGTTCTCAAGAGTCTTGAAGACAATTTCTTCTCAACAGTCAATCTTCCCGTTCCCGAGTACTTCTGGGACGCCCAGTGCCTCTACGCAGTGTTTGTTGGTGTTCTTCGTGCCATCATACGACATGTTCTCAAGATTGTTAAATGAGTAAGTTCTATTCTTCTGGCGATTTTCCGATATCTTAATCCAGCTTCATGTAGAGGAGGATACGCACAGGATTAAGTTTATTATTTTGACGTGTAAAACATTTGTTTTACACGTCAAATATAATGTAAGGAATGCTAAAAATAAAGGTTGTACTACTTGTAAATACTTTCATCAAGCCTAATTTGACATGGACTGGTGGAAGAAAGGCATTATATGGAGAACCTAACGGCTCATACTTCACATTTTTTCTCTAGAAACTAAGTCTCGAAGAATAGAGATCAGTTTTCGATCACCACAAATTCACCATTTATTTTCCACATACCTCACTTTCCCTAGCAAAACTTTCAAAGTATCGAAGCATTCTTTTACATTACTAAAACAGAATGTAATGTAGCAAAACCACACTTAAAGTTGTCTTTGAAATAAATAGTCTCAACTCTTGAGATATCGTATGAGGTATTCATAGCATTAAAGACATCAGCTATGTTGTTAGAGAACACATATTTATCAGCGTGTAATGAGAAGGGTTGGGTTGGGTTGGGAACAAATCATTATCCCGCTGCCTATAAAATGTAACAAGTGCTAACAGGTTTTTTTTCCTTTAATCTCGAAGCGAGACGTTGCGAGCTGCTCTTCGGCGGGTACAAATCTCTTCTGTGTTTATTGAGCCTGTTTCGAGTTTTGGTGTTCACCAGTACGTTGAAAGTCCATATCTGTTGATGACCGTAGCTCATCTTTTTCACTACTGGAGCTTGAACTGCTTACATCAAGGTTTTCTGGCCGAGAAGGTACTAAATGCAGAGTCCAAATTACTAGGCTATTTTAAAGCATTTTTATTCTTTCTCGTTATACCAGAAACTTTGCACAAACCAAAATAGCAATATGTAATGTGGTCTTAGTCTTGGCCACACCAAACACAAATGACTTTCTTTTGCCATAAATCCAGTGTGTCATATTTTCGGCACACGAAGAACATACGTACTTTTGATCAAAATCACCAAAAGCCATGCCAAAATATGCTTTATATGTATACTAATAACATTATGTTATATTTCTTCTTTGTTTTGTGGAGTATAACTACCAAACGCATAAAAAAAGAAATCTGGACCGATATCGATCAGGAATTTTTCACGAGTGCATTCAATCTAACTGGAATTCAAAAATAGAATCGAGGTTCAGCACAAATTGTGTTGTCCTGTGTAATGAATGGAGATAACGTTAAAGAAAGAAGCCAGAATGGAATGAACATCCACGCAACTTACTGCGAAAGAGGCAAGGCAAAAATGCAAGCAGTTGATCAAACAGAAAAAGGACTAAATGGATTGATAAAATATGAAATAAAAGGCTATAATAAGAACAGAAAGATAGATCAATAGAAAAAACATTTTTAATGAATTTTTAGGAGAAGGTGAGAATGCAGGTGAACCGATGGGACTAGCAGAACAACATGCTGACTCAATTCAATTGCTGAAACTCTAGTTAGTATACGGGCGTGCATTACACAGGTAAAAAACATTTTGCGCGGTAATCCTGGTCTTCGTAGTTGAATATGTTAGTTACCGATCGAATTTCTTTCTTTGGTGCTGTGCAACCGGATTCTACCCGTTGATTTGATTGTAGTTTTGTCTTTGGGATATTCTAATGATACGTCCACAGCGCACTTCGTTACCTTTTCTAGTGTAGTTACACTTCTTGGACACCCTCAGAGCGGCGTTCATCATCGATGTTTATGAGATCGCGTTTAAATTCAAATTCATCCAATTTTTTATAATAAACTTTTTCTCATCGAAAATATATCCAATTTTTTAGAATTTAAAAACTAGCAACAAACCATTTAACAAATTGATTTTATATTTACAATATAGATTGGTGCGATGCACATATTAATAACATACAAGTAATACTAAGAATAATATTAAAATGAAAATTCTCTTTGTTGAGTTTAAACAAGCATTAAACTGCCTGAAATGTGAAATAATAGTGATAGACGCGAACAGTTGGGAATACGGATCAAATTAATATGGATAGTTAAAATGAGCTTGAACGATGCATGCAGTGATGTCACAAGGAGAATTCCCAAAGGTGTTTAATATGGCGTAGGTTATCTACGAAAATGTACAAATCAAAAGAAGGGGTGAAGAAAGCAGTGAAACAATGGGAATTACAATAGAACAAAAGAGAAAAAGCGTTACTCGAAGTTCTATGAAAGGATCTGGCGATTACGAATTGTTTATTCCCTGTAAAACATTTTTTTTTCAAGGTATACTTAAATACTTAAATAAAACAATTCTGTATGTTAAAGGATGTGCACTCCTGGTGGTTATCAATTGTACATTTCTTGTGAAATTATCATAAAATTACAATTCAATATTGTTACGAAATATGAAATAATGTTAAAAAATATTACTCGTTACGATTCATTCGGGCTTCGAAAAACAAAACACCCTGTGGTTAACGTTTGAATTATATATACATATATACATAATATATAATACATTTTAGTTGCTAATTTAACGCATTTACTTACACCTTTTATTTTGTTACAGAATTACAAAATCATTATAAATAAAATAGGTATGATGAGCAACAAAATATGCATAATCAACAAATACCTCTTTCGGTACTAAACGTTTTTTCGCATTTATATTCATTATTGTTCATAAATCTTTGCGATCATAGTTGATTCTTTGTTGTCGGCCTTGGTTGAATTAGTAAAAGCAGACTAAATATGCAAGGCTAACATTAGAAATACAACAATTTTTTAATTTATTTTTAACAATGGCAGATGACAAAATGCATATTTTCAGCTCGGTCCGAAATATCGACGATGTTTAACAACGAACATAAATTTCACGGTTTAATAGGCCACAAAACTAAAAAATAACTACGACAGGTTATTTATAACGCAATAGCATACCATTTGTGTAAATAATATATCTTCAGTGTCTACGTCGTATGTCATTTAGAAAGTTTTTGTATTAATTTTTCAACTAAACGAAATGAGTCTTTTAATTTTAACTAGTAATAGAAATCATCAGTACAATAGATTTTGTAAGTTCATCTTCACCATATCGGCGACATTTAATACTAGCTGTTTAGGACTTTTGGGCTTCTACACTATTATTATCGCTATCGTCAATATTTACATTTTCTTGATTAGCAACATTTTGGATTTCAAGATTTACGTTTCATGTTTCTTGACATATATATTGGTCAGATTCGTTTCAAGTATTGATTTAAATAATTTAGTCTTATGCACGATATTAAAATAAATTATAATATTTAAATAAATGATTGACGAAGAGGATGCTTGTTGAAACTCCATTATTTACCATTAAGAAAATGAATACAATTCGAAAGTTTCAAATTTTTTTATTTTGTACTACAATTGTTTCACCATACAATGGCTTCATCAAGTGGATGATAACTAACATTTTTGTGTTGTATCTATTCCTTATGTACACGTGCCGGAGGGGGAGGGATTTACTATTTTAGTTTCAAATTAAGTAGAGGGGAATTATTTATATCAACTTGATCAGATTGATTAGTACTAAACCTAATTTATTGTATTTATTTATTTCTAAACATTCCAATAAGTTAAGTTTTTTATCATTATTTTCTACATTTCTACACCTTCGAATTGTATTCATTTTCTTAATGATTATAATATTTTGTATTAGTAGTAGTATTAATATTAGTATTATTTTTCTCATTGATTTTGTATTTGATAAAGAAATGTTCTAATTTTATTATTATCTCTTCTTAATAGTTTTGCCTTTTGCAATTTTACCATGTATTTAATTCTTATTGCAAGTGCTTATTTTTAAATGCTATGCTAGTAAAATTATATGTCATTAATATGGAGTATCTTTTATATGTAATTAAAAGACACTTCATAAAGATTATTCTTCATTCGAAAATGAAATACGTAAGCTAATACACATATTTGATATATTGTAAGTAGTAAATGAATTCAGCATAAACATTACAGGATTCAGAATTAATATTCAATCATTGTTCGCTTGTTCCTTTTCCAATACAGCCAATGGCGCCTTTAGTTTCTGTGCCCGAGCGATAAGTCAATAAATGATATTTTAAGAAACTCGGCAAATCTCATCTTCCTCTTAATATTTTTAAATAAAATGTACACTGCGCTTTCCAGACGATCAACTGGTGAAATTTCATGATAAGAGTGGTTATTGAAGAATACAGAAAATAGGGACTGGAAGTAAATACTGATGCACGTGCATAGCATAGCAGCAGTAGCATTGAAAAAGTGAATAAATATATAACACAAATAACATACCTGACTATGAACATATGAGAGAGTATATGACGATGCGAAGACAGGATACTTCACACAATAATGCACTCTATCAAACAGAAACATCATATGACTAAAAGATTTTATGCTACTATCAAAATGTTGAAATAACAACTTATTTTTAAAACAACTTCATTTTTACATAACCCGCGGAACCTCATATAAAACCATGTTTGGACTTGCCGTTTGAGGAAAGCGTACAAAACCGTATATGTCAATAACTTTATCAGTTTATATTATGATGCACTTTGTAACACCGTAGGTGTGTGTGATAACATATATTAGACCTTGCGGTGTGGACGTTGTTTTCCTACTTCTTGTTCATGCATTGCTTCCACTCTTTTCGGTTTTGTGCAAGTCCTTTGACTTTTTGTTGTGATTTGTTTTTTCTGTATTATGCTTTTGTTCCATGTATTTTTCGGCCTGCCTCTTTGAGACTTTTCTCGTATTCTTACTATCCACATTATCTCTGTTTCATTCTTCTCCTCCATTCTTTGTATATGACCCAACAAACTTGCTGTCTTTCCTCTGTGTAATCCAGTATTGAATCAATCTCTAGTTCTCATAAATAAGTCACTGCCTCTACTTGCATTTTACTCTTTGTTCTCTTTGATAAGATTCACGTCTCACATCCATATGTTAATATCGGTCCCAATTGCGTTCGAAATATTGTCAAATTTGACATTTTGTAAATTTCACTCATAATATAGTACGTTTTTATTGTCTTCCCAATTATTTCACTTATGTCTATATCTTCATTTCCAGATCTTTCAGTACCTGAATGTTTGTACGTGCTCCACTTTCTCCCCTTCCAATATTATACTGGTATCTTCCTCCTCTTTGCCTATTATCATTATGCTTTATTCATTATTTTTACCTTAAATTAATAGTTTCCCATGGCCATCAGCATTACATCGGCCGCAAAGGCATAACGTGTGATGTTTTCTCTCACTAGGTTTAGATTGCCTATCGGTAGCTCTTGTATTTTGGCCTACACTCCTTCATATATTACGTTGGGCTTCCTCTTCTCCTCAATCCCCAATGGTTTCCAAATGTATTACCAACTGACTACATAATTGGTGGTTCTCTTGTATATTCCCTTAATCGCATTTATCAATTTTTTCTACTCCTTTCTTTTCCAAATACTCCCAAACTTTCTCTTTGATCATTTTGTCAAAAGCTTTTCTAGATCTACAAATACAAAGTACACTTTCGTGTCCTTCTTCAGTGTTTTCATTATTAATTGTTTTAGGGTGAATGTATGCTTTTGTACTTCTCCTCTTCTTAAATCCGACCTGTGCTTTCTCCAGTTGTCCTTACTTAGTAGCGTAATTTCCTTATAGCCATTGCACTATGGTGTAATCTCCCTTTTTATGTATTGGTACTGTCATCTCTTCTTCCCAGTCCTATTTGGTTTCTTTTCCACACTTTTCTGAATACTTATATTCCCTTCTCTACTAGATTTTTTAGAATTTCTGCCGTTATCCTATCATCCCCCGCGGCTTTACTATTCTTCATTAATGGAATTGTGTCGCTTATCTCTTCGATTTTTATTTCTTCTTCTGGTTTCACTCCATTTTCTATCCTATTTTCTATTTTCTCTTTCCCACTGTTATTATTTCCTTTTATGTTAACATAACACTTTTACTATTTTCCTTTTTCAATTTTTTCCACGTGTTCCCTATATCTAAATTTATTTCTTTGCTGCACAAGCTTGTCCTGCTGTCTCTGTTTCCCGTTTTTATTGTCCTACACGTTTCCCTCGCAGCTTTTTTAAATTCTTCCCACAGTTCTTCAAGCGTTGGTACGTATATCAACCCTTCTCATCTTATGTTCTAGAGGTTCTGTATGTGTCTGCGCCGTTTCTTTGACTATTTGTTTGTAACGTCTTATTATTTATCATATATTTACTTTCTATTGCAATTCCTTTTTATTGTTCTCTCTTGTCTGATTATAGACATCACTATATAGTGGTCGCCATATATTTCCAGGCTTCTCATGACTCTCGTATATGTCACTTCGCTTCTTCTTATTCTCTTTTCCTTTCCTTATATGTTTTTCTTATCGCTAGGATATATATCTTTAGCCTTTTTGGGTTTTCATTCATTTATCCGATTCTTTTTGTTTCCCTTTTCCACCCATTCCATTTTGTTTTGTCCACTTCTTTCATTATCTCTCTATTTTCTTATGATATTTCCTCATTTTCCTTCCTTATTTTTTCATTTTCTTGTATTAATTGTCTTATTTCTTTATTAAATTGACTTTGTTCTGCCCTCATCACTTGTAACTCGTTTTTAATTTCTTTCTGGTCCACCTTTATATCATTCATCATCTTCAGTATTAGGTCCAGTTTATTCTCGCCTTTGTTATGTTGCTTTACTGGCATTCTCTGATACGGTCATGTCCTTTGTTTCTTTCATAGCTCGCAAATGTCTCCCAACTTCACATGTGTTGTTGGAACACGGAACCTCCTCCGATATCAAGAACATCAGCTCATAACACAAAACGCAACCTCCGAAGAAGTATTACAACTATACATTTCAAAGGACATGTAAGATAAGCATTGCACCAAGCTGGGAAGAAAATGATAGTCCAATTAAATGTCGATGTTATCCTTGGGTGTATAAATTGGTTCGTAATAAAATTGACTGTGCGGCGATGTTTGCGAAAGTAAACAGAAATATTCGACTTAAATCACCTACCATACTCATGTGTAGAAAGATACAGTTATACCATCCATTTCTTAAAACCTCAGTATACAAATTCCCCAAAACATTACACCGGCCATGAGCAACAACGCCCACTACTAATGTAATACAGTAAGAATCAAAATAAATACGCAATCAGATGAAAACACACGAGCTACTGCATTCATCATGAAGAATCGCACTAGAACCTTAGCCACGCATAGCCAGCTTTCAATAGTGTTCTCCTTAGGTAAATTCGGCTAATTCTTTTTTGTAGAAATGCAAAGTCTCTCCTTGAGCTTCTTCGGTGATTTTGTAGGATTAGGATTAGTTTTTTTTTTTCTCAAATAATTTACACTATTCGTGTAAATTTCCTTCTTTAATGACCTGCCAAATTCTGGGACTTTTAGACAGAAATTCATAAACATTTTGAAAATATGCGAGACGTCACCTGCTGACTAACGAATATAACGGCAAGAACTTCTTCGGGGCAGCGTAACATATATTTGTTTAACACCCATAACGAAAATCTCAATTTTGCAACTAATATAATAAATACAATTAAGTTGACGTAATTTAATTATTTATCAGATAATGTATACATATGTAACCTGATTTATCTACAAATCGAACAAGTATTTATGCTACATCGATGCAAGAGCAAATATTTAAGCTAATTGAAACTGACTTACGAAACTGATGTGGCAACACATTTACGAATAGGAGTGTCTTATATTTGAAAAGAGTTGCAAATCTACAGCAGATTTGTCCCGATCTTTATTACATAAATATTCAAATCGAATGCAATCTTTCGTTCCTAATTATCTATTAAAACATACAATTTGAAAGTTGTGTCCCTCCAGAGTCAATGCTATAGCGTGTAATTATAAGTAAATGTGCCATACACATAAAAATCATCTACTCTAAATAACGCAACAGATAGGTATTTAGAATATTAATCGTTCAAATGTCCATATTTAAAATGATGTCAGCTGCAATAAATAATTTTTATTGGAGCGTTTGCTTTACGACATCCATAATCACAGAGAAGTGATACCGCAAATAGTTTTTGCGAAGGATAATTTTTGCAAAAAGTACTTTGGTATTATTCGCGGTCAAACAAAAATTAACAATTCGTTTTATAAAAGGCCTCGCTTTCTCATTTACATTCGATTTTACGCCAAAATGTTGATATATTTATTAATTTTTCTGTCATTATTTTAGAACATCATACTCAATTATGCGTCCATTGCTAAACCGTTATAATGGTGGGTTGTTGTGTAGTGTACGGTTTCATTTGTAGAAATATAATACTTAATTTGTTTGATATAAGTAGACCACTCTGTCTCATCTGGTGCCGCTATAGTGGGGATTTATATGTGGATTTTAATACGTGGGCCAAATAATCTCACTAATTGAAGAATTACCAAAAACTTCAAAAGCATTGCATAATACCATCGCCCTTTCTGAACTACGTTTTGAAAAATATTTCAGTACTGTAAATATATTAGAAGTACAACTTTTTTTTAGCACATCTATCAAGTGTGATTTCGGAAAACCACCAGTGACATGACTAAGACATTCTTTTATAGCTCATCTTCGCAATAAGGGCCCTATCTGCTTTGAATTTTATTAAAAATTACTTTAATAATTTTATTGAATTCAATTATTACATTCTTTGGTAAAAGAGGTGTTGGTTACACATCGACCTATTCAGTCATCCTTAAATTGTTTTACAAGTCACATAGAAAGTAAATACTTTGGCGAATTAATACTACAAATAATAGGCCTCATTAAATTACCAAGTTTGTGAATTATGGTAAACAATACAACTTATGCAAAACTGACCTAGAAACTAATAACTTAAATTTAACTACTGGAGTTACTAATCTTGGATAAGACTTCTTTTGTTGTAGAAAACATTATTCTTATGTAATAATTATGTAATAATTTATTTGGACCACTAGCAGTCGTCATTTTAGCTCTATTAGTTATATATTCTAATTTGTCCAAAATTACGAACTCGTTTCCTTCATCTGCTTTTAGATAAAAAGAATTTAGTTCGTAAACTATTTTCAATTTCTTCGTGAGCTCTTGATGAACTACATCTTTGCAAATTTTCAGGCATCTTAATTTAACAAGTTGTTCTTAATTTGTAGAATTTTTAGAGGTCTTTAATGGAAGATTCAATTCTTGATAAGATTTCATTTTGTTTCTGCATGGCTACTTTTAATTTCAAGATTTGTAAATGAATTAAAATATATAAGTTATATGGAAAGGTTATGTACGTGATATTTGGTGGTACAAAGTAGTATATAACAATTAAAAGATAAATTGTATAATTAGTAATTATGAATACCGACCGTAATTAATATTAACATACTGCTCCAGCACCCCTGCTTTAGCACTCTTCGGATCGTGCCTACACCTTCTTTATCCATCTCTCTATTGCTCCTTAATCGTTGGTCTTCCTTTACACATAATCGTCAGTATGTAACGTCAATAAGAAGTGAACAGCCAAGCGACATAGCCAAGTCTAGTCCTACGCACTTGCGTGCCCGCGCCCACTTTCTGTCAGGATACAATAGACCATCGAACCCACCAGTCCATGTCAAGCGATACAGGTCGGTCCCTAACGTGTTGTATCGCAGGATGTTACATTTGCATGCCTGCGCACACAAGCCGTCCGCAGATTGCTCGCATACCATGTGCCCCAGTGCAACCCGCGTTACACGATAGCCCACTTTCGCTATCCATGGCGTAACTACATACCTAGCTATCACGCTAACATTTCTCAGCGGGTCACCCCCAGTTGCATCTCACAACAACAATAACATCAGTAGTGCCACAATGGCCACCACCACAACAACAACATCAAAGTCACTGCATCCGGTCTGCCAAACTCCACCGGCAATCACTCGCTCACCTGTAACGTACTCAAAGCAGTTCTTAGTAATGACCCAATAATACTAATCACTGTTCACACCAAGGACTATAATACTTATAACAATAACTGCACAAATGCTGTGACAAACAGTCGCCCCTTTGCCCGCACGCGACTTTTGAACGAGCATCAATCTTCGACCAACCCCGTGAATATCCCAATCCAACCTATGTGGAAAACTACCAAATCAATGTGAGTTAGGTGCAAACCAGTACAAAGTTTCATAAGTATTTACTGAGCCCTAATAAAAGTAAACTGCCCAATATGCAACATTATATTTAGAATAATATACCTAAATGTAAAACAACACACATTTATAACAGAAGGTTAAATGTATATGCCACTTTAATAGTGTTCCTAATAATAAGGGATAGGGGAGGGCATAGAGGAATTCAAGTTGGGGGAAATAATGAAAATAAAGGATAGGCTAAGAAGGGGAAAGGCGACAGGGGAAGACGAAGTGGACACGGAGGGTAAAACGCGCCGGAAGAGGCATAGAAGGAGGTAAACGATATATGGATGGGGAGGAGAGGAATTCCCGAGGTTGGAGGACGGCATTAATAGTGCCGATATGGAAGAAGGGAGATAAAGGGAAGGCAGAAATCTATAGGAGGATATGGTTATTAAATGCGGGATCTAGGATATAAACAGGACTGATTGGGGCACGTCTAGAAGACGAATTGGAGGAAAAGGGGATACTGCAAGAAGGTCAGGCGGGGTTTAGGGCAGGTAGAGGGACGAGGGACAATCTGTATGTGATAAACTTCATAGAGGGAGGAGGGAGTTGTCAAGGAAATGGGGGAGAGTGTATATCGTGTTCGTGGACCTGAAAGCAGCATTTGATAAGGTAGATAGAAGAACGTTAGGGAGGATTATGGAAATGGCTGGGATATCGGAAGGTCACACGAGGACACATGGTGTAGGGTAATAGCGGGGAGGAGTTGACGGAAAAATTCAGGACAACGAGGGGGTTCAGGCAAGGGTACCATCTGAGCCCGCCACTGTTCAACTTGTATGTAGCCCAGCTAGAGGAGGTTATGAGGAAAGGGCAGGATGGAGGGGCGAAGCTAGGGAAGGACAAGATATGGACATTGGTATTTGCGGGCGACGTGGCCATCCTAGCAGAAACGGAGAAAGGATTGAAGGAGATGGCGAGGAGGCTGGAGGGATTCCTGGACAGGAGGGGGCTCGAACTGAGCACAAAGAAATCCAAAATAATGGTGTTCAGGGTAGGAGGAGGGTGGAGGAATGTGATACAGGTGAAATTGAAAGGGGAGGAGATAGAACAGGTGATGGAGTGGGTATTTCTGGGTAAGAGAAATGGGGGATTTGAGGAGACGAAGAAGATATGGGTTGTATGTGTGAAAAGCATACTGAAAGGTCGACGCCCGACTATATAGTAAGACAGGAGACGGGGTGCGAGAGATTAGCGGTAGAGATGGGGAAGATAATGCTGAGGTATGAGTTGGAATTGAGATGGGGGAGGGAGGAGAGGCAAATAAATATTGAATGGGGGACGAATACAAAATATGTGAAGCATGCGAGAAGGAAAGGGGTGAATGAAATCATTGGTTGGAGGAGTGCAAAGAAATGGGGTGAAGCAAGGAGGAGGAGCGGGAGTGCAGGGATTGAAGGAAGGCATTGGGAGAGAATGGGGAATGGATACAGATATTAGGAGAGTTAAAGAGGGGAGGGCCGAGGGTAGGAAAAGGAGGAGATGGAGTGGAGGGGGGAGAACGAGGAGTGGAGAATAAAAATAAAAAGACACGATGTAACATTAGGGACAGAAATGACAAATAAAAGTTGCTTTTTTAGTGTTCCTAATTTCGAGAAAGTAAGCAACTTGTCTGCACGCAAAATAAGAAGAAGTCAACTGCTAGATCGTATTTTTTATCTAAATATTTCGAGAACAATTTCTGGCAATCGCTAGTGCAAGAATGTCTGTCTAACCAAATTTTCAGGGTAACTTAATATACTTATGTTATGTATGTATTGGAAAAATTAACAATAATTACCTAATTCAAATACCTTTAAGTCTTTGAAATGTCAAAATAAATTTAACAAACCCCACTTGTTATTTACAAATCGTACTTATTTCGAAATCTACTGTAGGAAGCTAAAAAAAGAAAAGATATTCTCCTCACTAAATTTCCAGTGGGATAACACTAAAGTTGAAACTAAAAGTACCCTCATTTATACTAGTAAATCTAGTAGAAATGAACGAACGTGTAGTGTAACGTTCACATGGTCGTGTTGCAGAGCTAATCAAGTAATTCAAGTAAGCTGGACTGAGGTATAGATCCGAATTCATTAAAACATTTTTCTTTTTTCAAGAAAATACTTCCGCTGCTATCTAATTCTCGATAATTTTGTACATCTTTAATTAATTTAAGACATTTTGGTGGTAATGCATGGCCTGTTTCAAAAATATGTTGTATACGCTTGATTTTTCCGGCCTATTTAGTCTAAAATATGCTATGTGCTCTTTATAGCGCTGAATTGATAGAATTTGGAAACTATCTTTCTGTCCAGATAGTTTCTCAATTCAAAATTCGATGGAATTCATTCAAGAACTTAAAGTTGCAGGCTGGACAAAGGTGAAATTTTGGTTTCATTGTTCATGGGCAATTTTAAAATAGATTTTAAAATAAATGCTAAATATTTCCCTAAAGTATGGATAACGTACATTGATGATATTTTCCCGATTTTTGATACTAATAAATGCAATTTACATGCATTTTTGTGGCATGTATGTATGTGTATGTATATAGAAAGAACATTTAACTAACTTTAATAAGATTTTTTGGAGTACATTACCATCTACAACAATAAAAATAATTCCAATGTGCATAATTTATTCCACAATTCCAAGCCTCTTCAAATAAAAAAAAATAAATTCAATACATGTGAATCCACGGCCTTTCTGGATAAGCAAGTTAATTATGTATTAAACTATGCAAATGTTTACTATCCCGCCTCACTATGTTGGCTGTATTATCTCGATGAAGGGACACAATTTACTTCATGGCGATCCTGGGAAAGAGAACCAAATAGAAGCGAAGTAAGCCAAAGCACTTTACTTCACCACAATAGCCAGGCCAATTCATCACAATTTCATTGCAAGCAAATATTTGTAACATACATATTTTTATGCTGAATCCCACTTCATTTTTTGCAATTAGTGGTCTAAATAAACATTGCTATAATAGTATATTATTATGCAAATTTAATAAAAGGCCTTATTGTAGCACGCGTGGTGCTCCAATGGAACAAGTGCTACAATGCCTCTTAGTAAACGAGTATAATATACTATTTTATCTACTTTGCGCTAATGTTTTATATTAATTCAAAATCTGCAATCCAAAAAAATTTTGCATTGTAACTTAGGGATGTTTACGAGTAACGATGGCGACATCGTCAAGTCATATTTGACAGGCGGCAAATAACATTTGAAATATTATAATTCCTTTAAATTAATCGTTGTTCTTGCATATTATGACGTAATGAGCAAATCAAAAAAATCATGAACACTGTGGGTGTCTTATAGCATGATGTGAGCTTGTTTAAATGTTTATCGCAATACTGACATTTCCAAGTTTGCACGACTCCAAGCATTCTTGAAGCGACAGTCAGCAATCAGCCTAAAAATCCAAGATTTTGGAAGCAGCGAAGATAGATCGTTTCCAACATGAAGCCGATGAGCTATCATATCTGATAATAAAAGTAAGTTTGTAATAAATGAGTATAAGTGGTAAGATTGTGGTTATGTATTCGATATTTGACGCATGTCGTGTTATGAGCAGTGGAATGAAATGTCGCCAATCTTACCGAACAAATAGTTACGAAAAACAGTTTAATAATAGCCTTTATCCACTAATGTCATATAATATATGAAAAAATTACATCGATATTAAACTCATTATTAAATAGTGTGTTAGTAAAGAGTTTTTGATTGGATAGAAAAGTGTTGAATAATATTATTCAATACTTCCAGGAACCAATGAAAAAAAGAGCGGGTAAAATTGACCAATAAAATTCAAATTGATCAAGTAAAAAGAAGGGATTTAATTTTTGCTACGTTGACACTAAACGACATGGTTCATCGTCTACATGGATACGATTTCAAATGTCAAATATCGTGTTTGCGGTTTATATGTGTACATAAGTGTAGTGTCGCAGTTTAGTGGATAAAGTATTACATTCAACTCTTTGTGTGGATATTTTATTACACTTGGACGATTACAGCACTCGCTTCGCTCGTGCTGCAAACTTCGTCCTCGTGTAATAAAATTATCCACACAAAAGCGTTGAATAATATACTATTATTATTAAACTGTTTTGAGCCGAGTTCAGTATCATAATGGACCTACAGTCGAATGCAAATGTATTGTTATTGTTAACGCAAAGTAGATAAAAGCTATAAAATATACTTATGCGCAAAATTGCAAGACGAAGTTGAATCTTACGTTGTTTGTTTATTCTCTTATTTTCAACATAAAAATACATTGAATAAATAAATCGAATTTTATGTTTAACACATGCATGCGAAGTTTTTCTCTAAGATTTAGCCTTTTTCTATTCGTTGTCGCTGTTGCAAGTACAGTTTTTATACCAACGAGCTTCAACATTCTTCAAAGTTGTAATCATCGTGAATTTCAATTATTTCCCTCATTTATTGGATTAGAAAATATCTTCGCGGGGGAAATTTGATACAAATATTAACAAAAATAAATTCTGGATAAAATCAATCAACAATAATATCCAAAAATAATATGAAAATTTAGTTGAATCAAAAATTCAGTTTCTTGTAAACAAATTGACTTTGATAGCAGTTTAAAAGAATTGAAAATACAAGTCGCATTTGTATTGTTCGGAAGGGAGCGTTTTTTTTACGAACAACTGTAAAAGTGGCAACCACAGGGTAGTAATATGTGGGGCTCGTAATCATGACATTTTCGCGGACGAGCACCCGAGTCCCGTCCAAACATCAGCACTCCTACGCGATACGCAGCCAGTCCAACCTGTGTTAATGTTTACTCGGGTGCCTTCTTAATTAGACATCGAAAATGCAAAGCTGTTATTTTTGTTATATAATCTGCATGTTTATTACATATTTTCAGCTGCTGAAAATCTAAATGGGATAGTATATTATTCAACGCGTTTGTGTGGATAATTTTATTACACGAGGACGAAGTTAATCTTCCAAGTGTAATAAAATATCCACACAAAGAGTTGAATGTAATACTTTATCCACTAATGTCGAAATAACACATTTGACTTTTGATCAACAATATTTATTCAAAGAATTACAATTCATCAACTTATAAATAATAATAATACAACAATAAATAACAATAATTACAATTACATTACTTCGCATTAAAATTTACAGTAATGTTGCTGCAGTTATTAAAATGAACTGTTGCAGGTCCAGCTGCTATATCGAAATTAATATTTTTATCTGAATTTGTAACAAAAGAAATATTCATGTGATTAGAACTAGTTGAAGTTGATGGAGTATTATAATTATTATCTCCAACAGTTGTATTTTTATTTATCTGGTTTAAAATTCTGGTCGAATTTTTTCTTTTATAAGTAATGGAATCGACAACATAACCCTTGGCACAAGAGCTGGACATCCAATCTCCATGTCTCATCAAGTCATCCATATTGGCATCATCAGATTCCATTAAAATACTAGCCGATGACCTACGCAAGCAATGACCAGTATTGGTGCTCCAGTTTGCTAGTTGTAAAAATTTCCTGTTTTGGCAATATTATTAATACCAACATTTTGAATAGTACACTTTCCATCCTGTATTGTAAAAAAAATGTGGAAAAGTTGCATGTGAAGCACGCAAACTAATTTTGTAAAAATTATCTCCTGTCACAACGAAAGTTCGCGCCCTGTTACTTCTTGTCGCTTTTTTTGAAATAGTAACTCTCAAAGACCCACCTAAATCTTCTACGTTATTTCTTTGTAGGGAATGGAGTTCATTACCTCGTAGACAACCCATTACTCCCATAATTAAAATATCCTAAAATCACATCGAATAAATTTTACAAATGCCGAGTAAAAATATTTCTTACTTTTGTCAATAAATATTCCTTGTCTAGGGCTTCCGATATAAATTTGTCCACCTGTTCAGAAGTTAATATAGATGCTTTTGTAGGGGTATAATCTTCATTTGGACGTTTTAAAAACATATGAAACTTTGAATATTTGTCGAGGTCAATATTCTCTTTTAATTGCTATGTTGGTTTTAACATTGAATTAAACGACCACAACGACGATGCTTTATACCTTTCAGCCAAGTGTGTGAAGTAGGAAAGTAGTACATTTTCGGAAAATGATGTAGCATTACTTTTCCGCTTCCAATTTAAAAAAATTAGGTACGTTAATTGATATTTCTTCTTCGACTTTTTGGGCAGCAGTTCCTCGGTTGCTTTTTTAGCTGCATCAACAAATTTCGGCGGAGTGCACGAATTATCCATTTTCACAAGTGGACACACAAATTGCCGAAACTGCGACACTACACTTATGTACACATATAAACCGTAAACACGATATTTGACATTTGAAATCGTATCAATGTAGACGATGGACGATGTCGTATCAACCTAGCAAAAATTAAATCCCTTCTTTTTACTTGATCAATTTGAATTTATTGGTCAAATTTACCCTCTATATTTTTCATTGGTTCCTCGAAGTATTGAATAATATTATTCAACACTTTTCTATCCAATCAAAAACTCTTTACTAACACGCTATTTAATAATGAGTTTAATATCGATGTAATTTGTTCATATATTATATGACATTAGTGAATAATAGTATATTATTCAATGAGAGGTAATGTGGGCAATAACTCAAGGGATGATTGCAGCGCGAGCCGCAGGCGATCGCTGTAATCATCCAAGTGAGTTATTGCCATTACCTAGAGTTGAATACTATACTTTATCCACGACTATTCTTCTGGCGAAAACGTTTACCTTTTTTGCCGAAACATTTTTAGACTTTTTAGAAACTCTCGTAATTTCGTTTCGTAAAAGTTTCAATATTTACTCTCTTATTTATACTGAGTGTACTTCTAAGCATAGAGTAGCAAATGATGAAAATTTGTATTTCATTGTCAATTCTTTAAAATATGCCAGAAGCACAGTTTCTGACAATGATTTTACGTTCTTACTTGTACTCCAATCCAAATGTTTTGGTAGGCCACATTATATTTCTTGTGCGATTTATCCGACAGAAGATTGCGAGTTGCTATTTCGGCGATTTTTCTTATTCCAGGTGGTGTACAAATTTTTGAATTACTGTCTGAACTCATTTTGTCAATTTGACATTTAATTGTTTGACATGATATTTAATATCGGCCAATTAGATAACATTACGTAAGTAGTTACTATGGCGACTAGGCGTGAGTTATCATAACTCACGCTTATAACTCCCGCTGGGTAGTTATAGATACCATTATTTGTAGAAAAGTAATTGCGTAACGTACATATAACGCAATAGTCGTGGATAAAAATATAAAACATACTGCACACATAAATGAAATCGACGAGGATGGGATTCGAACCCACGCGGGCAGAGCCCATTGGATTAGCAGTCCAACGCCTTAACCACTCGGCCACCTCGTCTACATGTTCAGCATCCCCTCGTTTTCCATCCATTTATTAATTTATATTACACAAATTAAAATTTTAAATACCAAATATAATATAATGCCTAAACCTTAACTTGGTTTGAATTTAGTTGCTCAAATTGTATTAAAATATTTCCGCTATGCTAAAGAAATATTCTGGTTCATCAGTTCGTCTTCTTCGCCATTAGATTCTGATGCCCTGGTGACTATTCAAACCTGTGAACTGTTATCGTGCCAACTTAAAACTTTATATGAAAAAGTGCTAAACGCAACACATTGGTTTCACTCACAAAATTAACTATAAAAAGCAACTATATCTATTACATCGGCAATGGATACGCAGCGTTTCCAACCAAAGCAATTCACCGAATTATTAAAAGAACTTTTAGAACAGACTACCCAATAACAAATTGACTGAAGGTGTGTTAAAATAGCAAACAAATAACTTGTGATAGACTGGGATGAGAATAAAAACGGGTTAAGTTAAAATCGCAATCTGGGTACTAAAAAAATCATTGCATTACTTGCATAGGCAACCACCAAAAGAGGTGTGAAACTGAAAATCAAAGTTCAACTTCCTAATAATGTCCATCACAAAGTTACGGACCTTGTAAATCAAACATACTAATACGATTTAAAAACGAGTGTGCGGTCATTTTGCGCCCTCTGAAACTTCGAGTTTTCGATATGAGTGATTTTACACTTGTAAAATCAATCCAACAGGACACGTGTACAGTCCAATTTTACATTCGCCGTAGTAAGAATCATTAAGATTCAGTAGGTACAGTGGGCCAAATAAGTTTCCGGACAGCGTTCATACGCGATACGAAGTCAGACTCTGCAACTATTCCAAAAACAACACCGAGCGGCGACACTTCGCCGTCAGCACATTTGGATTATAAGTTTACGTTAATTTTTAAAGAAAATACAAATATTTCTAACAGTTAAAACAAAAATGGTGCAGTCGGCAGAGATTCAAGCAGTTTTAAAACAAATAAAATTGTGTGTTTTACACTTAACTAGAATAGAACAACAAAACAACGAAGTTGAAAAGAAAACACATCGCTGGATAACTTCCCTGGAATTTGGTCAAAAAGCATCCAGTCTACAACCCGAAAAATCCAGGACAACATTTTCGAAGTTCAACATAGATTTAAGGAACCAGAAGAACAACCCAATAAGAATTTTGGTGAGTAATATTGTTCATTAATTTTCCTAAAATTATACCATGCAAGATCCCGATATTGACCAATTAACTCACAAATTATCACGAATAAATATCGAAATAACAGAAAATTCAGACGCAAGAAATTCAAATACGATGGCAACAGCCAACGCATCAATTCGTGATTATCTCGATAGCATTCCCCATTTCGATGGAAACCCAATTTTCGTTTCTAGTTTTCTCGCAAATTCTAATTCAATCTTGAACGATATTGATACTGAACGAAGCCATTTCGAATGTTAGGCGGGATTTACAATTAATTCACCGGAAAATTGCCCAACAAGCAGTCAGAATTACGATCAACTTTTGAAAGAAAACAACTATAAGATGAAAATGAAGAAGAACAAAAGGCAATAAGAAACTTATGTTATCAATATTTTCCATCATGAATTATCTTTTAATAATCAAATAAAACATAAAATTAAATTAAAAGATGAAACAATTTACGTGAAATCCAAACGATATCCCCAAATTGGTGAAGCGGAAGTTTAGAAAAAAATAATCATCACATCACCTTCGAGTAGCCCAAGAAATGGAGGCGTCGAATAAAAAAAATGGCGTTTAGTAGACGACTACCGTAAACTAAATGAACAAACTACAAGTATCATCTACCAAACGACTGATGTTTTAGATAAGCCAGGACGTAGCCAATATTTTACCACCCTATATCTCGCCTCTGGATTTCATCAAGTTGAAGTACATGAAAACGACATTGAAAAGACCGGATTTTCCACCGAACAAGGACATTATGAATATCTAAGGATGCCAATCGGATTAAAGAATGCAATGGAGGGGACCTTTCGGCAAGTTATGGATAATATTCTTAGAGGTATTCAAAGCGAAAAATGTTTAGTGTGCGTTGATGATACTATTATTTTTTCGCTTCAGGAACATTTAGAACGCCTCCGCGAAGTATTCCATCGATTAAGGCAAGCCAATTTCAAAATCCATTCAAAATCAAGCTAAAAGCTAAGAGCGAATTTCTAAAGAAATAAATAGCCTACGTACATCATGTGATCACACCTGACGCCGTTAAACCAAATCCTGACAAGATCACTGCAATAACAAATTATCCTATTCCGAAAACAACACAATTAAGGGATTTCTTGGCCTAATTGAATAGTACAGGAAATTCATACAAAATGTTGCAAAATTTACCAAATCCTTAACACAGTGTTTAAAAACGGATTCGAAGATTGTGCATAATGAAGAATTTAAGGAATGCTTCACCAATTGTAAAAACGTTCTCATTAATCATCCGATACTATAATATTCAGATTTTGGAAAACCGTTTATTTTAACGACGGGCCTGCAATGTAGCAATAGGCGCTGTCCTTTAACGCGGAAATATACCTAGAGATCTTCCTATAGCCTATGCAAGTAGAACTGAAATATTATACGATTGAAAAATATTGTTAGCAATGCGTGTCAACAAAATATTCTCACCGTACCTAAATGGAAGGAAGTTTACCATATACACAGACCACAGACCATTACAATGACTGTTCTCACTCGCTTGCGACTGGAAAAATATTAGTATGACATAGTCTGCAAGACAGGCAAATACAACACGAACGCCGATACTCTATCAAGGATAGAAATAAATCCTCTAGAAACACAATCAATGATAGTAAACATGAATGATCAAGAACGAGATGAATTGTTTGCAAGGAAACGCTTTAACAGACTTGGAACAACTGAATCAAATGATTCAATAACCTAATCCAAACCCAATAACACAAAGAAAATGAAACACCAACTGACATTACTGATCCAAGATCCAAGACAAGATCTAAGATCCAAGATAGACAATACACCCCCAAAAACCATACATATATTATCAGAAAGCATGAACTGTGAAATATGTAAACGACAAAATACGATAGAAATCCACCCAATGTTCCATTGATGATCACTGAAAATTATGGAAAAGCATTTAAGAACATCCATATGGATACTTTCTCGATTCAGAACAATTGCTTCCTTCCACTAATACATTCCTTCACCAAATACTGTCAAACATGATATGTAAAAGGAAAAACAGCCGTGGAAGTAGGAAATAATCTCCTAACGTTTTTCTCTCATTACGGAGTTTCAGAGCAAATAACCAGCGATAATGGTAAAGAATTTTCAAATGAGACATCCACAATCAAATGGACTAATTGAACGATTTCATTCGACCGTTATCGCACATATACGTTTATTATTAGAAGAATATAAGAGCGACATGATCACTTCTCTTACTAGAATGCTATTATAGCATACAATAATAGTATACATTCCGTAACAAAATTCACTCCTTTGGAATTGTTGGACACACAGCGAGATTACGAGGTCCGTAAGACATTAATTACGAACGTGAATATTATCAACACTACTTGAAGGAATGCCAAGCTAAATTGAAAAATAATTATAAGAAGATACATGAAAAAGCTGGGGTAGAAAAGGAAAAAGTAATTGCCAAATACAATCAAAAATTACCAGCACTACCATTTACAGAAGGCCAAGTTGTCTACAACAAGTTGCATAAAAGAGGAAAAACCGCCAATAAATATACCAGTCGTTACAACCTAATTAAATCAATCCTAATAACACATGTATCCTAATACATCCAACAACGAAGAAAACTATGAAGTCGCAACTAAGCAATCTAAAACGACATGTTGTTACAGGAGAATCGCCAGTTTACCAACGTCCAAATATTAATATTAATATATAAATATATATTATTAAATAATATAACAGAAATCGTTATTGCCTTACAAGATTGGAAACGCGCAAATCGTCACTAATACCTGGACCTTAATAAAAATAAATTAATTTAAAACCTCTGCTTTCAAGATTACCATCACAAATACAGCGAAAAATGCACAATTACCATTACTATTTTAGAGCATTTACAAGAAGAAATGTACCAGCTCAACTAATGTCAAGTAATCGAAGAAAAAGAGGCACCGCAAAAGCTACCGCCGGTGTAGCTTACAGGCCAACGGGGTACACCCGCTGGTGAAGCTACAAAAGCAGAGCCCCTGCCACTGGCAAAGGGACTCCCAAAAAAAGGGGGAATCTACCAACCAAAAGAGAGGGGGAATACCCTCCTAAAAAAGGGAACAGAAACAAGCCTGCAAGGACGGAGTAATGACTACATCCGTCAAGTGCTTGCAGGCTAATCTGCAGTATGCATATATCTGCTTGGCAAACGTTTCCTGGGAGAGCGAATCGATCGAGCCTTCATCCAGGAATCCAGGGTCTCCATCACAGGCAAGGTCAGCGGTCTGAGAAACACATCTGGCGAGCTAGTGATTACTGCACCGGTGTCAGTCCACATGACCATCCCAGTGAAGAAGGGCAGGTTGAACATCGTAGCCTGCTCTGCGTACTTCCTGGGAGACAGTATGAAACTACCACCTCCTGTTGTTGTGAGAGACCTAATCTCCTACTGCAAGAGTTCCCACCACTCGGCTTGGGGCAGCTCAAACATCAACAAAAGAGGTAAGTCTTAGTTTAATTATTTTATAGAGGAGGGACTAATAGTCAATAACGTTAGTTCCGAACCAACTTTTGTTACGAAAAATGGCAAGGAGGTACTAGACATAACGTTCAGCTCATACTACTTGATGACCATGATACTCGACTGGAAAGTATCTACCGCGCCCTAATGCGCTGACCATAGAAATATTCAATTTAGTATTGAAGTAGGTCCCTGACCTGTATCAGATCTTAAGAAAACGGATTGGGACGGATATAGGAGCGTCTATATCCGTGATCACTACAATGAATAATTGTGAGGAGATTGAGATAGCCGCGGATCAAGTAAGAGAGGTGGTTTTCTCTGCCTATCATAAACTCTGTCCACTCAGGAAAAAGAAATACAACAGAAGTACTCTAACGGACTACAATAAGGCGCGAGCCGACACAGATGCTAGGGGCGATAAAACGACCAGATGGCACATTTACGGACTCTGGAAAAGAAGCATTAGAGATCCTGGCCCAAACTCACTCCCCCCTTGCCTGCTTCTCAGTTACGAAGTAACCGCCAGCCCGGTCTCCATGTGTCAAATGACCAAAAAAAAGAGGACTGGGTGGCGCTGAAAAAGTCGTCTCATATGAGACGGTTACTTGGGAGGTTAAGTCCTTCCAACCGCTCAAGTCACCGGGAGGGGATGGTATCCTACTGGTACTATTTCCCCTACCTTATCAGATTGTTCAGAGCTAGTCTAGCATGTAATCATATACCATCTAGCTGCTAGGAGGTGAGGATGGTGTACATACCAAAGGTGGGACGAGCAGACCCACACCAAAAATTCTTCAGGCCCATTAGCCGAAGACCTTACAAAAGGTGATTGATGGGCATATACGGAGGGAAGTACTAGATCCCCTGAATGTCAGTATGCCTACCAAAAGGGCAAATGAACAGACCTGGCGATGAAAAACCTTGTCGGAAAGATTAAAGGTATTGTGGTGGTGGCTGCCTTCCTGTATATAGAAGGAGCGTTCAACGCAGCACTACCAGTATCCCCCTCTGAAGCCAATAAGGGTTGCGCCTATTATGGCTGACTTGATAGGTGGTATGCTCAAGGCCAAAACAATTTCTTTCAGTCCTACAGTGGACTATTCTGGTGGACGACCTCCTAGCCATTGTCAGCAGTTTGGATATCGGCATACAGACGTTTGCTGATAATATTGTTATTCTAGTAAGAGGCATTGATAAAGCAATAATCTCTGTAACACTGCATGAAACGTTAAATGTCATGCAATGCTAGTGCGAAGGGGAGAAACTAGCCATAAACCCTCGTAAAACAGTTATTGTTCCATTCACCAACAGTAGGAATGTTAAGAAATTCAACCCTTCCATACTGAAAGGTGAAATGATACCATTGGCGGAGGAAGCAAAATATAGATAGAAAGCTCAACTGGAACTCCCATATGGGAAAAATGATACACAAGGCTAGACAGCTACTTTGGATGTGCCGTAGAATTTGTGGAATACCGTGGGGATTACTCCCCAAGCAAATGCACTGGCTGTACGTGGTGGTTATTAGACCGATCATTACCTATGGGTGTATTGTCCGGTAGACGGCCTTCTCGCGAAGGACAGTCAGAGTAAAATTGATCAGCCTACAGAGAATGGTCAACATAGCAATAACAGGGGCGCTAAGCACCACGCCGTCAGCAGCCATGGAAGTGCTACTGGATCTTCCTCCTTTGCATATTTTGCTGCAAAGTGAGGCCACGAAGGCAACACATCCTTTTCACAACGCGGCTATGCAAAGGCCTTCATAGGGAACAGTTTGTCGACCGACACCCTGGGTATGAAGGCCGACACAATGTCTATAATATAGCCCTATAAAGTCATGGTTCCTACTAGATACGAATGGGAGCATAATCAATTTTCTGCCGCGAACCAACGACTGAATTAGAATACAGCCTTGGTAATTCAACAGGCAGAAGTCTATGCCATTGAAATGTGCACGACAGAGCTATTAAAAAGCCCTCGGCAACACAGGACAATAAAAAAAAATTCTGACAGCAGAAAAGCACTGCAAGTCCTTTCTGACAATCAATGTACGTTTATGTCGACCAGGGACTGCCGCGCAGTGCTGTCTCAATTAGGGAGAATCAACAAGGTTAGCCTGATCTGGATACCCGGACACGCTGGAATATGCCCCGCCAGAGACAAAATCAGGTTCACAGGCTTTGGCGAGACAAAACTGGAGATGGTCGAACTTGACAAAATCTGAACTACTGAAAATCTGGCTCACAACTATAAATAGTTGTGAGCCTCAATAGACCCTTGCGGTCGCAGTGGGGGGCGATAAACGCCCAACTCATTATAACTAACTAACTAACTAACTAACTACCTTAATAAAAAGGCATAAAACGTAATAATAGAAAATTTTGTCAGATTATCATTAAAACTTAAAAAAAATAATTCACTGAAATCCAGTAGGAGCGTGAACACGTAACAATATCCTTCCTCGTGAAAAAGTAAACCCATTTAAGTAATTAACTGAAATAGTTATTGATATTTTGGGCTAGACCACAAGAAAATAAAATATCATGCCAAAATATTCATAGATCGACGTGAAGTGAAAATATAATTTCGGCAAAATGTTGCTATTAAAATATCTATGCAGCGATAAAAAATGTAATCGGGCGACGGAAACTCTGAAATAAGTCCCGCGTTTTATATAAGCTCTGCAATAACAGATTCTATTATGAAGTTACTACCTAAGGAAATAATTTAAATTTTAAAAGACAATTTGATTTAAAATAACGCGGGAATTTAAACTAACGTTCCTGCTTTTTCACTAGGTATAAATTTGAACATTGTTTTGAATCATAATTAAAGAATTTCGGAAGATCGTATTAGTTTAAAAAAATAAGGACGCTATTTTCATTAAAACATTTTTTCCAAACGACTCATTTAGCAGACGAAACCTTCTCTGTGGAAACCGAAACAACTCCAATCGACGACGCTATGAACCCTTTTCACCATCTTTTATATATATCGGAAGGTTGGGTTGGGTTGGGTTGGGTTGGGTTTACAATGGTCTACAACTAATTAATTTGCACTTGATAATAAAACAACATTATTAACACCTTATTTATTTTCAATAATAAAGTAGAAATCTACAATAAATACTTCTAAAGATATTATGTTTTGTTTATAAGAAATGCGTTACATATTTAAAAAAGTCTTGCCAGTATAGTTCTATAACATGTACCCCTCTATTCAGAAAAAACGTACACTATTTGATTTTAAAGAATCTCGGTTATTTTGTTATCAATTCAAATAGACTGTTACTCAGTAACGTTTAGAAATAGTTGTGCATTCAGCTACTTAAATTATATATGCTGATACATTAGTTAAATATAGTTAAATTCGCGCATCTACTTCTACGCATTTTTTCTGAATACAAATGTAATTATATATATATATATATATATATATATATATATATATATATATAAAGTCCTTCCATAAAAACAACAAATTTCGATGTCAGTCTTGGATGCGGTTGTTTGGTAACAATCTAAATAAAGTGTAATTTGGATGAATGATTGGTGATTCTAAATATTGCTTATTACTAGAAAACAGCCATAAAGTACTACCAGCTTTTGAAAAACTGGTAACAGCGAGTCGGAGAAAACTTTAAACAAGATTTCATTTTCACTCCAGCCAGTAGTATATGTCTAAACGTGGAATGGTTGTACTATTGCACTTGACTAGAGCATTGCTGAAAAACACAATATATGTAAAAAACGGCACGTGAAAAACACGAGGTGATTACTCACCTTGAGCTAATCGTCCTGAAAACATTAGGTTGCATACTTTGGATTGAATCACTATTGTCGCAGAATATGCGCGCTAGTGTCACTTTTTCTATTTCGTTAAGTTGTCGCTTAGTAAACGGTTCAGGTTGGCTCCTATGAGAGTAGAAATAACGGTCTCCGAGTCTTGTGCGAATAAACTGATCGGCGATTATGCAAGAAAATGTGGGTCCCAGAAGTGAACCTTTCTCTGGATTTTCTGACATTCCGCCTACTAGGAGATCAACATCGTGAGGGTCCTTGTAAACTTTCGATAGTGACTCCACTGTCTGAAATTACAAATTTGAATATATACATTTTTACTTTCAACTAGTTAATGTGATGTAATGAAGGATTGCCAAAACTATTGAAACTAACATTATGCGTTTATGAGTTAAACTTAAGAGTTGTATTGAAACCGGAAGAAAACTTCACATTTTTAAAAATAACATCCTAACCAGAGTAACGGTTTGCTGGTGTAACTTTTTCCATGTCTCGCAAGTGGTATGAGTTATCAAAAAAATTCTTGCAGGCATTGACTTTCAAGCAACTTTTGTATAGTTTGCCTGAAATTTGTCATTTGTACACAGTTGTTAGTATACGTTGCTATTATGAGGCTATCCATTGTAGGGACGAGCCACGTATCTTAGTATAAAAATGCGGGTTTCGAATTTTTAATAATGTGAAATACTTTACCTCGACGGGCATTTCACTCAAAAAATCCTGGAAGGTTTTAACCTCAGGTAATCCGCACAACGATCTGAAAGACGTGTAGCTCGGAATTCCATGATCGCGAGCTCGTTGGATGTCTAAACTCAAAACGTCGAAACCAAAAGCTCCGTTTCCATAGAGTTGACTCGTCAGCTGTAAATGAATAAACATTAAATATGTACCGACGGTTGAGACCAACACTTACATCTTTCACATAGTCCAAGTCCAATTTTTGACTGCTCTGCGTTGCAAGCCCCCTTATCAAGGCGTCCAGATAACCGGGCATTTCTATCACCATCGGTTTATTGAAATGTTCGCTTAAACGTAACGTCGCATTTAATTTCCGATTTTCTTTATACAGCCTGAAATATATTCAAACAATTATTTCGTAGTTTATCTCCACCCAAACACATGCAATTTTACAAGTGGAACACATATTTAGTACAACGTTTTTAGAATACAAAAAAATAATAGTCAACAATTTGGCGACAAACGTGGGGCTCCCCTCGAAACGTAAATATACCGAACATGCTTTTGCTAATTTAATTTTTATATATAATTTTCATTTTTCTTTTATCTTTTTTCGTTTTTTTATTATTTTCTTTGTCGTTCCATTCCGCTCACGTTTCCTTAATTGTTTAACATTATATTTCGTTTCTTCTTTATTGTTTGCTGTCTGTACCAATGAGTTATAAATTAAATTATAAATTTCTAGTTTATAGTTCGTTTAACTTGGTAATATCGTTGGTATTACATATGGATAATTTTATTTCGATTTTAAAATTTTATCTGTTTTTATTATTTACATTACATTAGGCCTGTTTACTTGCTTATACTTTATGTATAAGGCAATATAGGAATCATGAAAATTTTCGAACTCGAGATTTCAACGGATATACACGTTTTGAGGTCCCCTGAATCGTTTCTGACTATTTTCGGAACGACGTCTGTGTATCTGTCTATGGGTCTGTGCGCTCTCTAGCGTCCAAAAGATTATAGCTAGAGCTATGAAACTTTAAACTTAAGATTTATATATAGCAGAAAATAAAACGTCCTATTTTGAAAGCAATACCTCAACCGGAAGTGATCGATTACTCTTATCACCGTTTTCCTTATCTCGAAAACGATACATGTTATCGAAAAAAATAATCTTATCTTATCTATTTTAAACAACTTTTGTTTAGAGCTATAAAACTTTAAACTTAAGACTTGTATATAGCTGAAAAGAAAACGTCCTATTTTGTAAGCAATACCTCAACCGGAAGTGATGGTTTACTCTTATCACCTTTGCCGTATCTCGAAAACGGTACGAGTTATGGAAAAAATCATTCTTATGAAACTTGTAGATATTGAAATTCTAATTCACCAACAGTTGAATATTATTTTCCGAACTAGTTACAGAAGTATTCGTTACGTTATGTATATTTGCATGGTTGAATGTACATGTCAATGGTGTTTGTTAAGAGTATTCGAAAGTTCTTATTTTGTTTCGTCGTTCGTAATATACATTCTTTTTATTTCTGATTTTGCTTAAGTTACTTATCATTTTTTAATCAATTTGTCTCTGTGTTTTATTATATATTCCCAATGAATTGTTTGTCGCCATATAAAAGAATCAGAATTTAAAAGACACCATGAGTTCATATTTGAAATTCTCTATTACTTACCCAATCCTATCGTCAACCAACGACTTAGTAAATCTAAACGCTGCAGTTGCAAAACTATTGCTTATAGACGGATCTATACCATCCAAGTTAACATCAGCCATCGAATAGTACATCTTCGAAAGATACTTCGGACCTGAAACAAATACTGTAAATTCGTTTAAAACTTTGAGTTATCCATACCTAGAATTATCGGTAGCCACTCATAATACGTGACGTGTTGTATTTCAGCAACAACAATCCTTCTTGCTTCTTGATATAACACCTCATCGTTCCAATGTGGATTGATAACCTTCAGTTGCTTGGCCAAGCGGTTGTGCTCGCGAAGCCATATTGTGTGCATCGTAGTCAGTTGGGGTTGAGTATTCACCCTGGAATCACCTACGCAACGAAATGCATCACACTAATAAATCACTACTCGTATTTTACCTATGAGGTAACATGTCGCAAAATCGGAATTCACTTGGCAACGTTCTTTGGGATTGTTGGAGATGGGCAGGAACTCGCGGCCGTTTTCAGTGCTGTACCTCAATAATCCGTCTTCAAGCGTGCGCAGCGATTTCGCTTTGTTCTTGTCCGAACCGTAAATTTGGGAAGCGTCGAGGAAATGTGTTGCTTGGTTCAACTAAAATTAATTTCTTTGAAAATGTTTTGTCAAGATTGACGCGCGCTAACCTGTTCGAATGGACCAAAAGTACAATCCGGCCTCATTGCTGGCAAGGAACGCACATATGACATACATTTCAAGTTATGTTTGGAGTAAAATTTGTCATCAGTAGGAATGGATATTGGTAAACACAAGGGGTGGACGTACCTAGGAGACAAATTTCCGCCATGTGAGGCGCAACACTCGATTGTTTGGCCCGAGTGAACTGGAAAAGAAGTTTCGCGTTATTTGCAATACAATTACAATTATTTGCAATACAATTACAATTATTTGCAATACAATTACAATTATTTACAATACAATAAGTCGGGCACAAGTAAATAATAAAATTATACCTATAGATGTGATTTTAATATATTGCATACCCCATGCAACAAGTGGCATAGTAAGCGTACTGCAGCTAGTGAGTATGCCTTCCATTACTGTTTCCCCACACATTCGCTTTGACTGCCATTTATTTTAAGGAATGGTGTCCTAGACGCCAGTGGTCGAGTAGACCACTGAGGAAACAAGGGGAAAAAAACACACACTCCTACTTAATGCAATAAAGAAGACAGGGTACTTATGCAAAACGTTCCAAATAGCAATACCTTCATGGCCCGCCTGATCGCTAATGGTGTGAAGAGGTCCAAATAGATCAGTGAGTTGCATCTGGCATCCAAGGCACTATGGTTGCGTGATATGAATCTAAAGAAACAATAGGAAAACGTATGATGTTATTATCTGTCCACGATAAGGTCCCGTGCAAAAGGGTTTCTGTGGTCGATGTCACAAAAAAATTCAGGTAAATTACTTGCGGCTTGAAAAGCTCTATTACTCGATCTTACAGATTCGATTTCATATCGTTGGTTTCACTGGCATCCTGGGTAACTTCTGATGTAAATTGTGTTATGCAATCTACTTATTTAAAATTTTGGGGAGTAAAAATGTAACTGTATGCACTAAGGAAAAAAAAAGAAGCGTGAAAAGACGAAATAAAAGAGAGCAATCCTGAAGCTGCAAAAAGATTTCGATGAGTAAGAGCAAATATGAAATAAGAAAAAAAAAGAATATCAGAGGGCAGCGTGAATAAGCTAGAAAGATACTGTGATGGACAAGTCGGATTGACAAGAAAAAACAACATTATACTCAAACGTCCTAAAACGGAAAACTAGACAAAGTGAAGAAATTTATAGGTGAAAATCTAAACACCTCAAGTCACCATGAAGAGCATAATTCGAAGAAAAAAGTCACGTAGGAAAAAATAAACTTTGGAATAGTATACATTGGGAATGGCGTATCTAGTGGAGAAATGCAGAGAGATACAGTATCAAATATAATAGAATCACAGAACAGTTCCTAATCGATGACAACTTTGGAGATTTAGTAGAATTGGCAAACAAAACGGAGCTCACCCAATTAACCCAGTTAATCGATTCGGAAAAACTAAATGCCGAGAAAGACAGACATACTGCGGAAGAAAATTAATAACTAGAAGTTCCTAAATGAACATAAAAGAAGGGCGAAAAGATTATAAGAAGAACCTAGAATTAAAAATAATTATGATTGTATATGCACGTTCAGAATAATGACTAATGACGAGTATACAAAGAAAAAAATGTACGAGGAGCTACAAGATGTATGTATTACAGATAGAAAAGACATAATACTGTTATGAAGCAAAATGCAATAAGACTGTATTAGCTGAGGATAATGACATGAAACTATGTAACCGAACAGCAACAACAAACATAGTCATGACAAGATATAAACTTAAAAAAGAACATACGATACACATGTATACCAAAAACTAAGGCCGACGACCAAAGAAATCATCTTCTGATATCTAGAAAATAGAAAACCATTCAAACGAAAAATGATACGTAGGATTCTAAGAACGAAGAAAGACGGAATGTAGAAAAACGACTGATAACTAGGAAGTAATAAATGTCATGAACGGAGAAGGTATTATGAAGGTCATAAGATCAAGATGGCGAGGTCCTGGAGAACCTGAAGATCAATAGTGATACGATGAGAAAGAAATTGAATAGAATAGAATATACATATTGTTTCAGAAGGGAGAGAAAAAGAAAAACAACGCGGGCTGATCACCGTAACCAAGTGGACTTGAAGACCGCTAGTAAAGGAGCAGCCACCATTTAGACATATATATCTTTAATTATAATCTACCATGAAAGCCATACAATTTCTTCAAAACTAATACTTACTCATTTTACTGGTGACGGTGTGAGCAAAATCGTGAGATATAAACTGTGCCCACTGCGCCACCGCCAATGTATGCTCTTTATCGATAACATTCTGATTTTTTACCAAATCCGTGCTGATCTTCCTGGGCGATGCTAAACGTTGCTTTCTGTATGTTGATCTTCTGGGTTCCTGTATGCCATCCAAGTAATCGGGAAACAGGAGCCGTTTGTAACTGGTAAACGATTGCCCTCGACTTCCGTCGGATATGTGATTACAGGAACCGTCGGCAGATCGATACTTGGAAAAGATTTCCTCGATCGAGCAAATCTTATTGACAGTCGAACACGATTCGCGCAATGAGGTGTCCGATAACTTGTACATGGATATGTGCTTGGAGCAATCGCTTGACGATAACTTGTACCTGAAAATTCATCATGCTACAATCTACTAATGCTGAAAGTTCATTAACATAATACCTTTCAGTTATTTCAAGACAGAGAACAAACATTGCATAACAAAAGTATATTTACTAAAGAGACTTTAACTTGACGATGTACTTACTTTAGACAGTGCTTGTTTATAAGATGTATCGAAGCTTTGGACGCCACTAGTGCTGATTTTCCCTGTTCGAGAGCTTGATTTTCAGGCGCCGAATCTATCAACTGGCCGTGTGCCGGCGTTCCTTGTTTGATACGAATATTGGACCAACCCAAACTCGTTTCCAGTCTTCTTAATCGGTCTACAACGCTCTGGCCGAAGGAAACAGAGCGATTTAGGTCTCCAGTGTGGATCTTAAACTTGGGATCCTTTGCCTTAGAGTTGATTTTTGCGTACCTTGCAAACTTATTACCACCGCCCACTACGAACAATTACATAGATTAAACTGCACTGTGTATGGTGATTTACGGAAAATGTGTGGAAAATCGATCGTGGGAAAATTTATCGTGATGTAAATTTCGTCGTCTAGAAAATTCATGGTAGGAAAATTCATGGCGAGAAAAAGAAATTTAACGCAAAACCCTGTAGAGAAAAGAAAGGTATTATTTATTTGCGTTTTTAGTGCAAAATCTGGATCCACTTCATACCTCTGTTGAAGGCCAAAAGTTTGAATATTTCAACACAGGCAAGGGCCGCTATAGAAGAAACTATCTGTTCTGATTCTGGTAACACATTGTGGAAAGTATTAATGGCCAACCCAATCCTAAAAACTGCTGCATCCGTGATAAATAAATGCCCTGAGGCAGCTAATTTTTTATTTCCTTTTTTACTAAGCACAAGTGACAAGTATCATGGCAACAGATGTAACAAACGCTGCTTAAAACGGAAAAACAGTAAAGCTGTATAAGCATTTGTTCAAAATTACTCGTACAGTACAAGTCGGAATTTAGCAAGTCAAACTCAAGTGTCAAAATTAATTGTTTAGACGATTGACGATAATAAACCAAACGATACATCACAGTTTTAACTCTCCACAATAAATTTTCCCATGGTGAATTTTCGTAAAATGAGCATCCCACGATGAATTTTCCGGGCACTGTATGTGACTTAAGTGTATTTCGCAATATATGAATTTAACAATACAGCAAAACCATATATTGCGACAAATTGTTTTAATCTCGTTGATGATGCAAACACGCATCGTAATTGCAATATATTTTTATAACGACTCATTAGGCGGCTTTTATTTTGGCAACTTAATGTAATCAGAATAAAATGATTAAGAAAAATTGGATGATAATACAATTAAGAAATCTATTTTCATATCATATACAAATTCGTTTCCATATAATGAAAAGTAGCACAAAATATCTGGCACAACCATTATGTCATTCGATGCATCATTTCTGATTGCGGAAAATTTTCAAATATTTTTCATCACATATTAATCCTCTCTCAACTCTATCATCTTCTCGTGATTTATTACCACCGACATATAAAATCTCTCGGGATTCCTCTAGAGATGTCGTTCAAGTACGTTTCTCCTCCTGCCCTCGCCTTCATCTAATCCAAAATTCATTCCAATCCTCCCACATTGGTTTTAATTTTTTAAGAGATAACAATATAGGACAATTTAGAAGAGGGGTAACAATTAGAAAGAGAGAGGCAAGGTGAAGATCAAGAAAAATAAAAGTGCTTGTAGGGGAAACAAGATATTTGAGGGAAAGGAGGACGCCAGAAGAAGAAAGAATTATTGCGATGTGCAGGTGTACAGGAAATGCGATTTCTGTGGGGAAGGCGAAGATAAATGGGATCACTGGATGAGAAGATGTAAAGAATTGAAGATGGAAGAAGAGAAGAAGAGGGGCGGGGGATATTGAAGAAGAACCATGGGGAGAACGGAGAGGGGATGAGATTATTGGCAAAGTTAAAGGAATTGAAGGAGAAGAACAGGAGACGGAGGGTGAGGGAAATGCAGGCAAGAAAGGAGACCAAGGAAGAGAGGAAAGGGGGGAAGGAATAGCCTGGAGAAGAAAGGGGTAGGCCGGAGACTGCTAGGATATAAATACAAAGATTGAAACATAATGTGTTGTAAATAGTAGGGTTATGCCAATAAAGGTTTTTTTTATTTATTTATTTACCCTTATACTTGCTTCGATCATTATTGTATTTCTTCCAATCTTACTCAGATATTCAGATGCATTGTAGTTAGGTATCACCCTTTCGAATCGAAAACGTTCGCCCATCATCTTCTGGTATATATAACTTAATTCAATACAAATGTGAGCGTTTCCTCCTCCTACGCATAACTTTCCTTACCATAGGTTGTCCTTATAAATAAATAAATTTGCTCAAACTAATGGCTCAGTGAAAATTTTAGATATTATTGTTTAATTAGCAACGTATCCACTTTTCTTGTAATTTTCGCTTAATACATCGCAGGTAGCAAAATTGTTCGCAAGAGCCTTCCTACACCAACTTTATCATAAATTCGGGACTATTCTGTTGTGAGAGCACACTATTCTACTCTATGGTGTTAAAATTTGCAAAAAATACCTCACTGCGCATACCAACGCAATTTGTGTGCAATTCGCGATTTCTTTATATTTATTTTTCTCCATTTATCTCCCCTATTTATTTCGAATGGCATCTTACTTTTCAGCTTACCTACTAAAACGGTGTATATTTTGTTTTGTTTTGTTTTTCGTTTTAGTTTGCTCCTTTCTTTACGTTGTCACTATTTTTGTCGTTTTTGTTTATTTTATTAAAAAGCTTCAACAATCGTTTCATTTTTTCGCTTTGATTTATAGTTCAATTTTCAATTATTTGGCATCAGTTTTATCAATAAACAATTCTTGGAATATTGAAGATTGAAACCACCGAATGAGTCATTAAGCATAAATTAATTGCAATTTTTAGAAATATCCGAAATTCGAACGGTTTGATGACTGCTTGCAAAATAACGATCAATGTTGAATTAAAACGTATATTTACTTAAATATTAAGTTCAGTCATTCGGTTAACCATAAAGGAATCGTAGATACAGCCAATTTAAAATGCAGGGCATAAATAACACTTTCATGAAACATAAATTTTTAAAAAATCACGGGTAACATTTCAATTCGAACACACCGAAATATCTGAATATTCTGCTTATTTAAATTATCTGTGTCTCGTTCCAAACAATACAAAAATAATCGATGTCCATACAAAAACAATTTAAAACAAACATTGAGAGCACATTAAACGTTTTAAATGATTTCTGCACATACGACAAAATCCCTTTGCTTCACAAAACATTGAAAATAAGGCAGTATTTCTTACCGTCATAATTGCACAAACCAGATAAAATCCTCGGTTTGAGTACGAAAAACTAGTCCATAATAAATGAAGGCAGAATCACATACAAAGCATGTGAGAACATATTTAAAATTTTTGTTTCTGCCTGACTTTTAAACAACCTAAAAGAAGATTGTTGTAATTGGAAAAATACATTAGACAGTAGGAGTTACCAGGACGTCTGACATCGCAATTTTAAGTGAAAATTCGCTTATGCTTAGTCCCTATACTAGTTTAGTTGGTTTTCGACGAATTCGTGCATACCGATGCTTGTGTTTATGGTACGTTATATTTTAGGTGACTTTACCTAAAATAAAAACAAAATGCGTGAAGTTATAGGCAAACGAGCAATAAATGAACACTTCTTTTACACTTCTAATGATTTGTCAACATAAACACATACATCGGTTAAGGTTAATATAGTAGGGTATAGGTGCGGCTTGTACCTGCTGTAGAGGGTCGTGGTAGCAAGGAAGCCGTAACGGAGGTACCTGCGTTGATTGTCATGACCCACAAGAGGACAACCAGTATCGGAACGGCAAATTTAAAACCCATCGTCTTATTAAAAGATAGACCTGAAAGGAAATAAAAACAACAATTTTTATTAATTTTTGTCGATGTTGCATGATTTATATGTTTGTTTACGCATCGTCACGACATTTATGATTATGGTTGATTTTTTATAATTTTATAGTAAACCAATTAATTCGACACGAAATTAAAAAAAATGTTAACGATAAGGATAGACGTAGTAATTTAAATTTAAATATATTTAGATGTACGAGCAAATTTTCCGTGACGACTTACACGATGCTAAAATTAATTCAGCTGCGTTTGTTTTTCGCTGAATAACACTTTTTATAAATATAAATTATTTAGTGGAAACTAATGTTAATTTTTTACGCATCGAAAATTATACAAAAGCAAAACGATAATTAGGAATTTGTTGCAAACAGACTGTTTCAGTGACCTGTCTGACTGTTACCTTGAATAATATATTAAATTTGTATAATTATTGCCTTCCGATGTTAATTTTTCAGTAATACTTCATACAGTAAATTCTAAACCAGAGTAGTGTTTTAGTGGTGAATAGTACATGCGGCAACTTTTCAGGTTCTCGGGTAATGAACCGCGTATTTGAATTCAAATTCGCGGTTCATTACCCGAGAACTTTTAATAAGAAATTTTAAATTGTCAAAAAAAGTCATAAAAAAATCAAAAACATTAAAAGAATAATGCGAGGAATGGAAAATGTGGAAATTTGGAAAAAAATTAAAGAAAACAAAATGTAAATAAAAGTAATTGATACGAAATAAAACCGTTAAAATTCAAACATACTCGAAAAATACACCGCGTAAAAAGAATTCAACAAATCAATGTAAAAAATTGTTAAAATTATAAAAAAATTAAAATTAAAAGAAAACATTTCAAAAACAAAAATTCTAAAAAATACATTTTAAATGAAAAAAAATTGAAAATATCAAAATTTGAATTAAAAATTAAAAACATTCAAAAACGCATTTTCAAAAAATTACAAGCTATTCAAAATATTTTTTATTTAGAAAAATATAAACGGAAACATCTTAAAGTCAACAGAAGGATACCGCAAAAAGAAAATTAAAATATATATAATTAAGGCCAATCTGAAATAATAAAAATATTGTTAAACTACTTAAAAAAAAACTGTTAAAATTGCATACAAAAAAAACACACAAAAAGTAAAAGAAATCAAATTTCGAAAACATTTCTGATAAATATTTGCAACAATTGACGAAGAAAAAGTCAAATTTGGAAAACAAAATATTCAAAAACGCAAGTTTCAATAAATCCAAAATTGTAGGTAAATTTTTCACAAATACAAACAAAATTACTGAAAATGTATATAAAACTAATTGAATTGTAACAACACGTTAAATAATATTATTATAGACTAAAAATAAAAAAGATATGATGGTGTTACACTCTTAAGTGAAACACACTATATATATATATATTAAAAATGTATCTTTCGTGTAAATATATATATATACCGGGTGGAAAGTATCAAACCCGAACATAGCAGAATTGCATTGGAATATACGTTTATGCATATTCCTGCTCCCCATTTCCACCGATAAAAATTATAATGACATCAAATGACAGAGAATAATAAACGGCGTCAATTGATACTCTCTTAATACCTTATCATTAGTTTTTTACAAAGCAATTAATATTAAAAACCCAGGTGCTATAAACTATGGGCGGCCGTGCTTCTGTCGGCACAAGTCACTATTTGTCAGATTTGACAACTACATAATTGATTTAAATTGCGTTCATACAAGTCTGATAAGGTACATCATTATGAATGCTTATTCAATCGAAGAAAGGGTTTTTATAGTAAAAACCTTTTATAGTGGTGTTGGACTTCACACGGTACGTGATTTATTTTCTGTCAAGTTTGGTAACAGACCAATACCGTCCGTGTCAACAGTACACGGCATAATAACAACATTTTAAAGAACTGGTAGTGCCATTCGAAAAGTTAGAGGAGGTAAACTATTAATATCATTATTACATGTAGCAGTGCTAATCATTAAACTGGTCTGCTAGGTAACCGAAGAGTAAATGAATGCAGGTGAAAATCCAAAATTGGAAGAAATGGTACAGGACGGTATAGCCAAATTAAAAGATGGACAAAATTTGGAGATACAAAACAATCGGAGTCAACACAAGCAACCGACCTCCACATTATGACAACAGTCAAAATACCCACAATATTGTGGGAACATTCAACATAGCCACGCGGGAGGACATAGCCACCTGCGTGTGTTCCCACAATATTGTGGGTATTTTGACTGTTGTCATAATGTGGAGGTCGGTTGCTTGTGTTGACTCCGATTGTTTTGTATCTCCAAATTTTGTCCATCTTTTAATTTGGCTATACCGTCCTGATGACGACTAATAAGTCAGAAACACGTGTCGGCGGTTGCGTGTTTCCACGCGGGCTTTGCCCAATAAAGTCTTCCTTTTATATATCTTTGTTCCCGCATCAACAACCTTTTTTCATTATTATATCCTGGGCTCGGTTTGTTCACGCAGGTGGCTATGTCCTCCCGCGTGACTATGTTGAATGTTCCCACAATATTGTGGGTATTTTGACTGTTGTCATAATGTGGAGGTGGTTGCTTGTGTTGACTCCGATTGTTTTGTATCTCCAAATTTTGTCCATCTTTTAATTTGGCTATACCGTCCTGATGACGACTAATAAGTCAGAAACACGTGTCGGCGGTTGCGTGTTTCCACGCGGGCTTTGCCCAATAAGTCTTCCTTTTATATATCTTTGTTCCCGCATCAACAACCTTTTTTCATTATTATATCCTGGGCTCGGTTTGTTCACGCAGGTGGCTATGTCCTCCCGCGTGGCTATGTTGAATGTTCCCACAATATTGTGGGTATTTTGACTGTTGTCATGATGTGGAGGTCGGTTGCTTGTGTTGACTCCGATTGTTTTGTATCTCCAAATTTTGTCCATCTTGTAATTTGGCTATACCGTCCTGATGACGACTAATAAGTCAGAAACACGTGTCGGCGGTTGCGTGTTTCCACGCGGGCTTTGCCCAATAAAGTCTTCCTTTTATATATCGTTGTTCCCGCATCAACAACCTTTTTTCATTATTATATCCTGGGCTCGGTTTGTTCACGCAGGTGGCTATGTCCTCCCGCGTGACTATGTTGAATGTTCCCACAATATTGTGGGTATTTTGACTGTTGTCATAATGTGGAGGTCGGTTGCTTGTGTTGACTCCGATTGTTTTGTATCTCCAAATTTTGTCCATCTTTTAATTTGGCCATACCGTCCTGATGACGACTAATAAGTCAGAAACACGTGTCGGCGGTTGCGTGTTTCCACGCGGGCTTTGCCCAATAAGTCTTCCTTTTATATATCTTTGTTCCCGCATCAACAACCTTTTTTCATTATTATATCCTGGGCTCGGTTTGTTCACGCAGGTGGCTATGTCCTCCCGCGTGGCTATGTTGAATGTTCCCACAATATTGTGGGTATTTTGACTGTTGTCATAATGTGGAGGTCGGTTGCTTGTGTTGACTCCGATTGTTTTGTATCTCCAAATTTTGTCCATCTTTTAATTTGGCTATACCGTCCTGATGACGACTAATAAGTCAGAAACACGTGTCGGCGATTGCGTGTTTCCACGCGGGCTTTGCCCAATAAGTCTTCCTTTTATATATATATGCAAACACACCATGGAAACGGCAGTGCAAACTTTTAATACTAAGCGTATCGAAAGACAAATATAACACAATAATGGTAAACTACATTCAAACTCCACTACAACAGTTTCATTCGGAAGGTAGGTTATCGGGCCAACACACTGGAGCTTGGCAACTCGATGCCCTGGGGTTAAATGAAGCTGAACAATTGGTAGATAAATTGTTCGCATAGACACCTGTCTTTCCAAAACAGCCCTCCAAGTAGCCCCCACCGACCGACTTGTCTCAAACGGGTTAATTGAGGCCAGTCGCCTTTCTTGATGTTCATTCATAATCCGTGAGCGACCACTACCTCTCCTCACTTCGACCCAATCTTCTGGCAATTTCGCGAAAGGATAATCCGGCCTCATGCATTCCCACAATTCGACCCCTTTCAAAAGGAGTTAATTGATTGTAATGTTGATTGCGACGAACGCGAGGCATGACAACGACAAAAGTAAGAAAAATTAACGCCTAAACTGTCACTAATCATTAAGTTTGCCTTAGACACGAGAACAAAAATGTACCTTAAAAAATTTAACACGAGACAAAAAACAAACAAAAAGTTCGCTGGTCATGATGAAATTTTAATTATTTAGGTGAGGTGAGGTGAGGTGTATATGCCACAAAAATTTCTAGTTCGTACGATCGTCCCTTCTGGGCGCTCTGCTTTTTTGGCGGTGAGTGTATGATATGTACAGTCGAATGCAAAAAAAGTAGACAAAAACAGTTTCCTGTAATTGATTTTCCTCAAATTGTTGTTGTATAAATGTGGCTTTTTAAAATCCCCTTTCTTTCAAAATTTGACAATCTTTCAAAGTTGACATTCATTTTAAAACGAAGTTTCTATATTCCAATAAAACTTGAATTTTCTCAGTAAGTTTTCTTAATCCACGTGATATTTGATTTATTTATTCAGTGACGGTGGTTCGGGGCTCTAGTTGGGGGTACCTACGCTTACGGCTCACCAGTTGATTAAAATGTCACTGAAATAATAATACTGACGTTTACATGACATTGCTAATATCAAGTAAGTTTGTTCAAGCAGCCGAAAATTTCGTGTCTACTTTTTTTGCATTCCATTGAAAAAATATGTGAAAGAATTGGAATCATTACCGTTTCTTTAGCAAATATAACCATATTTCTTCACCTGATGTTTTTTAATTTTCTCGGTTTTTTTACAGTAGATGATTTAGTTTTCAGTATTTTCATTTTAGTGATTTTGTCATGTACTGTATTTGCACGATTTTTTTCCTTTAGACACACAATAGAAAACAATATTCATAATTTTCCATTTGCATTACCCAAATTTGACAGATGCACCGAATGCCTCCGCTTATAATGAACCAGAATAATGATTTATGGGCGCATGTTATTATAATTTATATTATAATCCCCTTATAAGCGAATCTATTACAGGCGGATTCCACAGCCCTGTCCCCCGCCTCATAATTGCCAAACTTCTTTATCGGCGCAGAGTATGACCAATGACCAAATACTTAATTTTACATGTAGTTTGTACCAAATATTATATCAATATTTTTATTAGTAGTGTATAAATAGTCTAATGTTATTAGTCAAATGCTGGGCCATGAAATATAAAATCCTTGCCCAAATATACTATCTACGAAAACACAAGAAAAATGTAGATGCTATTAGCTGAATCTTATTAACGTTTTCAATGTAGCAATAACAATACAGAATGTCACTGGTGAGATGTGCTGCAATATTGTTGTTGAAAAATATGTCCTTCTCTAATTTACGTGCGTACAAAAATGTGGGTATATTAGTGATTTTTGTACACATTAAATGAATCACCTGGTGAAGAAGGTAAAGTGCCAAAAAAATCTAACCAATAATTGCTGACATAAAAGTGCGTTTTTGTTCCAACAAATCGAACGATTTCTTCACTGGGTGAAAATTTAGGCTAAACAATGTCTAAGATACATTGTTTAGTCCTCGCCTAAATTTTCGTTCAAATATAAATTTATTACACAAAATACAAAACACATTCGTTCGGATGCGAAACTGGTATTATTCGGTTCGTTACATTTAAATGTGACCACATTTCTTATCGGTGCTATAAAGTAAGCAGTAATATATAATCGCTTCGTTCAAACATGAACTTTTAACTTCGATGCCTGGTATTATAAACAATAAATAAGTAATTTACAGAGTACAGATAGTATATGTCCAGAGTCAACAGATGAAGACGAATATTCCTAATAAGTAAGTAGATAAACACGTTCATATGAAAATAACAAAATAACCACAAAACAGCGGCTTGAAATGCATCAAAAATTGTCAACAATATGTAACGATGTTTTCAAGATTTAATTATAAGCTATCCATAAATACTATTTTACAGCAATTTTCTAGCTATATTTGGAGTATTTTCCGATATCAAATTTCATTGTGTAGTCGTACGTAGTATGTAAAAATTCTTTACCTGTATCTTTAGTTATATAGTACAGATAAAGAATTTCTACATACTACGTACGACTACACAATGAAATTTGATAACGGAAAATACTCCAACTATAGCTAGAAAATTGCTGTGAAATTTATGGATAGCTTATAATTAAATCTTGAAAACATCGTTACATATTGTTGACAATTTTTGATGCGACATGCAAACAAAGACAGTAGTGATGTGGCCCAACCGACCCAACTATAACAAAAGAGTAGGAAGGAAGGACGACCCCTGGGAACAACTAGCAGAAACAATAAAAAACAGTAAAGGAGGATTAATAATAATGGGGTAATTAAAGAAGAGTAGGCAAAAAGATGAGGAAACAGGGAAACAATATCAAGCCTTGGAGAAGGCAATAAAAATAACAATGAATTCGATCGATTTTTGGATATACTACAATCTAATTATAACGTATACCTTCTAGGCGCACAAACATATACATAAATATACTAGGAAAGTAAAGAGCAGAGGGGAAAGATCAATAATAGATTATATAATAATAAACAGAAAGTTTAGAAACGAGATAAAGGTTACAAAGGTGAAAAGAGGTCCGGAAATATACTCGCATCATTACTTGTGTGGTCAAAAATCAAACAATCATAAAAATTTCATTATTTGAGATGTGATATGGGTTCGGAAAATTTATAAGATAGTTAAATTATTAATGACTCGCAAGGAAGCTATTTCATAAATATCGCATTAAAAAACTGCATGACGATTTTGTTATGATGAGGCCGGACGGAAATGGTTTTTGGTGAGGATTTCAATAAAATAATGCCATCACTACGCAGAAAGCGGCCAGCGCAATAGTTACTGCAATGGCTGGCTGACGTATATATTTGTCCGCCAAATTGCATCATGCGTTTAGTTGAATAGGAACATTTATGGTGTACGAATATTTAAGATTCATCAACTTCAAATTAAGTAAGTATTTCGCTAATACTTTGATGATATCGCGCATTATAAGCAAATGTAGATCAGAATCTGGAATATATGGAATAAATGAAATAAAAGAAATGTTAAATTAACACCCACAATAAGTAGCACATAGCACATTTCAGATTTTTCAAACCGGCCTTGCATTACCACTAGATTATCTTAAATTAATTAGAGATTTATACAATTGTGGAAAATTAGATCGTTACGAAAGTATCTTCATTCAAAGAAACAAAAATAATGTAATGAATTCTGACAATGGACCAATTCGACACTCCAGCATATTTAAATTGCTTGATTTATGTTAGATTAGATTTTCACCGCTGTTCGTTACGCTACACTCTTCGTTATGCTATCCGCTAGGTTTAGGAATATAAATTGAGGTATTATTAATTTTTAAGTTTAGTGTTATTCCACTGGTGATCTAGTTTAAAATTTTACGTAGATTCTACTGAAGGTAGCAACATAGTTTCAAGGATTAATAACACTGGCCAGCAAAATTCCACTTTTTGACTGATGAATGACTTATCTCTCATGATGTTTACCAATTAATATCGCTGATTCTAAATATACCCCCATTTGTTTCCTAACAGTTCTTGTTTACGAGTTATAACTTTCAGTAAAAATTCTCTTTCTGACAGGGTTTATCTGATTTTTATTTATTTTAAAATTATTGAAACTATTTTACTATAATTTGAAATGGTATCATCAAGAAGAGAAAAAAACCAAAACTGCAGGAAAGATAAAAATTGGCATTTTTGACGGGCCACAGATAAGATCATTAATAACAGACACAAATTATACGAACACTATGACAGAGATTAAGATAAAGGCATGGAATGAGTTTGTTTGGCTTATTCAAAATTTTTTGGGAAGTAAGAAAATTCTCAACACGTTGAACAACTAATGAGTCACTTTCATATGCTTGGATGTAACATGAGCATCAAATTACACTTTTTTCACAACCGCCTAGGCTATTTTCCCGCTAATCTTGAGAATCTAAGTAAATAACATGGCGAGCGATTCCACCAGGACCATCGTACGATGGAGGAACGTTATCAAGGCTCCTGGAACGCACACATGATGGCTGACTATTGTTGGAGCATTCAGAGCAGCTTTCGGACTTCAACTTCTGCAAGGAAGTATTATAAAAGAAAGTTTTTTTTCAACTTAAGAACTTAATAAAATAGGATTAACTTTAAACATATGTTCTATTGTAAAACGGCTCATGTGCCATATTTTCTAAACTAGAGCTGATACAGAAATTTCGATTTGAAATCGCCATTAAAAATTAGGCTAGTATCATGTAACATAACCCAATCATCAAAAATGCTGTTGTGTGGTGTAATCAATAATGTGTCAAATGTAATAGAACAATTGTTGTTAATACATTTACTTTGATATCATGTTTTAATTACAAATTAAAATATTATTTCACTCTACTAATCAGTACCGAAATTCGGATTCAACGAAAAATAAACTGGGCAGTTGTAATCATTACGGTGACATCGACGTTGGCAATGTTCTTTACTGATAAAGAAAATCTAATTTATCTCTGTTTCATTGATATCAAATTTCTATTTCAGTTATTACAGCTTTGCGAAAAAAATACTATTCAATGCAAATGCATACTATTCAATTCAATACCGAATATCGAAGTGTCACAAAATGCGTCATTGTAATGTTGCTTGTAAGTCATAGCATAATAATGGCATGTTTGCATTGCTATATCACGTTTAGACATAAGAACGATAAATAGTATTCCATCGACGTTTGTAATACTACACAAAGGAAATTGCAGTCGGACTTCTGGCTGAGCAATCGAAAATAATTAACATCACAACGAAATCAATTTCGATAAGACGACAATATGTGTAATTTGAAATTGCTAAACGCGTCCTTAATACTTTTATATTGTTGCTGAAACTACTTAGAAATCCCCAGCCCCCTGATTTTGCTACCAAGAAATTAATGGTGGAAACAAGGAGAATAATTTTTAATATTAATAATTTATTTTATGTAGACATTTAATAATTTAAAAAATAATTGACGCTACCTTCTGAACTAGTATATTCAAATCAATTGGGTTTTTGGCAAAAATTCAATACAGGCAAGGATTGACGATCTGAACGAAAATCTGAAGCTTTAATTACAAAATATTGAGAAACTACAAAACTCAGCATGTCACTAGCAGGGGTGAGTTTACTAATTATAAGTAATATAATTTTTCTGGCAAAACACCATGCTTTAGTTGGATAGTCCTCGTGGATCAACCAAAACAGTAGGGTTTGCGTTTGATAAGCAACAGAGTAAAATGATGTTTATAACTCAACAAATGGTGTGAAGCCTATAACTAATTAGGTCAAATTTTATATTTGTCGATATTCTTTGTTGTGTTAACATTGACATTAAAACTATAAATCGTGGATAACTTAAAAGTGACAAGGACGACTTTAAAAGAAGCAAACGGCAATACTAAAAACAATGAGGGAAATAATTACGAAAACCGGGAACTCGGAGGGCACAGAAAAAGAAGAAATGATATGAAAGAAGGAGAAGAACAGGTGGGACTTTGCATATATGGGAAACAATTATCGCAGTGAACTGAAGCTGAAAATATATAAGAGGAGGGACAATTGAAACTACAAGAAACCCAGAAGATGGGTATAAACGAGAATGGTCATGGTAAAAAGACAGGAGGACAATGAAAAATAGTGAAACAGAGAGGCAAGGTAAAGGTATCAAAAATATACGTAGAACAGGACTTCGGGAATCAAAGAAGCATATTAATATAAATACGCGAATGGGGAATAGCGAAGAATGGGAAAGAAAAAAAGGACAAAAATAGAGTATGAAAAGTTGATGATAGAAGGAGAATGGTGGACTTGGAATAAACGTGGGACAAGAAAAAGTGCGTGATAGCTGCGATATGGGAAATGACCAAGGGAGAAGACGAAGGTAAAGAAGAGAAATAACAACGAAACGGGCATATACATTGAAGAACAGATATGACAATATATATAAGGAGGGATACCTATACGATATAAGAAGGAAAGAACGAAAATTATATCTAGTAAAGTGTATATTATTATTTACCTTCCGTATTTGTTTTTTTTTTCATATTACTAATTTAGTGGTGTTGACTTTATTATTTTTATTCTTTCTTCCTCAATTTTTCTTCATTGTCGTCTTATATTACTGAGGGTATGTTATATTTCATTCATATTTGTTCTCTGGCAATGAAACGCGTTGTTGAATTGCCCTTGACAGGGTCTCTTCCAACAGATAATATTTGTTCTTTCGTTGCTTAAACCTCAACAGGGAATCGAAACGAAATTTAGACAAACGTATTAAAAATAGAAATTACAGAATAAACACGTGTAAATAGAAACAAAGAATAAATTTTAAATAAAAGAGCAAAATAAAAATTTCTACAAAAAAATTATTAAGAGATGAACAACCAAGCAAGATAAAAACGGTTGCAAATCAATCAACCAAAGAGAAAAGTCAAATAAATATTACCCAAAAATATCTCCAAATAAGTAAAAATACAATTAAACCACCAACAGAAATAATAGTAAAACAGCTAGAAACCTCAGAAATAACATCCAAACTTGCAAACACTACTTCGAAAAATATCAGTAATTCAAAAATAATTGGACAACATAAGCACAAGAAGCAATGTGAAGTTGTCTTGGAGGATACACATTGCGTTGGGCTGCAATGTAAAATTACAAATAAAGAGGATTTTTTAAACTAAATTATTAAATGTAATGAAATCATAATCTTAAGGATCAGCTTACAGATGATGATTATTTTTTTTTCTTAATATAGCCTTTGTACACACACACACACACACACCTATGGATATACGTAATATTTTAATTATAATTAATTATTGGATTACGTGTATCTGAATAACAATAACTACTTCTATCCTACATGCATATGAGACTGCTCTTGAAATTTAAGCAAGAACAATGAATTTTATAAAATAGAATAATAGTTTTCCACTTAACCAATAATTTATTAATAACGGAATAACAGAAAATGCGTTTACTTACAGTAATAAATTATATGCTGATCGTTTCCACCAAGAACTTGAATGTTTAAACAACCGGCTTGATGACCGTTTCAATACTGATATTTCCAGATTAGACTTGGGCGGTGTATAAGTCACATGTTACCAAAAAGAAATCTATTTTAAAATCGACCATGCAGTATATCTTATATCTGAGTTTAATGCTATGCACTCACACACACACTTTCAACATCTCGTTGTTGCTTAATTAACAATGATTTGGGAAGATCGTATTTATGATCGAAATGTTATAGTTATAGGAATAGATAACATATTATTGTTTATAATTAAAATTAAAGTACAAATTGCTGCCAAAAGTAAAATGGTTTTTAGTTGCAGGCACGTAGATAAAAGCAGATGCTACTTATATGTGCTATTTTAAAAAACAACGCTTACAAAACTGAAAAACGCAAATCTTGGTTACGAATAGGAAAAAACAGATTACCGTTTCAAACTTTAAGAGATGTAAATAAATTATTACGCAAATAAAACTCCAATGTGATAATTGGCTAAAATTTTGTGTACAGTTTAATTTGCGACACATTGTAAATATGCTGATCGTGAAATTTAATATTTGCAAGAGAGTAACTAAAAACGTCATCTACTTCAAGCTTTTTTACATGTCATGAAAGTACTTAATTTCCTGAAAAAATTGTTTTAATGCTGACACATTACCATCTTCCATCAACCGGATGTGATGTTTTACTCTTACAACCTTATTCGTTTCTCGAAAACAAGTCATCGGGAGAGTCGGGGCGGCTTATTGAAAAAATGGTTCTTATGAAAGTTAGAGATATTGAAATTGTTATATATTTATGTATAGGTGAATAAAAATTGTACAGAAAATTTGCAGATAGTGTGTGCAGGTACACTTGATATACGTTATGATGGCGTCACATGAGTGACAAGAAAAACATGCATACAATGCGTACAATATGCGTACAAAAATACCTAGAATATTTTCTATTTTCTATTTTCGCGATTTTCGAAGGCAACTACATAAAAATGAACCTGAAATGGCACCAACGATGAATAATAAAAATAATAGAAATATATTTTTTTAATTCTGGAAGAGAAAACAGGAATCTGTGAAAGTCGATAGAAATATAGTGCAAACAGATCCAGGTACGGAAGACTATAAAAGAAACGTCAGAAATCAATGAGTAGTAGTAACGACTAGGTCGTTATGGTGTCCCATAAATATTAAATATTAAAGTCGTTAATAAAAGTAAAACAGCAATAAAAAAATTTACATCGTTGTGTTTGTTCTAATAAGATTTTTTCTACCTGGGTATTTACTGGTTAGTGATAAACAATTATTTTTTGTAGCTTCTTGTTACGGTTGTCTTTTATTTAAGACATATAGGTATATTATTCTCTATCAAAGATTACATATTTTACGCGCATTTACTTATATTATGGACATATATGAAAACATTGTAGAGGTTTATTGCTTTCCCCCATACCACATTAGCCCTAGCGGTGGGGTTGTTTGCGGAAAGAATGTATTCATCGTTGGTCCACTAATAGTATTTGTCGTGCTCTCACAGTGGTGTTCAGGGTTCGCCTGGCATAAGGCGAGTGTTTGTCGCAGTAGTTGCGCGAGTGATTGCCAGTGAAGCTATGCAGACCAAATGCAGTGGCTGTTGATGCTGTTGCCGTTGTTGCGGCTATTCTTGTTGTTGCTAGATGCAACTGGGTTCCCAGTGTAAAGGTTATCGACATAGCTAGCTATATACGTGGGTCATGTAATGTAGAGGTGATGCATTCCTGTCAGCATTGCGAGGCGTGATCGCACTGGGGCACATTGTCACAATTCGATGAATTGTTGGTACGCGATCTGTTTGCTTGACGGCTTGTGTGCGCAGGCATGCAAATGCAACCAATGTAGCGGTATTGCAGCAGGCAACGGCGTGATCGCTTGACCTGGGCTTGAGTCTAGTGGTCCATTGTATCTGTTCAGGTCAGGTAATGGGCGCGGGCACGCAAATGCTTCGTACGTGACTTGAGTATCTGTCTTGACTATGTCTATTAACTATTAAAAAAGAAATTGCAAGAAAAGTTATTTCTTTAGAATCGAAAATTAAAATTTTAGATCGTCTACGTAAATGAGAAAGAAACAGATATTGCTAAATTTTATTCTATGAAGCCACAATAAGAAAAAATCCGCGGTGGTCCGCACGAAACTTACTTATACTTGGTTATACTACGTTTTTCGAAAAAACTTTTCAAGTAAAAGTTGTTTAAAATATCTATAATTTATGTAAGAATATTTTTTTCCGTAACGTGTACCGTTTTCGAGATATGGAAAAAGGTGATAAGAGTAAACCATCACTTCCGGTTGAGTGATTGCGTTCAAAATAGGACGTTTTGCTCCTTGCTACATATGCTACAAATGTTAAGTTTAAAGTTTCAGAGCTCTAGCTATAATCGTTTGGACGCTAGAGCGCGCACATACACACAGACAGACACACACACAGACGTCATTCCGAAAATAGTCACAAACGATTCAGGGAACCTCAAAACGTATATATCCGTTGAAATCTCGAGTTCCAAAAATTTTCATGATTCCTATACTTACTTATACATAATGTATAAGTAAGTAAAAATCCGCGGTGGTCCGCACGAAACTTACTTATACTTAGTTATACTACGGTTTTCGAAAAAACTTATATGTTTATAATTTCAATCTCTTTAACTTATATTAGAACATTTTTTTGATAGCTCGTACCGTTTTCGAGATAATGAAAATGGTGATAAGAGTAAACGATCACTTTCGGTTGAGCTATTGCATTCAAAATAGGACGTTTTCCTCCTTGCTACATACAAATGTTAAGTTTAAAGTTTCAGAGCTCTATAATCGTTTGGACGCTAGAGCGCGCACAGACAGACAGACACACACACAGACGTCATTCCGAAAATAGACAGAAACGATTCAGAGGACCTCAAAACGTGTATATCCGTTGAAATCTCGAGTTCGAAAATTTTCATGATTCCTATACTTACTTATACATAATGTATAAGAAAGTAAAAAGCCACGCTTATTTAACGGAATAAACGTCAATAACCTTCCTATCTATTTGATGGCTAACAAGAAAGCATGTGTTACTGCTACGCGTTTCAATGAATGGTATTATAATTTTTTTGTCCCTGATGTTAAAAGACACTTAAGTAAAAAGGGGTTGCCTCTTAAGGCCGTTCTGTTGATTGATAATGCACCAGGCCTACCTCAAGATTTAGAACACGAAAATGTGTATTTCTACCCAAGCATAGGAGTTCTTTGTTGCAGCAGATCAAGGGTGAATTTCAACTTTTAAGGCACTCTACGTCAAGGAAACCTTCAGGTGTATTTTAGAACGAATGGAAATGATGAATCTCTTTCAATTATGGATGCTTCGAAAAAAATTACAGTTTTAGATTGCGTTAAGCATGATGGTATGATTTATACAAAGGTTCAGAAAACGACGCTGAACGTCTGTTGGAAAAAAGTATGGCCTGATGTAGTAGTTGAAGCTGACAATGTTAGGTTAGTATTGGAGAACGAATATTCTCAAATAACTAGGTTGGCACGTACAATAGGAGCAGAAGGTTTCGATGACTTCGTTGAGGCAGGCATTATAGAACTAATGACGGACAAAGAATTAGATGACGGTGATTTAGTTGATATGATTCCCGAAATATATAATCGCCACAATGATAGTGATGAAGAAGAATCTAAACCAGCTGCGTGCACAACAAATGTCATCGACATAGGACTTGAATTAGGGCGAAATGGCCCTAATGTTGAACGAGTTCTCCGGTTCCAGAGAAAAACTAATGAATATTTAAGTCAATACGAGGAAGTCTGTAAAGATTTAACAAAAAACAAAGCACAATTGTTAATTACAGATTTCATTACCAAGTCTCGACAATCTGAAATTGTCTCTAATATATCAACTATCAAACCAAATTCGCAACAAGAAAGTGATGAAAGTGACATCACGCCAATCAGAAAGAAAAGATTAAGAGTCTATGAAAGTCATGATAGCAATTAAACTTTTGGTGATTTTTTAAGATTTTATATTTTTTATTTCTATCAAATTAATTGCATACTCCATACATACTTTTTTATTTTATGAATATAATGTAATTTTTTTTTTTTTCACAATATGTTATTAAGAAAAAGTTAAATAAATGACTGAACTATGCACAATTTAAGTTGTTTTCGATTTGCACGGTTTTGCCTAAGAAATTAAAAATTTCGTTTGAGACATGTATAAGAAAGTACAGTGCGGACATTGTACATTTTTTTCATATATTCGTCTCTGGAATGATTCTCTTGTCAATTATTTTGAAATAGATTTTAGTACATTGGCAAGCGACAGTTAATAATATATGCCTGTAGAAATGTGGATACCATCGTGACGCAAATCAATCGCTGTTAAATTATACATTTGCGCCAAGTTATAAGTTTATTGAACTTTCCATTTAAATCAATAACATTGACAAAGCAAACTGAACTCACCTGCAAATATAAATCGAATAACTCCAAAGTCTTATCAACACTGAAGATTCACACGCGAAACCGTGTTCAACGTAAACAAACGTCAATGTATGTACACGCTGCTGCATGTTACGAACAATAATACAGCATGCATATGGTTATGTTATGTGAAGAGCCCAAGGACAGGTAGAAGAACCGGCGAGGTGAGCACGCTGTTCTCACGTGCTCTGTTGCAATTGGAAAATTGAACAGAGATGGATATTTTTAGCTCGAATTGCAGTTGTGATAATGCATGGAAGCAATAAAGTTTATTTAGTAATTGTAATTACAATTAGTAGTTACGTGTAGGAATGAACATTTTCGTTTAATACTTGAGCCACATATAGCGTAGCGTAGTGTAGGAAATTTTATTTAATTAGTTATTGTCGACCACATTAAATAAGCATTATACACTATGCCAATTAGTTAGAAGAACACTATATCACACATTCATATTGGGCAAGTTAAATATAACGAGTTCATATCTTTTAAAAGGATGCATCTACTTCGATTGAGTAAACTGTTGCCCTACAATCGCCCCTATTGCAAACCCGTCTCCAAAGTATACGAGTGGTCGTCGTATTTCATAATTTACGACAAACCGTTCTGTAAGGATTTAGGCAAATGTGGATCATCGATAGTGGCCTGGTTTATTTTCATTGTCGAAATAGAAATAATTTTTAAGAATAAGTCCAAATAACTTACAATTACGTATATGCCAGGAGTTATTTATCAACGACTTATTCATTTATTTTGTAATTAACAATGAATGCCCTTTGGGCTATCACAGCCGATTCAACCATTCTTCAGGTCATATATTACTGCATTTTTATTTCAAGAATGAGCGATGCTATCATTGTGACCTATCTGTCGAGTAGAATATATTGATTGATACTTGGTATCAAATAAGAAATTCATAGGATTTTATGATAAAAATGCTATAATTGATGCATTCAATAATTTATTACTACAGCGGATTTACATGTGTTTCATAGAACCTAATGGGGACTACATCCAAAAAATGACATCCTTGTTTTTGATATTGCGTCAATAAATTCTGCTTAACAACGTTCTTAATGTTTTCATTTGCCCTGAAAATTTGTCTAGTAAGTCTAGGTTTGCGAAAATCAGGACAACACTTCCACACTCAAGTTTTGATAACTTTGAACAGTGATTATATATATATATATATATATATATATATATATATATATATATTTTAAAAAACAAAAATTATTTTTAATTTGTGTTACAGATTTATTTCTCAGTAGTATCTGTGAACTACCCAATATAAATATTTTTAGACATACATCATATAAATTTTATTGCATATATTAAAGTAATTATGTTTCAATAAATTGCAAGGAATCGTATTAGTTCACACGATTGCCATTCCATGTGCGTGTATATTTGCACCCGCGAGTGATTTTATTCATAAGGAAAATAATATACTTAGTTTAAAGATGAGAGAGTCGTATCCTTCGGTATAGCAACAAAACGCACACACAAGGTCAACGTGTGAATCGTGGAAACTTCATCGTGAGAAAATTCATGGTCTGGAAAGTTTTTAGTGGTAAAATTTATCGTGAAAAAAGGTAATGTAACCTAATCCAACCCAAAATCCAATTTATTGAATGAAGTAAATCTACAGTTTCAATTCTTGCAGAATTTTAAAGTGATCAATATTCATTTAAAACTAATGTATGGTGTGGTATTTACAAAGACAGAATTGTTGCACCATTCTTTATTCGAAATAACATGAATAGAGTAAGATACCTACAATTTTTAAATAATCAGTTGTCGAACTTTCTTGATGAACTAAATGAACGAGGGAAAATACGGTACCAACAGGATGTCACTGTAATATAACTATTCGAACTTTCTCCTGCACACTTTTAACGGTAAAGTAATCGGGAAGTACATGGAGTTTCTTTGGCCTCCAAGGTCGCCGGACATTACCTCTCTAGACTTTTTGTGGGGCTACTTAAAAGAAAAGGTATACCTTCAGAGACCATTTCAAGATGATGCTCATCTGGAAAGAATTATTAGAGGTACATGTGAAGCTGTATCTTCAGATGTGATTAGAAATGTCATAAACGAATTTAGTCAACGACCATTCACCTGTTTAGAGGGGAACGGTGGAGACGTTGAAGTTCCGTAGTAAGTAAAATTAGCATGTTTTCAATAAAATTTATTAGTTCCGTAATATTCATTGTTGATAAATTGATAAGGAAGTTATCAATTGTTTGTCGTGTTTTAGTCCCTTATTCAATAAGTAATCTAATTAATAATATCTTGTAATTTTTATCTGGGAAAATCACAAATCGGGCATATTTGTTTGCTACTTAATAACAATTTCAATGAACATTTTGCTCTCCACTACAGTTTGAGCGCAATTTTCACTATAAATTCTCTTTCTGACAGGATTTATTCGCTGCTAATTTAAAAATCATTGAGTTATCTTACTAAAATTTGATACTGCATTGACAAGAAGAGTGTATGTGAATGATCCAAACCATTTTTCTTTCATTTGCGGAGAGCATATGCGTAAAGAATACCGTTGAAAAGCGATAGCATTCGTAAATGAGACTGGAACGCTGGAATTGAAAGATAAGCCTTGGATTAGTCAAAAGGTAAGCAAAATGCACGTTTATGGTCAAATAAGAAAAGAAATAGTTTCTGGTACAAAACCACTATGATCTGGAATGAACCATGAACCATGACGATTGTTTGGTGAACATAACTCGGATTAACCAAAAACATCGAACCAAATGTGAATATCTTTGCATACGATCGGCACATGGACGTGCCCTGAGCCTTAAGACTACACCTGAACCTCAAGCTGATGCTTCACAGCACGAGCCAATTGACTTTGAGAAGAAAATTGACAGTAGTGATAGTAACTTTGAATGTGACCTAGAAACGCCAAAACCATTCAACCAAAATTACATGCAACGAGACTAAAAGATAGAAACTTAGTAACAAAAGAAACTAACATTTCTTATTACAGCACAAGAGATCAGAATCTCCTCAAATATTTTGCTGAAGACGATGATTTCGTATTTCGTAAAGATGTGCCTGATTTACTGGCTGCAACGGGATTACGAAATTAGTGAATGGCGTTTATTCATAGATGCGTCAAAACGGAGTCTAAACTGTATTCTCTTACATAATGTGAATAAATTAGGGTCGTTGCCTGTTATACCTTCTACTAAAGTTAAAGAAGAATATACACATATTGCTCTGGCTTTGAACAAAATTAAATATCTGAAAATGTGTATGGTTACACAAAGTATCCCTATTTTATTTGCTTGTGGGATTTGTGGGATAGTAGAGCTAAAAATCAACACTGGGTTAAAAGGGATCGGGAAGTGCTAGTTCCACAGACAATAAAACGTGATAAACCCACTTCTCAAGGATCGTATAATTTTTCCCACATTGCGTATGAAATTATGGCTATAAAACAATGTATTAAAGCACTTTCCAAAATTGTTTCCTTTTTCTATGAAAAAAGTTTTCAAACCTAAGTGCAGAAAGATAAAAATGGGCATTTACGAACTACAGATAAGATCATTAATAAAATACATAAACTATACGGTCATTATGACAGAGATTGAGAAAAAGGCTTGGAATGAGTTTGTTTGGCTTGTTCAATATTTTTTAGGAAAAGTTCTGACTATTCTCAACACGTTGAACAACTAATGAGTCACTTTCATACGCTAGGATGTAATATGAGCATCAAGTTACACATTCTTCACAACCACCTAGACTCTTTTTCCGCTAATCCTTGGGGATCTACGTGAAGAACAGGACGAGTGATTCCACCAAGACCTTCGTACGATAGAGGAGCGCTATCAAGGCTACTCAAACGCACACATGATGACTGATATTTGGAGCATTCAGAACAGCTCTCTGACTTAGTTAGAGTATTCCGTAGCCATCATATACACCATGAAACTTATTTACCAGCATTATGGCACCAGCCAAGCAGAAAATGGATAAATGATAATTACCATCGGCAGTGGATCTTGGTGATGCATCAGATTGGGCACTAAGAGTTTTAGATCTAAATATTTTGAAGTTGTTTGCGTCGGCATTTATTACAAACATAGTATATCAAACGTCTTTAGAAACCAATGTATAGCTAACAAGAAATATTCAAAATGAGGTTTAAAAAACGTTACAAAATATTCAAAATTCTGTCGCTTACTTATTTAATCCTAAGTCTCTCTGCCGTTGGTGCAAGACTGTTGAGTTGAGTCTATTGTGATGTTCCATATTGTTCTTTTAATTTCAATTGATCTCTGAATGTCGCGTTTGTAATTCTATCCTTCCTTTTTTTATTTTTATTTTCCCTAAAAAATCTCATTTCAACCGCATTTATACAGCTTCTATTTCTATTCGTTGTTGTCCACGTTTCTCTTATATCGATCTTATAGGTGTTACTACCTTCTTTTACCTCTACCTTTATCTTTTGGCACATATTTTTTTCCAAAAAATGTTTTCAGCACATTTCCACTTCTCTCACTTCTTCCATATTTGCTCATAAATACTTGAAGTTGCTCACTTGTTATATTATCTTATATTGTCCTTCTAGCGCGATGCTATTGTTTCTCTTTCGTTGTTATTATCATGGTCTTTATTTCTATACGTTAATCTTCATATTGAAATAGCTCTTCATTTAGAATACCCAGGTTTTATTGTCATATTGCATAAAAGTTCGTTTTGTCTTTTGTCACTGAAAGTAGTGAATGCTTAAACATGCACCCCTGTTTTAGAACTTCTTTCTATTGGACACTTTGCAATTTCATTTGAATTCAGTTGTCCCAATGTGGTGAAATGCATTTCTAATCATGCAAATCTAATAAAAGCTGCTCGACCCTGACGTTATTATTATTATTGTTATTACTACATTTGTTCTTGCGATCAGTACGTATACGTTAAGAATGCTTTATCATCTTTATTTATCATATATTTCGAAATACACCCATTAAATATGTTCCAAAAGTACCTGTAGTTTTTGTTTAATAGTTATATTGGTTTATCGATGTTTTTCAATAATATTTTCGTTTAATTTCGAAATAAGTTGCGATGGTTTTACGTTCATTGGTTTTCGATTCGTGACAATTTTTAAGATGTTGGACTTTGTGAATTAGATATTCAATTATTATTTGAATGACAGTAATTATTCTATTGAGTACAGTCAATAGAACATTTAAAATTCAAATATTTTGACAAGTCAAGACATCGAAATGCCGTCGTTAATTTTATTTACATTTGATGCCCAAACTAATAGTTTTATTAAAAGATTTTTCTCTACCAATATCAAAGAAAAATTGGCCCAATTAGCATAATTCAATAGAATAAAGTACCACTGAGCGATTGGAAAATGAGCAATTCTATTTCGAAGACGAAACTCATGGACAGCTCGTGTGATCTCTGAAGGTGGAAATAGAGCCGGAACCACAAATTTGAAAACACTTCCATATCAACTAATAATTTTAATGGCTATTTTAAACATTGCTCAATACAGATAATAAAAATTAACGTAAATATGGCACATGGGTCACATGCCTCAGTTGAAATATTAAATTAACTATTAAGTACAAAACTTAAGAAGGGAAGTAACCACTACTAGTTATGAAATCACCACTCGTAGTTGCCCAATAGGCGGACTTTTAGATGATACAAACTATAAACAACAGATTATTGTTGATTTACGTGTTGACCGTCCTGTACTGTTTGATCGCGAAAGCATTTTGAAATAAATCACTTTCTTCTAGGCGGTCAGGCAGGGAAGATTCAAGCAGATGGTCGGCCTGCTTCATGCGCCCTGAGAATGTGCAGAGATCCCAGTATGACGTGCTTTTGTATCGATGTGAGTAGAAATGACGCACCCTCCTTACACGTAGGTATTAATTGTAGGTTTTTCCACCAACTATGAGTGGCACAAATCTATATCTTTGTATTTGTCAATTTTTTCAGCTCCTTTTCTTACAGCAGGGCATGAAAACTCCATTACATACATAGTCCTTGTTTCATGGTCCAACAATATCAACAACGGCCTATTTACGGACCGCTGCCTAGTTGTATGAAAGGGAGAAAGCTATAGAATTTTATATTTCTCATTTCTACAGATCTGTTGCGAATCAACTCCATACAATACGCTTTGCTGTTCGTCAATCCGGTTTTTATGTCGCAGTTGTCAATGTAATACCATTAGAGTCGTGTCTCCTAACGTAACGTGTAGCTGCGTACTTACTATATGGAGACAGTAAGTGTATCAATGTTTCCACGCTGTCACCCTATGCTCGGTATATTATGTTGCTGACTGGGAGGCCCATATCATTTTTACTACAGACTTCGGTTTCTGACGATGACGACTTGACGAATGAAAATGTACATTTGCGAGATAAATCTTTACCTTCTATGTTCTTGCAAAAGACTCCGTGCAATGGTTTGGATACGTGTTGTTCGATCCTTGTTTCAAGATACCTCGCTTTAATTGCCTCTCGGAAAGTGTTTGCATCCCAATGCAATAGGCTTTCGGCAGATTTCGTGAAAATATGTGCCTTTATCAGGGGGCGTTTTAGTTTTTCTACTGTTGTTAAGGATGCCTTAAATAGGAATGCTCCAACGTCATTGCGCTCGTGCACGACAACCATTTTTAGAAGCGGATCTGCTGACTCACTTCGAGAGATGGTTGAATATCAGTAATGTTGCTGTACCATGGGCTTGCTCCAGTTGCATCATACAACTGGAGCAAGCACTGAAACCCTTGGCTGGTGCGATTTGTGCTTAGTTAACAACATCCTAGTTTTCCTATCCTCTTTGAGTTCGTTAATTGTCCAGTTAATGGATCCTAGTGTGTGTGCAATAATTGGCACAGCCAGGCTATTTGTTGCTGCCATTTTGTGTTTAGCAGTTAGCTCCGATGACCAGATATTTTCAAGTAGATATTTATATATTCTTTCCAGCAACTTTTTATGTTTCACAATATCTTGAAATGCACTCTGTTGGATTTCTGGATATATAAATCTTTCGGCATTATCCAGATGAGGCAGAGTTGTAGGGTGGAACATTATTATTATTGTATCCAATAAATCATTAATATCAAAATCACTGAACATACCTATCGAAACCTGAAATTACAAAGCGACAATCGTACAAATTGGTCCCAGAGGATATTGATGGGTGCCTTAGAAAATCTTAGCATTTTATGACAACTAAAAACCAAGAAGAACTTCTGGGAAATAGCTGATATACAGTAAAGTGAAGACAAGAATATCCAGGTGTTTCGTCATCCTGTAAGATTCAGACATTGTACCAAGAAAATGCAGATTTTGAAATAGAGTCCTCGTAAGTTGTATTTACGTTTAATGTTTCCATGTTTTGTGTAAAATACACAAGAACATGTAGGAAATGGCAGCTGTTAACATGCTTTTCACTGTTATCGTCGAAAATTTTAACAGCACTCAACATGAATAGCTCAAACAGTAATCAAGTAAATATATATTTTTTCTCATTATTATAAGAATTATAAGTATAATTTAAACTTTGCAAATTCACTTTTGTCTTGATAAGGTTGAAGATTTAAGATGAGGAAGTAAAAAATGCCACTTGTGGTCTTATGATCTTTATTTCGCGATGTCTTTCATCATTGTTGGAAGTGCGTGGCTGTCGAAAGAGAAAACACACACCAGTCCCAGCAAATGTTGCCATAATCTCCGTCATTAAAATTAATAATAAATATCACAATTATTGGTTAATTGGCATGTTCTCAAATTATACGCATATAAATTTATACAACGCAATGCTAATTTTTATATGCATAATCATCTTTTTCCTTCGTACAATTGACCTTAAAAGCGAATAACAAGAAGTCACTACTATGATTCAATTTATTTTTCACAATGTGAAACGTGCACTTTGGTATCACGCTTGATCCTTCGGGATCAAATACGATAAGTTATCATCGGAATGTGCTAGTAAATGACGTCAATTGGAGGAGTGTCGCACTTATTTCACTTATCATAAATTTAAATGCTTAGTCTAAACAGATAGTATGGTATCAAAAATTTACGATTGCAAAATTCGAGATAAGCGTTACAGATTTTTAATTAAATCCATTTCATTTCGGTTTTCATTTATAATGCAAGAATATTTTCTAGTATTGACTTATTTTTTATCCTACGTATCGCAGGGGCTACAAAATATATATATATATATATATATATATATATATATATATATATATATATACATATATAGATATATATATATATATATATATATATACACGAAAGATGGTCTAATCTTACACCTCAATGGTGTAGTGAACATTAATTAAAACAGGTCCATGAAGACTAACTGGTCGATCGCTAGACAATATTGTTTCTGGGTTATTACCCTTCGTCAGTAGCGATTACCAAGAACCTTAGTTGTTGAAATACCTTTACATGTAGTGGCCATCAAAACTTCTTGGCGCGAGCCGATCACTCCTAACGAACCACTGACAACAGAACACTGACGAGACGATACCTTGTCTAACACCTTGCGGAGACTAAACAAGAGAGGACTGTCAAACGTCCAGTGTCAACATATAAAAGGATTGCTGCAATTAAGTTCAAAAACAATTCAAATTAAAAATGTATCTTGTCAATTCGTTAGGAGTGATTGGCTCGCGCCAAGAAGTTTTGATGGCCACTACATGTAAAGGTATTTCAACAACTAAGGTTCTTGGTAATCGCTACTGACGAAGGGTAATAACCCAGAAACAATATTGTCTAGCGATCCACCAGTTAGTCTTCATGGACCTGTTTTAATTAATGTTCACTACACCATTGAGGTGTGAGATTAGACCATCTTTCGTGTAAATTTTACATTTTGCTGTCAGATTTGACAAGATACATTTTTAATATATATATATATATATATGCGCTTCTTGGTTCTCGGGTTGTGAACCGCGTTGTGGAAATGTTCCCCTTCTAGGTCTCGCTGACTTAGAAGAACAGTTCTTCTAAGTCAGCGAGACCTAGATGCATATAAAAATTAGCATTGCGTTGTATAAATTTATATGCGTATAATTTGAGAACATGCCAATTAACCAATAATTGTGATATTTATTATTAATTTTAATGACGGAGATTATGGCAACGTTTGCTGGGACTGGTGTGTGTTTTCTCTTTCGACAGCCACGCACTTCCAACAATGATGAAAGACATCGCGAAATAAAGATCATAAGACCACAAGTGGCATTTTTTACTTCCTCATCTTAAATCTTCAACCTTATCAAGACAAAAGTGAATTTGCAAAGTTTAAATTATACTTATAATTCTTATAATAATGAGAAAAAATATATATTTACTTGATTACTGTTTGAGCTATTCATGTTGAGTGCTGTTAAAATTTTCGACGATAACAGTGAAAAGCATGTTAACAGCTGCCATTTCCTACATGTTCTTGTGTATTTTACACAAAACATGGAAACATTAAACGTAAATACAACTTACGAGGACTCTATTTCAAAATCTGCATTTTCTTGGTACAATGTCTGAATCTTACAGGATGACGAAACACCTGGATATTCTTGTCTTCACTTTACTGTATATCAGCTATTTCCCAGAAGTTCTTCTTGGTTTTTAGTTGTCATAAAATGCTAAGATTTTCTAAGGCACCCATCAATATCCTCTGGGACCAATTTGTACGATTGTCGCTTTGTAATTTCAGGTTTCGATAGGTATGTTCAGTGATTTTGATATTAATGATTTATTGGATACAATAATAATAATGTTCCACCCTACAACTCTGCCTCATCTGGATAATGCCGAAAGATTTATATATCCAGAAATCCAACAGAGTGCATTTCAAGATATTGTGAAACATAAAAAGTTGCTGGAAAGAATATATAAATATCTACTTGAAAATATCTGGTCATCGGAGCTAACTGCTAAACACAAAATGGCAGCAACAAATAGCCTGGCTGTGCCAATTATTGCACACACACTAGGATCCATTAACTGGACAATTAACGAACTCAAAGAGGATAGGAAAACTAGGATGTTGTTAACTAAGCACAAATCGCACCAGCCAAGGGTTTCAGTGCTTGCTCCAGTTGTATGATGCAACTGGAGCAAGCCCATGGTACAGCAACATTACTGATATTCAACCATCTCTCGAAGTGAGTCAGCAGATCCGCTTCTAAAAATGGTTGTCGTGCACGAGCGCAATGACGTTGGAGCATTCCTATTTAAGGCATCCTTAACAACAGTAGAAAAACTAAAACGCCCCCTGATAAAGGCACATATTTTCACGAAATCTGCCGAAAGCCTATTGCATTGGGATGCAAACACTTTCCGAGAGGCAATTAAAGCGAGGTATCTTGAAACAAGGATCGAACAACACGTATCCAAACCATTGCACGGAGTCTTTTGCAAGAACATAGAAGGTAAAGATTTATCTCGCAAATGTACATTTTCATTCGTCAAGTCGTCATCGTCAGAAACCGAAGTCTGTAGTAAAAATGATATGGGCCTCCCAGTCAGCAACATAATATACCGAGCATAGGGTGACAGCGTGGAAACATTGATACACTTACTGTCTCCATATAGTAAGTACGCAGCTACACGTTACGTTAGGAGACACGACTCTAATGGTATTACATTGACAACTGCGACATAAAAACCGGATTGACGAACAGCAAAGCGTATTGTATGGAGTTGATTCGCAACAGATCTGTAGAAATGAGAAATATAAAATTCTATAGCTTTCTCCCTTTCATACAACTAGGCAGCGGTCCGTAAATAGGCCGTTGTTGATATTGTTGGACCATGAAACAAGGACTATGTATGTAATGGAGTTTTCATGCCCTGCTGTAAGAAAAGGAGCTGAAAAAATTGACAAATACAAAGATATAGATTTGTGCCACTCATAGTTGGTGGAAAAACCTACAATTAATACCTACGTGTAAGGAGGGTGCGTCATTTCTACTCACATCGATACAAAAGCACGTCATACTGGGATCTCTGCACATTCTCAGGGCGCATGAAGCAGGCCGACCATCTGCTTGAATCTTCCCTGCCTGACCGCCTAGAAGAAAGTGATTTATTTCAAAATGCTTTCGCGATCAAACAGTACAGGACGGTCAACACGTAAATCAACAATAATCTGTTGTTTATAGTTTGTATCATCTAAAAGTCCGCCTATTGGGCAACTACGAGTGGTGATTTCATAACTAGTAGTGGTTACTTCCCTTCTTAAGTTTTGTACTTAATAGTTAATTTAATATTTCAACTGAGGCATGTGACCCATGTGCCATATTTACGTTAATTTTTATTATCTGTATTGAGCAATGTTTAAAATAGCCATTAAAATTATTAGTTGATATGGAAGTGTTTTCAAATTTGTGGTTCCGGCTCTATTTCCACCTTCAGAGATCACACGAGCTGCTTACTTATTTCGAAATTAAACGAAAATATTATTGAAAAACATCGATAAACCAATATAACTATTAAACAAAAACTACAGGTACTTTTGGAACATATTTAATGGGTGTATTTCGAAATATATGATAAATAAAGATGATAAAGCATTCTTAACGTATACGTACTGATCGCAAGAACAAATGTAGTAATAACAATAATAATAATAACGTCAGGGTCGAGCAGCTTTTATTAGATTTGCATGATTAGAAATGCATTTCACCACATTGGGACAACTGAATTCAAATGAAATTGCAAAGTGTCCAATAGAAAGAAGTTCTAAAACAGGGGTGCATGTTTAAGCATTCACTACTTTCAGTGACAAAAGACAAAACGAACTTTTATGCAATATGACAATAAAACCTGGGTATTCTAAATGAAGAGCTATTTCAATATGAAGATTAACGTATAGAAATAAAGACTATGATAATAACAACGAAAGAGAAACAATAGCATCGCGCTAGAAGGACAATATAAGATAATATAACAAGTGAGCAACTTCAAGTATTTATGAGCAAATATGGAAGAAGTGAGAGAAGTGGAAATGTGCTGAAAACATTTTTTGGAAAAAAATATGTGCCAAAAGATAAAGGTAGAGGTAAAAGAAGGTAGTAACACCTATAAGATCGATATAAGAGAAACGTGGACAACAACGAATAGAAATAGAAGCTGTATAAATGCGGTTGAAATGAGATTTTTTAGGGAAAATAAAAATAAAAAAAGGAAGGATAGAATTACAAACGCGACATTCAGAGATCAATTGAAATTAAAAGAACAATATGGAACATCACAATAGACTCAACTCAACAGTCTTGCACCAACGGCAGAGAGACTTAGGATTAAATAAGTAAGCGACAGAATTTTGAATATTTTGTAACGTTTTTTAAACCTCATTTTGAATATTTCTTGTTAGCTATACATTGGTTTCTAAAGACGTTTGATATACTATGTTTGTAATAAATGCCGACGCAAACAACTTCAAAATATTTAGATCTAAAACTCTTAGTGCCCAATCTGATGCATCACCAAGATCCACTGCCGATGGTAATTATCATTTATCCATTTTCTGCTTGGCTGGTGCCATAATGCTGGTAAATAAGTTTCATGGTGTATATGATGGCTACGGAATACTCTAACTAAGTCAGAGAGCTGTTCTGAATGCTCCAAATATCAGTCATCATGTGTGCGTTTGAGTAGCCTTGATAGCGCTCCTCTATCGTACGAAGGTCTTGGTGGAATCACTCGTCCTGTTCTTCACGTAGATCCCCAAGGATTAGCGGAAAAAGAGTCTAGGTGGTTGTGAAGAATGTGTAACTTGATGCTCATATTACATCCTAGCGTATGAAAGTGACTCATTAGTTGTTCAACGTGTTGAGAATAGTCAGAACTTTTCCTAAAAAATGTTGAACAAGCCAAACAAACTCATTCCAAGCCTTTTTCTCAATCTCTGTCATAATGACCGTATAGTTTGTGTATTTTATTAATGATCTTATCTGTAGTTCGTAAATGCCCATTTTTATCTTTCTGCACTTAGGTTTGAAAACTTTTTTCATAGAAAAAGGAAACAATTTTGGAAAGTGCTTTAATACATTGTTTTATAGCCATAATTTCATACGCAATGTGGGAAAAATTATACGATCCTTGAGAAGTGGGTTTATCACGTTTTATTGTCTGTGGAACTAGCACTTCCCGATCCCTTTTAACCCAGTGTTGATTTTTAGCTCTACTATCCCACAAATCCCACAAGCAAATAAAATAGGGATACTTTGTGTAACCATACACATTTTCAGATATTTAATTTTGTTCAAAGCCAGAGCAATATGTGTATATTCTTCTTTAACTTTAGTAGAAGGTATAACAGGCAACGACCCTAATTTATTCACATTATGTAAGAGAATACAGTTTAGACTCCGTTTTGACGCATCTATGAATAAACGCCATTCACTAATTTCGTAATCCCGTTGCAGCCAGTAAATCAGGCACATCTTTACGAAATACGAAATCATCGTCTTCAGCAAAATATTTGAGGAGATTCTGATCTCTTGTGCTGTAATAAGAAATGTTAGTTTCTTTTGTTACTAAGTTTCTATCTTTTAGTCTCGTTGCATGTAATTTTGGTTGAATGGTTTTGGCGTTTCTAGGTCACATTCAAAGTCACTATCACTACTGTCAATTTTCTTCTCAAAGTCAATTGGCTCGTGCTGTGAAGCATCAGCTTGAGGTTCAGGTGTAGTCTTAAGGCTCAGGGCACGTCCATGTGCCGATCGTATGCAAAGATATTCACATTTGGTTCGATGTTTTTGGTTAATCCGAGTTATGTTCACCAAACAATCGTCATGGTTCATGGTTCATTCCAGATCATAGTGGTTTTGTACCAGAAACTATTTCTTTTCTTATTTGACCATAAACGTGCATTTTGCTTACCTTTTGACTAATCCAAGGCTTATCTTTCAATTCCAGCGTTCCAGTCTCATTTACGAATGCTATCGCTTTTCAACGGTATTCTTTACGCATATGCTCTCCGCAAATGAAAGAAAAATGGTTTGGATCATTCACATACACTCTTCTTGTCAATGCAGTATCAAATTTTAGTAAGATAACTCAATTATTTTTAAATTAGCAGCGAATAAATCCTGTCAGAAAGAGAATTTATAGTGAAAATTGCGCTCAAACTGTAGTGGAGAGCAAAATGTTCATTGAAATTGTTATTAAGTAGCAAAAAAATATGCCCGATTTGTGATTTTCCCAGATAAAAATTACAAGATATTATTAATTAGATTACTTATTGAATAAGGGACTAAAACACGACAAACAATTGATAACTTCCTTATCAATTTATCAACAATGAATATTACGGAATTAATAAATTTTATTGAAAACATGCTAATTTTACTTACTACGGAACTTCAACGTCTCCACCGTTCCCCTCTAAACAGGTGAATGGTCGTTGACTAAATTCGTTTATGACATTTCTAATCACATCTGAAGATACAGCTTCACATGTACCTCTAATAATTCTTTCCAGATGAGCATCATCTTGAAATGGTCTCTGAAGGTATACCTTTTCTTTTAAGTAGCCCCACAAAAAGTCTAGAGGGGTAATGTCCGGCGACCTTGGAGGCCAAAGAAACTCCATGTACTTCCCGATCACTTTACCGTTAAAAGTGTGCAGGAGAAAATCCGAATAATCGAATGTAGGCTTTCACGGCCATCGTTCCAAAGAGATGTGTCTTCCGGGTGTTGCCGTGTTTTTTGAAGTAAACTTGACGTATCGCTGATCATACTGTCAGCTTCTTTAGAAGGTTTCTAAAGATTGGTGTTGATATCTTTTTCTACGCGTTATATAGCCGGTCGTTGCTGGGCTTCGTTGATGCGTATCCGTTACGTTCCGTTGATGCGGATCCGTTATCGTCCGCTGATCCGTGCCCGATGCGTCTCCTGGGTTCGCCCTTGGTGGCCTGGCTGCGTGGTGGATGGTTCTTTCTGCGTCTTCCATGGTTCTTGCCGCGTCTTCGATGGTCCTTTCAGTGCCAATTTCCAAACTTTGCTCAATCTGTACCCATCTTCTCGATTGAAGTTGTTCTTCATTATTTCCAAAAATTCTCTCACTATCCGTGGGTAGTATTGACTGTTTCTAGCGAGGATATTGACGTCGTTGTAATCGATGATATGATTGCTTCCCGTGTGGTAGTGCTCAGCTACCACACGGGACCATATATATATATATATATATATATATATATATATATATATATATATATATATATATATACACGAAAGATGGTCTAATCTTACACCTCAATGGTGTAGTGAACATTAATTAAAACAGGTCCATGAAGACTAACTGGTCGATCGCTAGACAATATTGTTTCTGGGTTATTACCCTTCGTCAGTAGCGATTACCAAGAACCTTAGTTGTTGAAATACCTTTACATGTAGTGGCCATCAAAACTTCTTGGCGCGAGCCGATCACTCCTAACGAACCACTGACAACAGAACACTGACGAGACGATACCTTGTCTAACACCTTGCGGAGACTAAACAAGAGACGACTGTCAAACGTCCAGTGTCAACATATAAAAGGATTGCTGCAATTAAGTTCAAAAACAATTCAAATTAAAAATGTATCTTGTCAATTCGTTAGGAGTGATTGGCTCGCGCCAAGAAGTTTTGATGGCCACTACATGTAAAGGTATTTCAACAACTAAGGTTCTTGGTAATCGCTACTGACGAAGGGTAATAACCCAGAAACAATATTGTCTAGCGATCCACCAGTTAGTCTTCATGGACCTGTTTTAATTAATGTTCACTACACCATTGAGGTGTGAGATTAGACCATCTTTCGTGTAAATTTTACATTTTGCTGTCAGATTTGACAAGATACATTTTTAATATATATATAAATATATATATATATATATATATATATATATATATATATATATATATATATATGCGCTTCTTGGTTCTCGGGTTGTGAACCGCGTTGTGGAAATGTTCCCCTTCTAGGTCTCGCTGACTTAGAAGAACTGTTCTTCTAAGTCAGCGAGACCTAGAAGAGCTTCTTGAAGATGGCAGATGGGACTCTGCCGAAACGTCGAAGCGACCCTTCGGGGAACATTTCCACAACACGGTTCACAACCCGAGAACCAAGAAGCGCAGATTTCAGCCGCGAGAACTTACGCACCAACATATATATATATATATATATTAAAAATGTATCTTGTCAAGTCTGACAGCAAAATGTAAAATTTACACGAAAGATGGTCTAATCTTACACCTCAATAGTGTAGTGAACATTAATTAATACAGGTCCATGAAGACTAACTGGTGGATCGCTAGACAATATTGTTTCTGTGTTATTACACTTACCTGAACCTTAGTATTCACTTTTGAAGATATCTTGGTTGTTTACTTATCCGTAGTGATATACATTAAATTTTCATTAATCAGTTTTAAAAAATCGGCCATACAAAAAGTGTTCCATACTGCACTTTTACATTATTGTTTTGACATTTCTTCCTCAGTCCACACTTATTGCATATTTTAAGTAGCAAGTCGCTTCTTCCATCTCCATTTTTTAACAATTTCCGCCATAATCTGATAAGTTATAGGTGCTTTTCCATCTTTCATGCTTTTAATAGCTTCTGTTAATTCTTCCATAGTTATATATTCTTCAACCATTTCTCCTTCTAATTTTTGGTTTTGATCTACCGCTTGCTCTGCCCACTCTCGTTGTTCATCTTCTCGTCCTTCCATTAATTTCTGAAAGTAATTTTTCCATCTCACCATTATTTCTTTTTCTTCCATTAGTTCTATTCTATACGTTTATTACTAAATTGTCTACATTTTTATTGCCTTTTAGGTTTTTCAGGTCTTTCAATACTCTGTAGAACAGTTCGCACATCGTTTCAATTCCAATTTTGGATTAAGGATTTGTATTTGTTCTTTTACTCCTTCTTAGTGTCTCTTGGCTACCATCCTATCTGTGGGAATAAATAGCGATCACTGTTTATCTCGAACTATTTTGAAAGCAATAGCTCAACCGGAACTGATGGTTTACTCTTATCACCTTTTTCGATATCTCGAAAACGGTGTGAGTTTTCGAATGTTCTTATGAAAGTTAAAGATATTGTAATTTTAAACAGCATTCATTTGCAAGTTTGCAAGTTTTTTCGAAAAATATTCGGTCCTAATTTGTGTGCGGTTTGAACGTCAGCTTTTACCTTGATTTCCTTTTCCAATGAATTTCTTCCTTATTGTCTTTTATCCTAGTTATCATTGTATTATTCTTGTTCTCTAAACTTTTACTCTTTACTTGACGTTTTCTCTCTTGTAATTTCTTCCTTTCTCCCTCGTTATTCTTTTAATAAGAAGAGTCAACAGCATTCTTATTTCTTTGTTTGTTTCTTTTTGTTCTTTTGTACTTTCTACTTTCAGTCCTTTCATTTCTCCGCTTAAGATTATTCAATAACTTTAAAAATGCATGCCTTGGAAAACTAGAAATACCGAAAGAAGTAAAGCTGAAATGCACAAAAAATGATGACGCCTGTTTTGACGTATGCCTCTGAGACATGGGCGCTAATAAAAGATTTCTAAAAAAAAATAGAGAACAAAACAAAATTAGATACAACCGCAAATAAAACACGCAGGGAAAACTTAAATTCCGCCAATAATAGTAACATAGACTATGCATTGTTACGATGGTTTGGATACGTAAAACTGATGGAGAGATCGAGATAAACAAGAACTGTGTTCGGTAGAAGTGTCAAGCAAAACCAAGTCGCAGATCTAAGAAAAGATGGTAAAAGAAAGGAAATATTATGTGGTAAAAAACCGAAAGAAAAGTAAAAAGATATCTGAGATTCAAACAAGAGACTCAACCCCACCCAACAACTTACAACGAGGAAGGTAAACAAACTGGCGGTTTGGATTAAATAAGTAAAATAACTTGTCAAAATTATTACGTAATCGGTTTGGAAAATATGAAGTTTTGTAATTATTTCATTTTTGTAGTAAGTAAAATTAGCAGTTCGAAATTTATTATTATTAGTATTATGATCAAAATTACACAATTGTCACCACATTCGAGCACAGCCACTAGACAATAATATTTTTATATAATTTGATAATTTGTAGTCTTTCTTGATTTAAAATGAGTATCACATTGAATTTGACAGGACATAATTGTTGATGCTTCCGTTACAAATTTAATTCACATTTACACAATAATTTGGGAATTTTTATGAATTTCTGTAAAGCTTCACAATTCGCAGCTTCTTCAGTCTATATTTAAGGAGAACATTATGAAAAATAAGGTGCAACTAAAAGATAGTTACATATTTGTCAAATTAATGGACCGAGATTACAACGAGAGGGTTGTTTATTTGAATGAAACTATTTAGAGCCACCAAATAGATCAACAAGCGTATGAGATTTCTGGTAACTAATGTAAATATTTATAATAAATAATGTAACTTTTTCCCTCTCTGTAAGAGGTGTGTTTTCTTTCATCGAATGCAATTCCACTGTATATCTGCGATCAACGGAGAAATGCAACAGGTTATGGGCCTAGACGACGCAATAATTCGATAAATTGAAACGTAGAGAGAATAGTTCCGGTGATATTTCGAAGATTCACGATATGTTGTGCTTTTATTTTCATTGGTTGAAAATCCACTTGGCGAGGAGGTTAAGTGCAGTATAAAAGTATAGGCGAATCATGACGAACCCAGCGCGATTGGAAGGTCGGAAGAATTTCGACTCGTGGAGAGTTGAGGCTAAGGCATAGTTAGCAACGAAAGGACATTGGAAATGTTTCGATGGCACCGACACCGACTCAAACAAGAATATTTTGGCGATTCAAATGCTGAATTTGTTGCTGTCACCGGCACTATATTCGTACACGGAAGAGTGTATAACGGCGAAAGAAGCGTACGACGCAATCACCTCTGCATTCGAAGATAAAGGTATCGGTCGTCGAGTAGATTTATTGAAGCAATTGGTGGGCATGAAACAACATGAATGCTCGTCAATGGAAGACTATGTGCACAAAATGATTTTAATGGCTGCGAAAGTGAAAAAAGCTGGACTGGAAATCGGCGACGAAGTGGTTGCTGCTCTTATATTGGCCGGTTTACAGGACGACTATCGTCCAATGGTGATGGCCATTGAAAATTTTCATCAGATTTTGTACAGAATCGATTGCTCCAAGAACTGACATTTAATAAATCGGGCGACACGGATCCTTCGAACGCATTGTTTGCTAAGCGCCGCAACAACAACAATTAGAAAAAGAAGCAGCAGAAGAAACCAAAACAGGGCAAATCGGTGACGTGCTATGTGTGTGACGAAATTGGTATTTCGCTAATAGATGCCCGAATAAGAAGACCAAGGCGAAAACATTATTTTTATGCTCGTTTGTGGCACAAACGAACTGTCCGCGGGAATTGTTCATCGATTCAGGCGCGGCGGCACGCATGACAATGAACTCTTGCAATTTGATGAATATTCGTCAGCCGTCGAACAGTGAAATAATTGTGGGGCAATTCACATTTGAGTGTTAAGCGTGAAGGCGACATCTAATTGAGAATTTCGTCCGAAGACAGGTCGAACAAGTAACAGTGAAAGATGTTTAACACATTTCGGATATTTGCGCTAATTTGTTGTCCGTGAGTCAAATGGCGAAACACGGAAACACATTGGTCTTCGACAAAGAATCCTCCAGAATTTTCGGCGCGAATAAATCAGTACACCTACATCAACATCACCGAAGGCATTAGTAGCGGCGGGCGTAAATTTGTGGCATCGTCGCTTGGGCCATTCGTGCGACACAAGTTTGAAGAAAGTCAAATCAGCGGTTAATGGTGTGGAATTTTCTGGGGGTGATGACGACAAATGCGTGCAACTTTTGCTGAAAGCGCGCATAGAGCATCGTTGCATAGCGACGTTGGCTTCATGCCGAATTCTTCGTTTAATGGCGCGAAATGCTTCGTCACTGGCAAAAGCGAGGTATTTGGAAGTAAAGCGATGGCGCATATTCCAAAAGTGTATCGCAACAAGCTTTCATCGAAATCAATGGAATTCATCATGATTGGATACAGCGAAAAAGAGAAAGGTCATCGTGAGCAGAGACGTCGTGTTCATTGAATCGAAAATCGTTCTTTTCCACCAGTAGCATCCAAACTGAATTCGATCACCGAAATTGATTCGATCTGCAACAATATCAATGACAGCGATAATTCGAGTGACAGCGACGGCACTGACTCGGACAGTGAGGCGAATGAGGCCGAAATTGGTAACTCAATGCAGAGAGACGAATCGATTTCATTGTCACAACCATCCAATCCAATCGATGATTCAAATACGTCGAAGGAATTCGTCGAAATAAATTCACCTGTACGAGAAGGTACCGATGGTGGCACGACGAACGACACGGTCAACGTCACGCCTGACGAACGCCACGACATCAATGCGGAAGAACGAAACATCAAATTCAGTGAGGCACTGGATATGGAGAATTCGATATATTCTTCGCTCAGTGAGGCCGATTTCGACGTCGCGGCGAGTGAGATTTCGATCGTGCCTACTCCGTTTTCGGTCACACATAACGACGAAGTGAGTCCATGTCCTGCTAATGCACGAAATGCACTTGGTCCCTAAGCGATGCCGAGGCAACAGAAGATGCATTGGAGAGACGCCAATGGGAGGATGCGATGCGTGAGGAGTATGAATGGCTGGTAGCGAATGGGACATGGGAATTGTACGGCTGGACGAAAGGCAATCGATAGTAAATGGGTCTATAAGATCAAACGTAATACCCGAGATGCTGTCGAACGTCACAAAGCCCGCCTCGTCATCAAGGGATATTCCCAAGTACACGGCATCGATTATGATGAAACAAACTCTCCTGTTGCCAGATACTCGTCGATACGTTTTTTGTTAGCTATGGCTGCGAAATTCTACATGATTATCCATCAAATATCTGCTTTTCTTCTGGGCGAACTGACGGAGGAAATTTTTATGCGTCAGCCGGAGGGAGCCGACGATAAATCGGGCAGGGTTTGTCGTCTGAAGCGAGCACTGTACGGTTTGAAGCAGTCCAGTCGTGTGTGGCACGACAAGCTGAATGATATGTTGGAGAAAAGGCTGAAATTCACACGTTCTTCGATAGATATTTATTTCAGGCATTCGCAGAAGAACACCATCATCTTGGCGGTGTGGGTTGACATCTTGATTTTTTCGAGCAATACGATGATGTGCACCAAACTGAAAAACGACTTGTCATCGCATTTCAAAATGAAAGATTTGGGAGAGGTTGCATCATTGCTAGGCATGAACATCACTCGGCATGATGACGGCTCGATATCGATTGATCGACGCCATTATATATCGACCATTATTGAGCGATTCAACATGACGAATTGACGTCGAGCTGACCCATGGACGTCAACCAGAAGCTCTCAGAGGAGTTGTGTCCCAAAACGGAAGCAGAGCGACGAGAGGCAGCAAAAATTCCTTACAAAGCGGCGATTGGCTGTATTATGTACGCAGCGCAAATTAGTCGGTCCGACATCTACTTTACCGTTAGTACGTTGAGCCGATACAATGTGAATCACGGCATCGCTCATTGGACCGCTGTGAAACGAGTTCTGAGATAGATATCTCAGAACAAAGGCACGATCGATCAGAAGCTAACATTTCGTCCCGGTGGAAATGACGAAATGATTGGCTATTGCGATGCAGATTGGGCTGGCGACCTGGAGAAGCGACGTTCGATGACTGGTTGCGTGTTCAAAGCACAAGGTGGTGCAATATCATGGGCAACACGAGTCCAGCCAACGATCGCATTGTCATCTACCGAAGCTGAATTCATTGCGATGGTCGCGGCGATACAGGAGGCTCTCTGACTCAAATGTCTTGAGTGCGAAATTTTTTTGGAGGCGCCTAAAGAAATCGTTTTGTACTGCTACAACCAGGGAGCACTTCATCTTCATCAACTACCACGCACGTACAAAACACATCGACGTCAGGAAATATTTCATCCAGGACCATTTGTACGAAAGCGACGAGTCTAACGACATCAAAATAAAATTGTTGTACAAACCAACGAATGAGATGACGGCGGACATAATGACAAAAGCGGTAAATGGTCTGAAATTGAAGAAATTCGCTCCGGAATTTGGAGTAGTTACTCTTAGTAGAACTTTTCTCTTACTTATTTACAAATAAATTGTAATTTGAGTTGGTTTGTTTGGGGCCCTAGTGAGGCTGTTGTTTATTTGAATGAAACTATTTAGAGCCATCAAATAGATCAACAAGCGTATGAGATTTCTGGTAACTAATGTAATTATTTATAATAAATAGTGCCACTTTTTCCCTCTCTGTAAGAGGTGTGTTTTCTTTCATCGAATATAATTCCACTATATCTGCGATCAACGGAAAAATTCAACAGGTAATTAAAATTAAGAACTGACTAAGAAATTATAGGAAAAAGCGTCCATAGCCAACGACCAAAAATGCCCAAAAGGAGAAGGATGAATCTGTTAAAAATTGTAAGAAAACACCTAACAAAAGGAAATTGAAGAGAGTGATCAGGAACAAGACATTAAAGCAATTAAGAATAAAGACCAGAAGCCTGATAACTTAATTTAAAAAATGACTGATAAAAGCCACCAGAACTTCTTGACAATAATTTGTACTTATTTCGAGCTATCGAACATTCGAAATGATATTTATGATTACACAACTGACACAAGGACAAGCACCTGCAAACATTCATAATTTGTAATAGTTTAGTTTTATATCACAATTTTAACTTTGATATAACTGACTCGCATCCCAATTTGGTCCAAACTTTTGAGTTATTTTCAGTAAAGTTTTAGTCTACAACCATTTACAATTTTGGGACGTATTATAGCGAAAAAGTATCCAGAATGCGTTGTGAATGTTTAAGGTCACAACTTTCAATATTGAACTTCAATACAACATTCTAACGTTGGTACTCCCAAACCAACTCAACATAATTCAACCTAACTATAAGTTTTATAAAATATTTGAATTGAGCAATTTTGAATTATTGGAATAAGAATTAAGTGATTTTTTTCCAAAAGCTTTGGATACAAGTTTTAATCTAAATTATTGATCGATTAAACATCTTCACAAAGAGCCCAAATTTCGTAAGTGACGTAACCAATAAGTCCATAGAGCAAATTTTAGTACAATATTTTGTTGCCAGTTACGCAATCGTTTAATATCAATCAAAAATACTGTCTTCAAATTTAGGTAAATTCCTCAACTTTTAAACTTAGTGCGAAAGTCTAACTTTGCCGATCCCAATCAAAACAAATACAATCCAACTTTTATAAACTATTTGCAACAGTCTAAAGAAATATTAAATCAAATTATTTAACGATAAATCAAAAATTGTTAGTCCAAAACAAATTTAATATCGGCGCCAATTTTAGTCTTTCTATTTTTTACAAATTCAATTTCAATGGAATATTCAACAAATCGTTTATCATTAATGAAAAAAAAATCATTTCGATGCGAAATTGTAGTTCTAGTGCACAACGTTGACCAATTTCAGCCCAGTATGAAAAATACTGGTAGACATCAATTGTACCCCCCCCCCCCCACTCAATTATGTTTCATTTTAATTTCCTCATTCGTTTTATTTGCATTTCATTAATGTCGGGTATTTTTTGCAATTTCAATTGTTTGCGATTTTCTATATCGGTATAAGCAATGCATTATAACCAAACAAAAAACAAATTAACAACAAAGTCAAAAGAACAATATTCATTTTGCACAAACAAACGTTTGTATATAACAATATATAACTACATTTTCATATTTTCATTTAGCATCCTGTAATTTTATATTTACCTATAATTTATTTATTCGTCTCAATAAGCCTGATAATGTGACTCCATCTAATCGGAGCTATGCCTAACTTATAGTCGTAAACAAAAACAGAACACATTAGCATCATTAGTATTGTCTGAATCATAATTGAGGATTCCGACAACGAGGTACTAATATTGTTTTACTTTCCATTAACTAGATGTCTCAGAAATAAATACACACACACAAGTGTTCAGTGAATATTATAGTATTGACAAATTACTCATGTGTAAAAATTGTCATTTATTACAAAACAAAATCGTTAAGATTTACTCGCTGGATCTTGACATGTCCATGCCTAGTAAATCCCATGGAAAGATTTAACTTGTGTATAAATAAATAAATAACAACCATGAAATATCTAGCGCTCGCGGACTCGTTACTTCACAAGTAAAGTTTATAGCTCGTTATCATTTATGGTAATAAAACCTGATGTACATAAATACGTGACGCGGACTTATTTGTCAAAATTTTACAGAAATAGGCGAACGCTTTCTAAAACGACTGGAAAATTCCACTCGCACTCGCCTAATTCACAGCTGAAAATTAACGTTCTTAACTAATAAACGCACACAAAGTATACGCGTGGGAACATAAATGTACGTACCGTTTTCGTTTTCATTCGACGACGTAAGCTTCCCGCGAAATAACATCCCAACGTGATTAGAAACGACGCAAAATTCGTGTACTAAACCATAAACTGCGACGCACTTACGGCTTCGGTTTGCTTATGAAAGAAGACATTTGCATTCCGTCCCCATCAGATGGCACTGTGTAGCATTTATTTACTTTTGCAGTTGAAATATTTTTTATATTTTGAACAGGCGGTAAATCGTTTTTAATCAATTTAATAAGTTACTACCAATAACTTCGAATGTGATAGCGGCCATCTATTAGAGAGTAGGAAAAACTATATAATTGCCAAGGGGTATCTTTTTGACGGTATGATGAATGAAGTCTTCTTCCTTGTAATTTATGTCACCAGTATTTTTAAAACATTGTATTGATTTTATCATCTACAGACCCCTGCATCCATCTCATTTATTTTCTTTATTGTAATTGGTAACACCAAAAAATATGGAAACAATAGTAGGTCTTGTTTAATCAACAAAAAATATAAGAAAATTTGCTAAGAATTATAAACAATTTTCATTCAAAAATTTTAAATTTACACCTTTGCCAGTGTTAACTGAAAAAGAAGATTTTAAGAGCAGGTATGCACATATGCTTTATGATTTAAGAAAAGGTTTGATAGAATTTAATATTGAAATCTACCTTTACATGACCGTTTTGGTCTTTCATTTTTATTTTGTAATTCACATTGCTTTAGTTTGATCAAATTTTGTACCTAATATTTAAGTGATCTCATGAATGATGGATTCGTTGGAAAGACATATAGTAATTTGATATGTTTTGTTGTTTTGTTTGCCCGGTGGATGACGTTCACCGGGAATTGTTAAAACGTTCGTGATTACATTTCCCGTAACAAATTGCAAAAATATAACAAAAAAAAAATGCACCAGTCGACGTAAATTATGAAATTCGAGTTCGCCAATTATTTTGTTTTAATAAAATTGGATGTTTAACACAAACACATCGAACACTATATCGATTCACAGCCAATCCAATCCAACTTGACTTGCAAAACTGAGTTACCAGTTATATATGTTTAAAATGTTTGAACCCAATGGAATTCGAAATTCCTTAATCACTACTGAAGTCTCCAGTCACTTCAAATTTTACTGCAATCATCGACAACTTTTGGATTTATTTCGAGAACATTTTCGATGTGTACGACGTCGACTATTATTGGCTTAATTATGTTCTATTAAAACAATTTAATTACCTATACATTAACTAAATATTTCGCTTGGGTTGGATTTTATATGCTATACAAACCCAAGTATTATGTTGATTAATAATCTATAACCCGATTCTCGTCAACGAACGGCGAATTATTTTAACCGAGCGAAATAATTCTTTACTAGGGATTTACGGACTTATAGTCGCCGGTGCGGCTCGGATCTTTTACAACCGAGGATCTTGGTTCGCAAGGCTCGCGTTCGGTGATCGTATAGCGGTCGGAGTACGGGGGTGCTACCAACCTGTCAAATGTTGGTAGTGGTCGGCAATCTACCACGGGGTGTCAGATTGGGGATGTGTTTTGCAATTGATTGTACAGATTTCACGTTAAATATTAATTTAATGCGTGCTCTGTACTTCGCAAATTATCGCAAATCTTTAACGAGACCTTAGGTTCGTTACATACACCCCTTTCCTCGTGCAGTATTAGACGGGGTCCTGGCCTAGTCCCAGATCGTTGGCCTCCTTCCACGTCATCGTTCTGTATCCGCCGATTTCCAGTGGCACGTGGTAGGGACGGCTGGGGTGTCTCCCAGCTCAATGGCGGGGCCTGGGTTGTCCGTGTTCCCTGGAAGGTGCAACACTTGCAGCACTTGAAACTGGTGTTTGAGATAGACGGTGGTCTCCAGTGAATACAGCTTGAGTGGAGTGCAGAGTTGGCTTGGCGTCTTCGGGAGTTTCATGTTACTATGATCGGTATTATTGCCGGCAGTCGTGTGGATACGCGCCCGACTAGTTCCCCTTCTCTAGCGGTTGGAGTCGGAGCGGGCCGTATGTCCTTGACGTGGACAGTTCCTGTCTTTTTGCAGTTGGCATCCTGCAAAGAAAGAATTGCGGGGGAAAGGATTTTGCTTACTCGTCTGCTGAACTTCGGTGTTAGTTTGGCGGAAAAATGGTTTCCAGCATTTGACAGGTAATGTTCTCGTCGGAAGACCCATTCTCCTATCAGAGGTCGGTGCGGTCAGTGGCGGAGATTATACGGGCGGCTCGACCTCTGACAGCTTCAGCCTGCCTTGATTACCGGCTTCCTCGTCTTCCACGGCTGGGACGGCTTCCTGACGGACGGTGTTCGGTGGAAGAAGTTCTCTGCCGTAGTTCAGGAATGCTGGGATAAATCCTGTGGATTCGTGCACGGCGGTGTTGATCGCGAACATCATTTAAGGAATGTACTTATCCCATTCTCGCTCCACGGGGTTGGCGTGAGGGAGCTGTGAATCAGTGTCGGATGCCGAAGGCTTTGATGACGGCGGCAAATTGTCGGTTTGCAAATTGTACGCCGTTATCGGATACCAACATCCTGATGATGCCAAAGCGGAATATGGTCATCTCCTTTAAGGATTCGATCACGTTTTTTTTCTAAACGGGCCTATCAGGTCGGCGGATGCTGATGTTCTCATGTAAAGTGCATTTCGCCCACCGGTTTTCGTTGGTCAGACTTAAATCGATGGGAGGATTCGCATTTTCTGGTGTAGTTTCGGACGTCTCGGAACATGCCCAGATGACCAGTCTCTGGGGTGGATCTCTCCAACATTTTCCCTATGTCCGGTTGCGGAATACACAGCTTCCATCCATGGTCCGAGTCGACGTCTACCTCTGACGAGATGCTGGGGATGAATAGGTAGAAATTCCTTTCCCTAATGGCAAAGTTGCTGGTTTGATCCGGCGCCTGGAGAAGCTTTGTCCGGGCGGCTTGGTACAGCATGGCGGCGACGTCATTTTCTGGTTGTGAACCTTTCATCTACAACGGAGAACGGGAGAGCGCATCAGGTCAGGATATTCAGTTACCCTTTCACTCCACAGTAAACTCAAGTTGCTGGAGGTCCTAGCCTGCCGGCCGGATCTTTCAGGGAGTTCAACCACCGGAGGCACTGGTGGCCGGTGATCACCGAGAAAGAATATCCCTCTAGATATCCCTCTAGATATACCCTGAACTTCTTGATGGCCCATACTACTCTTTTTCCGTAGTGAAGTATTTTCGCTCGCCCTAGCTACGGGTTCGGCTAGCGTACGCATTTACTTCTTCCAAGCCGTCGATCTCTTCGATCAAGATAGCCCCTAATCCCTTTTCTCTTGGGTCGGTCTGGATTTGGAATTGGTATCCAGTCCGGGCACGCCAGGACTGGATTTTCAGTCAGGGTCTTGTTTATAGCATCCTAGTCGGCTCACAACTTCTGGTGCTTTTGAAGCAGCTGGTTCAAGAGCGCAGTCTCCGTGGAGAAATGTGGCACACATCGGCGATACAACTTCTAACTTCCTTCCGAGTGGTCGGTGTAGCGATATTCTGGACTGTTTAGTGGCGACTTTCTCTTGATCGGTGCGGACTACTTCTCTAGTCACGACATGTCCCAGGTACTGCAGCGACGTTTTTCCAAATTGGCATTTGTCGGGATGTAGTCGCAGACCCGCCTTTCGGAGGCGGTCGAAAACCAGTCTCAGGTTAGCCAAGTGCCCCTCGAAGGTCGGGCCCAAGACGATGATATCGTAAAGGTCCACCAGAGCCATCTGGTGTAGTCCGGCGTCGATAATAGTATCCAAGAAGGGTCGAAAGGTTGCTTGTGCGGCATGCAACCTAAAGGGCAATATCTCAATCGCCCTGGGACTGTAAAGACTGTTATCAGTCGACTTTCTTCCGGCAGTGGTACTTGCCAGTAGCCATGACGTAGGTCTAAGGTGGAAAAATAGGGGATGGGGTAAGCGTCCTTCTCTGTAACCTCGTTTCCTTTACGAAAGTCGACACAGAAGTGTTGCTCTCCATTCGTCTACATTTTCTCGGATTTCACGGATAGTATTTGTGCTTGATTGGATTCGCTCCCGGGTTGAGTCGTATCTCGTGTTGCACTTGGTTTGTGCGTCCCGCGGAGGTATGGAATGTACCCATCTCGGACTGGATGAAATTCCGCAGGTTCCCCTGTTATTCAGGAGACAGGTCGGGGTCCAGCTTTCCCAAGTCTGGATCGTCCTGGGCATTCTCTTTGACTCGGTTGCCAGTGCTAAGGGTCAAATTCAGTTGCCCCAACATGTCCATCACGATGATGATTATGTCTGCGGTGGCGTTCTCCATCACCCATAATGGCGACTGCCACCCTCCCATAGCGATTTCTGAGATTTCTCACGGACCCATCGGCCATCATAACCTTCGTGACTCGTCCGGGACACCGTTTTCGTTGCCATGTGCGGCGACCTGATTCACTGACGAACAAACTTGTTGCCCCGGTATCCAGCAGTGCCAGGAAGGTTCTCCCGAACAAGAAAACGTTGACCCAAAATCGATTATCGTGGTCCGTTCCTGGGGCGGGTCGTTTTAGCCCTGGAAGCCGACCCTAGTATCGAGGCAGGAGACAGGGAGCGTAAGGATGCGATTCGAAGCAGGGAAGAGAGCGGTGAGGTATGAAATGACAAAGAGAATTGGGACAGAGCAAAGCTTACTTAGGAGGGCAATGGAGAAAATAATGAAAAGGGGAGACAAGAGAAGGGAAATATCTAAGTGGGAAGAAGGGAGGATAAAGATGTTTGAAAATGCAAGAATGTCAGTGGGGTATTTGAGGGAGAGGGGGTCGATAGAAGAAGAGAACATCTTAGCAAGATTCAGATGCGGGAACGGAGAGAAGGCAAACAAGTATTGGATGGGCGAGAAATACATGAGCATTGGATAGGAGGGTACACAGAGGGGAGTTTGGAAGAAGCATGGGGAAGAATGGAGAGGGGAGGAGAAAATAAAGGGGATGAAGGAGGGGTGTAGGAGAAAGAAGGAAAGGGAACAGCAGGAAGAAGAGGGAACAATGGAAAAGAAGAAGTGGATCAGCAAGGAAGAAGGAAGAGACGAATAGTGAAACATGCCAATAAAGGTTTTTTTATTTAATTTTAATCTTTTCCCGGCAATCGAATTACGCTACTATTTGTTAACGTTGTTCAGTATATTTTCAATTTACTTTGTTTGTTTTTTGATTCGCTTTCCCAGTTTCACGTTCTTCTTAATTATTGTATTCTTGTGGTTTTTTTGTAATTTTGGCCATATTTACTGTTCGTGGTATTATTGTGATTATTTGTATTTCGATAATATAAATTTTGATTTAGATTCGTCTTCCTTCCAAATTTGTTTCGATTTAATTTTGTTTATTGTTTTGGAGATGTGTTAATATAACAGGCACGACAAAAATATTTAAATAAATTCAACAAAACTAATGAAAATTTTACATAAGCTGCATAGAGCGTTTGATTTTTTTTTAATTTCTCACTTGCCATCGAAAATGAGCAATACTAAGAACTGTTAAAAATTAAATTATTCAATTTTACTGTTGAATTACTTTAGCTTGTTTATAGTTTTTTCGTTGAGGGTCTTATTATTTTGCATTTGTCTGTTTGATTTGGGCTGGTGTCAAAAAATATCAACATTTTTCAAATTCAAAACGGACAAAAAATTCCGAACATTGGGGTGGATTGGGATTCAAACTTTCAAAATCTAGAAGGAATGCAAAACTCAAATATGTTCACAAATTAAAATAATGTTTAATATGCCGAGCATTGAGCCAGAGTGTGCTCAACAAAAACTGTTTATAAACTGTATTAAATGATTTGCGGGAATTTTAAATTGTGTATGAAAAAGAGAATATCTGTAATTTCTGTGGGAATTTCATTCCGAATCTGTTGGCAACGCTGGATTCAGTAATTTTATTGGCGGTTCATGAATTTATAAACATAACCAAATTTCTTCTGATTTGTCAGTACGTGCAATTTAAAAATTTTGCGACAATCAAACGTGAATTATTCATATATACAATGTATCGACAGCGTTTGACATCTTTTAATACGTTTACCGTTCTCCGCTCAGCCTCCGCATCTCCATGTTTGTTAAGCAAAAAATCAATACAAAGATGAAGTGTCCATCGCGAACCGCACAACGTAAAATGTACAAATTTCGTCGATTAAACGTCGTGTAACGATGATCAACACTAATCAGAACTTATTATTTATAGCAACAATATTGGCGCTATGTGTAATTTCGTTCGTTCACGTATTTCTCTTCCCATTATACGACATCAACGCCAAACAGACGTTTCTGAAAACGTTCATGGACTTCGAGCAGGGCATTTGCACGGGCAATATCAAGCATAGAAAATTAGTCAGGAGGTATCGTAGGTGTCCGCAGTACGGCATCGTCACAATAGCACAAGGTGGGCGATTGGGCAACCAAATGTGGGAATACGCATCTGTGTGGGCACTAGCACGACGAACTGGCTTAGAACCCTACATTCCACAGTGCATTCGAGTGAAACTTGACCAGGTTTTCGAATCTTTGTCTGTGCCTACTTTTGAGGAAATCGGACACTGTCCGTTTCAACTTAATCGTTTCGTCAGATCCTTGGAGGCCTGGAACTACACCAACCAGAGCATCGTCCTCCCACGTTACTCGATTTTATCGGAAATTGTTTTGACGTGGGTGCAGGATATCATACAGGAATTCACAATCAAAGGAAAATTCGTGCGTAAAAGCCAGCAGATAATACGCAACATTGGAGGTTTGCGGAACACAACTTTCATCGGCGTTCACATTCGACGCACAGATTACATAGGGTACTTATTGAGAAAACATGCGACCCAACCGGCTGGGCTGAGTTTCTACGTCTCGGCGATGAAATATTACGAAGATAAGTACAAGAAAGTTAGGTTTGTTGTCGTCAGCGACGATCCCACATGGTGTCATCAAAATCTGGGTAAGATTAATAATGTGTATGTAGCTAGTAAAAATACGCCTAACTCTCCTGCATTGGATTTGGCTCTCTTGGCATCTTGCAATCATTCAATTTTTGATTACGGAACGTTCGGTATATGGGGGGCGATATTAGCGGGCGGCGAAACGATATTTTACAATCTGAGCCATCATTCATCGGCCAGAATTGGTCAGCTATTGCCCAATTGGCACTCCTTGTCATAAGCTTGAACTCTAAGAATTTGCCGAGTGAGATAATTCTTAAACAATGTGCAGTATTTATCATGCAGTATTCCATTCATGTGTTTATATGTATTATAAAATCATACATCTATATATATCGGGCTTTTAAAAACATTATTAATTGATATTGCATGAGCTGGACAATGAAAGCGATAATTGCAAATGATGAAATATTCTTATTTATCTAATAGTTGATGTTGGAGGATAATGACTTTAAAAGTTATTCTGTGGGTTTGTTGGCAGATGATCATCCAACTTCTTATTGACTTAGTGATAGCAGCAAAATTTATTAAATTAAAGGAAATGATGTGAACTGAATTTACTAATTGGTTTATAGCTTGGCAAACATTATAAATCTCTTTCACAAATGTTTTCTTGTATCATAATCCAGTTTGCTATATAATCATGCGGGAAACTGAATTACGGTGCTAGATAACATTTGTAGTGTTCGCCATTCTTCATTTCTGTTTATAATTTTCCCAATCTTATAGCAGCGGTTGTATATGTTTACTGAAACGAAAACTGTCCATTAGTCGTAACTTTGAACTTATCTTTTTAATGAGAATGAATTAAGATATCTTTATTGCTTCCAGAGTTATAGCTGCCTTTTTCCTGAAACAAGTATTATATGTTAAACTATGCCTCATATGATTGAATACAACAAAGAGTGAAAGTCCAAAGTGTGATAACTTAGTTATTTAATTGAGTAACTTGTACTGCCTGAGATTGTATACATAATTTGTGAGATATTGAATTATTTTCTGGAAATTGGTTTTAAATTAGGGTTGTAGGTGTTAAGTATAGACCATTGTGGTTTACAGATTTACTATTACAATTGTATTCTTATCATGATACTTAATTTTCATCAGTTATATTCGTTTTCACATCATCATCACGCTAGTTGTCCTCATATACATAGCAGATGTATTTGTTCAATTCTTATATGAGGATGGGTACCTTTTTATGTCACTGATATATTCCAAACACAGATATAATATTTTCTTTAGTCAAGCCTTTCCTCTGAATCAGACAGCGAGTTCAGAAAACTCAAAGTCTCTTGTTTGATTACTAATATTTGTAGCATTTCTATTTCAGAGGTGTGGATCAGTTTTTGTTGCAAGATGTCAGTTGTATGAGGAAGATTGCTAATTACTGTTTTAATAATTTGATGCTCCGAGGATGCTCAAGTACATGTTTATCTTTATTACAATTTTCAACCTTCAACTATATTATCTTACTATTTTTCTCTATGTGAATATCCACCATCAAAACCAGTTAAAGTACATGCGCCCTCATGAAGATTTTATTTCCCAAATTTTTATAAGAAGACTCAAATTTTTGCAGTGGTCAACAGTTACGGAAATAAAATATATCAATTTCCCATATTTTTTCTTTTGCATATTTTTATTTGAAATACATCATATGTTTAAAAGTTGTGATCACCGGATGATGCTGTTGATGGTGCCATGTTATTAGCTTTAACGTCTTGCCCAGCTCTGCAATATTTATTGAAAAACTTCAACTGTCTGAATAATCAAAATCACTACAATAATATTAGAAAGAAAGACATTAAAATTAGCCCAATAGTTTCGCCGTGTTAGTCCAATTTGATTTTTAGATGAGTGAATATATCTATATTTTTGATAAAAGTAACGACCAATTAAATGTCAGGATGTATTGTAAGTGTAAATTCTTAAAATTTTGCAAATAAAAGTCAAGGTGCCAAACATTTATTTTATTAATTGCTCCATAAAGTTGAAACATTGTACGCACAAGGGCACGCACTATATATGAAGGAGCGGTTGTATGAACCGTTGGAAATTGTTTTTTTTTTAATTGGTGAAACATCACTAATTATTACCACAGTCTCCTATATATAGATGTAAGTTGACGTAATGTTTCGTTACAGTGGCTACTGCATGTATGTTTTACGTAGGTAATATGGAAACTTTGGCTTTCTGCTACTGTGTTGCCAAACATAAATGATTTATTCTCATGCCAAGGATCGATCATCAAAAATAAATTAAATTTTGTATGGATATATATGGCGCAGGTCTTTAATCGGTGATTGATCCTATGGCTATATTATTATAAATATGATAATGTATGTACATGGTTTTGGATTTTCGTCATACACGCTTAGTAAAGTAGTATAAGTAATAGGGAGAGGGGAAAACGATGTATGTGTGTTTCATGGTTAATTTATGTGACTATATTGCACTGTTTCTGCTGTACAATTGGAAGTTTTAAATATCTAATTTTTACGAAATGAACTTATTATTAGTAAATGTATTGACGAAGTGAAATTTTTACATTAAATTGTATGCAGATTGTCACAGTTGTATAGTATTTTGTATTGTTGTATTGTTGTAATTATCTAAAAGATATTAAGTATATGCTTATATTTACTTGTCAATGCACACATCGTTTTTCTCTATCCCAGGACGAAAATACACAACCATGTATTTGGAAATATGTCGCCAAATGTGTACCTTGTCGTTTAATTCTTTCATCGCCAACAACCCATCATTTCGTGACCAAAGCATAACAATTTCTTGTATTTTTAGATACAATTACATCGTGTTAGCTGGAACATTTTTCTAACTGCATCGTTTGTGTTGATTATATTGAACAAACGAACACAACAAACAACATTTAATAGGTTTCACTTTTTTGGTTAAGGATGCAGTTTTCAAGCATCTTCTATAAGAAAAATTTCGTGCTATCTAAGAAAATAATATAAAAATTGATGATTTTCTTTGCATTTAAAGTAAAATATCCTATTGATTACTCATTGTCAAATTTCAATCAAGGCACTTTATTATTTGCTCTTAATTACTAGGTCTCATGTGGTTTCTAAGAAGAAAAACTCGTAATAATACCATAGACACATCGTAGTCGTTAATGATATTAAATCGGTTCAGTTTATATAAAGTTCTAAAATCGTTTGTGTTCCAGTAAACGAACTTTTCCTTTATTTCCACAAAACTATTTTATTTGTGAGATTGGGAAGTAATGTTACAAATATGTTTGAAATAGCACGAAGTAATTAAAGAAATAGACATGAAAATAGTTAGTTGGGGACCCAAATATTTTTGTTAAATTTTTTCGTACATGTACTTATTATAACAAAAGCCATACTAAATGTAAATGTACAATATATAAATATATTAAAATCACTGTGAATATTTTTCTAACTTCGACACTCTGTACAATCAACTTTGAAACCAAAAATATTGTTCAAATTTTACTGTAAGAAAACTTTAGTTCGATTCATGATATCATACACACACATATATACACACACATTCACACCAAAAGTTTATAAATGTATCATATTTGTTGTTAGTATACTTCGTTAGGAGTTAGTGTATCATGTAACCATTTTTTGGCAACTGTGATCTCTTTTATTATGTGCCAAAATTGTGTATTATATGTTGATGACCTGATGGTATTTATATATGAAAACGAAATCTACGATGTTACAACTTGAACTTGCCGAGCTAATAATCACCGAACGAGTTTATGTGGAATAATAAGATATTTTTCTATTCCACTGAACTATTTGCTTAACATTCGGTGATCATATGGCGGCGAGTCATTTGGAAACCCGTATCTATTTATGAAATCTTGACCTCTCTGTGATAAAACTCTAATGTTTTTCAATCTATCTAGCTGTGCATAATGTAATAAAAGATATATAGTCGACTCAATGTGAATTTATTTTTTCCCCAAAATGTACCCTAAGGACTGTTTCATATGAAGATACCATATGCGTATACGACATGCCGATAAGTATTCTAGCATGTGGAACATTCTAAATGGAGGGTCTCGTCTTCCTGCATTTATTATAGTAGTTTATTTAATAAATCAAAATGCATGCATGTTATGATCTTGTAAATTGTTGGTGCAAAATTCGTTTGAAAATAGACTATACTACCTAGACTACTACTCAGATTAAAATAGATACCTCGTAACTCTATTCTGAGACTGTTATATTGTGGTACGAATAATGTAATTTCGTAAATCTCTGTATGCAGGTTAAATTTTTATTTTTATTTGTACAATATTTTATTCACAGGGTGTGTCGAGAAGTTATTATTTTTCTTAATGTGGAACATAAACTTAATAAATGATGAGGAAACTTATAATAACAATTATAAGATAAAAATCCCTTACCTTAGGTAACGGGTTTTTATCTTATAATTGTTATTATAAGTTTAGGTAAGGGGTTTTTATCTTATAATTGTTATTATAAGTTTTCTCTTTTTTCTTTATAGTAAAACCACAGGCTCCGCCAATTTTTATTTAATAAATAATGTTTTTACTTTGTTAAAAGCAGGTAAACATCGAGACATCATTTCAACGCACACACACATATGCAGACATAATTCTGAATATAGTCATTCTCGATCTATACTGAATTTCCATTAAAATCTCGAGTTGGAAGATTTTAATAATAATAAAAAATAGGCCATGCTGCAAGCAAAAATTATTCTGTATGAACTGAATATTTTATCAAAATATCTTTGTCTTCAATGATATCACAAAGCTACCTTACAAAGCAATGTAGATGCTTAGTAAATAGTAGAGGAAACGTGTTACCATTATGACCAAATAATTCAATTAATAAAATTGCAATTTGCATTCATTATTCGTTTATTTGCATGTGTGTTTAAGTTGACTGTAGGATTATAATATACATACGTAATATTTAATATTAATGCTTAAAATTTTACATAGATTGTGCTTAAATTGTTTCGTTGTTCGATAAAGCTGCTACTATGTTGCGATATCTTTTCACCATGCTACCGTAGATGTCAACATTATCTCGATATGGCTGACAAATTAGATTGGGCGGAGGTAAGGACGATGTTATTTCAGTAAAACTGGTTCTGTCCCTCAGAATGCCGTGCTTTGCTTGATATGTTGAACCTAACATGGCAGAATCTGCTTCTTCCTGGAAACAAACCTCATGTTAGTATGAATTCCAATTTTAAGATCTTTGTAACACATGAATGTCTTATGCTCTAATTGCATGCAAGTTTTTTCTTAATAATTAACAATGTTAACTAATGTAATTGGAGTAAATTTCCATTATTTAATTCTATATGATTATATTAGTAGATAAAGAATTTCCATAACTGTTTCAAGGCACTATCAAACCGAAGTCTAGAATTATTAATGGTTCAACTTTTTCAATCAATTATTCATGTTTGTATCACTTTTCACTCTCTAGTAGAGGATTTTTAATTTTCCATGCATTTTCTCATAAAGTTAATAAAATCTGACAAATATTAGTTTTTTGCCACTGTTACTTTCCTTTGCCAACTTATAACCTATCCAACGAAGTATTTGGTGTAAACTATTTCATATAGTATACTTGTCCCATGAAATTCAAAGAGATTTTCTCAAATTTTATAGAAGAATATATTATTGGCCACGTTGAATATTGCATTAACGCCTAGTTAATGCAATATTCAACGTGGCCAATAATATATTCTTCTATAAAATTTGAGAAAATCTCTTTGAATTTCATGGGAAGTAGGAGATTACATACTTCTCATGATGCACAGGGCAAATATCTATCTCTAAATTAAGCTATGTACTATTAGACGATAATGAATATAATGTACAGTCAACATATTATTCCATGTTTCATTCCACTTATGGAATTCAAGCATTCAGCTCACCAAGAAGGTATTGCAAAAGAAAGCTGTCCAAGCTATAGGTGGCAGTTCACATACATTCTCCATCTACATACGGCAACAGATGAAAGTGGTATTTCAAAGCAAAAACAAATTCTCACATAGAGATTATGGTCACACATACATCGATTTGATTTCCATAAGTTTACATTCATCTATCCATAAAAATATCAGGCGTCAACTCTATTATTCTCTTCCCGAAGCATGGAAGATTTTTTTCTATTTGCCTAGAGCTTTTAATATTTTCAGTCATACAATGCAGTTGTACTGCTGCACTGTTGTTGCTTGGAGTATATGGTGTACTTCTGGATAAATTTAGGTCATGTCTCAGTGATAGGTAGGAAATAATGTGTATGCATTTCCTGTGATGGTGCCATAAAGAAATATTATTCGCCATCTTTTTATGTAACAAGTCTTAGTCAATCCTAGAACCAACTTTGTTCTTAATATATTCCAATGACTTGAAATGAGCAATTAAAGCATGGACACTATAGCAATTTGCTGCCGATACAAATTGCATGGTCTCAGAACATGTTAATGACATGATCGAGTGGTACGAACAAAACAACCAAGGGAACCAGTATTCTGTTGCTCATTTATGGCCTAAGGGAATAAAACCCATTGATACCCACCATAGAATGAAGTTACAATATGGAAATTCATGTTTGTCAGTCCAGCAAGTGAATGGAGCAACGTATTCAAAAATGGGATGATTTTCATAGCTGATCGTCTCCGACGTGATCAAGCAAATTGTCTGAATCGATAGCAACAGTTGAACCCTTAGAGAAAGAAATTCGTCGGGTTGTCATTGATGAAATTGCTGAAGTTTCAAATATGAGGCATAAAGAGTGTGGATCTCTGCTTAGCGACATTCTTTTACAACACGAAAACGTGAGGCCCCATACTATATGTTGAACAGTTGCAACAATGAAGTTTGAATTATTCCCCCATCCTCGTCCTAAATATGAGTGGACGATGTTAGAGTAATGATAATAACAGTCATTGCCGAGATAGTTGTGGGACTTTTGGCCCATCTTGTAGTTATTTAAGGGTGTGGAATACAAATTATCACTCAGGAAATTAAACAAAATAATTTTATGCAACGCATAAAACTAATAACTAACTAATTACTATATATTGTTCAATCAGCATGATCACGAGCACTAAGTTATTTAAAATAAATACAAATTGAATAAAGTAAACAGCTTTTCTAAACACTCATCTAGTACATCTATTAAAACCAAAAATATTACAATGTCGATTACAAATAATTGGAAGTGAAGTTTCACAATAGAAAAAAGATTATTTCTTACTGATAGATATGTATGGTTACTATGTTAGATCTAATAAAATAAATTTTGCTGGGTTGGGTTGTGCCATTGGCAGAATGTGGAAGATATATTTTGATTGATTTAAATAAAGTGTTTAGTTTTGCTTTAACTTACTAACTAGTTTCATCATATTTTTCGGTTAGATATGTTACTGGATACAATGCATAACCAGTACCGGGTATCCAGAGAAAAATCTGTATGAATTGGGTAACAACTTTATAAGTGAAAACTCAAAACTAGATTACCTAAACTATGCTACTGAACTCTAAAACTACTGATACTGTAAGGAGATTGAGTTTGGCTGCGGCTTTTGTTTTTATATATGACCTTACCTGCGTGTACACTGGTGCGTTGAAAACGTCGGACAAAACTTGAAGTATGGACTTGTTTGTGGACGCACCACCAGTGGCTAATATCTTGGTGTCTTCTCCTAAAACAAAAATAATTTTGCAATTTGATTTTATAGCGTTTGTAATATGAACCGATTATGTAACGTGGTATACAGGATAAACATAAACACAGGATAGTGGAATACAGTTCCCAAAATATACCACAAAGTCTTAATGAATATGGGTCCGCAACGTTTGTACAACTTTTTTAAAGTTAACATTAAAGTTTGTTGCCAACTGTAGACAAAATGTGATTGTACGCAAATTACGTTATTTACCGATAACGAATCCCAGATCTTCAGCGTGGGCACGTTTCGCTATAAACTGGCCTTCAACGAGCGCCCTCACTTCTACTTCCAGGCTAGAAAACTTGGTCACCCTTTCCCCTGTTTTATTGTAGCGGTAATCACCCGCTGATATGAACGGAATTATTTCTTGCGCATCATAGTACATGCCTGAAATTGCATTGCATTATCCTTAAATACATTTAAAGGGGAATTAACTGGTCTTACCCATGTTTCCGAAGTTACCGCGGGGCGTGCTGTCCAACAGCTGGTTGAAGAAATCCCACGAACCTTCCGCGCATTGGTTTCTAATTCTTTCTCTTGTCAGCGAACCGTTTTTAAAACTATAAATTTGAATAATCGCTGATGTCAATATTAGAGGATTATAAAACCAAATTTAAAAAAAACCTTAATTTACCATAGAAGCGCCATGTAAGCATCGGGATCGATTGGATTGCACAGTATATGCCCTTCTAATATCACTTTTGGTTTTTGGAGCCATAAAAATAATGTATCACTTGTACCTAGACTAACGGCCAGCCAACCTTCGGTTAGTCGCATCCCTGGAAAATTAAAATGCAAAGTAGTAAATGTTGTACTTTTTGGCCAGTTTTGGTTAGCTTACCGATTAAAGAAGCTGGATTATCTCCAGTAAATGCGACGATTTTACATTCAGAATTAAACGCCCATCTCTCAGCGTAATAAGAAGATATTGGACCCAAGATAGTATAAGAGGGGACCGTTTCGCCCAACTTGTTTTCTAGATTTGGGGCAACGGCGTCTAGTAATTTGTCGTGCCATTTCTTTGTTTTTATGTCCATAAGATTCATACCGGAACCGTCAGATACGTCGATCGGTGCCACCTTCCCCAAAAACAATGAACACAGAAAACTACTGATGAGAGATATCCTCTAAAATATAAAAGTAAAGCATATAAATCACATTAACTGCTAATGTTGATATTACTTCGGTGTTGTTGTAAGAGTCTGGTTTTGTTTGGAAAACTTTTGCTATCTGCGCACCGGTAAATCGTTCGTACGCCTTTGAACCAGTTATATCAGCTAGTTTCTAAAAAAATGGGTTTTATTTTATTTGTTGGGTGAAAATGCTTGGAGAAGCAGGGTCAGTCTGATGTACAAAATTGGAGTTATCAAAACAAGTTCCCTGTTTATTGTCAAGCAAAGTTTATGGTTCATTTGTGTATTAATAAAAAACAGGCCCTTATGGCTAACATGTGTTAACAACTGTTTAACTTTCGTTCGTGCACAAATAGTTGATAACAGTTGATAGATTGTCTATTATTTTCGTCATTCCATCCATAGAAGATACTCCCAGAATAGGACGCCTGCAGAAGCTGTTTGCAAAATGTTAAGGTCGTTGGAAAGATGATAAAAAATAAGATTAATGCACATCGAGAGATTCAACGGGAACATCAGCAACTTATTATAACTGCTACGAATCTGGCAAATCGATACATACCGCATTTGTGAAACCAAGAGTAAAAGATGCACAGGTAAAATGATGCAGGTTCACATTACTATAGTTCACCAAACAAACTTCAAAGGTGATACTCCATAGCGACCTGTGCAAAACTTTGAACATCTCTAGCTCCTTCGACTTTTCTTATTTCCCACAGTTAGAACGTTACAGTTACAGTTACAGTTGCAGAAGACAGAGATAATGGAAGAGATTCCAAAAACCGATATTTTCGAAAGGTTTCAATATAGGTACTAACAATAATAAGTAAACAACAAATAGGCTATTATATGGTCAGGAATACCTCGTCTAGAACAGGCCTAGCTGAAAAGAAAAAGAAATTGCCAATCAAAATATTATCTAGCCCAGTGTTAATGCTAATGTTGATTCTTCAATACGGTTGGGTACATCCAACTGGGAAATACGATAATGGTATAATAATAATATATAAATATAATAATTAAAAATAACACAACAAAAAAATGTGAACATTTCCCTGTATTGTACATCGCCACAGATCCAACATTATCGGGAAGGAAAGTAGATGATTTGACATTTTTTAAAAGTGGTGGAAAAGACAGAAGGAACTGGATTCATGGTACAACAAAATTATAAAGATAAGGTGATGCCTTTCAACCAATATCAGAGATGTTGTACGTCTGCGAAGAAAGAATAATAACATCAGTATAATGTCCACGCCCCCTCGGAAGAAAAAGAAGGAGAGGAAAACATGAAACATGACATGAAAATAGTGATTGGAGATTACAATGCAAAGATTTCAAAAGAAGAAATGCGCCGATTAACAATAGTAGTACACAGTACACACAATAGAAACATGGTGGTGAGGAGTACGCAACTGGAACGGAAAGAAATATATAAAGGGACCACCAGACACTAAATCGCAGTGTGCAATCAAATTAACCATATACTGCTAGAAAGAAAACTTAATTACTAACATGTGAAGTCTAAGAGGAGCAGGCACATGATCCGATCATTTCTTTAGCAAAAATAGAAAAACTATATCATGTGCACAGAGTATCAGGGGAAGATTGCAAAACAACTGGAAAAATGCTGCCACGCAAGGTGAGGAGATGTGAAAATAAACAAAAGAAGTTAATAAAGATATTTCTAAAACGACGATCCCGAAGAAAAAAACAGACAAACAGGAAAGATTGGTTTGATGAGGAGTGTGTAGAGATAGCACAGGATAAAATAACACAAGAATGACTAAATATCAACACAGTAGAAAAATATAACATAAGAAAACAATCGAAGAGCATGAATTGGAAGAAGAAAAGATTGTACAAAGAGAAAAACTCTTAGCCACTAAGGAAAAATTCAGAAAAAGGAAATCCGTGTATTTTACCAAGAAATAAGAAAAAACAGAAAAATGTTACCATAGCAGAAATAGCTATTTTAAAACCAGGAAGGAGTCTTACTGTGAACCGACGGCAAATAATGGAAAGATGGTAGGAACACTTAAATCCTCCTCAATACGGGAAATATTGAAAAGAAAGCAGTTTACAATGCCAGAGTGGAAAAGGAAGATATAGAAGTGCCAACAAAAGATGAAGTCACAAAAATAATCAAAAACCTAAAAAACCAAAAATCATAAAAAGATGACAAACCTTTATGCGAAACTATAGAGGTATTGTATTACTAGACATAACAAAGTAAAGTACTGGCAAAAGCAAAAGCAAAGGTTTCAGGAGAAACAATTCGGTAAATGACCATATTTTTACTCTTAGAGAAATCCAAAGAACCTGCTACCAATATAAATTAGCTCTGCAGGTGCTACACATTGATACCCAAAAAATGTATATGCGTAACAACTATGACGTTGAATGAAACACAAAATAAAGTGCTCTGGAGTGGCCACAAATCAGCAGATTTTGTGGTGCGCTATTACACTCTTCAACCTAATTTTAGAAAGTATAATTAGAAGCAGTAAATTAAAAATGAAAGGGAAAATATACAATATCGAGCATCAATGTCTATCGTATGCGAACGACCTTACACTCCTAGCAAATACGAAGTACGGAATGCTGAAAAGACTGATGAAACCAAATAGGCCAAGAAGATAATTTATAAAATCGTTACAAATCCAACTATCACTAAAGGAAGCAAATGAGGATGTGCTTGATAGATGAGAAAGCAAAATACTAAGAGCTATATACGGTTGAATAAACACAGAAGGCGGCTGACAAATAAGGAAGTAGACATTATGTACAAAGAAGCAAAGATATCTGTCATAAAAGCCCAACGACTAAGGTGGGTAGGGCATATAGAAAGAATGGCCAGAAATAGATTAAAAAATGGTCCATAAAGGAACCTCAATTGGAAAATGAATAAAGGTAGACCACGGAAGAGATGGCTGGAAAGTGTAGACCAAGATCTAAAAAGTATGAAGATCCAAAGTTGGAAAAAGAAAACGAGAAACAGAAAAGAATGCAATAATATGGTTTAACAATTAACATTTTTATGCAGACTGCTCTGTCAATAGTATGTCCAATAGAAATGATCTGGAAACTTTTGTTTGAATTAATGAGAAGCTCGATCAAAGAGGCTGGTAATATTCAAGGAAAGGTTGAATTTCGAGCAATAAACGGACAAGTATGTCCATAAAGACTAGTGGATAAGCAAACTGGGATGTCTGCGGTGTCAAATGTTAACGATTTGTCCTACCAAATTAGTAAAAGTAACCTAAAAGTGTATCATTGATTTGTGCACTAATAATTTTAAAGAGCCAAAGTATTTAGGTACGTTGCGCGTAGCATTGAATTACATATGGTTCAACAACATACTTCAGGACCACCAACTGCATCCTCGAGCTCTTTGCATTGTTTCGTTGTGCTGGAATCCATCCACACCGGGCTGTTGGTAATGGAAAAGAACGTGGCCAATTGTTGGTGGAGAAACTGACTCGAATCCAAATTATTCAGCCTGCTCTCAGCGCCATTTTGCCAATATACCGACCCATGTTGCTATAGAAGTATAATATTAAAAAATGTGATTTGTAGTTGGAGAATTAACGACATCCGAAGGATGGTCAATGCATTAAAATATGAAACTGGTTTGTAGTTATATGATATATCTTAACATAAATATAACAACCACATATACCTGTGCTGTCCCGGATATAGCAGCAATTTTTGAAAAGTCTACTCCACTCACTAACAGCCTGTCCATAAGTATATCCAACGCTTTCACCCACAGTAATGTTGGAACCGTCACGACTGTGGGGTTCATTCTATTTTGAACGACGCCTCCATGGGTCCTACAAAAATAAATTCGGTAAGAAGTCATTGAAAATGAAATATGCACACCTGAATTCTGGGAGATCGCTGTCGAATACGACGGAGGCCTGGTGTAAAATTTGTAGGTCGTTATCTACGATGACCGATTTCAGCTAAAATAAATAAATAACTATCGGTATATTAAATCCGCACAATGTATTGAAATGCTTAAGAATACACGGACGGATGAAACGGCAAAGTACAGCATTAAGTGCAGGATTCCATTTGAGTCCTTTTGGTCGTAAATTGCGTATTTTGCCGATATCGTGATTTTTTTTATTATTCCTGCGTCTTCTAAACAATTAGTCAAATTATTATCAATTTAATATTGTCAGTTTTCAAGTTTTTGGGCAGTTTAAATATTTGAAATTTAAATTGCTAAACAGATACGCTTAGACCAATTAATTATCATGTTTATATCTATACTTGAACTGAAACACTGAAGATTAATAATGGCAATGACAATTTTCTTAAATTTTATAATTTTTTTTCTATAGATCTTCACAATTTTAGTGGTCCGAGAATAATCCCCACTTGATAATCGAACAACATACATGATCGACATTTGGAATTATTTAGCATAGATGCTAGTGCACCCGATATTTAGTATCAGCTTATATTTGAGATGTTTGTATTCACAATTTAACTTCGCGATCCTACAGTCAGATCTTATGCTGTACTAAACGAATGTTTGTACAGCATACTGGATAATCTGGCCAATATAACATTTGTCACAATCTTTACACGGTATATTATAAATAACATTGGAATTTTGGAGGACGAACGTTATCTTTTGAAAATAATCTATTTAAAGAGATGATGTTGTATTGTCCTATTTTCATATTATCACTTTTAGAAAAAGCGATAATTCTATTTGTTAAATCTTTAATATGAGGTAATTTCCTATAAAGGGTATTTTCTAGTGATGGGAATAATCGAGATGCGATATACGAATTAGTCGATTATTAAAATCTCTCGAGATAATCGACTATGCACTCCGAAAATTAGTAGTACTAATTAGTAGTGGAACGTGGAATTTTACTGGAATGTATGGAGCGGCACCGAGAATCTCGATATCTCGGGTTCGATTGCACTCCGAAAATTAGTAATACTAAATTAGTTGTGTGCGAGCGGAACCGAGAATCTCGATATCTCGAGATATTCCCACCACAATATTAGTACTAGTTCGAGGTTCGAGATATTTTATTTTAACATTACTCATTCGATTATGGCAACTAATATTAGTCGTAATTCTCAATAAAAACAAAGGTACCTATATAATAAATTAATAACGTACGATTAAACAATATTAATAAAAATTAATAAAACAAATGTATAAGAAGTAGGTACCATCTTATTAGTCAAAATAATTAACAGAATAAAATGCAAACAATTCATAACAACTACACTGTGGTATTAAGGAATATAATTTGATCAAAATTTTTAGACGATAGTCTGTTTCGACGTAAAGTTGTAAGTTGCCCGGCTTTAAAAAACGCACTGCTAGTGGCATTAGAACGTTAATGTTGTACGTTGCATTAATTAGTACTAGTACTACTACTACTAATTTTAACTACTAATATTAGTCGATTATTAAATTATATCGATTACCAATAATCGATTATTGAAATATCTCGATTATTCCCATCACTAGTATTTTCTGTCTGTGAACTTGTGAAGAACAATTACAAATTAATTCGCTAATGATTTAGGGTAACCTTTATTAATAAAAAATAACAAACAGAATATTTATTAAGAAATATAGGACCACTAATTGTAACCCTCTATTCCTTAGAATAATTAGAATAACAATGTATGTATCTTCCTGAAAAAGTAGGTTTTGATACCAATCAATCATAATTTTATTATCACTGTTTCTTATAATTTTGGTGTACTGTAAATTGAATGCTACTATGTACAGAATTGAAAATAGTATGTGTCATTTATTTTATTAAAGGGTACCGCACAAATAAAATCAACATATTTAAATATAAAGAGAAATTCGAAAGATAATTTTGGCAAAACATCTAGTACAGTGTCCATCGTAATTAGTGCAAATATTGGGCTCAATGGTTTCCCATAGGGGTTCCAAAAATTTCTTTATAAAATTTATCTTGAAAGGAAAAGTATTATCAAATATAAATAAAAAAGTATTATCAAATATAATATTTTATTAAAGCAATGAAAAAAGATGAATTGAAACCACAAAGTAACTAATAAGTGGCCATTTATCTTCAATTATACTAACAACCAAGTTTGAAGAAATATTAGTAAATAAAGAAACTGCATCTAATGAAATTAAAACAAAATTATGAGGAGTTCGGTATCTCTAATATATACTGGTCGCAAGTGAAATCCGAACACCCCGAAAAAAACAATTTTTATTAAGAAAATTTTATAAAGAGACAGAGTAATACTTAAATAAGGTAAAATAAACAAACACGAAACATAATTTTGAAAAGCTAGTGGTTTGTGGGGCCGCCACGTAAGCGAATGCACTCCTGCAGTCGACGAGGGAGGTTATCAATCTGATTGTTGATGTACTCTAAGGGTACAGCATCCCAAGCATATTCAACTGCATGACGAAGTTCATCTAAAGTCGTTGGGGTCCGTGGCAAATTCTTAATGTGGATACCCATCCAATCCCACACTTTTTCGATGGGCCATAAATCTGGCGACCGAGTTGGCCAAGGTAAGGTGGGCATATGCTCCTCTTCTAAGAACATCATAGAGGGCGCGCAATATGAGGGCGGGCGTTATCTTGCTGAAAAACACAATTTGCAATCCTTCTTACATAAGGAAGAACAACGGGCCTTAACACATCACTGACATAACGTGCCGATGTCATTGTGCCATGGATTACGATTAGAGGAGATTTGCTACCAAAAGCAATAGCTCCCCAAACCATAATCCGATGGTACGGTGGACGTGACGTTCAACAGCAAAGTCGAGATTACGCCGTTCTCCTCGTCGTCGCATGACCCGCCCTCTACCATCATGATTCCCCAAACAGAATCTAGCTTCGTCAGAAAAGGCAATGTGATGCAATTAATTGCCCCAGTTCCTGCGCTCATTGCTCCAGTCAAGACGCTGACGACGGTGAATAGGTGTTAAGGGAAGGACGAGACGCGGATGGTAAGAAGTTAGGCTCATTGAGCGTACTCTGTGGTAAACGGTGCGTAGCCGAATGGACCTTCCTACAGCTACAAACCAAGCACCAGCAATCGACCTAGTAGACCTCCGTCTTTCTCTTAGGGCCATTAATCGAAACAGACGATCTTGCCGTTCGGTAGTTCGTCTGGACGCTCCTGTGCCTCTAGCTCGCTGTGTTCGCCTTCCATCAGATCACACTTGCCATGCTGCCATCACGGTAGCCGCACTACACCCTATAGCTGCAGCGATTGCACGATACGAAGCACCACGTTCCATCTGTCCCACAATACGACCCCTTTCAGATGGGGTCGATTGTGTAAAATTTCGTTGCTGTCGCCTGCGAGGCACGATCGAACCACACTAATGTCAAAACTGACGTTTTTGTAGTAATAAGGTCTATCAGTTGGCAAACAACCTCAATTTCTTTTTCAACTTCAAAATCAAAATCTGCAGTGGTCCGCACTGAACTTTCTTATACTCAAAATAGGACGTTTTCCTCCTTGCTACATGCAAATGTTAAGTTTAACGTTTCAGAGCTCTAGCTATAACCGTTTGGACGCTAGAGCGCGCACAGACACACAGACGTCATTCCGAAAATAGTCAGAAACGATTTAGGGGACCTCAAAACGTGTATATCCATTGAAATCTCGAGTTCGAAAATTTTCATGATTCCTATACTTATACATAATTTATAAGAAAATAAAAAAAGTAAAAAGTGATCTATCGATATCGCGAAGCGCTTGTGATTGGCGGCTCAAAAGGAAAAAAAATTGATGCAATTGATAGTCCACCTGTAGGAAGGGTCAAGTATGAGAATAAGGCTCCACTACTGATCGAAAATTTACTCCCACCTTCCGGAGATATCGTTTGAAGCTGCAGCAAAAAATAGGGCATGTAGTCCAGTTGAATTAGACCAACAAAGGTACCGCCCTGAAAAAGTTGTAAGTGGGGTTTTCCTTCGCGAATCGGCGATGGGAGAGGGGTTACTGGCAGTTCGGTATTCGGGAATCGAATACGTACATTTAGTACCTACTTTTTATGCCATCGTACGATTCGATGGAGTTTCCTGATCCCTTCTATTTACGCTTTTTTGTTTTTACCTTGCCGCTCCCCCCTCCTCCTCATCCCGCTCGAGCTCTTCCCACACCACGACCGCGATAACATATGTACAGGACGTATCAGCAAGTGCTAATATGGCTGCAGTATCAAGCCGATGCTACGGAGTGGGGGTGGAAGAATACTAATCGTGGACTAGAACATGTCGCTACAAATGTTGACCCAGCACCAGAATGTTTGCTGAAGACAATTTCCTGCAAATGCAAAACGACGTGCAGAAAAATATGTGGTTGTCGCAGAGCAGGACTCAAATGTTCTGTATTATGCCACAGCAGCGGAAAAACGTGCGACAACGTGGTCGCAATTCGAGAGCTACTCGATGAAGATATACGGAAACCTACCGTCAGAACGAATCACTATTCACCCTCCTGAGCTTTGCGACGAAGACATCGATGTTTACAAGGACGAATCAGACTTGGCAGTACCATCGGTAAAACGTTCGAAACGTTAATTTTTTCATTGTAAAAGTCATACAGTTCGAGAAACGGTTTATTTACACCCCTCTTTTTCTTTACTGTAAGCGTACGTCTTAACAATATATAAATCGGAAAATTTTACTCCCAATAACTTCGTACATTATCGTTAATACGTTAAAGTCAATAGTAAACTAGGTATCGCTTTTAGTTTTAACTTTTGTAAATTCTGTTTTGTGTATTTAATTTAATCAATATATTAAATTCCTAAAAAATCTAAGCTCTTGTAATCCAGCCTAAGCATTGACTCAAAACGGGTAATTAAACTTGGCCTAGGAGGCGTGAATTACTTTGATACGTGTATTTTATTATAAAAAATGATCTATCGATATCGTGAAGCGCTTGTCAATGACGGCGGCTCAAAAGTAAAAAAAAATACATGCAATTGGTAGTCCACCTGTAGGAAGGGTCAACTATGAGAATAAGGATCCGCTACTGATCGAAAATTTACTCCCACCTTCCAGAGATATCGCTTTAAGCCGCACCAATAAATAGCGGCTGTAGTAAAGTTGAATTAACCCAAAAAAGGAACCGAGCTGAAAAAGTTGTAAGTGCGGGTTTCCTTGGCGAATCGTTGGGGGAGGGTGGTTACTGGCAGTCTAAATGTCGGTATTCGGGAATCGAATACATACTTTTTATGCCATCGTACGATTCGCTGGGGTTTCCTAATCGCTTCTATTCTTTTTTGTTTTTACCTTACCGCACCCCCTCATTCGCACTTGAGCTCTTCCCACCCCACGACCGCGACAACATATGTACATATAAGACGTACCAGCACTTAACATACAGTAACACATCCAGTGTCTCATCATTATTCAAGACAACATTCGAAGAGTATAACATCAGAAACACTCAAGTAGTAATACAACAGTATTATTTACTCAATTATTAATCACGCGCAATTGTAATTGTGAAATAATTGCAAGTGTTAATAAATAGTTACATAGTTAAAAGAGTTTATCTGCAACAAGCCTTAGAACGTTAAAATAAAGCCCAGACGATAGAGACGCACATCAGTGGCGTAAAATACGTGAACGAGAGACGTCCTCGAAATGCTCGTCGAACTTACAATTCGTCATGAGTCGAGTACACGCAGTTCCTTCGTTCACGTAGCGCAAACAGGTTGGGTGGCCTTAAAATGTGTGTGCCAACTTGTGGCTCCATAAAATGAATTCCGGCGTTTCCGTTTGGAGATAATAAAACGGACAGCAATTAAGAGACGTCCAAGCATATTGTAAAACTAAATTGTAAACATTTAGCATGTATCAATTTCACTTCAGAAGTGAAACCACCCGCAGTCAAATTTAAATAGTTCCACCCTTAAAATTTAGAAAACGCCTTAACTAATGAATATCTTAAAATCGTATCCCCATTTAGTGAATAGTTAATTTAGTTAATAAGCTATTATAAACCAGAAATATGTAAGAATTCACCATTGTCATTGTAACATTATATTAGATATTATATAGACAGATAATACATATTATATTCAGATTATTACGAGTAGAACAACACAATCGAAATTTATGGTTAGTATTATTATTTCATCGTTATATTGCTATAAAACACTTATTCAAGATCGAAAAATTAAAATATAGTTTAAAGATCGTAAGATGTTTTATTCCTGCTAGCAAAGTGAAAAATACAATTTCGAGCGAGTTAAATTACTGGTGCCCAAGTAAGATTGCTCGATCATAACAATCGTGGCAGCGTTGGTCCCTCGATCATAATTATGGTACCATGATCATAAAAATTATGGCAGCGATGGTCGCTCGGCCATGACAATAGCCTGTTCGATTCTAATGCGAACGTTTCATTCATCAAACTTAGTTCGGCCGACTTGCCGATAACTGCAAGAATAACCACCTTGCTGCCGACAAAGGTAGCATGATTCATTAACAGGTGGGACCGTGCACCTTGTACAGCGCTACATATGATCTCCCACGTCAAACAAAACGATAATCGACTAAACAAGCCATTTGTGTGCGCGCGCATCGCGTAGTGCCGTAAAACGCAAACACAAATCGACCATACGAATACGGATTTATCGGTTGAATTGTAAACATACACATACCTGCTGCGTACTCAAATCTAGTCCCATGTAGGTCGTGGCTTCGCCGTTAGAAACCATTTTTGTGAAGGCGCTGTTTCAGTTTCGCCGACTTGACTACGAAATTTAACTGCTACGAAAGCGCACACGACTCGGAATACGGTGAGGTCAAGACATGCTATATTTTTCTAGAGTTCGTGTTGAAACACATTACTTCAGTCATGGTTGTATTCTTGTACAGTTATCGTCATCGCGCGGCTCACAGTTGCTGATTTTAAATTGTCCGCGCGGCCCAATTTGTACGCAGATTTACCGAAAATACACTTTTAGAAGGCCTCTCTAAACCGTTTGCGAGTTCAACCAAAAGTGTTTGGAAACGCAATCGATTAATGTGTGTCATTTAAAAGGAGTTGCTCTACCCGTTCCCCTGCATGGTAAAAGTATTTGCGACTTAATGAGTTAGTGGGGAAGGATTTTGTTACGATTTTATATATATATATCGATATTTTTAGTGAAAGTTCAAATTAATCTCGTGAGATTAAGTTACAGTTTGAATTAAACGCAATTTGTATTAAAAATGACCCACTTTATTTACACGTATGTCTATTTATGTGATAAGATAATACAATCTTTTCGTGCATTTTGAACTTGGAACGTCCTCGTTAATTAATGTCAATGATGTAGAAAAAAAAACGTTAAGTTACATCATATGGCAAAATTATTTTCTTGACCGTAAAATGTTTGGCCAAATTACAGTTGTTTGTGTATACAGGAGTATATATTTGGTTGCATACTCGTACACAACTAATGTTCTACTTTGGTTTTATTCATAAATCGTTTCTGTTCACATTTACAATATTGCCATGGTATCATAGTAATTATAAGCTGTACCATAATAAAAATGGTATTATGGTACCATGTTTTGATAGGAACGCGATTTTAAAAATATTAATAAACATCAACTAAACGCATATGTACGAAAATATAAAAAGCCAAATTGGTGCACCGTTCCCACAAGGGGTATGCCCAGGACTTATGTGGGTTAACTACAAAGTGAGGTCTGGGGTAGGCAAAGGTATATCGATAATTGTCTTACAAATAAATTAATGCTATTGTAGTACAACATGCCGAGGATAGTAGCAAGATCTATCTGGCTCGACCATGCATCCTGTAATTGCAAACTGAAAACTGGCCAGCTACCAAACTTTAAGTAATTGCATTTCTTTCTAAAACAAAATTGTTGAAATTTCGCCGAATCTTATGGGGCATACGCTATTTCCTTTAAGGGGAGAAAGTCATGTAATTTGAAATTTTTTTATAATTTTTTTTTAGTTAAAAAATTAGTTTAACACTGAGAATGTGCTCCTAAATGGTCAGATCGGAATTAGAAGTATAGACATCTCTATAGCGTATCATGCTCCGAACAAGACTGAGCGTGTTACAGCTTGTTCAAGCGTCAGGCGCTCGGAAGTCAACGAGCTGCTCATATCTCGCGTGTCTCTCGTACCGCGCAGCTATGAGTCGGAAGATTAGTGAGAGTGAGCCAAATTATCGCTCAAGTCGTCCTCGTCGTCGGCGACCACCATCAACTTTGGAACGAGAAGAAATGCCAAGCGATCGCGAACTGAGTGCCTCAGCTAAAAAATGAGAATTTCTAGCACTGACGTTATCGTGAATTTGGGTTTCTGCTATCGGATAATAGAGTTTGTAACCGTGTTTGCTGCCATATCTGATATAGCACTATGCAGGAAATGTAAGCACGACTTGTCGTTTGGGCAGACAGGAGATAGAGGACTAGGATTTAAAATATCTGTAAAGTGTAAGTGCGGTATTTTCCTCATCGATTCCGGACCATTTATCCGCAACGGTTTCGAAATTAACAAGCGAACTGTTCTCGCTATGAGATTATTGGGAATAGCCAGAGAAGGTATTAATATTTTTGTGGCATCGTGGATTTCGGACAAGGATTCAGCCAAAAAAGTTATGACAACATAGTGCAACTCATATATGCATCGAGCAAGAAATTCTTCGAAATTAGCTGCAAAAAAGCCATCCAAGGAGAAAAGGAAATTAACGAGAAGGAAGGAAGACCCATGTCGAACCAGACTATCAGTGGGGACGCTTCTTGGAAGAAAAGAGGATTTTCGTCTCATTTTGGTGTGACAACGCTGATCGCCAATAATACGGGCAAAGTTATCGACCTGATTGTGAAAAATACTTATTGTCAGGCTTGCACTTATTTTAAAGATCATCCGAGAGACCCTGATTATGAGACACACCAAGAAAACTGTCCGATAAACCATCGATGATCTCCTGGAAAAATGGAGGTCGATGCGATGCTCGAAATGTTCCTAAGATTGGAAGAACTCTATTGAGTAAAATACAAAAATTTCATTGGTGATGGAGATAGTAAAACATTCACAGCTATTTTGGATGCTCAACCTTACGGTGACGAATTCGACGTGATCAAGAGCAAATGTGTCGGCCACGTTGAAAAACGCATGGGAACCGGACACCGTAATTTAAAAAAACAGGTAACTCGGAGGAAAGGGGAAACTCACAGATGTACTCATCAAGAAATTAACCAAGTATTATGGACTTGCCATTCGGAGAAATCCAAACTCGAAGGATGACATGAAGGACGCTATAATGGCCACCTATCATCCTATGATTTCGACAAACGAACAGCCGCAGCACCAGCACTGTCCCCCGGGTGCCGACTCCTCCGAAGATTTGTCCCGGGATGATTTGCTCACGATATGCTTGGGAGGCTATACACAGAACGCAAATGAATCGTTCAATGCGACATTGTGGGGTTTAGCCCCTAAGCACCTATATTGTGGATCGAGGATCGTGGAAATCGCTGCCTTTTTGGCTGCAGGCATGTTCAACGATGGTTACAACTTTGTTTTAACCATTATGAATGGCCTGCAGTTGCAAATCGGCGTGCAGTGCAAGACATTCGCAGATCACCAAACTGCATACCGAGTTCGGAGACAGGACCATCGTACTTGGAGCAGGTCAAAAACGGCAAGGACGGCAAAAAAAAGAGGAGGAAGCGGCTCGAATGGACGAATTTGCAGAAGAAGAAGGCATCTTGTATGGCCCTGGTATCGCAGACTAAGCGTTGGAAGCCGTAAGTCTCCTGGAACTCTACTTTTCTGTATAGGAAACTTCAAGCGCGTTTTTCTCGGAATGTAAAATTTTGAACGCCGTGCAATATAACTCAACGAGTTTTCCACCGATTTTGATGAAACTTTCCATACAAATTCTTTAACTCACTGGCTATTGCATGACGTTCGTTTTTTTCGAAAAAAAAAACCAATAATTCATAATGTTTCATACCATTTGTTGACACAACAACAAGGATCTTTTTTCAAAAGTCCTGAATTTTTTATTTATTTTTTTTTTAATTTTTTTCTCGACCTCATGCAAAGCGTATTGATGTAATTTGACAGCAGAAATTTGGTTTTCTGATTTTAGTTGAGATTTGACTGTCGACTGCAGGCCGCAAATCTAAGGAGCCGACCTGCAGCAGCTGTGGAGCCGCCATTTTTTATATTTTTTTCTTAACAAAAATTTGCGAGTAAACTTTTTATGTGATAGTTTGAGATATGATTTGTTTCAATTCGGAAAACCTTTCCATCAGTTCATGAAAAAATCTCGAAAAAACGTACGATTACAAGACTTTCCCCCCTTAATTTAACCTCTTGCCTTATGTCTTCAAGCCATACTGTTTGCTTCCTCTGCTTGTTACACACACGGTCGCAAATTATATCATTCACCAATAATTCTTGGTTTCTATAGATACCCTTTCTTGCTTTTTGTCTAAGTTTTACGCAAATTTAACTGCAGTTGCTTAATTTTCAAGCATGATCCTTTATTATTTCATTTTATCTGATTTTTTTGTTCTGTTTTCATTTTGTATTTTTTATTAAGTCCGCCTGGGCAACTAAAGGGTGGATTGAGTAGCGTAACAGTTGTCACTGTCGGTCCCAAGCCCGGGTAAAGGAGGAGGATTTTAGCGGTGGGCCAGCTCCCGGCCCTATATAAAAAAATCCTATGCGGAAAATCCTTGCAACGAGCCTCGCAATATGTACGGAGAAAAATGAAAACGACAAGGAAAACGAAAAAGGACACTGAACATACGTGACATATTCAAGGTCTAAGAACTAAAAGACATGAAGTCATCAATGAGCTAAACAAGTTCCAATCTGATATTGGTATTCTCACAGAAACCACAAAGAATGGAAATGGAAGTGAAGACATCGGTGAATATATTCATCTCTTCAGCGGCGTCGAAAAAGCAAAAAGGGCAGCTGCAGGCGTTTCTGTCCTGCTTAAGAAAAGCATTGGTAAGGGCATTAAGACCTGATAGCCAATAAAAGAAAGAATCCTGATAGTTCATCTACAGTACAAAGGATGTGAAATTGCTATAATAGGCACATATGATATTGCGAAAATAAACAGCAAATGGGACATCATAGTGATTGGGGATATTAATGGTCGAACTGGAGAAGAAAATAATGATATAGTAGGCAGGTATGGAGGGGAGGGGACTTAAGGCTGATTGAAATATGCCAGCAATATGAACTAAAGATACTAAATGGATTTCACTAGTTCACGTGGTCCCAACCGATCCGCTAAGTAAAGTCAGTTATCGCCTATATCGTGTGCAAACAGAACTCGAAAATATAAGTGGAAGATGTAAGGGTTCAACGAGGTGTAGGTGTAGGCACGGATCACTACTTACAACATTCCAAGGTTTATTTTCCGTACTATCTCAAAGAATGTCAAAGCAATAATTCACTTACAGATGATGAACCTAAGATAATAAGCTCACACAAAGTCAACTTACAAGGCCTTTAAAACGATTCGACCAAATTCCTTTACAAATTAATACTAGTAAAAAGCTTAGCGTAATGCACTATTCATCTAGCATACGCATGTATAAAGACTTGATACTGAGAATTAAAGAAGCAGCTGAGGAAGCCCTGGGACCTGTCGAACAAAATAATTAGAAACTTCCAAAGTGGTGAACGAAGAAGCCGAAGGAAAAATGCATGAGAAGAAATTACTGTACCAAAAGTCGCTATCTACCTAAGATCTGGAAGACAGAAAAGAGTATACAAGGGCAACCAAGGAAGTAAAGAAATGCGTAGCTGAGCAAAAAAATAGATTATTGGACAAAGTATGTGAGCGGATCGAAAAATATGTAGGCGGAACCAGATCGTCGGAAACATGGAAGGTAATCAAAGGACTCCGAACAAACACAATGAATAAGGGAAGAATAGAAATAATTAAAATGGCGATATGGGTCAAATAACTACAACGCCCTGCTGACAGAGGATATGCAAGATATCCTTAACAAAGACAGAGAATATGATGAAGAATACAGTATACTCGAGGAAGAAGAGGAGATTACCCCAATAGAAGTAAAGAAGGCCGCGAAAGGAATGAAGAATGGTAAAGCATCTGGTCCGGAAGGTATACCAATAGAATTGATAAAGGCAGGACCGTAGGTGCTGTTCGAAATGTTAGCAAAGAATTGAATTGAAAAAGAATTTGAAAACGTTGAAGAGCAAAGCGGGTTCAAGCCGGCAGGTCATGTATAGATAATGCCTTTACCATCAAACACACCGTAGAGGAGAGGTTAGCACACAGTATGGAAACGCACGTTGTGTTTATCAGGAACATGGTATAAGGGGTATTTATATAGATGCACTTAAAAGCCTATATCAAAATATGACAGTGGTTATAAAAACCGGTAACAGAATATCTGAAGACATATGTATCACCAAAGGTCTCAAAGAATGGTGCAATATCGCCCCTACTTTATTCAAGATTTATATAAAACAAGCCCTGACAAAATAGCGGGAAAAATGTCAAAATATGGGGATCCAAATAGCCGACGACAAACTGTTTAACCTGCACTTTGCGGACGACCAAGTTATATTGGCAGAAGACGAAATGGACGCAGAATATATGCTTCGGAAATTGTGAAGAATATAACAATTGGGGGCTTTCAATAAATCCCAATAAAACGGTATAGGAGGAAATGATGAATATAAAAAGCACCAAGGCTTATAACTATCTCGGAATAAAATTATCGAATACCGGAGACGATAATGATGAAATAACAAGCAGGATTGGGCAAATGAGAGCAGCTACCAGACAATTAAGACGTGTTATATGGAGCCAACAAATAGCCAAACGAACTAAAATTCTAATATAAGGTGTATGGCGGTGGTGGAAAGTATTGGTACATATGGAGCCGAACTGTGGGCTATGAATAAGAGAAGCAAATCGAAAATAAACGCCGCTGAAATGGACTACTGGATGAGATGCTGCCAGAAAACAAGGATGGACCAAGTGAGGAATACCGATATCGTAAAGGAAATGGCAATACAGATTAACACACTGGAAACCACAGAAGTAAGAAGGCTACGATGGTTCGGACATGTTCAACGAATGACGAAAATAATAAACTAGATAAAGTCAAATCGAAGAAAACAAGGAAGCCACGACGGTTATGAGAGAGTAGAAGTTGAAGAAAATATGGAATCGGTGGACTAGATGAGGGCGACTGGCGAAAGAGGGAAAAATGGAATCTAGGATGAGGGAAATGGCTCTAGGCTGTTCGTACCCGCCTAACAAAAAAAACATTTTTTATATTAATAAGTAATGATCGCTGTATATTTCTGCTTTTGTATTTACTATTTTCTACTATCTGCTTCTATTTAGCTGTTCTATTGTGTATTTCTCTAAGTTCGTACAGTGTATATTTTATAATTAAATTATTAATTCGCAATAGTAAAACACACGAATAACATCGTTGTCCCGCTTTTATTCTCGACGTGTGCCTAATCTGCATACGTTGCCTCTTTTCTCTACTGTACCAGCTTTAGTAAAAAATAATTACGTTATTTTTTTAGTTGTCAGCATGTCCACTGTTTCAGCTCATTGCACTTGTAGGTCTCGGCTACAATTTCGTGTTCGTACTAGCAAAATGGTAGTTTCTGAACTTCTGGTACGAACCACAATTTCATTTTTATTCATTATACTGTTTTGTGCAATGAATCATAATTCCACCAAGTGGGAATTCATTAGAATTTTAATTATTACTAATGATGTAGATTGTGTGATTAAAGATACTGTGCCTTAAAAAAAAGAGTTGTTATTACTTCATTGTTTAAACTGTTTGAAGTCACACATACGTGCCGAGAAAATCTAATTATACGCGTGAAATATTGTTGGAATAACCGTCTAGTTCATATAAAATGCATAGAGTCTGCAATAGGATGTTTGGCTGCTTCGTACATACGTTATCCGTTATTGCGATTTTATGCATGTGTCCGACGCCGTGAGAGCTCTTAATTTAAAAATTGGATCAGAGTCAACCAGCTTAGGATCAGGTACGCGAAAACAATGAACGCTACGACAGGAACAAATAACGGTTAGTCCAGGCAGGAAAGCAGACTCACAGGCCCCGGAGCCAGTCAAACATTTCCGGCTGGAGCCGGCCTTATTTTGCAGGAAATGCCGCATTCATCACACATTCTTATAAACTTGTTTATAACGCTTATGCCGTACATACGCAGACCGAACCTAATGGAGCAGTATCTCTTCTTCGAATTGGGCCATCGGGCGACCATAACAAATGTTTGCGTTCACTTGCCATTTAAATACGCTCGAATACAAAACGCTTTATTTTTTATCGTCAAACGTTCGTTTTATGGTCGCTTTCGGATAAAAAACAAAATATTTTTAAAATAACAATCGGATTTACTGTTATATGGAATGTTCCATATAACATATTTGTGTATGATTATTGCCCCTGAGTTGGAATAATCAAATTAATTTAGATAATCTGGTTTACTTTTATACTTTGCCCCAATTTTCATTTGTTTGTTTCATATCCTGTTTCACATCGAGAGAAATCACAAGAAACCAAATAATCGAGCACCCATCGGAAACGGTTTACTCCATCTGCCCATAATAAATAGGAACACCAAAACAATACAAGCAGAAGGAGCAAAATGGAATAACCCAACTATTTAGGACTATTTGGCAAATCAAATATCCAACATCAACAAATAACTATTGAAAGACTTTCTGCAGCCACACAACATTCACTAACTGCTAATTTAAAGAACTTAAAAGTGAACATGGTCCCAACCAAAAATAACTAGAATTGAACTAGTCCTGAATGATATAGCAGTGCGTCTTTTGCTAATTGTTAGACCAACATCTGGTTAACGCCGATGACATTCAATAATTACGCAGCTATTGGATCCATCGAGACCCTTCTGTACATTATGATCTGTTTACAAGTCTTTCAATGTTGATTTTGCATTCAAGTTATCTTACACATTTTCTCATTCAATTCTATCATCATTTGATAGGGTGCACTCAACCTAACCCAACTCAACCCGTGGTAAAGTATTGACAAATTGAGTCGACCACTCAATCTAACAGACGATGCCTTCTGCCTTTAATAGCGGTATATTAAGAACCGAATTCAAACCAGGTGACCAGCGATCCTTCTGCCGGTTGAAGCTAAAACTCAATCTTCCTACACTACATCTGTGTCCACATGAATATTTTATGTGAACTTTTATGTCAATATTAACAAAATATTTTCATGATTTGGCAATAATAAATTGCAAAAGAATGATGTTTGCGCGACATGAACGAAGGGGTTTACGCCACTAATGTGCGCCGCTATTGTCTGGCTTTTATTATATCGTTCGAAGGCGTCGTTGCATAAAAAACTTCTTTTACCTTTGTACACTATTTATTAACCCTTTGACCGCGCCACGCGTTTTGAGATTTTGTGCTCGCTCTGCGCATTGATTTCAGTGGTTGCGTATTTATTCGTGTAGAGCAGTTTGACGAATTTATGCGGCGAGTATCTTCGTGTATAGCAGTTAATAATCATTTTTTAAATTGAAGAATCACAGATCATGTATTTTTTATAATAATATTCGCAAAGGGCGAGAAATGAAGAATACATTACAAAAATGTAAAGAAAATTTATTTCAAAAATTTGTGCTTTTAACACCTTACATAAAATTAAGAATGTTTTTAGTATGAAAAACCTGAAAGCAAGGTACAACACATAAAGAAACTTTACAGGGTTCACATATGTAACGAGATTCTTTACGCTTTTGCTTTTTTATGCATACAATAGAACGTTTAGTTGGGTTCGGTTTTGATGCTGTTGCACGCAGGAATGTTGGAAAATGTCTAGCTGTTAAGCGTAATAGTGAATTGGCACCTTCTGGACGCCTACCAGATTGATTGCGTTGTAGGACTGTATGGTATGCATAAAGTAATTATGCATATTTGCTTTATCAAATTTATTTGTTTGTTGTTGGTTTGGATTTAACTGATTATATAGTATAGAAGCGTTCAAAACTGTTAAATCAAGACTGGCTTGAGTACATTTTCACCGAAATTTCGATCAACTTTATTAGAAGGCGCCAATTCATTGGTGTGCATTGTAGATAACATCCTAACATCTCTCTTGTCGTGCCATTTGATTGCCAATAGGTTCTTGCTTGCTCTACTTTCAATATCACCTGCCTTCAATTTGTTGTTCATAAGTGGCATATCCTTGCGATTTGCTTTTACGGTGCCATATGCATTTGTTTTATTTGCAAACAAATAGGAAAATAGTGTGGGGCTTGTATACCAGTTATCGACGTATACTGTATGACCTTTATTCAAATAGGCATTTATAAGAGTTAACACTATATTGCCCGATTTACCAAGATTTGCAATGTCATAATTAATGATTTCTGTAGTACCTCATGTGTAGATAATAAAGTCTAAGATGTAACCCGTTTTGCCGTCACACATAACGACGAATTTTATACCAAAACGGTGACGCTTTGATGGGATGTATTGTTTGAAGAACAAGCGTCCTTTGAATAACAGAAGACTTTCATCAATACATATATTTTGATATGAACTGAATTTTTTTCTAAATGTATATTTCAAATGGTCAACAATAATTCTGATTTTGCGTCAAGAATCCGCAGAAACTGGCGCTGAAGTATTATCAGTAAAATGAATTAGCCGCAAAAATGCTGGGGTTAATCGAAGCCACTCTTGGGCCCAATAATCATTCAAACATGATTTTTTCACCTGCGACATTAGAAGAATGATAGCGAAAAACAATACATTTCTTTGAGTTCCGTATCCTTCCAACCCTTGAGACGAGATTGAAGTTTAGTTGAATTTTGCGAGTTAACAAATTGGAAATATAAGTTTGTTTGCTTAGCTATTTCTTTCACTATGTGTTCTGTGAAAAACATTTTGAAGCACTCTAATTCCATAGAACCAGCGTTACCCCTCGTAGGGCCAGAATGCATATCATTGAAATCATGAATTTTGGGAGTAAAGGATTTTGCGTCCTGCCATTTATCCTCGTTATTGACCTGTTTTCATTTTTTGCACGGTCGCTCTTCAAAGTCATCACCTGTTTTATCAGATTCACAGGTTGACTCATCAACATTGCTCTCTTCCTCTGATGATATATCAATAAGATATTCCTCTTCGCTATCACTCTGCATTAATATTTCCTCCAACTCCGCATCAGTAAGACTTATTTTCCAGCCATCTTCGATTAAAAACTTAAAAATTTATATAATTAATTAATTATATTTATTAATAATATGATATTATATTTATTAATAATATTTTAAGAAAAAAACTTACAATAAATTGTAGACAATTAACGTAAATATTCACTTATAACCAGTATTCCGATACGTACTTCACACAGAATGCTAGAGATGCTATTTGTATAAGTCTGACTAAGTCAATTTTGGTTGGAACACGCTCACAGATGTTTAACCTTGAATAATACTCAGCGAATATAGTCGTGTTGAGCAATAAACTAAATAAATAAACTAAATAAATACAAGACGACGAAGACGAAGAAGATATTTTTTGGACGAATATATACGTCAAGAGCAGTCAAAGGGTTAACATTTATTTACAATTACTGTACATTTACAATTTGCACTAGGTGTATACTGTTGTGATGTGTTGTATCCTTGTTAGCTACTTGTACTATTGTACGTAGTTGGAGTGACTGTTTGTTGGACTAGCGATAAATTCCTACTTGAAGCTGTGTATTTTTACTGTGTTGTACTGTACTAATGCTTGATTAATAGTCTTTTTAAAGTGATTCTCGATTAATACTGCTTTGATACTGGCCGACTGTTGTGTTACTTCTTTGATATTGAATATTAGGGGCGAAACAGTCCTTTTGTACTGAAGTTCGCTAGATATGACTGGTGGGCACGAAATGTCCCTACTTTAGTGATAGGAGGTACTAGACAAAGAACTCGTCTCGTGATTAGCAAAAAAACGAATTTCATAACGACCAAGGAAAGGGATATTTTGCCTGGTATTTGGTTGACCGATTCTAAGAGGATTAGCAAATCTAAATTCCCGTGAGTGCATGCCATATAATAATTTAAATTACCTTCTTTTATTTACAACCGTAGAATTGTGATGAATTTGGCAGTCATAAAATGACGGGTTTTGTGAAAACGAATTTATGCGATAATTGCACGGCCGAAATTGTGTTATAATAGAGAATGTTCTGTACGTGACCGTACAAGTGATGCTTTGAGCAAATACGCATAAGTACGAGGGGGTATAAAATAATTCTAACGAACACGGGTTTGCAAGGATCCAAATTAACTTAATTAAATATGCACATATGTGGGACCGAACAAACGAGTTAACATTCAGGCGAGTTGATTTTCGTCGAACTTGATGGCCGCAACAGGTCAGTTAAAGTAAAGGTTATAAATTTAACAACAAATAACAGATTTAACAGCAACGAAATACGACCCTGAGACGAGAGTAGAACTTTTAGATCGAACCGCGTAGAGAGATTCGGCATCGTAATATTGCGCCGAATAATAACGCCATGTAAATAATTAAACAGATAAGGATATTTGTCGTATAATTAAATTAGTTAGGTTAGAATATAAGTAAGATAATGTAAATAGAAACTCGATATAGTAGGATTTACTACATTTATATAATTTAAATCGTAAAGAATTTTCAAATACACCAAAAACTTCGCGATGCGAGAGCAGTGGGCGGGACTCCGAGAGGTGACTCACGCCACCTGGTCCGTCCGAGTTGAGTTGAAGTCGACTTGATGTTGCAGAAGGCGCGAAAATTGGCCTTGGCAACTGGGTTGCGTCCTATCACCGCGTTTAGGACCTGCGTGGCAACTGCAAATGGTCCAGTTATTATAAACATTTTTATTACCAAAATAAACGAAAACAAACTATATCAAAAATAACACAAACACAATACTAGTTAGGTATTTACAATAAATGTTCGAATAATCCTCCTTTCAGTTATATGTCTGCATTCCACAATGATGGCCTCCCTCAGAGAATTAATATTTGGATGTCGTTGTCTATAAATTTTGTTTTTAAGATAGGGGCACAAAAAGAAGTCACATAATGCAAGATCAGCAGATCTGGCTGCCCAATTTATTGTACCACCATGACCAATCCAGCAATTTGGAAAGGTTTCGTTTAAGTGGGCTCTCACATTCACACCAAAATGCGCAGGACAGCCGTCGTGCTGGTACCAAATCTCCTGATCTTCATGTGCAACTTCTTCAAGTGCAGGACCTACCTCATTTATCAAAAGGTCTAAATATGTTTGCGAATTTAAATTTCCTACTATCTCAAACGGCCTAATTATTTTTTTATTATAAATACCAGCCCAAATATTAATTTTATGAGGGTATTGAGTTCTTGTAGCTAAATTTATTCGCGGATTCTCTTGAGACCAATATCGAGTGTTCTGGGTGTTTGCCTCATTATTTAATGTGAATGTACATTCATCGGTGAAACAAATAAAATTCAGAAAATTTCTGTATTGGTTTGCCCTTTCCTGCATTTCTTCGCAAAAAGTAATTTTACTTTCTAGGTCAATATCAAAGATTTCCTGATGGCATTGAAGTTTGTACGGATGATAATTATGTTTATGTAAAATTTTCCATACCGCTGTGGAGGTTACAGTGCAGTTTTCCGCAATAGTTCTTGTGCTACTCATAGGATCCGCGGTTATCATTCCCAAAACCATTTCTTCTAAAGTATTATCGGAAGTATCTTTTATTGCCTCCTCTGGACTTTGTTGTAACACTACTAGATTTCTTAAATTTTCTAATGCAATTATTTATTGTAGAGTTCGACGGTATAGGTCGGTGATTGAATTTTACAGAAAATAAATCTCTCACTCTTCTTAGACTATTGCCAGAGTAAAAGAATTGAACCATGGACACCCTTTCTTCAATTGAATAGTTCATGTTTATAACACAACTTATAGCACGAGTTATAACGCAATTTCATAAACTTTCAATAAGCTGTCAACATGACATTAAACGAAAATATGTCAAGGCAACTCGTATATTTTGATGAAACATGCATACTATGGCCAGCTTTGGTGGTTATCACTCGGTATAAGAAGCTCCGTGCAGACCACTGAAAATTTTTGTATATTTGTCAAGTGCTTTGTTTAATTAAATTAATTAATCCTGCTGTACTGAATATATTTATGATTGTATGTTCATTCGCCGTTATGCCAATGTTACGTATGTACGAGGGGAGATCAGTATTTACGGTTCCTAACAAAAGGGAACAAATTGAAGAAATATCAAACGTTTATTTTTCTACATAACGTATACGTAACTGAAAGTCGATGCATTTGGTCCAACGATGCTCCAAACCCTTGATTCCTCTGGAAAAACTTCTTTCGATTGCTCTTCCAACCAGTCGTTTACGGCCGTCACCACTTCATTATCGTCATAATATCTGGCTCGCCAAAGATATTCTTGCGCTCATGGCAATATGGCTTTTGTGGACAGGAGCGTTGTCTTGATGAAACAGAATGCCTTTGCTCAATTTTCTCCTTCTTTTTTCCTTGACACAATCGTGCAATCTTGAAATTAAGTTGGCATAGTATGAGCCTGTTATTGTATATCGACGTTCCAAAAAAATTCCGTCTACATCCAAAAAAGTGTGGCCAAAACTTTACCAGCGGATGGCAAAACACGAAATTTGCGGGGTGGCGGAGAACCTCGGTGATGTCATTCCATACTTTGTTGCTTCGACTCAGGATCGAAGCGGTGAACCCACGTTTCATCAAGAGTGACGAATCGAGAAAGAAATTCATCCGGATCTGCTTTAAACTTTGCCAAACTGGCTTCAGAATGCAATACTCTAGAACGTTTTCAGGCGTCAACATTCGTGGGACGTGCAGACGTGCACACAACTTTTCTTGGCTAGTCACAGTCACTGGTCGTCCAGCACCCTTCTCATGTTCATTTTGTCTTCTTAGTTTAAATTCTCGAGACATATTTTTCACCACTTGGTAAGGAACAGCACCCTCACCTACCATATCTTCATTAATTTATTTTGGCGACAACCCTTTCTTTTGCAAGTATTTTATAACACGAACCTCTGATTTTGCCATTTTTTTAATTCTTTAAACTTGTCTACTTAAATTCTAAATTATTTGAACAGTGACAAAACTACAATTGAACCAACGTAACAACAAATGATTAATTCTTAAATGTGTCAAATTGATTCAACGTCAGGGACACTAAATGATGATCTCTCCTCATATTTGTTATTACCAGGTTTTTATTATGTTTTCTTATTTTCATTTGCGTTTTCTAAATTTTGGCTATTATTTATTCATCATCCCCATTAGTTGTTGTCATGCGTTTTCATGTTTTACTTACGTTGTTTACAGTTTGGCCACCGTTATGTTTTGGCTAATACGAGAATGTGAAATCGATAACATTCTATGTTCTATTTTATTTGGTTTATTTTCTTACATAATGTGATGTCTAAATAGTTGATCTGATGGTCGTGTTTTATGTATTGAGCTCGGTTGGGTTGGGTTGAAACATGTTGAGTGCGCTTTTCTAATAATCAATGTTTTGTGCTTGTAACATTGCTTCCATTCTTATTTTGCTCTTCCTTCTGATTTTCTCTTATATACTGCTCCTAAAAGTCTATACTTAATTTTTCGATTGTACCTTGTTGTGGATATGCATGCTCTATGTCTTTTTCATCACGCCATCGTATTTCTCCTCATCTATTTTGTTATTACATAATGTGGTATATCGTGTTTCATTCCCTCTTTAATTTCTCCTCACAAAACATCTGTATCAGATCAAGTCTTCGCATATCTACACATTTCATGTTGACCCTCGTGTCCCCGAGTCCTCTAATCCAGTCATTTCTTTGTTTTAAAAAGGCACAAATAATCCATAACATGTGTCATACGAACATAACAAATTTGAAATGCCAAGAATTCGCGTTGAAAAAAACAATGTTTTGCTAGTCGAGGAAGAAGTTTCCTTCGCTATCCCGGAATGAATCGGTCTCAACTATAACGTACAAATCCACGTACAAAACATAAAAGTGAATTATGTAAAAGAACGCAAGATGAAATAGTATAATTCAACAAAATTACAAAACGTAAGTTTTTACAATTAACACGGCGGATTAACACGACGAAAGCGAACAACAAATGGACAATATTCGGGTTATAAACAGACAACAAATTGAAAAAAAAAACAAGTTCTTGAATGAAAATATAAGACACGTCAAAGTTGAACAGGCAAGAAATAGATAATTGGAAATGAAAGTAGCAAGAACAAAAATTAATTTAATCGTTGATATTCAAATAAACTGAAATTAAACAAAAACTTAGGAATGGAGCCAGGTTGAACACGAATAAAACTAGTTAAAGCAATATCGCAGAAATTCATCTTCACATGATGACATTTTCCTAATCAACTGGATTATTTGGAATTATTTCTGCTCGTCCGTCGAATAAGCGGTACACAATTTCACATAAGACAACCTACGCCAGTTCATATAAAACAATGTCTTACTGAAATAATTAATATACTGTGAAAATGGAAGCAACATATTCAGAATTTACAGTTGCATATTTTATACTATTTTTGTTTTTATTTCGAAACATGGAAATCTTTATAGTATTTTAGTACATAACGTTATATGTAGTGCGCAACCTGATAAGATCCACATTTCCCACCGTCGATATTAAAGTAATAAAATGCTCAACTCGGAACGGACTCATATATCAGCGGTCGACTATTTGGCAGCGGTCATGCAAACAAATCATACATAAAATGAGCAATAACTCGGCGGGAGGCGGCGATGCCCGAGGGGTGGCGGGTGATCGTTCCGGAAGACGCTAGACTTTGCACACACATACGGACTGCCGGTGGTGCATTTTTATTAATTTGACAAAAAGTCACGGTTTGAAGACGCCGACCGGGGCCGCCGTCGACGCCGCGCCGCGACGTTGCGGACGCCAGAAGTTGCAATAATTGGCGTCATCCTACTTCGCCCGTGTTTGTGAGACGTCATTCACTTTGTGATCTTGCGTACTGCTGCCTAACACTCCACAGAGCGTTTGTCACCATTGACGTGTTTACTTCCTTGTGATGGTGTACGAAAATGTACTCAATTATATTAGTTGCTATGAAAATATTATATTTATCTGTAATTTGCAAAATGTTCCATCATACCATCAATAAACGTATACCGAGAACTCGTCATTGTAATTTACAAGAAGTTTATCAAAATGAAATTAGGTGTCAGGCATATATTGCAGTAAAAGGTAACAAAACGAAAAATGTGAACATGTGCATTAGAGCGAATTCCAACAGTAATAATAATAATAATAGAAACTAAAACCAAGTCATTGAAAAAAATTAACTGACGCGAATCTAGTCTCGGTTTGAATCTCCAAGCAGGAGATATTAACGAAAAAGCCTTGGAATAAAGAAATTTGTATAGTATGTAATCAATGTATAAAAAGTCAAAAGGACAGATATATATTTTGTGTGAAATGTATTTATATACAAATATTATATGCATTAACTTCTGTAGAAGTCAAAAAAGGAAAGAAGGTCGATAATTTTTATTTTTATTTATTTATTTATTATCAACAGTTTTGTATAAAAAAATAACCTCGCACCGAGAAACACCCACACAAACACGAAACCTCAAGACAATATAATTCACAGAACAAGAAACGCAACTACTCAACAGCTCAAACACAACATACCCCAAAACTTCAGAAACGGCAACAACTGCGAGAAGCTCAAATCAGATCCATCAAACAAAGTCCAACGGCAAATTACAAACAACTCTATAATCGAAGATAGGGAAAAATGCAAACTAGGGAGCATTAACTTAAGTGTACCTAATCTACAAGGTTTATCAAAACTACATAAACCAGACAGTCCCATCAGACTTAAATTGCACTTTTGCACCCGTTTACAAACTCTCTAAACTAATAACCAAGAACTAAGGAATCTACTAGAATTGAAACACAACGTCTAATTGAGGATTATATCCGAAATCTAACTACAACATCAGGAAGAAAACATCATTAAAAAACCAACTAACATTCAAAATAAAATCCTGGCACCGAACACCACAATACCCAAGACATACTAAGAATTAATTACTTAGATCTCACCATCGAAAGAATAACGCAGAAATCAGAAAACAGCATATACAGGAAGCCTACACAAACAAATAACATCGATACAGCCTGAGCAACATAAACGTGCGGCTTTCCGAAGTTTACTACACAAATTAGAAAGGATACCCCTGAATAGGAAAAACTACAACTTCTGTCCAGAAAGTTCGGTGAATGTGATGAGTAGTAACATTACGTGGGATGTCCAAAAAGCTCTGGCCATTCAGGATTGATATCAATTTTGGGAACAAGAAAAAGTGCGGGGGAGACAAGGGCAGTAGGATGTTAAGCAGGAACACTGCCCTAGACACGACAAGGGCCGGCCACTGCCTTTCTTGTTACAACAGTTCTTACCCAACAGTGCAGTTGTGTCACTTAATCACTCTCCCTACTCCCGAGACTTGTCTCCCTGGACAAATTGACATCAACTCCGATGTGTAAGAGGCTTTCGGACACCCAACTTAATGTTAGGAACCAACTGAAGGCTATTCCTAAATACGACCACGCCAGGCGTTTCCAGAACTTGTACATCCATCACATTAACTGTTATTTCAGGTAAGACAATCAACAAGAAACACACGATAAACACATAGACCAAAAGCACAGAGGACAAGAAATGGAACACTCACATATACATTTTCTACGACAAAAATACTAAAATAAAGAAATTATTATCTTAAGCCACATTAACAAACAATACAAAATTACTAATTCGTTCTACTTAGGTAAATATACATTAACAGTAACATTAGAAACATTTTGATAATTGCTGAAGGAAACCATTGATTTTCTTAAATTCTCTCCATCAAATTGTGTTTTATTTACTGGATGTATGTAAATTGACGCCATTCCTTGTTCCACTTTCATTTTCATCAAAATTGAAGCTTACACTTTCAACAACATCAATCTTCTCAGTATTCTTTTACGCAGCAGCGTTATTGTTTAACGAGTGGTCAATATAACCCTCTGCAACACCCTGTTGATCGCCAGCCAAATTTATTTATTCCAATGGGTTGTTTTGTACATTTTGGTAGTTTAAGAAAATCGGGTAATACTTATTTGGTTTGGGGATCGAAGTTCCATGTATTTCGTACATGTATAAATCCAATAACGTTCCGTTTTTCCGTTCCGTTTTTGTTTTTGTATCAATAATGTATACTAAAAGGGTAGTGATGAGGTCTTCAATATGACTTGTTTCAATTTTCATCAATTCTTCCAGCCGACAAACTCCCATCATGGCAAAAATTAACCCAACCTAAAACATTTATAATTTTTATATCTTTATTCAATTTTGTTTTATACTTTACCTTTGTAAATAGTTATTCACTATCTGGAGCAGTTGATAAGAATTCTTTAATTTGATGGGGACTCAACATTTGTGACTTTTTAAGTCTGGAGCCGTCTGATTTACGTTTCAGAAACGCACACAATTTGGGATACTTGCTTAGATCAAATTTTTTTTTTTTTTTTTAATTAATTGTCATCCGTAGCATTGAGTAGATTGACCATAAAGAGGACGTATTCATCCTTTTCGAAAGATTTTGGAAGTAAGCAAGTAACACACTTTCAGATAATGAATTTGTTTGGTTTTCTCGACGCCATTCTTGTAAAACTTTATGTGTACGTTCGTACTGACTTTTTGATTTCTCTGACAGCTAGAGCTAACTTCAGCACGTGACTAAGGCCCACAAGGTCACGGCTTGTCAAGGTGTTTAAAAGACCACTTAGCGTCATGGAAACATATTCGATAAATGGTATTTTAAACATGTGAGTAGAAAGGATATATTTTTTTAATATTCAGATATACTCAGAATTGTCCATAATAAGCCCTAAATTTCTTGCTGATTCAAGTATAAGAATATTAAAATATTTATGCATATATTTACAAGTGCAAGTGTTTTATCTCATTACAAATTTTCGAATTTCCAAACAACAATACTCTGTATTTCATTGGGTTCAGATTTAAATTATATTGTTTCGATATTTTAAAAAGATTTTTTAAAATAACGTAACAGTGGAAGAAACCCTAGAGCTCATCAGACAGCGATTCGTACCACAAGGACTAAAAGATGATACAATTGTCGTGGCAGGAATGTGTTTAACCACCACTTACTTTCTATGGAATTGATGATTCTATGAGCAGAAGGACGGACACAGCTCCTGTAATTTTTGAATTATAATGAGCCAATGAACTTCTAAAGTGGAAAGTGAAGAATTTGCCTAAAAGATCGTCAGATAATTTTTGATAACAAATGAACCGTGCAATATAACAAACAAATCCTACGTACTTCTATAGACAATATATTTGTCATATGTTCCAAATTAGATGTGAACCGTTTGAAAATTGTCTAGTTATGTTTCCGGCCAACTTCAAAAATGCAGTTTCGAGATAAAGGCGTTTGAAGTTTTGAGTAGTAGAAAATCATGAATCATTTTGCAATACCTTTCATCTGCAATGCCTGCACAATACAAATGGCCTTCCAGATTATCGTCCTGCTCTTGCATTTCTTTTCTGCTTGATCTTGAAACGATCCTTGCTTATTTTACCCGTGCAAACAGCAATCTCTCTCTGTAAGCATTGTGCACTGCTTGTCGATCGCCAGGCACATTTTGTAGCTGGTCGGGTGGATTTTCAAGCCCATTGCCTCCATTACGTGCAAAATTGAAGAAAACCCGTAATTGTACACACAACATCCGTAACTACATCCAAAAACCACCCGAAATGGATTTCGGGGCCAATGCCCACACATGATCTATACACTCTTTCTTGAGTACTGTGAAATTCTCATACGGCAATAATGCCTTTAAAAGTTTTAGAATTACCGTCACCAACATAGTGAGTGTATTTGATGCGGTGCAACATCTCAACAACTGCATCGACTTCCATTTTTCCTGCCGATCCATCGTGATTCAAAGCGCATTCTTCTGCATGATTTTCTGCCCACTCCGCATATATTTCGGTATCATCTTTTTTAGCCCAATACTCACATGCCTTACAGTATTTTGATTTCACTACACAATCAACGATTTTTCCACAGTTATTGCCAATAAGAGTCACTAACCAATACAAAAACGCAAATCCACGTTTTCACTACGAACCATCACCTGATACTTCAATTCCATTGTCTCCATTTTCAATAGAAATGGCTTCCTCTTCTTCAGCAGCTGTCATCATACTGTTCTTGCAAACTAGATTGGTTGCAGTGGACAGTGTTTTGATAACCTTTAGTAGAATTAGTGAAAGGTAGACCGAGGTAATTCCACGAATGCACTGAATTTTCTTATTCTGTGCAAACCAACTCCAAGCAATCGCATGGCAATTACGATTGTACGGTTGATTTCATAGCCTTTGTTAACAAATGGACAACTCGGTATCTCACTCTTTCCACAATTCTCACAGGACATTAGTAGTTTGAATTCCAAACCGCGCTTGCCACTTTCAACAAATTTGATTTCTGATTGGCGTACCTTACAAACGACAACGTTCGAGATAGTCGAAAATACTGCAATAATGTTTATGATACGATAACCAAATGCTGTATTCACTTCGATGTCATAGAAATCTTGCGATTGCTTCAGTTTTTTGCCGATGTACTGGCATTTAGGTCATCTGGTGCTTCTAACTCATGGCGATTCAATGGTTTTCCTCGCGATGTTTTTGGTCTCTTGCTGTTGCCAGATGACGTTTTTCCTCCTTTCTTCCCACTGTTCAGCGCTTATACCTGCTCTAGTCCCCTAAAGGACCTTCCCTTTAGCGCTCACCAAAGGAGCTCGCTGCGGACCAGGCGGCCTTGTACTAAAATTCGAGATTTTTCTCGAACATAATCTTTTGAGACATCATTTTTCAGGTCCTATTAGGTAGGTGCCATTGTACGAATTTTCGAAACTCCTACAGTGGCCTAACCCCTTAAGATAAATAAAGTCGAGTGTCGTCAATGAAAATATGAATGCCTGTAGTAACTGATAGCAATCAGTGGACAACAGAACATGCCGTCAATAGTAAACAGAAATTCGCAATACTCAACAGGTGCTTTCAATAATTAACAGATGCTCTCAATAGTCAACACATGCTTTCAATAATCAGTATTGCCATCAATAATCAATAGATGCAGTGAGGACCCAACAGATCAGCAATGCTCGCTGTTATCAATCGATACATTCGGTACTCACTAAGTGTACAATAAGTAGTCAACAGGTGTTCCCAGTAGTCAATAGGTGATCTTAGTGGTCAATAGGTTCGCTTAGTAACCAACAGATGCGTATTAACATCTTAATCTCTTTGATACTTAACGCATCTGTTCATCACTATGCGCATCTACTGACTACTGAGAGCACCTATAGACTACTAGGAACGCCTTTTGATTACTTAATACATCCTGTCAGTGACCAGCAGAGAGTCTCAGATATAAACAAATTCTTCGCTAAGTAAACAAAAGCTGAATGATGAACATATGCTCTCAATAGTCATGCTGCCAGTAGTTCACGGATGCTCTCAATAATCAAGAAATGCTGTTAGTAATGAACAGCTTCTGTCACTAGTCATTTAATTATGTCATAGTCAACATATGAACCAGACTATGAAACGGAGATATTAGCTAGATTGGTGGTAAGTTTATAAGTTACAATTATAAATAGTATTAATTTGTGCATGGTTTATAAGCATGTTAAATGATTAAAAACACAATATTTGTCAGTAATAATAATATTAAAATAATATTAATTTCGTCATCAATTGATTGTGTCATATAGACATTTCTTGCGATGGGTCGAGTTGCGTACTTTTCTATTGTAAATTAAGGCCCTAAAAACCTGGCCCTCTTAAATGGGATTTTTTGAAACATTCACAGATCACACATTCGCTGGAGTGTGCATGTATCTTGTAAGAATGTATATGAACGGAAACTACACACACACAACATTACTTGGACCTTCTATATACGGCGCTATGAAATACAGTGAGGCCGCGTATTACATATTGTATCTATTTTTATTTTCCTGAAAGATATGGATACACAAATTACGTAAAATGAACCTCCTAAGGTTCCTCCTCATTTGTGTATTTGATATTTAGGGGTGGACAATCTTGCCAGCGGACAAAGGATTATCCGCTTTTTATTGTCATCTCAGTTCATTCACTCATGTCAATATCTTCATTTCCAGATCTCTCTGTTCTTGTTCATAAGTACTTGAATTTTTGTACCTGCTCCATTTTCTCCCTTCCAGTATTATATCGGTATCTTCATCCTGTTGCATATCATTTTTATTTTAGTCTTGCTCCTATTTATCTTCAATCCATATTTCGTCAGTGCTTAATTCCATACTTTTAAGGTGCCCTGTGTATCTCTTTCAGACCTGGCCAGCAACACGACATCATCCACAAAGGCACAGACTGAGATGTTTACTCTCTGTATGTTTAGATAGCCTATCGGTAGTTCTTGTATTTTTTGTTTACACTTCGTTAGTATTTCATCATACTTCCTCCTTGCCACAATCCCCCCTTGGTTTCAAAATTTGTCGATCTTTTGTTCGCACTCACTACATAATTGGCGGTCCTCTTGTATATTCTCTTAATCGCATTTATCAATTTCTTTTCCAAATGCTCTCAAACTTTCTCTCGGTCCACTCTGTTAACGTATTTTTCTAGATCCACAAATACGCTCTCGAGTCCTTCTTCAGCCTTTTTTTCATTATTTCTTTTAGGGTGAATGTGTCTTGTGTACCTCTCTCCTTCCTAAATCCGCTATATGCTTCCTCCATTTCTCCATCTGTGTGTCTTTTCATTTACTTTTTAGTATTGGTACATTTACTTTTTAGTATTGGTACATTCCTTCTTTCCAGTCCTTCAATACTTGGTTTCTCTTCCACACTTTTCTGAATGCTTCCATTCCCTTCTCTCCCAGATTTCGGTCGTTTTTCTTATCTCACCCTGCGGCTTTACCGTTTCTCGGTAATCAAATTGTTTCTCTTATCTCTTCGATTTTTATTACTTCTTCTGGTCTCACTTAATTTTCTTTCCTGTATTTCTCTTTCTATTCTTCTATTCTATTATTCTATGATTTCCTCTTGTATTAATAATTAAGGGGTTCTTCGAACTATTCCATCTCTCCATTTTTAGTTTATTATTACTTACTTGTTTTCGCCTGTCTGATGTTTCTAAGTACTTTAAAAAACAACTTATGGTTAGTTTTACTATTTTCCTCCATCTTCTCGCGAAACTTTATCCAACTCTCTTGTTTATTCGTTTTTACCAACTCTTACTTTCGTCCTTATACTTCGCTTCTGTGTCGTTTTGTAGGTACTTTATCCATCTTTTCCTCTTGATCCCCTATCTCTTCTTTTGTTTCTTTGCTCTGCAAGTTTGTCCTTACATTTTAAAATTCTTCCGACAGCTTCAACCTGCTGGTTGCTACTTATATCCACGCTGCTCATCATGTATTGTAGAATTTCTCTATAATTCTCTGCCGTTTCTTCTTTTGTTTGTAGCTTATTATTTTTTGTCCTATATATTTACTTGCACATGCAATATTCCTTTTTATTGTTCTCTCTTGTTTGATCTTAAACATCACCATATAGTGGTTACTATATGGTATATTTCCGAGCTTCTCAGGACTCGTATCTGCCACATCACTTCTTCTTCCCTTTTCTGTTAATATGTAGTCTGTTATGGACTTATTATTCCTTTAATTTCCGGGTCGTGTAAATTTGTGTTCGAAGAATGTGTTTGTGACTATTAGGTTATACAGTCGACAGTAGTCTGGTTACCTATTACTTCCATTCTATAGTCCGTATTCCCTAGTCTTCATATCCCCCATATATGTTGTTCTACTACTTTCAGTAACCAAATTTAGGTTGTCCCAGTATTCGCCTTTCATTTTTGCTCTTTCATCTTCATTTGGTCCATACATCACTTCGTTTCTTTTCATTTCTAGTGGCACTGAGTCGATCGTTTCTGAATGTGCTTTCCATTTCTTTATGCACTTATTTTGTTTATTATCACGCCCACCCGTAAATCCACAAGTTTTCCTCTCCCAATATTTTCTCTCCTTTCCGTTTTTTTTTGTTTCTAATAACGCGAGCGTATCTGTCTTCATCGTTTCAAACTCTTCATTTCATTCCTCCTCCGTTCCATTTATTCCTCTTACATTCCATGTTGTCAATCTCCATATTTCTCCCTGGTTCTTCTCCCCGTTTTCTTTTTTCTCATTTAATTTGGGTTTCTTGTTCCTCTCTGGAAATCTTTTTCTATTTGTAGTCTTATATTTCTATTCGTTGTCAGTTCCATCTTTTCTTTGCTTCTGTCCCTTATATTCTGTTCCTAGTTTTTTTTTTTTTTAATATCTCTCTCCCACCTTTCAATTTCCCCGACTTTATCTAGTTTTTCCTTATTTTTGTTCCATCTCTATTCAATTTCCTCTATCGTAATTTTATTGTATCCTATTTTTACGTTCTTTCCCTTCACTCTTTTTTGTATTGTCCTCTTTCTAATACTGTTCCCTTTCCTTTTTTGTAAGGACGTGGTCAATAAATACTTTATCTGTTCCTAAATTTTGATTTATTCTCCATCACCTTCTTCTTGTATGCCTCGTTCTCCAGTTCAAATATTTTTTCTTTTAGTTTCATTACTTCTTTTACCTTTACCTCCACCATGTTTTTTGACAAAATTTGTTTTTAGTTCCTCCACCTTATACAGTGTGTTTCACTTAAGAGTGTAACACCCTCATATCTTTTTTATTTTTAGTCCGATTTTAGTATTTTTTTTCCCAAACGTTGAATACTTATTGCTCTATTTACTCCAAAAAAAAAAACAATTGTCTTCTTTAAATGCAAAGCAACCTGCGATGGCAAAATAAATGGAAAAAATCAAGTAATCCCTTTAGGGATTTTTTTATCGAAAAATTTTACTAGTAATAATTGTTCAGAATTGCCCAAAAACACTAAATCCAAAATTTCATGAAAATTTTCTTCAAAAGCAATTCCCAATCGGTTAATATTATTTGCAGAGGTGGCTGCGCCTAAGCAACAACAACTTTAAACAACTTTGACAGTTCAGGTTTTATTTCAAACAAAATTTTCACAGCATACTTTCTTCCGCGCCGCTAATAATAAGTATTTACGGACTTTTACGGAAAATTTTAACATTTTTAATTTTCATGAAATTTTGGATTTAGGGTTTTTGGGCAATTCTGATCAATTATTACTAATAAAATTTTTCGATAAAAAAATCCCTAAAGTGATTTCTTGATTTTTGCCGTTTATTTTGCTATCGCAGGTTGCTTTGCATTTAAAGAAGGCAATTGGTTTTTTTGGAGTAAATAGAGCAATGAGTATTCTACGTTTGGGGAAAACAATACTAAAATCGGACTAACAATAAAAAAATATGAGGGTGTTACATTCTTAAGTGAAACACACTGTGTGTGTGTTAATTAACAAGCCTTTCGTTAACACATCTTTTTTAGTAGTTTTTCCATCTATTCCATTTTGTTTCTCATGTTTCTCATTTGTTCTCTCTACTTTCTTTTCGTATTTCCTTATTTTCTTACTTATTTTTCATGTCTTTCTTGTTCTTGTTGAGGGCGTAATAATAGGAGATAAGATACGAAGCGAAGTAATCAGAAGGAGGCTGGAAGTAAAGAGTATAATTAAGAAAATCGAAACACAACAACTCAGATGGTATGGACATACGACAAGAATGAAAGATGATCGATAAGTGAAACCAGTGTGGGAAATGAAACCTGATGAAGGGGGAGAGGTGGACCGAGGACTACATGGAATGCAGGAATTAGCAGAATACTGGCAGGGAAGGGTTCTACATGGGAAGAAGCGAAAATATTGGCGCAGGATCGAAAAACATGGCGAGACCTAACAACCTCTACACCTTTGGTAGAAGAGAGCTCGGGATAAGAAGATACAGAGAACTTCGTAACAACCCAAAATGTCGTTCAACAACCTTCTGAGCACCGATATATATATACTCCAAAACCAATATTAACAATGAAATATTGCTCTAAAATCTTCCATAGATCTTTTAAACAGTGCCATACCTCCTGATGATCGTCGCTTTTAAAGATAGAACTTGCACTAAGTTAATCTCTAACCATACTTGAAGTTCGACAGATATGCTGATTTATAATTGCTAAACAAGTCAAACCTCGTGTCGTGAGTGTATGAAGGTAGAGTGGTAGGTACTTAGAAAATGGATTCTTTTTGACAAAATTCATTATATTTTTCAACATAGTCTCCTTTTTGCTCCATACACCGAACTCCAAGATAGTTTTCTAATTTTTTGCTCCATTTTGCATAGTACGATTTCTCAAACTCTTCAAAATATGCGTTAGTGATGATGATTTCCTCATTAGAGCTATATCTCTTCTTGGCAAGTCTTTTTTTAATTCTGAAATTGGTAATACTCGCACAAGGCTAAATATAAAGAAGATAACAAATTGACAGAGACTGTGGTTTATAAAAGTGAAAATAACATAAATATAAAATCTATAAATTAAAAAAACCCTACCACATTTGATTTTTAACAAACCCAAATACGTATTTCGACAACTAAGTTGCCAATATGAATTTTGTTATTAAATTGTTTACAAGAAAAATCGTACCACTGCATGATATCCTCGCAAATGTAATTAAAGATCGGGAACAGAATATGGAAATAATATCTAGTATAATATTTAGAACTAAATTAGAACTAAAATTTATTTAAATTTTATTCTGTAATATATCAAAAGTACATAATAAACCCACACAAACATGTCTTGCGATAAAAGCAAATAATATTTTTAATTTATATGGTAAAATTAATTTTAAATTTGTAATTTTTAGTGGTCATTATCGTCGTACAATGGCCATTATCGTGATTCACGTGATGGAATTTATGTTAAATTATTATTATTGGACAAGTCATAAACGTATAATTCGACTATTAATGATTAGATTTAGAGACGTCAAGATTTTACAAACAAGGGTGAATGTGTATGTGTATGGTATTAATATTGACACTACAATGGCATAAACAGGGGGAGCCAGAGTTGATGGCGCCCAGTGTGGCGCGACTGGAGTGGACTAGGGCTCCGAAGCTTCTGGTGCCAGCCGGGACAACAGGCTCTGGAGCCAGGACTCCGGACTCCGGCCTCCGGTTCGCCATCGTACGTGGAAAACAACAACAGATTTAAGAAATTCTGGATTTTAATCAATTTTACTTACGTTTCTCCATTTCGTACACAATTTTTTTTCATTTCGTTTATAGCACATGCAAATTTAAACTACTGCGTGTATAATATACATTTTCGAGTAATTTCCTAATTATTGTAAGTGATATTTCGTGAATGAATCGATTAATTAGAAATCTTCTTTGTCATTCAGTAATATCCATACACTTCGAGGTCAATTACACAAGTATATAGAAAATAACATATAGTACCTATGTACAAAATTTAAAAAAATACAGCAATCAAAAACAAACTAAAATGGAAAACAATAGCAATAGCAAATCTGTTGTGTTTGTAATAGATATTTTTTTATTAGTTTTCATATTTTATAATTTTCTTTTTAATTTTCGCATTTGTTCGTTTTTAGATAATTATTATTTTTTTATTTGTTCACCCTTTCTTTGATTTAGATTGTTACTCCTAATATGTTCTATTCTATTTAGTTTTGTTGAATTTCATTTCATTAGATATTCAAAACTATCACAATTTTAGTTTTTCAAACTGTTCTTACTGTGTGATCACTAGCCTTCTATTGCATTACTTCTTCGTTCATTTACTTAATTTCAATGGGTGTGGCTCATTTTGCTAATGTGTGCATCGACAATTGGCAACAAAGATTTGTGTCCTATAATTATTATATTTACTTCGGAACTTTTTATTTTTAAAATAGGTACTTTTCAACCCCCCGAACTGTCTATATATGTCGTCGCTTTTTTACCCCGAAGATACAGATCTACGTCGCGACGGGTACGCCCACATACGCGACGCCTAATTGAATCCAAACGCATTAATGTATGGTGTGTCGGTCGCAATCATCTCCCGATTTTATGTGAGTGGTGGTGGTGGTGTGTGCACTCGGTAACCAGGGAGGACGGCGGTAGCTGACTAGCGTCCGTCGGATAGGCGGCAGCGGTGGCGGACGACGTTGATCGTCGCGACGGCACGGGGCGCCTCATCGGTTCCATCATCAGCGTCTGTCGGAGAGCGTCCTCTGGCTCGGCGCCCGACACCGCAGAGACGCGTCGCCTTCGGCACCGTCGGAAAAAATCCGTTGTTTGTTTGTCAGTTTGTTTGTCGGCCTGATGTGTCGTTAATTTTTCACCCTACATAGCGATGTGCGCGATTTCGACGCTTCTTTCCTTAACGATTGTTTACTTCTTCGACGGCGGCGTCGATATGTGTTCCATTTCGTTTTTACCTCATCGACGTAATCACATTTTACTAATAACAATCATAATTGTAATAAATAATGCAATAGTATAATGTGATTTTAGGTGTATGGGGTTTTTAAATGCAACACCACGTTTATTTGTAACACTTTTAATCTGTTTAAACCTACATGTTTTTATCAATTTTATTTTTTCTGCTAAAAGTAAATTTGAAGTATGCTGTAATGCTCACATTAACTGTAGTTTCGCACATTATTAAAGACAGTTGTTACGAAATTTTTTCAAATATAAAAAGTACCTATTTTAATTATCAACAAAATAACGAATTGTAAGAAAACACACATAGTGTCCATAAGACGATTTTATAAATAGGATTATTTTATGACATTGATAAAATGATAAAAAATGATCCATTACATTTCATGAGCAGTGATTTCCAACGAGATTGAGATGAAATGGACGGCTAATACGAGCAGATGAAAATTAATATGATATGAGACACATTTACCGCCGCAATCAATGTTGTCCTGTGCTTGTGTCTGTGTAAAATTGTTAATCGGCAACATGTTATTTTCTTGACCGTACTATACTAACATATCGTCAATAAGTTTTGTTTTGGCAAGAAAGTTCAAAGGGATCAATCAGATACCTATAGAACTTATCAAGAAACTAAATATATATATATTAACAACACACGACTTATGTTTCAAATTTTTAGGGTCATTGTCAAGTGACAATATCCTAACAAAAATTATATTTATACACAACATTTTTACAGAAAAAGGAGTGATACAGAAAATGTAATAGGGAAATATGGAGAAGGAAGAAACAATAATGAAGCTAGATTGATAGACTATTGCACATTAAATAACTTGATAATAACTAATTCCTTCTATGAACACAAAGATATCCACAAATTTACTAGAGTTGTACCAAGTATAGACCAAAAATCAATAATAGACTATATATTGGTAGAAAAGATTTGTAACGGTATACTACGAATTGTCGTGTTTAATTGTTCTATTGTATTTGTCTTGAACCTACTGATGTTTTAGAACGATCTATTTGTGTATCGTTCTGCATAAATCCCTGAGTTAATAATTGTATTCTTCATATCGAGTCTCAATGTTCATGGTGTAGTTTTGTAATAAACTGAGTTTTATTCGTATTACTTGCATTCATATTTAATAAATAAAGCATTAAATTAATTCATTCGTGTTTTCCTTTTATGGCAGTGAAGCTTTTGTATCCAGATACATTTGCGCTCGACTTTCAGATTTGTGTTTATTTTATGTACTTTATTTAGTAATTCAGTTTAATTAAAAATTAAATTAAAAATTAAATCCATAATCATAATACATATGCAAGGTGGACTAATCTTACACCTAAATGGTGTTGTGAACATTAATTCAAACAGGTCCATGAACACTGGTGGATCGGTAGACAATATTGTTTCTGGGTTATTATCCTTCGTCAGTAGCGATTACCAAGACCCGTAGTTGTTGAAATACCTTTACATGTAGTGGTCATCGAAACTTCTTGGCGCGAGCCAATCACTCCTAACGAACCACTGACAAGAGAACACTGACAAGATACCAGTTAGTCTTCATGGACTTGTTTTAATTATTGTTCACAACTAATGTTCACAACACCATTTAGGTGTAAGATTAGTCTACATTTCATCTAAATGTTATATTTTTCTGTCATATTTGACAAGACACATTTTCAATTATACATATTGTTGTGTTAAACATAAGCCAAAAGAGGTAGAAGAACACAAGCATAATATTCATCGAATTAAATGAAACTATGTATATGTTAAGTAATACCAAAATTTGAATTCCTGCATAAACGAAAGGTTAATTTTTAATAAAAAAGGATATGTTGCCGATTGGTGGGTATGAGATAAATGTCACAGGAAGAACGAGTCGCTTCATGGAACAGATATTGAAATGAACAAAACATGTGAAAAGATGGAACCCTTGAGCTCAGCTTAGCGCTTGGAAGTGGTGGAAATATGGATGGGTCTGAAGGGTTACGAACGCTATATGATACGGGATATTAAGTATGACAATGGTTATTTATGTATCTAGTGCGCGAAATTGAGGTCCCGGATGCAATAACGCACGGAGCGCGCGAAGCTGGAAATAAGTATTGTCCAACCGATCGATATTTTGGGGAAATTTTTTTTTTCGGAAAATGGATTAAACAAAAATACTATCTTGTGCAACTTTCCGCATCTTTTTTACCCGAACTATTTTTTGATCCGTCAATTAATTTGTCCAGAAAAAAATAAAATAGTGAAATTTTTTCGTTCGACAATTCAATTAATTTCAATGCTTTTTAAAACTCGAATCGCGAAATCTCGGGAACTATTCGACCAAACTAGTTGAAATTTTTAATGGAACACTGTGACACTTCACTGTTGCGAATAAAGTTATTGCAATCGTCGAAATAATCATTTGTTGGATAATATTCAATAAATAATCAGTTACGCTATGAAACCATGTTCTTTTTTTTCGACTTGCGAGGAAGTTTTTCGCTATTGGTCTTGCGGCATTCTCTTTGCGATATCATTGTTCCTTAGACTGTAACGTAAATTTTGATGTATCACTTGGCGTGAAAAGTTTAAAACATGGAAAGTTGTTGCTTTTTAAACAAAAGGTTCGTTTACCGCGCACGACGCGTCAAGCGCTTCCGATCCATTCGCGCTACTTTACTGCTTTTTATTCTTGCAAGTATAGATTAATGCCCAAATTACTTAAGTGTTTATGTGATAAGCGTGATTGAAGCATACAGTTATTCTTCTATGCTAGTACCCAATCAAACATACAGCGCATGTGAATGAAAAAATTGCAATACGATTACCGGCTGTAAACAAAAGATTATTTTGGTCACACTCGCGATCGTATAAGGAAAAGTCGAATAATTATTATTGTTTTTATAGACATTTTTTCTAACGAAAGAAATACAATGAATAGTATTAACTTGTAATTATTACATCACTAAAATATTAAAAACATCTATCATTTGGGATGTACGTGCGGAAAAAAAATTGCTCGAGCACATTGAAACTGAAAGAGATTATATAGATTTGGTACAAAGTGCTCGAAATCCTCCATTTACTACTGTAGAATAGAAAGACTGCACGGTGAAAGATTTTGAATCCTTAATTTTTAAAAAATAGTAGTTCCGAAAGGACTTAAGAACAGTAAAGCAGTTAAAATTCAGTATTTTGCTAATGGTCAAATTAATGTTTTCTACGATTATGATGGCGAACCAATTACCTATAATATAATAGACGACAGTGTCATTTGACAATATTGTAAATGCTGCAGAAGCTAAACAAATAGGGATTTCACAAGAAAAAATTAAAGATTTAAATACACTGCTACGATATTTGACTCCAGGAGGTAGAAATTATTTTACATTATATTTAGATTATATGCGTGTTAGAGTAAAGACGGCAAGCAAAACTAGTGAAGATAAAAAATCTAACAAGCAGGAATGAAAGTAGAAGAAACAAAAGAATCTGCTCCCTAATGATACATGTTTTTAATATTTTAGTGATGTAATAATTACAAGTTAATACTATTCATTGTATTTCTTTCAGAAAAAATGTATATAAAAACAATAATAATTATTCGACTTTTCCTTATACGATCGCGAGTGTGACCAAAATAATCTTTTGTTTACAGCCGGTAATCGTATTGCAATTTTTTCATTCATTTGCGCTGTATGTTTGATTGCGTACTTGCATAGAAGAATAACTGTATGCTTCAATCACGATTATTACATAAACACTTAAGTAATTTGGGCATTAATCTATGCTTACAAGAATAAAAAGCAGTAAAGTAGCGCGAATGGATCGGAAGCGCTTGACGCGTCGTGCGCGGTAAACGAACCTTTTGTTTACAAAGCAACAACTTTCCAGGTTTTAAACTTATCACGCCAAGTGACACATCAAAATTTAAGAGAATGCCACCAATAGCGAAAAACTTCCCCGCTAGTCGAAACAAAAAGAACATGGTTTCATAGCGCAACTGATTATTTATTGAATATTATCCAACAAATGATTATTTCGACGATTGCAATAACTTTATTCGCGGCAGTGAAGTGTCACAGTGTTCCATTAAAAATTTCAACTAGTTTGGTCGAATAGTTCCCGAGATTTCGCGATTCGAATTTTAAAAAGCATTGAAATTAATTGAATTGTCGAAAAATTTTACTATTTAATTTTTTTCTGGACAAATTAATTGACGGATCAAAAAATAGTTCGGGTAAAAAAGATGCGGAAAGTTACACAAGATAGTATTTTTGTTTAATCCATTTTCCGAAAAAACAATTTCCCCAAAATATCGATCGGTTGGACAATACTTATTTCCAGCTTCGCGCGCTCCGTGCGTTATTGTATCCGGGACCTCAATTATACTTTGGCGGGTATAATATTTTTTAAATGATTCGAAAGCACCAAAGAAATTTCGCGCACGAGTTGCATACAATATTTTTTCTACAGACTTACTCAAATAACGAAAATAATTAAGTAAAATCTTAATGAAATTCATACAAAGATTTATTCTATCGTATATAGTTTGTTGCTATTACGGAAACAACATTTAACAAATATTGATATTTGTCAGATATTTTTTCCTAAACAAGTTTGGTCAGCGTTATTTTTAGAAAACCTATTTTTAAATGACGAAAATGGAAGAAGATATACCGTTTGATATTAATGAAGTGGCTAATAATGTAATTGCTAACCTATTACCCGAAAAATCAAAACCACAATATGAAAATGCATACAAACAGTTTAAGGATTGGTGTTCATGCACGAAATATTTTTCGCTCTAGTCGCTTGTCAAGAAACAACTCCAATGTGACATTTTGCACACTAATATTAATGTAAAAATGTCAACATTTTTTGACGTCTGTAGAAAAAAGTATAAATGGTTATATGTGTGTATGGGTTATTTGAATGGAAGAAGTAAAGATGAAGAATATATGATAGCGATAGGTGAGGAAACGAAGAGAAAGAAAATAAGTTTGACGTTTGATGCGAGTGAATGAAAATAGGAAATGACGTTTGAAAGAGAGGTACAGACTGAGGGGGGGGGGGGGGGGTAGGACTGTTGAAGATAAGGATATGGTGATGAAAGACAAGAATTGCATGAATCTGTATATGAATCTGTATATGCTACTTTTCTTGTATTCTAATATCGTCAGGTGTTATCGATTTTATCATACAGTTTTTTTCGTGTTGAGTTTTTCTTTTTAAGATTTTTGCTGCGATACATTTTCGCCGTTCTATCCGAAACTGAGGCACAGTTTCTAGAACTTGATAATGCGAAACCTTTACAGGTACAGCTTACTGTTGTTCTTGACGACATCAAGATAAACATTCTCCTCAGTATTGCAGAAAATCCAACGTCTACGTTACGACAAATAGCTCTGGAAAATGGAAAATCAGTGATTTGTTGGATAGAATCTCTAGATGGCATAATATTTTCTGACGGATCTACATTTACTCCAAATTGAGAAGTGAACCGTTAGAATTATAGATATTGGGCTACCACGAATCCTCATTGGATGCGGAAAAAGTCCACCGAATGCCCAGAAAAAGTAAACTCAATGATCACATGCTAGATAGCATTTTTATTGATGGCAATCTTACCGGAGAAACATATCTAAATCGTTTGATGGACAAAGTTGTTCCAGCCTTAGCACCTTTATATCCAGATCCTGACGATCCAAGTGGTGCGAATGCGAAAGAGAAATTACACAAACGATGTATCGAACATGCATCAAACGAATAATCAGCATCTTCTCTTCGTATGGCTCACAGACGTCCTTTTTCAATTATTAATTTAATCGGCCTTATTCATGAGACTTATGACACAGCCAGAGATATTCCAGTATACATCAAAATGACCTGATCCCTGATTCTTTTGATATATTTATGATCTCGCTCCGTCAAGATTAACCATAATAAACAGCATCTTTTCAACTTTTTGACACTTGACATATATGAAGTGGCTTCCACACGCTTATAATTTAATAGAGTAAATTTGTTTTTGGCCTCCCGAGATGTAAACATCGGAACTATGTACCGTTCATGTAACATGTAACTTTTTACGACGACTGGGAGTTTTCCCGCATAGTATGCGGTAATAGTTATTTACAGTCGAATGCGGGAAGTTCAATTTTACAGCGCGACGGCTTCGTTTGAGGCACGAGCCCGAAGGGCGAGTGCCTCATTTGCCGGAGCACTGTAAAATAACTTAACGCATGAGATTTGTATAAAATTTTTTGGCCGATAGTTTTATTTTAAATTAATAAGTCATATTTTTATACCTATACATTTTATTTATTCAACTTGGCAAACATTGCATTTTTTATGACAGATTTGACAGATTTGTTACATTTAAATAATTGTATAAAAGTTAATGGTTATTAGGTATGTAGGTACGTTTATTATTAGCTATTTATAATCGAATGTAGGAAATTGCATTTTGCTGTATGAAGTTTATATCTTAAACACGATGCCCAGCGGAGTGTTTGGACTAATTTAATATTAAATTAATATTTAAATTTTGTGTATTTTGTTATATTTATTGAATTAGAAATTAATATATCTCGTTCTCCTGAACATTGGCTTCATGATTTCAAAATTGCGTATTTTTCCTACGTCTCTGGAGTTTAAAAAGAAGGATTATTTACTTTACCGCATACTATGCGGGAAAACGGGGAAAACGCACAGTCGTCGTAAACACGAAGTTACATGTGACATGAACGGTGCATAGTTACAATGTTTACATGTCGGGAGGCCAAAAAGTAAATAATCCTTCTTTTTAAACTCCAGAGACGTAGGAAAACTACACAATTTTGAAATCATGAAGCCGATGTTCAGGAGAACGAGATATATTAATTTTTAATTCAATAAGTATAACAAAATACACAAAATTTAAATATTAATTTAATATTAAATTAGTCCAAACACTCCGCTGGGCATCGTGTTTAAGATATAAACTTCATGCAGCAAAATGCAATTTCCTACATTCGATTATAACAAATTAAAATCTGTCATGTCATGTCTGTCAAAATGCAATGTTGCCAACTTGAATAAATAAAATATATAGTTATAAAAAGATGACCTATGCCCGGTTTCTGAAACAAATTTTTAAGTGAGCGTTAACTAACTGGTTCATTAGTTTAACGAGTCCATTAAATTACATTGGGTTTCTGAAAGCGATCTCTAGTTAACTAATGAATCCTCTAACTAACGCCAGGTTGCAGTCTAAACTATTAAATAATATTGAATGTAATAGATGGCGCTGCAATCGTCGTTGTCAAAATACCGGTAAATTTGTTTGATTACTCATAACATAGGCTGTACAAAATGAATCCGAAGAGGATTAGAGGTAAGAATTTTACCGAATTTGAAAAAAAAATTACTGTTAGATAATCAACATACAAATACGGTGACACTAACCTAACAATTTATCGAAACGTGACAGAAACGATACATGTCATGCATTTGCATTTGTAAACACAACTGCGCATGCGTCATTTAATTTAACTGTCCATAATGCTGCGTTAACTTAACTGAACGACGTCGCCTAGTTAAACACATATTCAGCGTTTCAGAAACCCGTTTCGGTTTTATCGAACAGTTAAACTAACTGGCTCATTAAATTCGCTTTCAGAAACCGGGCATTATTAATTTAAAATAAAATTATCGGCCAAAAAATTGAATACAAATATCATGCGTTAAGTTATTTTACAGCGCTCCGGCAAATAAGGCAAACAAACAAAGCCGTCGCGCTGTAAAATTGAACTTCCCGCATTCGACTGTAAATAACTATTTTCACATTACAATGAAGATGCTTGATTTATTGTAAGCATTTTTTAAATAAACTGCTAAGTTGCTTCCCTTCATCACAACTAATGTAAATCTGGTAAAAAATAATTTTGTGCAACCTCAAAAAGCTACAAATTAAGTAAATATTTTGGATCGCGAAGCTTCTTTCTTCGATATATCGTCTTGAACGTAAATAGGACAATATATAATTTCATGTGGCTTTCTGAAGCTGTAAATATAGTAACTTACGTTTTGTATTCATGTAGCCGTTGCATGCGGGTTTCTTTGAAAAGGGCCTGCTTAAAATATGACATATTATTACTATGTACGACATCCAGAAGTCAAAACTATTGTTTTGTAAACTATAATAACTTATTGTTGCAAAATTGATTGCCGCACATTTTAAAAACACCATAATTATGTCATACACGTTAGTAAATTACGATTGGCAAGTCTATACCGACGCATCTCAGTGTATGACAACAAAAAAATATTCCACAAAATTGAACAATGTATATAATTTTTTTCGATTTTTCTCTCAATAGTCATTAACTTCCTCAATTGTTCAAAGTTTATGAATTTTCATTTATTTGATGTTAAATGAGCTTCGTTACAAAGCACAGCGCGTTTTTGTATGGCCCATGTACGGCAAAGTACTCCCATCCCCCTTCCCCTGAATATCCGAAAGCCGCTGAGCCGTCGCGCCGAAAGAGAGGTTTGTACGAGTACAACGTGTGATTATGTATCATTTGTCTGAGGGTCCGCTGGCTGAACTTTTATGCGCAAATGCCGCAAATGACAGGTTACGCATTGTTGTTGTAAGATCTCTTCTTTCCTCCGTCGTCCACGTCGCACGCCTTCATCGTTTTTTTTTCGTGGTTTCTCCTGACCGCGTGTGTGTCACTTTTCTCGGTAACTCGTTACTTAAACTCACATCGGTCGAAATTATCGCTTTTGTCGGCCGACGCGACATCGTTTATTTAAAGTTTCCAGTACATCCATACATAAAATAAACTTAGAGGAAAATTTTCAATTGCGAGTTCTTTTTTCTAGTTGAGAGTTGCATAAAATACATTCTACAAGATAAATAAAGTAATTTCATTTTTAATTATTTGCTATTTAGCCTAAGTAAAGTTCTGCAGGTTTTTTAATTGCATTTTTTTCGTTAATAATTCTATATTCATATTTATTTGATATTATTTTATACTATTTTTCATCAAGACTCGTACATCTTTAAATTATGCACAATAGTCACAAATGTCTATTAATATGAAGTAAAATTTGACTCCCTTTGCTAAATACCCACGTTCATATATAGGTCGTCAAATTTATTTAGTAAAGATTTTATTTGTGTCCTCCTTAATCTAGTTTCTGCATTATGTTCCACTTAATTGAATACGACCCCTATTTGTCTATTACATAAGTTCCAAAATTTAGTACATCTGTCGCAATTTTTTAGAGTACTCATCAACAACACTCTTAACACCAGAGGACTGTAAGTAAAGAGACTTTAAATAAAATTTCAACAAAGAATGCAAAAAATGTAAACGAATCTTCGAAACAAAAAAGTGTCGAAGCAATTGTAAATAAAGGTACCGAGGCGCAAAACATTCAGCTAGAGGAAAAAGCAACACAACATGCAACACTATATTGATGTGCAGCATTCAAAATTGCTCTAGAAGCGCGCAAAGTGGAAAGCCTATATGACGAGCAGCTATGGCCAATAAACACAATACGAATACGCCTATATCGAAATTTTCGGAAAGTGGCCTCTCAAGACAATGAAAATCATAGTGGAAAAATAGACATACTTAATATTTTACATCAAAATATCCAAAGTCTGCAAAATAAGACGGATGAAATTAAAATATTGGTTGATAGCTTAGAAGAGGAAGTACACATCTTGGATTCAAATGAACATTGGCTGAAACCAGCTCATAAAAATCGATGAGTACAAATTGGTGTCCTGCTTTTATAGATCCACAAAGTCACATGGTGGCTCCTGTATTTTTATGAGCGAGTCACTCTATTGATACCCTAGACAACATTGCAAATAGGAGTCTTGAATCGACCATTGAGTGTAGTGGAATAAAATCAACTCTTTTGCAAACTGTAATACTAAATATGTACCAACCCCCAACGGGAGATCAAAAATTGTTTCTGGTTTTGCTAGAACATATATAGTACTGTATATAATGGTAAAATATAATACCCATATTTATTATTGGTGATTTCAGCATAAACTTATTGAACACTTCACATATCAAACAATATTATTGATTTATTAAGTTCCTAATCTGAAACCTTCAATCACAGAAGCAACGCGGGGTATGAAAATTCGTCTACTTTAATTGACAATATTTTTGTCAATGTAGGAAATTATAAGAGTAAAAATATTTCCACGAGTCTTTCCGATCACATGGGCGAATTCGGAGATGCCGAAATATAAAACAAAAATACAAAGAAGACGAACCTACACAGCACGTAAACTAAAGTAAGTTATTTTCTGCCAGGATGTCTACTCAAGATTGGAGTATTTGCTTAAATTTGGTAAATGTTGAAGAATGTTACAGATCATTTTACGCGGTCTTATACAACATCTTAAACCACGAATGTCCAGTTAGCATTGTTAAACAGAAAACAAATAAAAACGATAATTGACTCAATAATCAATTAAAAAGCGAATGTATGCTAAAGAGACAGCTTTATAAAGGCATGATTAAAAAATCTATAAACCGAGAAGTGTATACGTACTTCCTACAGCAAATACTTACGAAAGAAATAAAAAAGGCTAAATTAGAATACAATTCTAATTACATACAAAAATCCCAAAATAAAACTAAAGCTATGTGGAACATGGTAATTAGGATAACTGGAACCAGTAGAAAGGTTTTTAACTTTACTAGAACAATTGAAACAGATGATACGGTTTGTGAAGAAAGGGATATATTGGATTATATCAATAACCGATTAAATGAAGCCATCAAAAGAGATTCAGGAAAATATTATTGAAAGAAACCAAAGATCGTGTTTTCTAAAGCCTACTGATAGGGAGGAAGTTATAAACATAAGTTGTACCTTGAAAGACACTTCTGCCGAGGGCCATGATGAGATTCCTGTTGTCATCATCAAAGAAGCAGCTCATTTAATTGCTGACCCGTTGCCGCACTTAATAAACATTACTTTAAAAACTAGGTCTTTCCAGAACCGTTAAAGCGAACGACCATCCATCCCATCCACAAGAAAGGAGATACGGCTAATATAATTAACTACAGGCTAATAGCTATACTATGATTGGAAGATCGACGTATAAATAATATTAATCAGATTAAATTCATTTCTGGAAACAAACAATATCTATATACGAAATACTAAAGCTTTTGATAGCGTAAACCATAGTACGCTGTGAAAGAAAATGGAAATTATGGGTTTTCGAGGCGTAACTCTGAGCCTGATTAATTCATATATAGCTGACAGAAAACAATGCATAGTAGCATCAAATGGAAATGGAGTAAGATTTCTGTCATCATGGAGGTCGATAAATAGAGGAGTGCCAGAAGGTTCGATTTTCGGTCCGATTTTCTTCCTGCTCCGTGTCTACCATTTGCCTGAAATACAAAAAAAATCCATAGCTTTGTTTGCAGACGACACATCTGCAGTTATAAAGGCGGAAAATAAGGATTGGTTGAATCAACTCATGGAGCAGTCCCTAATAACAATGGAAATATGGTACACACGAAATAATTTTAAATTAAATGTCGACAGAACGAAACTGATAGTTTTCCACAACGCATGTAGACACCGTGATCACCAAACACGAATATCAGACACTAACTTTATGTGAGGACGCTCTCTTTCTGGGAATAAAACACACACAGCGACACACACACACACACACACACACACACACACACACACACACACGTCATTCCGAAAATTTTCATAATTCCTATACTTACTTATACATAAAGTATAAGAAAGTAAAAATTGACGCATCAATAAATTGGAAGTCGCAAACTGAATATCTACCGACTAAGCTGGGACCATTCAGCTATGCCCTTAGAATGATATCTTCATCAGTAAATTTAGTTAGCTGTAGCTGCATACCATGCTTACGTGAACTCACACTCAAGTATGGTATTATATTTTGGGGGAATAGTGTGGATGTGAATACAATATTCTACAGAACGATGCATCAGGAGTATTTTCAAAATGAATGACAAAGACTCATGCAGACAAGTTTTAAATCAAATAAAATGCATATTTTAACGCGACCGCTTACCTCATCAAAAAAATAAAAAAAGTGTTGCACTAGTTAATAAAAATTTATAATTACATCCCGCCTGACATAAGAAATTTACATGATAAACCTTTCAAACTTTACCTGGAGCGCCATTTGCTGAATAATGCATTTTATGTTTGACTCGACTGTAATCAGTTGATTTATAACATCACTGAAAGGTCATAATATGGTACTAGTCCATAATTTGGACTACTGTCAACGTCAAATTATTTCAAAATATGTGTTCTTTAAGCACCACATAAGGTAATCTCTGTAAACATGTTCGTATAGAGATTTAGATTTGGTTGGCAAAAGTTGTTCTCTCGCATGAAGCGCCATTTCTTTCACGTCGTCTGAAGCCACTGTTCGTTCTCTTAGATCTATTTTAAATCAGAATCGATAAATAAATAATCATTAGCAGTTTCATACACTTGTCAATAGCTATTTATATAACTAGTTGTAATACAAAGGCTTTTTTCGCAATAGACGTGTCGTGTGCGAAAAAAGCGAAGTATTGCAACGAGTTGTATACAAGGTTTTTTACAATTTTGCGAAAATTTAAATAAAATATTTATTAATTCTTACCGCGAATAAATTGAATTTAAAAGATAATTGGCTGAAAATATTTGGTTGGTTACTGTCATTTTTATAATAAACAACGAAAACGATCTGAAGTTTGTCGCATTTTTATAAGTTTGCGATTATTTATATGTTTTTGGAAAAAAATGAGTGATTCAGAAGAAGACAACGTTCTAGAGCGTATTGAAGCTGCTGCACAAGAGGTCGTCTCAAATTTAATCCCCCAGAAATCCCGCGTCGCTTATGAGACAACATACAGCCGTTTCGAAGAATGGAGGTCTAATCAAAAAGTAAATTTCATTAATGAGAAAGTGATGTTGGCGTACTTCCTTGAAAAATCAAAAATTGTGAAGGCCTCAACGTTGTGGAGTATATATTCCATGTGAAGAACCATGATTTCGATCAACAAAAACCTTGATTTGAGTATATACAAATTTGATCGCATTTTTGAAACGACAAAGTGAAGAATATCGCGCCAAGAAATCCAAATGCTTCAGTGAGGAAAATATTGAAAAGTTTCTTACAACAGCAAATGATAAAGATTACTTAATGCAAAAAGCAAGATTTTTTTTATCGTATAAGTTAGGTTACTATTTATTTTTTGTTTTCAGGTGGTTTTAATAGTAGGAATTACGAGAGCTTGTCGCAGGCAAGAATTACTCAATTTAAAAGTAAATGATGTAGAAGACTTAGAGAATTTATGAAAATTATGTTGCCGATCACGAAAACAAAAGTGCCTCGTGAGTTCACAGTAACAAAAGGACATTTCAAAGATCTAAACTTGGTGGATATGGTTCGCAAATATGCAACACTGCGTCCATCTCATAGTCCTCGTGCCAGATTTTTTTATAAATTATAAAAAGATGTAGTGTGCAACCAGTGGACATCAATACCTTCGGTGGTAACCAAGTAAAATTGCAAATTTTTGGGAAGTCCCAAATGCAAAAGAATATACTGGGCATTGCTTTAGAAGAGCTTCAGCGTCTTTATTAGCTAATGCAGCTAATGCTGGTATGTCGGTTACAAAAAGAGATGGAGCCTGGAAATCCTCAAATGTATCTGAAGGATACGTAGATGATTCTTTAGAGAATAAAAAGAAGATCTGCAAGTTGCTAGTAGATGGAGACCGTCAGGAAAACACCCAGATTGAAAAAAAATGAAATTTAATGAAACTGTTACTGCTTCATCGTCTTCGGGAGCTTCGAATGTTCACATATCTGACGAATTGCGTATAACTTCTGGTACTTGTTTTTCGAATTTAACCAAAAGCGATTACCAAGAACCTTAGTTGTTGCAATACCTTTATATGTAGTGGCCATACCACTTACACTTACGAGACGATATCCTGTCACCAACACCTTGCGGAGACAAATGTCCAGTGTCAACATATATAAGGGTTAAGTTCAAAAATAATTCAAATTGAAAATTTTATTAATTAAATTAATTACCCTTTTATATGTTGACACTGGACAATCGTTATGGTTAAGAATCAAATTGGAGATTACTGCGAACACACAGTATTCAGGTTTGAACGATTATGAAAAAAGCATCATTTTGTTCAAGCTAACGTTTCGCTTCTTTATTGAAGCATTTTCAAAGCCTAGAAGGTATACAATGCTAAGTAAAAATTTATTTAAACAATTTAAAACAGAAGAGAAACATTTTTTTTTCAAAATTTACTTACATGAAATATTAGATATATTATATTTAAAGCGAAAGTGATAAATATACCACTCATACTGCTACTTTTCCAAGTCGATTAATTCGGAGGTTATGTTATGATGCCACTACACTACATCAATTTTAAAGTAGGTATTAAAGTCTCTACGAAAGTGTGTTACAAATCAAAACTAAACAGATAATAGCAGAGATATCAAAAATTATTTTTGTAAGGAATAAAATTTGCTATTGGAATCTTCAAATACTATCATCTGTTTCCGTGGTGTAGTGGTTATCACATCCGCCTAACACGCGGAAGGTCCCCGGTTCGATCCCGGGCGGAAACACTTTTTATTTATATCTGAATTATGTAAAAAAATAGCATGTAAACTTTCCCTACATGGAACTTCCATTCGACACATAATATACAGTATCGTCAAACAGGACTCCATTGTCGAAAAATTTTAAAATATTCTCTTTTGGAATTTGGTATTTTCCGTACACCAAATCATTACGTACACCAACTGGTACTTAATATAAATTATTACGTTACATGTCGTAAAATTGAACGGCTGTCAAATGCTTATTAAAGTAATATTTCTATGGGATTATAAGGTTGTATATAATTATTATTTATGATTATGCAACACAAATATCAATTGACACTTGTTATGCAGTTCTGCTACCAGCCTCGGAGAGCGCGCATGTAAACTGGTCAAACATGTGTGTTGCCTACGTACATGTGAAAGTAATTTATGAAATTAACATCTAAATCAAACACAAAGTCGTATTGAGTTCAAATATACATAAATTATTATCAACATCGGACAATGTTAAGTACCGTATTGGCTCGCAAATACACACCAAAAAATAATATAATCAAATATTTATTTCAATACAATACAATATACATTCCGTTTATATTTCTTTTGCCATTTTCGTTAATAGTTATTAGGTAAATAAAAAAGAATAAAATTTATAACAAACATGTTTTACTGCAAGTAAACATAATAAATCAAAAGAACAATCACAGTATTCAGATATCAAATATGCAACTTTTTTACAAACGGCTAAACTAAACATTTTCACGCCAAATTTAGTCTAATATCTCCGGGCAAAGCCATAATACAATTAGTAATGGTGTTCTTGTGGCACTCTTCTCCAACACATTGATCACATTTCCCGCAAGTGTTGCACGTTAACTGGGGGTGGATTATGTTACTTGAGCTGTTCTTGCAGCCTGTCCCCGATCTGCTCAATTGGATTTAAATCGGGAGAATGTGGTGGTAAAAGTATATGGCTAATATCGTTAACATCATCAATAAAAACCATGTTTTCATCCACAGCTTTCCGAATATGAATAATATATTGCTGAACAATGTTACATCTGTAGACTTGTCCATTGAGATTGTTTTCAAAGAGGTGGAGGTTTGTACGTCCGTTCAAACTAATGCCTGCCCACATCATGATATCACCCCCGTCAAAAGTCATCACAGTTTTTGTAAATTCCTGTCTATAACGATCTCCTCGCTTTCACCAGACCCTTACTCCATTATCACTAAATAAGCAGAATCTGGATTCATCGGTGTATGAACCATGCTCCCATTGAAAATTTTCTGTTAGTCGTTGGTTAACCCAAGTTAATTTTGGGCGTCTCGCCGGCCCTGCGAGAGAGATGTTATGAAAATCCATTTCCCTCAGACGGTTTCTGATAGTCTGGTTCGAAACTCCAACTCCAGTGTCGGCACGTACTTGTGTTTGTAACCATACCCCTTGCCTGGATTCGTATATAGCGATCTTATCTCTGATTTGATTTTCTCTCAGGTCCACTACCAGGTGTTCTCCTGATAGATCATGTCTGCTGTAATCTTGTTTAAGCCCTACTAATAACATTAAATGGCGGCCCTTGTTGATGCAATAACGCACTTAAATCAAAAGTTTCTTTATTTAAATGACGTCTTGGTATCTTGACAACGTGAACTGACTATCTAAATGAATGAAATCTGTAAAAAAATCGTTTTATCATTTTTTATTCTGAATCAATTTAAGGATAAAACAATTTCAAAATGTTTATCACTCAGAAGAGGCTTTTACGAAATAAATTGTGAACAAACGACTCTGGAAAATACATTAAATTCAATAAAATTAATTAGATCTATTAAGAAAAGTTTATCCACTAATGTCATATAATATATGAAAAAATTACATCGATATTAAACTCATTATTAAATAGTGTGGTAGTAAAGAGTTTTTGATTGGATAGAAAAGTGTTGAATAATATTATTCAATACTTCCAGGAACCAATGAAAAAAGAGCGGGTAAATTTGACCAATAAAATTCAAATTGATCAAGTAAAAAGAAGGGATTTAATTTTTGCTATGTTGACACTAAACGACATGGCTCATCGTCTACATGGATACGATTTCAAATGTCAAATATCGTGTTTGCTGTTTATATGTGTACATAAGTGTAGTGTCGCAGTTTAGTGGATAATAGTATATTATTCAACGCTTTTGTGTGGATAATTTTATTACACGAGGACGAAGTTTGCAATCGTCCAAGTGTAATAAAATATCCACACAAAGAGTTGAATATAATACTTTATGCACTAATGTCTAAATAACACATTTGACTTTTGATCAACAATATTTATTCACAAAATTACAATTCATCAACTTATAAATAATAATAATACAACAATAAATAACAATAATTACAATTACATTACTTCGCATTAAAATTTACAGTAATGTTGCTGCAGTTATTAAAATGAACTGCTGCATGTCCAGCTGCTATATCAAAATTAATATTTTTATCTGAATTTGCTACTGAAGAAATATTAATGTCATTAGAACTAGTTGAAGTTGATGGAGTATTATAATTATTATCTCCAATAGTTGTTTTTTTATTTATCTGGTTTAAAATTCTGGTCGAAACTGCGACACTACACTTATGTACACATATAAACCGTAAACACGATATTTGACATTTGAAATCGTATCCATGTAGACGACGGACGATGTCGTTTAGTGTCAACCTAGCAAAAATAAAATCCCTTCTTTTTACTTGATCAATTTGAATTTTATTGGTCAAATTTACCCGCTATTTTTTTCATTGGTTCCTGGAAGTATTGAATAATATTATTCAACACTTTTCTATCCAATCAAAAACTCTTTACTAACACACTATTTAATAATGAGTTTAATATTGATGTAATTTTTTCATATATTATATGACATTAGTGGATAAAGTATTATATTCAACTCTTTGTGTGGATATTTTATTACACATGGACGATTACAGCACTCGCTTTGCTCGTGCTGCAAACATCGTCCTCGTGTAATAAAATTATCCAAACAAAAGCGTTGAATAATATACTATTAATTGTCTATTCAGTTTATTTAAAAAATCTTTTTTTGCAAAGAAATTATACAATCCGCAACATCTTCGCATTTAATAATTCTATGCCTTACCGGGATCTGGATTACTGGAAAGTACAAACGCACTCAATAGGTCTCTCGTACTTCCTACATTCAGGGTCCTGCAACATCTCCAACCTTTTTCCACTTCCACGCACATTTCATAGATTTTATAGATTTTATAGATTTCATAGATTTCATAGATTTCATAGATTTCATAGATTTCGTAGATTTCGTAGATTTCGTAGATTTCGTAGATTTCGTAGATTTCGTAGATTTCGTAGATTTCGTAGATTTCGTAGATTTTGTAGATTTCGTAGATTTCGTAGATTCGTAGCTTCCCTAGGTTTCCTAGGTTTCATAGGTTTCATAGGTTTCATAGGTTTCATAGGTTTCATAGGTTTCATAGGATTCATAGGTTTCATAGGTTTCATAGGTTTCATTGGATTCAGAGGTTTCATTGGTTTCATAGGTTCCATAGGTTTCATAGGTTTCATAGGTTTCATTGGATTCAGAGGTTTCATTGGTTTCATAGGTTCCATAGGTTTCATAGGTTTCATAGGTTTCATATCATAGGTTTCATTGGATTCAGAGGTTTCATTGGTTTCATAGGTTCCATAGATTTCATAGATTTCATAGATTTCATAGATTTCATAGATTTCATAGATTGCATAGATTGCATAGATTGCATAGATTGCATAGATTGCATGTATTGCATGGATTGCGTGGATTTCATAGATTGCATGGATTTCATAGATTGGATAGATTGCATAGATTGCATTGCATTGGTTTCATAGGTTCCATAGGTTTCATAGGTTTCATAGGTTTCATAGGTTTCATAGGTTTCATAGATTTCATAGGTTTCATAGATTTCATAGATTTCATAGATTTCATAGATTTCATAGATTTCATAGATTTCATAGATTGCATAGATTGCATAGATTGCATAGATTGCATGTATTGCATGGATTGCGTGGATTTCATAGATTGCATGGATTTCAGAGATTGGATAGATTGCATAGATTGCATAGATTTCATAGATTTCATAGATTTCATAGATTTCATAGATTTCATAGATTTCATAGATTTCATAGATTTCATAGATTTCATAGATTTCATAGATTTCATAGATTTCATAGATTTCATAGATTTCATAGATTTCATAGATTTCATAGATTTCATAGATTACATAGATTTTATAGATTTCATAGATTACATAGATTTTATAGATTTTACAGATTTTACAGATTTTACAGATTTTACAGATTTTACAGATTTTATAGATTTTGTAGGTGTCCGATCTGCAGTGACTAATGAGCACAACCCAAACCAATCATAATTTTAATTCTCCACGATGAATTTTCCGTACACCACGACAAGGGATGAGCAGCTGCAAATTAAGACCAATTACGACGTCGCATTAAAAACAAGAACGAGAAATAAATCTTGCTGTCGAAAATATGAGAACCATTAAAGTTGATGGCTCAATATAATAATTGGAACAATAAGTAATTGATAATTGTTGTAACAAGAGTTTTGGTAAATCAGCATCTAAAGATTTTTCGAAAACTTTAGGACCATACGTCATGTGCATATGGTACGTTATAGTAACTCGACGTATCATTCCTATGAGTTTAATTATATTAATTAACGTATTTAAAGTTAAATGTAGTTTGAAAACTTCCCCTTGCCCATTTTTTCTTCGTCTCTTCAAATAAAAGGCAGACCACAGTTTTATTATGCGCACAAGAACTTTATCTTTTACTATTTTATTCCTTGATAAATATGCTTCTAATGTCTTATTCATTGCGTAGTAAATGATGTTTTTAGGAAATTTTAGGATGAATAAAAATATTTTTCTGTCGTACGTTAAATCCGTATTTATAAAATAAATTGCAAAATGTATTTTTAGAGATTTTTATCGCGAGATGTTAGTAACAAAATCTCGAGTGACAAAAAAGGAACCATTTGCTGGGAAAACGTTTTCCCAAACGAATAAGGTTAGTCAACGTGAACTTAATAACTGCGCGCATTAACGTCATAATAAAGTTGTAGAAAAAATATTATTTGTAATTATATGCTGTCAATGAGCGTGGATTTCCCCTTGTCAGCAGCAGATTGTTTCTGCTCTTTCATTCGGTTACTCTAAGAAACATTACAGCCTTCTGTTTCATCCCAGCGTTTTCTAAATACTTCTAGGATATTATTTGTAAAATGCAGGTAAGCACAAATGTCGTTGGAATTATCCCTGAGTCCTGTCGTAGCTACTCATCCTTTCTCCTTGGTCATCGTGTCCCTAATCCATGCGACAGTGATGCGTTTGTTATGCGACGCAGACGGGAGGGTGTTTGACACTCGAATACTGATCGTGTTCTTATAGGAACACTTTGCAGAACAAGTATCGCTTTATGCTATCCGTCGGATTAATATATTTTTCCCTTTTATATTACGGAATATAATTATTTGTGTTGCTAGTGCTACATAAATTGTTGATAATTCAATCCATTGTTGTAAACAATAACAAAGAAAACACAATTACAATCAACGATTTGTTTATTAGCGTTATCACTCGCTCCCCCTAACACAATAGTTAATTAACTAATTACAAGAAAATGGTCCTAACCAAAGATTAGAAATGACGCAGCAATAAATAATGAAAAACGGAACAGTGAAACGCCGGGGAAGTAAAGTTTGTCGGCGATTTAATAATGCAATTGTCCGCGACTAAAATGCGAAGTTGGTGCCCCACCACAAAGGAAGGTGGATAACTAACCGTGACAGAGATGTGTAATCAGCGTAGTAGGCTAGCAAACAACATATGCCACGCCATAAATAAAATTGTCCTGGGGAAGAAGGAAATAGATTTAGAAGTAAAGAACATAGTAATACAACTGCTGCACCTATCACATCCTATACGCACGTGGGTCATGGATACAGCTGATAAGGTACGAGTCACAAATAAATGCGGAAGAGCTGTTCTAGGTCAGACGAAAAGCTGATAAAAGTAAATTTTATAGGATAAAGAACGAGGAAAAGAAAAAAATATTACGGTGATGAGAGAGAAAAAACAATCAAACTGGTATGGACAGATAGCAAGAATGGTACCAAGTAGAATAGTGAAGAAGATCAAAGAAACTGGAAGAGGAGGGCGGAGTTTGGGTTGAAAGAATTGAAAAATATGGCACAGAGCCGGATGAACTGGAAAATAATGGCAACGGAACGTCTTAACGATGAATGAGAAGAAGAAAAAAATGATTCAATGTGTCTGTGTTCTTGCTGCGCAGAATAAGGCGGCATCATTAGTGTAATTGGTGCTCGATGTTGTACTATTCAACATAAAAAGATCATTAATATAAGCAATAAGCAGGACTAGACCCAAAACATTTATCTCAGCCACACTACGCTCCCCAAATGTGGGAGGATATTGTCAATGTCAATGTCACTGCTGTGCATGGCATATAGTATATTATTATATGAGTTTAGTAAGGCAACATATTGTCGCACGAGTGCTACAATATTGCCTTAATAAACCAGTGTAATATACTATTTTTTCACTATATATCTAATCGTGGCCTGGGCTTTATTATTTTTAATTGCCTAACCACCGCCATTTGTATTAAATAAGAACATTGAATTTCTTATTATTACATGTGATTTATAATTGTAATTTGCAGGTTACTTTATTTTAAGTGCATATTCTTTTCCTATTATATTTGTTTAATTATAATATTTATTGAACGTGTTAGCAATGTCTATGTCACCGTCATAAGTTTAGATTTATGTTTCTTATTTCCTGAATTAATTAATAACATTTTGTTATTTGGAAATTTCATTTAACTAATTTTGTTTATGCGAAAGATATATTTTAACTTATTTATAATCATCCCCTTTAGTCTCGTTTTCATTATTATAAATAAAATCCCAGTTTTCATGAATAAAATCTTGTAAGTAATTATAATTTCTGCTTTGTTGATATTTATTTACCTTTATTTGTTTCTTTGTGTCCATATCTAACGTATTACGAGCATACATGGAACGTGGTTAGTAATATTTATATTGAAAATCTTAAGAAAAATGTTGATAGAATCTAATTACGTTTTAATGAAAATATGATCCTGGAATAAGCGTTGATCATATTGGATTCTTATGAATTGATTAATATACTAATTAAACTGCTTTGAACGAATTGTATTTAATTATTCCCGTAAAATCTTATTTTCTGATCAAATATTGATATTAACATCGTCAATTAAAACATGCATAAAAGATTTTTCACTTTTCCTTAAATAGTCTAATTCTTAATTAAACGTAAATGGGTATGTGGAAGGCGATGTATATATAGAGGATATTAGAATTAATGTGTTATCACGAGTACTAACGTTTAAAAGTTTAATTTCACTTATTTTAATGATTTGATAGTAGGTAGGAGGCAAGAGAGGTACAGAGAACATGGGAGGAATTTGTCGAAGAAGGATAAAGTAGAAAGAGAAATGAGGGAGGAAGGAGAACGAACATAGGCAAAGATACTTAAAGGAAGTGCGTCGACTAAATGAGGAGAAGGAGATATGAGAGTTCCTCAGAAAGATGAAGAAAAGGGCGAGCAAGAAGCAGGAAGCATAGACATAAAAGAATCGAGGAACTATTTTCAGCAGTTACTAGGGGGAGAAGAGGGAATGGAGAAAATAGAAGAAGATCGAAGTAGGTAGATATGGAGAGTAGAGGAGAAAGAAGAATTTACTTGGCAGGAGATAATGGATGTAAGAAGCAAACTAAAAAAAAAGAAAGACGGAGTCGTTACGGATAGATGGCTAAATGCGCCAGAGGAACTATGGGTGGAAGCGTTGAGGTGGATAACACTATGTGGATGGGAAGAAAAGAGCTCCCGGAACGATGGACGCTGGCAGTAGTAGTACCTATCAGGAAAAAGAGGGACAAGGAGCGAGTGGAAAACCACTATTAAATATAACGTATAAAATATATAAAGCAATGATATGTGGCCGTTTAGAGGTCGAGATGGAAGGTGGAAGGCTGTTACCGGAAGGACAGGCGCGATTCAGGAAATGCAGTTGAACGAAGGACAATCTGTACATGTTAAATTACATAATAGGGGAATAGCAAAAAAGGCGGGAAAGCGCAGGCAATGTTCGTAGACCTAAAGGCGGCTTTTGATAAGGTGAACAGATAATGATGTAGATAAGAACAAGGGTGGAGATTTAGCAAATATATGAGGAACTATGGTGGGGTTATGATGGGTAATGACAACTCAGAAAGATTTAGCGTCAAGAGAGGGACGAGACAGGGATGCCCGCTAAGCCTGCAACTCTTTAACATCTACATTTCGGAAATGGAAGAAACGCCAAGGAAAAGGCAACGTGGAGAGTTAAATTAGAAACGGCAAAGTTATGGCGGGGACACTGAAGGGGATAAAATAAATATCGAAAATGTTAAAGGGATTCATGGACAGAAGAGAATTGGAGATTAACAAGGAAACAAAAATAATAGTGGTTAAGAACGGAGCAATGAAGAGAAAAGAAGTAAGAAGATATCTAATGACAGAACACAACAACGGAAATGGCACATGATACATGCGTGCAGGAAGGCGAAAAGAGCGGAGGAGGGATAGAGGAGCAATCTGTGGGGAAAGAGGAGAAGGAATTTCAAATAACCATAGTATGGAACATGTGCATAAAGAGCATTTTGATGTGCGGAGCGGAAGTTTGGAAACGGTGCACCTTGGACAATGAAATGATCACTGAGCTAGGAGAGATTAACTCAACTCAACTCATAGTCAGGCAGGAGACAGGGAGCGAAAGGTTGGGAGTAGAGGCAGGGAAAAGTGCAGTGAGGTACGAGATGACAGCAAAGGGGGCAAAATAGAGCCTTGTTAAGAAGGTATGGGAGGAGCCAAAGAAAAGGGGTAGCTATCAAAATGGGACGAATGTAAAAATGCTTGAAAAGGCAGGCTTATCAACAGAAGAGGCAGAAAGGAGAAGAACAGACGGGAAACAAGGGAGGAGGTGATAGTGGAAGCAGGTAGATGCACACAAAGGGACAGCAAAATTAGGAATGCGATATACATATAACAGAACAAAAGTAGAGGGGAAGATACCACGATACTGAAGGAGAGGAAGATCGGTAGAAGAAAGAAAAAACATTAGCAAGGTTCCGGTGCGGAAGCGAAGAGAATAAGTACTGTGTGGAAGAGAAATACAGAAAGTGCACTTTCTGCGGAGAAGAGTGGGATAAATGGGAACGTTGGGTAGGAGAATGAAAGGAAATAACACTGAAAGAAGAAAAAATAAAGCAGAAGATTGGAGAAGAAATATGGAAGAAGACGGATGTGGACTAGATATATTAGGTAAAATACAAGGGAAGAAGAAACCGAAAATCACTCGGCTCGGTACTACGTCTTATCGGTGCCTGTTATTTATTGAATTTTGAGTCTAAAAAATATTTGTACTTTTATAAAGTACTTTTTAATTTAATTTTAAGCTTCCAACTGACGGTAATTTTTGTAACTTCACTTTGAACGGAAATCCTAGCAAACTAAACTCACAAACCCGGATATACTTATACGTAAATGCCCCCAAAATTAAAGTTAAAGTTAAAAATTTTATAGCAAGTCAAATCAAAAGAATCTAATTGTTGCAAGATATATTTCTTAATATTTGTGTATCATATGTACGACGAGAACTAACTTACAACTCGAAATCGTTAGATCTCATATGATTTTTTCTGAGTGTGAATATTTTCCCGGTGCGCAATATTCTGCTTTATATAATGCAATTATTAAACATTTTTATCACACACACAATTTTAACACATAATACAATTATGAGATTTTATGTAACAGTTATAATTGATTCGTTTAATGATGGGTATCACAAATTATTCAAAAACGTGTAAATAATTGATGTTTTATTTAATCGTCGTCAGTCGTCGCTCAGTGGGTCTATACCACTTAGATCAAAAAAACTCCTTGCGCAACTGGCAGCCCGAAAAGGCACCAGTTACGAAAAACTACACTACTTCAAATGAGCGTTTTATGTGGACATTTCTTTCGTACATAACTTGAATCCGACCTATTAAATTGTGTGGCTGTATAAATAGTTATTTTAGAGTCAATTTGGAACCCTGGTACGTTTATAAATTGTAAATGTGATATTTTTTTATAGAACAATGTACTAATATTTTACTTAATATCAAATTTAAAAAATAATATTTTAATAAAACATGCTAAAAACATTTGTAGAAACTCGTTTATTACTGCTATTTATTTTCTTCCATCCATATTCACTTATTTCATTAGCATTTCAAAAGTAATATGCAGAAAAGATTACACTTAAAAATGTTATTTATAATGTCATGAAGCGAGCAATTACGCGCGAACACAATCATAGTCCGAGCCTGATAGACGCCAATGGGGGATAAGGTGCCGGCGCACGGCGGCGGTCTAGAATATGTAGACTGATTTCCCGGCGCTAAGAAGGGGGGCTCCACCGACACACGTTGTTGTCGTCTCTTAAATTCGGTTCCATCGGCGAGGAATATGAGAGGAAGACGCCACTCTTTTTTCTCATCGTCAACAATGGTTACATCGTGGGATAGTCGTGATTATGAACAGTTTCTCTTATTTATTGTTACGTGTCGGATACGTGCCGATGTTTATCTAACGTAATGGAACTGGGTTATTAGTGTACATGGTATATTACATTATTTGTTGCTAATGGAAAACACTTAACCTTGCATTGCTTTTCACAGCTTTAGACTGGAGAAATATGTCCGAAGTACGAGGATGAAAAATTTATGGATGTAGCAATTTAATACCGGGTCGAATTTTCTTATACTAATAAAATCTATGTTAGGAAGGAATAGGGGTTGCTTTGACAATATAAAAAATAACAATATGACGATTTCAGCGTTATATTTAAATTTAAAAAAGCAAACAAAGTACATTCGTTAAAAACTCAGCGACTGAAAAGATAATATTTCAATGCATATGTGGAAAGGGTTTGGGATACATGTCAAAAATATATTTTTATAATGATTTTGAAAACTTTTAATGCAAATTATATTAATATAATATATTATATTATATAATTAAGTGGATTATGTACATGTATTTTGTAGACGAAACCATTACCAGACCAGTACCTGATAGTAGCTTCATTATTGAAAAATTTCATAACTAAATTTAACAACGATTAATAAATATTTCAAATCTGAAATATAAATATATGAAATTTTAAGAAAATTGATTTCATTAATTTTCATCGTGACTTAATCCTCATACCAATGCAGTTTATTTTTACGAATTGAGAATGACCAAAAAAGTCATAATATGCTACTACTTAGATACTTAGATACTCATTAAGCCCAAATGAGAAGCTAGGATTAATTTATGAAGCTATGTATTTAAATTAAATTCGTAACATTTCACATTTAATTTAAATTTAAAAATATCGAAATTGGGTTCGAAAAATAATAGTAAAGGTACTTCTGTAATGATGGGGGCTTCAGAAGAAATTACTGAATGTATAGAGAAACTGGTAGATGACCGAGAGTATTGTTGTTACATGACAGAAGTTTCGGCTGATAATTGAGCTTCGTATGTACTGGTAGCAGCTCTACAAGAAGATATAGGACGTATGCAGAAACTGGTAGATGGCCGTGAGGATTCTAGCTTTCCTATTTTAGCTCTTATTTTGGAAGAAGCTCGTTTCTTGTCGCCACCCATTCTTCTGACAAAATGATTTCCTATCAATTTTGAGTAAATTCTATTGGCACATTATCAATAGTTCCAGGAGTATTTGGGTCGTCTTCTTCAGAACTAGTGTAGCACATTTTAGCCAGTTATGATTGTGAAGCAATATGTGATTCTGAAGCAAAAATGGAACATCATTTCGAAACTTTGTCATTCTTGCGGGACATTACCAGTCAATTTGTGTTTATTGTATGCGTTTGCGTTGCGAAGTTTTTCCAACGTTCTCTGCAATCTCCGACTGTAAAGCCGCCCCACACCTAACGAACGAACGCGAACGAGCACCAATCAGCACAAGTGAACACAAACACACAAGAACAAACGTTAACAAATTCAAACGTACGTCGAAGAACATATACACTCGAATGAATATAAACGGCCGGAATTCAAATGTTCATGAGTATTCCTTTTAATCGAATGCAGTCGCGCTATGCAAATGGAGGAACAGAATCGTTGGAAATACACATATGAAACATTTTGCTGCACTAGTCTCTCAACACATTTTTTTGTAACGTTTTGTTGATTGATTTCTTTCTTTTCCAGGCCCCAACTTCTCCACAAGAAAGGCTACAAATTTCTAAAGATTTTTCAATCTGTGGAATTTTCACCACTGCTTAGGCGCCGCGGACGGAAAGCACGTAGTAGAATAACAAGTACAAGTACAAGCGGCTCTGAATACTTCAATCAAGTTTCACTTCAATATCGTACTGATGGCTATTGTCGATGCTAATCACAATTTTTTTATATGCGGATGTTGAATGCCAATGACGTATTTAGGTGGAGATTTTAAACATACCACCGTATCATAATCTTCAGGCAAAAGCTCTAAATTTGGCAGAAGAAACTCATCTAATGGGAAACAATACTAAATCACTATGTGTTTTTCTTGCTGATGGTGCCTTCCTCCTGATGAAAATATTATGAAACCCTACCCAGGATCTTGGACGAAGGAAAGGGCTTTCAATTATAGATTGAGTAGGGTGCGACGCGTTGTAGAAAATGTTTTTAGTATATTATCTTCGGTGTTTAGAGTACTCAAAAAGCCAACTTTACAATATCCTGAAAAGGCAACTTATGTTGTACTTACGTGTGTATATTTGCATATTTTTTTAAAACAATAGAGACTTCGCAAAAATATATACACATAACTTAATTTTTGATGAGGACCGTGATGGGCAACTAGTAACAGGTGCGCGGAGAATTTATATATTTTGAATTTACTTTTTCTGAAGTGCCCATTCCTGAACGCCGGGTTTCCTTAAACTCATCTCTTCTATAAGATGCCTAGTAAGAATCCGGAAGATAATTAATCAACAAATATTTAGAATATATCAAAAAATTTCTGAAAATATTTTAAAGGAACCTATAGATGTACAGCATATGATTTACGTAAACATGTTTGAATAAAATACGAAAGCATGTTAGTGTGGATCTGATGATTGAAAAAGTAAAACAGTGCGTATATTCGTATATAAAAGTTTGCTCGAATTGTTGCTCCCTTGGATGTTACGAAAGCCCTATTTAATTACAGACTATCACAGGCAAGAAAAGTTTCTGAAAATGCTTTCGCCCTTCTAAGAGAGGAACAATAACTTCTAAATAAAAAAATCTATAAATTTAACAAACCCTACCACACTTGATTATAATTATCAATTAAACAACGCTAGTTTTAATATTGGCGAATTAAATTTATTAAACAAAGGTAAGTTTTTAACTTTGCCTGTGAGGAAACTGGGTGAATTGAGTAGCCCAGTGGAATCACAGCCGGTCCCAAGCCCGAATAAAATAAGACGGTTCACAGGTAAGGCCAGCGACCTGCCTGGGGTAAAAGGAACACAGTGTTCGAAGAACCAACAATTCAGCCTCGGATAGGATAGGAACAACTAATAACGACTCGGCGGGAAAAAGAAATAAGCGACATCAGAAACCAAAAACACTAAGAATCGGATGCTGGAATGTAACGTCCCTGAATAACAAAGACCAGAAAACTCTGCTGGAGATGGAAAGACACCAGATCGACGTTTGCGCAATTACTGAAAACAAGAAAAAGGGGAAGGGAAACTACATACTTGTTTACAGCGGCAAAGACGAGCACGAAAGAGCAACGTCTGGCGTTGGTATACTACACGAAATAATATCAGCGACACAAAATACATCAACGACAGAATTAATCTACAAGTAACAATCAAACTCAAAGAACGAAATATCTTCTACGAAGATCTACAAGCAGTGCTCGACGGCATCGGACCACAAGACGAAATAATAATTATCGGAGATCTGAACACCAGAATTGGGAACGAATATATACCAGGAGTAAAAAACAGATACAACGAAGAAGTAAAGAATGGAAGCAGCCAACTACTAATCCAACTATGCGCTCAAAACGAGCTACGAATAAACAACACCTTCTTCCCACACAAGTCACAACACAAATTCACATTTGAAAATACGCGACTACAGAAATCCGATACGTAATTACCAACAGAAAGATCCACCCATGCAGAATCCAAGACGTCAGAACTCTGACCTCAGTGAATGCCGGAACTAATCATGGCCAAGTACTACCGAAAATTGCAGCTACTCTGGAACCGAAAAAGAGCAAACCAACAAAGGGAACTAATAAAATCAATATGGAATCTCTATCGGATGCCTCAACAAGACACCTGTACCAACGGAGACTGGAGCAAAAAATCCACGCCTGTAAAATAAAGGGTTTTTCAATAAGAACGGGTCGATGTTGGCAGCCTATGGCAGCCATGTTCTTCTGTTGGCGTCTGTCCAATCTGGTTTTTATTATTCAGTCACTGATGCCAAATCACCATGGCAAGGTACACGATTGAGCAGCACGTCCACATGATAAAACTTTATTATCAAAATGAGTGTTCGTTAGTGCAAACGTTGCGCGCGGTGCGCCAATTTTACGGCAAACGCGGTGGGCCTTCAAAGTCGACTCTCCAACGTTTAGTGGCCAAATTCGAGACAACCGATTCGGTGAATAAATTTTGCCCGACGGGCCGACGGGCCAGCGGGGTCATTGGGCCGTACTTTTTTGAAAATGACGACATGTGGTTCCAGCAGAACGGGGCTACGTACTACACAGCAGACCACACGATGGACATTCGGCATGAACGATTTGGAGGTATGTTTATCTCTCGTAGAGACGACATGAATTGGCCACCAAGATCGTGCGATTTGACCCCGCTACACATTTTCTTGTGGGGTTACCTGAAGTCGCAGGTCTATGCCAATAAGCCGCAATCAACCGATGCCCTTAAAGCCAACATAACTAATGCCATCGCTCAAATTCAGCCGGATCTATGCGGCATAATCATTAAAAATTGGACCACTCGGATCCGTGCCATCGTGAGAAGCCGCGGCGGACGTTTGAATGATATCATATTCCATAAATAATGGCACACATGGACCTTTCAAATAAAAGAAACATTTCGTTAATACCTCACACACAACTTGTTTTATTCCATTTCAACATCGACCCGTTCTTATTGAAAAACCCTTTACAACAGCTAGACGATGTAGAAACTGCCTGGCAAAAACTAAAATCTAACATAATAAAAGCTGCGGAAGAAGCTCTAGGAAGAAGGCACCGGACTGGGGGAAGAAATCCAAATACCAAAACGTGGTTTACTCAAGAGGTCAAGACGCAGGCTAAGGGAAAACGGAAGTCTTACCTAGAATACAGATCAAAATCAATAACATACAACGAGTATAAGCATGTAAGAAACATAATCAATAGAGAAATACAAGCAATAAAAACAGCATACTGGGAAAAATTCTCCAAGGATATGGAGCGAGATCTTTATGGAGGACAGAAAAATGTGTGGAATATGTTTAAAAGAAGGAAAAAACCATAAACGAATTCATACAAACCAGGAAGAATTCGATCGAGGATTGGGAGAAACACTTTCGGGAGCTGTACGCCGCAGCCAAATACAACACCAACCATGCCCTAACACAAATAGATGATAACACTCACCGACCATGGAACATATCCCGGGAGAGAATAGAACAACTAGCCAGCATACTGAAGAACAGAAAGTCGCCAGGGGAGTATGAGGTATCCAACGAAATGATCAAATACGGGGGTAAATTACTACTGGATCAGATCCATGTTCTTTTAACAAGATACTAGACAATAAGGACATACCGACGGAGTGGAAGTACAGTGTAACAACATCAATACACAAAAAGGGAGCAAAGACCTGCCTAGCAAACTACAGGGGAATCGGCCTCCTAAGTACGATGTCAAAACTCCTCACGAAGATCTTCGAGGAGGAAGTTGCTGCCTCTGGGATATGCGAAGAATAACAAGGATTTAGAATATAGAATTTAACAAACGTGCTTTTATGTGTTTCATCGACGTCGCCCAAGCCTTCGACAGAGTGAGGCTGACTGACATTGTACCGCTTCTGCAGAAGAGAAACATACACCCCAGCATAATAACTATCATTCCCAAGCTAAACACCAATAACTACACAACCATAAAAGTAGCAGATACGCTATACGGGAAAATACCCATAGCAACTGGAATAAGACAGGGAGACAGTTTAAGCCCTACCCTATTCAACATAATCATGGACGAAATGATCACAGAAGGTGGGGCGAGGGTATCGGATGGGAGACAAAGAAATCAAAGTGCTATGCTATGCTGACGACGCCGTTTTGATATCCGAGAGCGAAGACGATCTGCAACGGCTCCTTTATAAGTTCGAACAAACCGCGTCAAAATTCAACATGCAGATATCGACGAGCAAAACACAGTGTCTACCCGTAGCCAAGGAGCCGCGCAGATGCAAACTCGCCGTATACAGCATGAGCGTAGAACAAGTGATGAACTTCACATACCTGGGCGCCAATATAACAAGCAGTAGGGACCTAGAGAAAGAACTGAAGGCCCAAACAGTAAAATCATAGTTAATATCGGGATATCTGAGGTATATAATATGGCGGAACAAGTCCGTCGAAAGCAAGACAAGAATATATAGGACCTGTGTAGGACCGATCTTGACATACGCCATCGAAACCAGAGCGAAAAACGCAACAACGAAGCGACTTCTCAGAACAGTGAAGATGAAAAATTTGAGATGCATGACAGGGTGTAGTCTACGAGATCACATTGGAAGTGACGATATCAGAGCGCATTCAAGATGTGGTGAGATGGGGCCGCAATAGAAGAAGAGAGTGGAGAGACCATCTCGACAGGATGGATAATTCCAGTCTACCAAAAATTGCCAAAGAAACACTCCCGGTATCGAAAAGACGTCCTGGAAGACCCCCAATACGATAGTACGAAAGCTGGAGCTCGGCGTCTCAACAACGGTTGTAATCGTTGAAGACACACAGGATGCAATCCTACATACAACAAAGAAGAAGAAACAAAGGTTTAAAGTATTTTTTACCAAGCCACAAAACGCCTGTTGAGGAGATTATAACAGGGATAGAAAAATCTTTTAAAAATGTTGGAGACATCTAAAAATCTTTTATACCGAGGGGCGTGCAAAAATAAAATCAAGCAAAACTTACAGCAGCACAAACAATTATCAAATAATAAGGAAGAGAATATAGTAATTAGTTAGTAATTATGGATAAAGTCGATTATAGCGATAGAATCAAATATTTAATCAGAGGGGCCCTATACAGCATTAAAGAAAAATCCACTACTAAGGAAAGGGAAACTAAAGACGCGATAAATAAATCTACACAATTAATAACACACTCCCACTCAAGTCTAAAATAAATGTACCTAATCCACTGGTTCCTAGATTATATTGTTTAAGATCTATTGTTTCAGCTATTAACTCACGGATTTTCTTTCTAAATGGTTAGTAAATGAATTCAAGAGTTTGCCCGATCTGCCAGAGAGTTTCTCAATTTGGAAATGATGTAATATCTTTATTTCATTCGGTAACTTTGAAATATCCAACTAATTTGCTTCAGAAAAATAATACTGACTCAGCAAATATAAATGAATACATGAAGGTGGCAACTCAAAATTGTTTTCAATTTCAACGTAACTTCTATAAAGAACAACAAGGAACAGCTATGGGCAACTCCTTGTCTCCATTTATAGCCAATTTGTTTATGAGCAATTTTTAAATAATTTAAATGAAATGCAAAATATTTCCCTAAAGCATAGGTACGTTGATGATATTTACGCGATTTTTTATACTAATAAATGCAATTTAGAGGCAGTTTTAGCCAATTAAACTCGAAATTAACCATTATACTAAACCATTAAATTGGTAAAGTAGTGACGACAATATCTTCAAAAGTAACACCTTAGCCAAATATGCTAGGTTTAACATGTTTCATTTTTAGCTTTCTACTGAAGAAGGTAAGTTAGTCGCCGAAATACGCATTTAGATTTGTTAAAATCAAGTGCGGTAAGTTTGTTAATGTGTAGAATATTTATTATATAAGTTATTTTCATATTAAGACATGAGTTTAGAATATTTTACCTCCCAATTGTTGTTATGCCACAGATGGTTTGACGTCATATATGAATCTGCTCGTTATTTCAATAGTCCCGGGGCTCAGTTTAGTGCTTGGAAAAAAAGATTGAATCAACAAGATATTTCTAATCACACATCAATATTACCCCTACATTATATAAATGTTTTGATCATGTAAATAAATAAATAAAATTCATTTAAAATTCATATTTGAGCCTGATTGCTTCAAAACACCTGCAATTTCTTTCAACACGTTGTCCTTTAGATTTTGCCCTTCATGTCAGTTCTTGGGATCATACAAGCTGGAATGTTGCCGTACAAATCCATTGCAGAAAAACTCTTTTTCATTTCGCTTGGAAAAATCCCATAAAAGAAGTGGTTGTTAAATTGAAACCTAGGCTAATTTCCTTACAATCCTTACAATCACCCCCTATCGTTCTTTAGGATGAAGGTTTACTATTAAATTAGAACATTACCAATCAGGAGGTGTTTCTAGAATATAACCATTCTGGTTATCATTACATACATTGAAATCTACATTTTACTAAAATTAATCAACGATCATCGACGTCAGTAGAGTATGATGCGATACATGTTGCGGCCCTAAAGGACAATAAAGAAAAACTAAGTAATCGTCACATCTTAAATGTATATAGTACAAGGTGTTTTTCCTAATCAAATAAGGAAAATCAAACGTTAAAAAATTTAAATTAAACAACTTAAAATACTACTTGATTGATATATACCAAAGAGTTTTACTCTGCGGTGAGATCCGAAATTTCCACAAATTCGTTACATGTAAAGTGTGGAGTCATCAAGTTTCTGGGGGCATATCTGGATAGTAAATTGAATAGGAAGTCGCACATATACTACGTAAGTCCAAAATTTAATTCGTTCTATTTTGTACTACGCTCTATAAAAAACAAAATAGATTTGGAAGCAACCCTCTCAGCATATATGGATACATATAATCAATATTAAGATATTGTCTATACAAAATCACACCAAAAACGTACTTTGTGAATCAATGAAGATATATAACAACTTATCTGAAGAGCTCAAAGATGCATCGCTGAAAATATGAAGAGGAGAATATTTTAACACGTTCTATGCTTATTTACTGAAGGCAACAATATATTTTTTATTCAATTGAGGCATAGTCGTTTTGTATCACATTCCGAGGAATGAGAGCTACAGCCTTCTATGTTGCTTCATCGCAGTATATTGAAAGAACCCAAGATGACCACTTTTTGCATCTGCTAGATAATGGTGTGTTCTTTTGGTCTGCATCCTAGGATAGCTGTTATGTTTATACGAAAATTCGCCGACATTCCCCCCAATACAATTATATAAATATAAATATAAATAAACCTTTATTGGCATAATTACATAATATTAACCCAATATTACATTATTTTTGTGACATCTTTTCTGTCCTTTGTCCCGCCTCCTCTCCTTCACCCCTCCGGGCACCTCTCTCCCCTAATCTCTGTTACCTGCAACAACCAAATTTAAGTTATTCACCCTCCTTTTCCTCCCCTTTTCTCTCTTTTCGTTTAGTTTTTTCAATATCTCCATCCCACCGCCTTTCTCTCCCAGCACCTTCCTCCACTCTCTACCTCTCTCCTTCTCCTCCTTGCTCCATCCCATCCCCACGCATTCCTCCCACCAATGCTCCCAGTCATCTTTCCCGTTGCCACACGTTTCGCACTTTTTGTATTCGTTTCCCATCCAGTATTTGTTATTCTGTTCTTCGTTTCCGCATCTATATCTCGCTAAACTTCTTTCCTCTTCCTGCGTCTTTCCCCATTCCAGATATTTTGGCCTTCTTCCGTATACTCTTATGTCTTTATACTTTTCATTGTATGTTGAGCTTCGTATCTTCCCGCCCCTTTCCTGTGCTTCCACCTGTTTGAACCTCTACACTACCTCCCTCTCAACTGTCCTACCCTCCCTCCTCATTCTTTCTACCTCCTCTATGGACAACCCCGCTTTTTCATCCATTTTCCTTCTGCACTCTTCCCAGTTTGATAAATCCTTCCCCTGTCTTCCACGCCCCTCCATCTCTTCCATCACATTTTTCACCAAGCTATTGCCTCTCCCTCCCTTTATGATTTCTTCGTACTTTACCACTCTCCTCACCGCCTCTACCTCCAATTTATCCCTGCCTGTCTCCTGTCTCACAATGTAATCTGGTGGCGACTTCTCTAATTTTAGCGCTCTCTTCATCTGCCCCATATAAACCCGCTCTAATCTGTTTTGGTCTTTTACCCCCCAAAGTTCTACCCCATACAGCATTATGCTCCTTGCACAAATATCTCAGATCCTCATTGACTCTGCGAATACCCCTTCTTCTTTTCCCACAGGCGCCCTTTCAGCCCTTCTTCCGCTTTCCTCACTTTTTTACATATATGGATCATATGTTCTTCCCAGTTGTTACTCTCCCTCAGCACCACTCCCAAGTACGTCCATTCTCTCACCTGTTCAATTGTTTCTCCCTTCCATCTCAGTTGCACTTCCTTCCTTTTTCCTCCTCCTTTCTTGAATATGATAAATTTCGTCTTCGTTTTGTTCAGTTCTACCCCTCTTTTTTCCAGGAATCCTTCTAGCCTACGCAAAATTTCTCGCAGCCCTATCTCCGTCTCTGGCAGCAGTGCTATATCGTCTGCGTATGCGAGTGTCCACAGCCTGTCATATCGATGCCGTACCAATGCCGCTATTAATTTTGTTCGCGCATACGTAGGACATGCGTATAGGTGCGTAAGTGCATCAGATAGATTATCCACAATTTTGGATAAAAAACAAAATATTAGTGAAATACAGTCGATGGTCAAAGAACATATTTCTACTGCAAAAGTGCTTTCGATAATAGGAAACCTAGACGATAGGAAATCACCTGGAACAGAGTCAATAAGAGTGAAAGACTTGAAACAATTCCAAGATTTAGAGAGCCCCTTAAAAAAAATACTTGTATATTGCCAATCGTAGAGAAAGTAATGGAAAATATAATTTAATTGATAAAAACCAATATGGTTATCAGAAGAAAAACAATAATACTGTTAGAGAAGTTCGCCCACTTAATAAACACTACACCGTATGAGAGAATGCATGTTCTATATATGTTCATTGCTTTCTGTAAGACTTTCGACTTAAACCATAAGAAACTAATACAAATTTTAGAAAAGCTAGGATTGAGGGGAAAAGTAAAAAGTTGGTATGAGAATTACCTAAAGGAAAGATTATATGTTGTCAAAATAGGCGACAATCTGGGAAAGAACACAAAAATTATGAGGGGTGTCCCTCAAGGCAGCATATTAGGTCCACTGCTGTACTTATTGTATGAGCGATGTGGATCGTGCTTTACAAATTACAGCTACTTTCTGTATACGGACGATACGGTGATTGTTTCAATCCATAAAGAAGAAAGGTAAACTTACAGAATGATTTTATCAGCTTCCAAAAATGGACCCACGTCAAGAAACTAACAATCAACACAAGAAAAACGAAGCCGTGGAGATAATAATTCACTCCTTAAAGTTCCTCCATGGAACGGTTGGCGGACAAAAAAGTTGCAAGTGTTGCACTAAAATAAAGGAGGTGGATACAAAATACAAAGTTCTGAAAATCAGGGAACTATACAAGTATAGGCTCATTATAAGCAATTAGTACAATAATACATACAGGGGAAAATTAGATCACTCGCACTCACACAGGGCAAGGGAAGGAGGTCTATATAAAATTCCGGAACTTAACAAAAAGTACGGATCAAGAAGAATTAGTTGTTATACGTAGGGTTTTTAATCGGACATCAGAAGAATTAATTAATTAATTTTCAATGCACTATGTTATTGTTAATAATTGATCACAAAACAGCAAATGAGGGATGTAGAGAAATGCGAGAATAAACAAATGTTTCAACGGATAAATGTTGTTAAAATCTAAATTAAAATTAAAATTATTCCCGAAGAAATAATTAAAATTCTTAGAAATCGAGTACACATTATAAAATAATTTATGTAATTATGAATATTGAAAGCACACGTACAGACTATACAAAAGCAAACTAATGTATTTTGACGTTTGGAGATTATATTTTTTGTTTTCCACATAATTACTAGTTGTGCTTTTGCTTGGCGACTTTATTAATCGTTTCGCGAAATAATAATAAATCAGAATTATTTATTTAAATTATGGACGTTTTTCTAGTTGTTTTGTTTAACTATTATGTTTTTGTATCCCTTTAGTCACGCCAATGATGTTTTTGTTCATTACTTTTTCAAAAACATTTTTCTGCTTTTTTATTATTTTGGCATGATATTATCTTCTGCTCTTCGTTATATTAATTAATTGCTTCTTTGTTTTACAGCATTTTACTGTTAGTCTCAAAGTGTTGCTCACTCGACATACATCTTCTCGCTTGGCGTTGGTGTTCTTCATTATTTCCAGTGATTTCCTTTTCTTTTCCCATTCATCCTGCATAATGTACCAAAGTGGTTTTGATACAAAACTTGACAATATAGAAGTGTACATTTTCAGGTGAAAAATTAAAATCAATATCTGGTGTTTCAGGGTTGAAATAATTTTCACTATAATCATTCAAATGATTCGGATTCATTTGCACTTTGTCTCTCTAAGATTTTTGATTCCATAGCCATTACTTCTCGGTTTTACGCAATTCAGTCCCATGCTTTGATTTTTTAATTTGTCATTTTTAGTTCTTTCGTTCATCAGATGAAACTGTATTTTCTTTGGCTCTTTTACCTTTTTCCCACTGTAATTTTATCTCGGCTTTAGGATAGCCTGTGACGTACTCAGGGTAAAGCAACTAGAAATGAGAAATGAATTAGTACAGAAGTCATTTTTTTTTCAAGGAAATAACTTAACTTGTCGAAGGACAGTGTGTCTTTGGTCTGTTGGTTTGTTTCTCTATAGGCAGACTATGGTTTAATTTCTAAAGTACGGTCAGTAACAGAAGTTATCTTAAAAAGTTATCTTCTGAGAATATGCTTTTGTGGAGAAGCCAGATTCCAGTTCGTTCAAAGCCCTTTATAATGTTGATTTTACTAAAACCTTGAATAAATAATTTTGGGATAATTCAGCAATACTGATTGGCTTTCCTGGACTAGTTGCCATAAAATCATCATAGGCTTGATTATATCGAGTTTTCAGCGGTTCATAAATTCTAATGGTTGTATATGGAGGGAATGTGGTGATGTTGACACTTGCATTTCTTGCTGCTGTAACAACTTCAATCGAGACATGGCTCTCGTGACTGCTACAAACAGAACAGCAGTGCTTTCTCTAGAACATATGGTATGCTGGACAAAGCGATTGGAAGATTTTATAAAATGTTTCCTTGTCACCACCCCACATCCACCCACTTGGATGTCCAAGGATTAAATTATTGGAACGTACAAAATGTACTATAATATCCAGATTTCTCTACATGGGAAAAATATAATAATTTGGCCAACTTGTTTCACCCATTTTTCTGCCAAAACTCTTTGTGGTTATTCCGATTTCGTCGTACTTCCAGATATTCTCTGCCGTAATTAAAAACGTCCATACACATTTTGAACATTATTGAAAAATTTGCATCTGTTGTGCACATTAAAACTGGTAGACCTACTTAAACTAGTGGTCTCTAGAGTTCGTCATCCTAGGCGAGGATTTCTTCTAAGGAAACCACTCCTGTCCTGCCTTTTATCTTTCGTGCCATTTTGCACGAATATCACAATAATTTAATTCGTTGGAATATTTGTATGCGAATTTCCTGGTGTTACTTGAAGTAATCCCATAGTACATTTTTACAAATAGGTGACCATCATGTTCTATTGCCATGATGTGAAAATTTTATGAACTGTTACATTTGGTCTGTATTCAAATGTTCATTCCCTTATGATCTTTATGTAATACTTCTGGCCAAAATCTCAACCTAGCAGTAATTAGTATTGCGGTTGCTTTCATAGTTTAGGTATTCAGCAATTGCAGTGTTGTGTGTATATCTCTTCGATGATCATTTATTCTATATTGTATATTGCGTCCAGTTTGTCCGATAAATGATTTTCCAAAATTGCATTACAATTACCTTTAATTATAGGAAACCAGCATCAACAATTAAGTAAAATGAACACAACGAGGGACAGACAAGTCATATCGTCAGTGCACTTTTACATTGGCCGTCAACAGATGACGTTGGAAAATCGTTATAGTGCAAAGGAAGAAGTGAAACACGACGATTCGTACGGGCACGAAATCTTACATGGTCATTAAGAGATATGGTGGAAATGGTCACATGAACTGAACTAAAAAACATACGAAAGTCGGCAGAAAAAGAACGAAGTAAACATCTCAAAAGCAAACAAAAATTTTAAATTAAACATCACAAACACAAATATAAAAAAAGTAAGTTTAAAATTAGAAAAATAAAATGTAAAAAAAACTGGAAAATTGTAATGAAATAACAAATTTCAAAAACAATTTAATCATTAATCCAAAAAATGTCTCTTTTAAAACGAGAAACATTCGAAAATGTTAAAATAAAATTTTAAAAAAGGAAAATCATTAGAATGCAAAAACAATTAACTAAAATCCAAAAATACTTAAAAATGTCAAAAAATATAAAAAAAAATTCAAAATGAAATCATGAATTTTTGACTGACGAGGTACTGAAAGATGGAACACGGACTTTGCACATTGATCTTTGGGAAAATCTCATTCATAAAAAACTTAGTTTACCTAGTTGCTAGTTATAAGAAGTGTAAGAAATAAATCTACTTATTACGCATTCTTGAACATTTTTAAACTAAAAACTTTTGATGTGGATTAGCCCTAGCGGGGAAATCGCATAAAAAACGCACCCACACTCTACCTACCCCTTGAGTGTTGCGGATACGTTTGTGTGACCTCCCTTTTGATTTTGTCACGAGCCGCAACTGACTAAAACCCAACGGGAAGTAGAGCTTTTAAATATTTCTATCTGTTTCTGAAAATCAACACAAGATGAACTAGAAATTGAAACCGTAACGCCATCTATACATTGTTGGATGTTCCCACGTTAACACATTTCCGTGAAATTCCAACTGCGATATTCCCCTGCGGAAAAATTCTATACAAAATTGGCGAGGAACAACGTGAAGACTCCTCGATAACATGAAAATCACCGATCGGTTCGGCTAACTTATAAGGTATGATAGTGAACAGGTTGTCGCCGGCTCATACGCTTCTATAAATAAATTTTCGCCCCGTACATTAGCATCGATAACAACGCGGGAGCGCAACATACAAGGCGGCCATGCCTCGGCGCGCGCGCGCGAGCCTACGTGCACGTGTGTGTATGTGTGTAGCGGATGCGAAGTCCGGGCCTGGCGCCAAGACGGCGCCAAACCGTCCCCCCACCATCCGCGTCTAGACCGCTCCACTCTCTGGCGGCCGACTAGGCAAACATAACCAAGTTCGCGTGTCGATCTCAGTAGAATACCATACGCGCTACGGAGAGCGTACGGAGTCTCGGTTCTCCCCCAAATATCCGATAACTTACCGGTTGCGGTGCGAAATCTGCGCAGATTTCGAGTTCGTCGTTGCGCTTCAGGCTCCTAAGGTGTTTAGTGTGTGCCGTCTATCGTTCCGTGTGAATCCTCGTGCGTAGAAAAAACGCACGGTATTGCCGCGAGTGCATTGTGTACGCCGGTGATCATAACGTTCGATTTTTATTTTTATTGCGAATTCCGGCTAGTAGTGGCACCCAAATGCTTGTCCGTAGTCGAGGACAAATCCTGTTTCATGTTCATGTTTCGGAGCAGACGGACGACGCTGACTAAACGACTGCTGAGGGCGCACAGGAGACGGTGTGATGAAACGCGGCGTACGCTTGAGGACGAGCAGCTCAACTCCATGCTCAAGAAGCTCAAGGACAACCAGCTGGAGCTGCTGCTCGACGCCGTCGAAAGTCACGGTAGGGATCTCTCGAACTGCGTGCTGGTGCCCTCATACGAAGAACCACCCGACGGCGAACCCCACGTCGTCTCCTGTCAGGCGTGGAGGTGGCCGGACGTCAGATATTCGGATCTACGACGATTGCCCACCTGTCGTTCTGCATGCGACACCGTCTACGTCTGCTGCAACCCCTATCATTGGAGTCGCCTATGCAAACCAGGTGAGTTTTCAAACCTCGCCTAAATAAGGCTTCCAAGTATTTCACCAATATCTTCGTGTTGTTATTGCGTCCTACAGAAATTTTAAAACGCGTTCGACATAATATTGCATTTATTATCCAAAATATTTCTTCATGAAAGATGTTCATAAATGACACCTACTCAAATTGCCATCAAATTTTCAAACTTGGAAACAGAATTGAACAGATTCAATAATAAAGTGAACTGAAAAGATTTTACATCAAAAAGGAATGAACTGTTGGTCCTTATTTCTTTAATTTTTTCATTATTCAAATTGCTTCGCACAAGAATTACAAAAACTCTTAAGTAATCTTTCGATTGTGTTGGTACTGGTAATGAGATCAAATATTGGATTGTTAGAGCTGGCGATAATTTCCTCAATAAACAAAAATAACCGGGTTGAATGATACAGATTATAGTTTGCCTTGGGAATTTCAATTTTACTGAAAATTGTTTATTTGAAGAATAGTACCATTTAGATCACCTATACGTTGAATGGAGTGTGAGAATCTCTGATATGGTCAACTATGTTCGATTTAAGTTATACCATGTGAAAATATTTTTAAAATTCAACAAATTGCTTAATCATCATTTGAGTTAAAATTAAATATATTTTATTGATGCGCACGTGGAGATCACACATACACATACGGCGGCACGTACTCACACAGACACCCAAATACGTCATATTCAAATAGTCAGAATCGATTCAGGGAAGGGGGAAACGTTTTTTTTCCGTTACAATCTCAAATTCGCTCATGATTACTATATCACACATTAAATATACCGAAAGCGAAAATTTTGTTATCCAACTTACTATATATAGCCAGTAAAACGATGTGTAAATTACGCAATTTTAGGTGTATTTGAAACGCCAACGCAACAATTTGTTTTCGGGCAATTCAGATTATTGGAATACATTATGATAGTTGTTCCTACTAACGTATTCCTACACATTCAACGCTTGGTACATTTTATTAATTAATTCGATCCTTGAGTTGGCAAATAAAAGGAGAGTTTCAAGATAATGTGGTTTTAGCCATAGCGGCACTTAGACTAAAAAGTTTCGTCACTGTTTATCATTGATATTAATTTTTTGTTTTTATTAGGTCTGACATTTACAGCCTTAGACCTTCATTATTTTAGCTTCGTTGAATATTTACATTAAATTTATAATTAACATTTTTTATTATTTGAAATGATAATTATTCTGATTGGTAAATACAGAGTGTTGGGAAAATACGTGTGCATTATGTAATTGGAAATGTGAAATCTGAACATACGTTTTGCCATTGGATGAGACTTTGAGTACAAAATAAATGTGTCTGGGATATGAAGGGCGCTTCACAGTACATCTCACTTAAGTGAACAAGGGAACAAAACGGAATGAAAGCGAAATACCGCTTTAAACCTTAGTCTAATGACTGGGGTGTACATAAAATCAAGGTTTGTCAGCGTGAATTTAACTTAACATTATGGAAATAATTCCAAAATATCTTGCAAGGTTTGACTATGATACAATAATTATTATATACATTTCGCCGTAACATCCATAACTTCTTTACTTGTCTCTATTAGTAATACTATTACTAAAATTTGGAAAAAAAACTACTTCAAACTGCATGGTTGTTTTTAAGCAAATCCAGAATTGCACCAAAAAATAATAAATGGAAACAACATAAACAACTTTAAGAACGAACATACAGAGAAGTACATTAAAGGAATGAATAATATAAATAATAATAATATAAAACATACCATAGCTTCACACAAAAAATTGTCATTGGACAACATTGAAAAAACAATACGATTTCAAGCAAACGTGAACCATACAGCGGAAATTCATATAAACAATTTTTAGGATTGGGGTGGGATCATCACCGAGGAAGTAAAGTTGATGTGTTGTCTCTCGAAACGTGCACTTTGAATTTCTTAGAAATTCGTGGCTAATGTATTTTTATAGGCGATTAACAACGTTATAGTTTTATACTGACGATACTTTTATGTTTTTCCGTACGTTGATATATATATTATGGAAAGAAAAACAATAGGAGTTTATCAACGTGCCATTTAATTTGAAACCAGACTACTTGAAATTCTCAAATTTACCTGTTCAGATGATTTTGGGTAAGATCGGTTCACGTTGAAAAAGTGAAGAAGTCGATGAGAAGTCGCGGAATCTGGAAATAATCGCGACTTATTACGAAATGTGCATATCCTTATGTAAAACGTTCCTTTTCGTTTATTTTGGCTTCTTATATCTGTAAAGGTCACGTCACCACGAGATACGCCCGTATCAGCTAAGTGTAAATAAATACTCGCGTACATTCAAAATATTTGTCGTACAGAATGCATTGCCGCTGCAATGAAACGGTTGTATATTTATTCGCCTACTGTGAACTTGCACTTTTACGAAGCTGGAATTTTCGCTGGCATTGGGTCAGTAGCTGTCACATTTACCTCCTGCCAAAAAACTGGCCGCCGCAATTTGATTATTTTTATTAAATTTATTTGAAACTAATTATGGAAAATTCAATGTGAGGAGTAGTAATTAAATGTCTTGTGTGCGTGATATTGTAGACCAGCTGAAACAACGACTATTGGCGTAACGCGAAAAAATGACTACCTACATGACGAACTGTTGACGAACTTCCAACCGCAGAGCATTATTCGTAACACATATTTAACATATTTTACGCTTGGGTGTTACGCAAGTTGCTAGATAGTACGGCATCGGGATTATAAATGTACTCTGGGAAATGAGTTGCTAACATGTGAAAACACATACACACAACTTTTGTAAAAATCGTTGAAATTCGCAATTGTGACAAAATAGATTTTTTGATTATTACAACTATACGAACCGATAGTGCATATTTTTTGTGAAACAGCAGCTATAGAAAGACTTTGTAATCTACTTCTTAAAAGATTTTAACGTTTACGTGGAGAATCGTTTTGGTGATTAATTAACATTTACCTCCATAACATTATTGATCTAACATCACGTCCTTGAGAACATTCTTTTAACCTCAATGATTCGGTTGACTTTATATACCGACAAATTTGTATGAAGCACGCCTACTTATTTGATCCCTTTTGTTTGTTTGTTTGTTTGTTTGTTTAATTCGCATCGTAACGCATTGAAATTTGCTCTTGGTCTTTGTTATGAGTTACAATTTCCCGTTTTTATTCAACTGTTCTATGTATAACAATTCTGGCAAATCGTAGATGGAGATAACACGTATTGTGTTGTAAGGGGTGATAAGATAGTGTACCTACCTAAAACACTATGAGCTTACAAATTATTTCAAATTCAGTAACTTAAAAATTATAGTTTATAGTTTATACTCGATGCTATTATTTAAATTATTTGGGATACCAAATCCAAATCCAAATCTTTTTATTAAAACTTTCAGGCATACAAATAACAAGACATACATATAACACACAAATAAAACAATTCACACCGACGGAAAACGCTTATTAAATACATTTCATTAACATTTAATAACATATACGGTGCTTCCCTCGGTGATGTCGAGGGTTTCGTTTTCAGTTCGTCCGTTCTGGTATTGGCAAGTCGACGGGAAACTTTCAAAAACCCACCCTGCACGTCCTGTTTCCTGGTCTGGTTGCGTGGTTGTTCGTGCGTTAGTCAGTTCTGTCCTCGTTGTACAGGTCCAACATTGCATATGGTAGTTTGTGCGCATGACTTGGTAAATGTCTTTGTTGTGTAATTGTCCGTATTAGTTCGTTGTGGTGAGTGGTGGTCCGCCGGTAAAAGCGGTCCGCCATCTTCGTCATGTACGGTACGATTATGTCCACGTCCGCTTGGTTGTGTAAATCACGTATACGTATGTATCGGTCGGGGTCCAGGGCGAACCTAAGACACTTATTCTGTGTCACCTGTAATTTTTTCAGATTCGTTACGGATGCTCCGAAAAATACAGGCCACGCGTATGTCATCGTCTTATAATTGTTTTATAAAGTAAAAGTTTGTTTTCAATTGTGAGTCTGCTGACCTTGAAGACCAACGCGTAGATGGTCTTTAGGGCGGCGTGTCCGAGTCGGTTCGCTTCTGTAATATGTGCACCAAATATCATTTTAGTGTTTAATGTTACTCCTAGGTATTTCACTGTCGTTTTGATCGGATTCGGTATTGTATACCGCTTCACATTTAGTCAGGTTTGTAGTCAGTTTCCAGTCGGAATAATATCGTTCGAGTCCCCTCACGTGATTGTCGATGTTCGCGTGTGCTATGATGATGATGATGCTATTGGATACCAATACCATTTCTATAACACCATTTTCTCATTCGCCCATTGATGGCATGGCATGGCATGTTAGAAACTGTAGCACATGTATAGTTTTGCCATCACACTCGACATTCACACATTAATATGTAATAGTAATTGCTATTTAGTTTTCATACTTCACAAACGATATTTAGATGTCAATTTAATAATTGTGTATGCAATTAGAAAAATCAACATTGTCAAAATTTAGCATCGCTAAACATATACATTAAACAATCACGATGTTCTGTACAAATCGTAAAGAAATCAAATGGGTGTCCCGTTACTGTTTCTCTCTATTCATCGTTAGAAGGAGTCATTACGTATTGTTAATTGCTCCAATGCAAGACTATTATTAATTGTTAACATTTGTTAACATTTTACAACGAAGCATCTGATCAATTCGCCAGAACTTGTTATGTGGATTAAAAATGTCCATAAAAAGCTATTTTTATTAAAAACTTTATTGACTGGCCTATTAAGTAAAATATTTATGATTCGCTGATCAACTATAGCATTAAAAAGATTATTTATAACAACGAAAATACAGAAAAACATGCATGCAACAGAAACATGAAACTTACAAAGAACTATTAAGATAAATGCAATAAACCTGGGTTCTATCAATAACTATAATTCTGAAAACAATAACACAAAAATAATAATGTCGTTTTAAAAAAAAATCAAGAAATAAAATTTATTTCCAATAAAAATGAAAAGAAAATGCAAAGGACAACGCCAGACATATAACACAATATTTCATGCATACCCATCCGGGATTTAAAACTTTTTTTGCCAGCAAAGCACTCAATCCATTTCATTTCTGATATGCATACAATCGTCGCCTACGATACTTTCTATACTTTTGGGACTTAATCCGGTTTCAAATTTTGCTGCGGTCTATGAAAATAGAATTTAAAATTTTAAATAATATTTTTATTTATTAATAGTTTAATCAATAAGGTTCCGAAATTACTGACAAGTCGAATGATTTTTACTTCAGTGTTAATTGTTCAAAAATAATGTGACGATGGCCAATTTCAAGAGATACAATAACTGAAAAATAAACTGGGCTTATGTAAATTTCTGCATGTTTATCCATGTCACGCTATATCACACCAGTGGTTGCTATGACAGTCAACGATGACTTTTTCGTAAAGTGCAGTAATTCGCCCTAGAAATAACAGCTCTGCGGTAATTTTTTGCGCAGATTTAAAACGTTACCGAATATGAAATTAAAATATGTTAGGCACGAATTAGCTCTTATAATGTATTTAATATGATTGGCGGTATTGTCACTGCTACTCTGATAGTTACTTGTAGATAGAAACATTTGACTTAGCCAAGACTCACACACAGAGTCACTTAGCCAAGAGTTGATGATCATAATAATAAGTTTTATTTGTGCCTAACAGCCTTCCAAATGTAGAAACATACCCCAGCCGACTGCGAATCAGAGCAACGTAAAAACATATCATGCCATCTTGATCCGTAAAGTACTTACCAGACTAGGCTTCTCCATAACAAATTCGACAGTTGCTGTTGCCGATTAGCGGATATCCATTATACGGTGTATGTATGTTAGTTGTCTATCAAATGAAAATCACAGTTGCAAATTTATTGAATGTGAAACCAAACAACAGTTGTCAATTAGTTTGAAGCCAAACTCCACGGAGTATCAAACATCTTTCACCAATGTTTAACAAGAAACGAGAGTATTAAGTTAGCCCGCAGTCCAGATGAATATTAGTTGTAGTCCTTACTGATATTACTGGTCCCAATAGTGTGTTCACCGACTAACTCCAGAAGTCTCGTTCGTACCGAGTGAATATACACTGGGAAAAAAGCCTCGGAAATCCCTCAACGATGTGGGGCACACCATTATATCGGTTATCATCATGCATTAGTGAAGGTATGCGAGAAGAACCCTCCCTAACGTGTATGTATTGACATGATGTAACTAGTTTAATTTATTACTAAAATTGGGCTTTTTAATTGCCTTAATTAATGACATCAAAGAATGGAAGATTTTAAATATCAAAACACAAACTTTATTTTTGTTTAAAAAAATTACACAAACGCTTAACAACAAAAATTACTTAAATCACAGTGACATATTTCAATTTTAGAAAAAGTTGGACTCAATATTTGAATTTAATTGAATTTAAATTATATCTCAGCATTCCTTTTAAATAAAAAATTTTTTTTTAATCAAATCGCGTGGATTCGTATTCGTGTGGTGAAGAGTTCGGATTTCGTTATTGAAATTTAGAATTTATAGATTCAACTTGATTTAACACTTACGGTTGTTTTCCTGGTGTTACGTCAATTTCGCAAATCCCTTTTCTTCTTTATTATCTTATTCAATTTTAGCATTTAAACTTTATTAACAACACTTCACTTTCTTTTATATTTAGCACCCTGACTTTTACAACGTTTTATTTGTATTCTGAAGACAACCGCCGGGGATACTATAACGGTCAAATTGATACTACTCTAATCGTTTTCTTGCATTTCTTTTATAGCCTTCCTTGCCTGAATTTGTGTGCACTACATATCGACATTTAGTTTCTTTTTACAACGATGCTTTCATTTTTCCTATAAGTGCCCTAATAACCTTATAACTTGCAAAAACCTTTTTCGTAAATATGACACCTCGTCAATATAACCAAATCCCACTTAGATATGTCAATTTATTTTTGTCCCAGCTTCGAAATCTTGCTCGAAAGGTTTATTATACATCAAATTTAGATCCATCGAACCTTTTTCTCAACAGGCATGATTCTGTATTTATCACCATATTCAAAACTACAGCCCTGTAGAATTTCTGTTCTAAGCCTACATACTAATATCATATTTTGAAAACCTATATCCACCCGAAAGTTATGTTAATCATATAATTATTTTTGAGACTATTTATGTGTCAAATTTCTAAATTGCATAACCGATTCATTGCTCTCTGCCTGCGTTTAATTATTTTCATACACTTTCGTATTAAAGCTGTTTTCTTGCAAAAACTTCTACATCAAATTAACGTTAAGTTTTCATTACCAAATTCACCGGCAAACCCGGATCCACTGGTATATATATGCTCGCTGCCATTTCAGGTTTATTTTTATATACTTGTCTTTTTAGGTATTTTTATATATGCATGTTTTTCTTGTCAGTGATGTGACGTCATCATAACCTATATCGAGTACACCTGCACCCACTATTTGCAAATTTCTATACAATATTTATTCGCTTGTACATAATATCATAAGAGTATAGACTGCCTAAATATTCGTTGATTAGCTTTTAGTTTTAACTCTGTTCACGTACAAAAGCTTTTTATGCAGCATCATAATCATAAGCATAAAAGTACGAAATATATTCGGTAAGATTGGAAGGTGTTATCACGAAAGATCACAGGAAATAAAGCTTAAATATTTGGTTCAGATCAGTTACCCAAGAGGTGAGTGTTATTATCAATATAATATTTTTTTAATAAAAAGAACTTTTCGAACATATTAAATGGGCTCCTATACGTCAGCGAAGAAAGAATTGAGTTATCTAACGGCAAGAAATAATCGTCCGCGTTCTTTTCATTTGGACGGGATACATGTTGCCGTGCAAGTGAAACCTTTGTCGTTTTGTGTGCGTTTTGTGCGTCACGACAGCGGACTTAATAACCACCGCGGGTCGCCAGTCTTTCTGCATACGCGGCCTATGCGCTTGCATTGCGACAAGCCATCGACATCAAATCGTCGTAGACAGCGATGCAGGTCCGTCGATTCCGCGGAGTCGCATCGAGGAAACAACAAAACAGTTAAGCGATCGAGTAGTCGACGGTCCGCGGCGGCCGACCCGGCCCACTGGATTCCAGAGTCGATTCTCGGAACTCGAACCCACACCAGTTAGGAGGCGCTCTTTCTCTTTCCCGTTCCGCGCCGTCCTTTTAATGATACACTTCTTCTTCTGATGTTTAATGGCCGGATTCTCGTTCCTCGTGTGGCCCGGGGAGCATGCCATCGTTGCGGATGACGATCGGCGGCACTGATTTGCGTCCATCCGGCAAATATCTGACTGCGTTTCGTAAACGCCATAAGATAAACAGAAACCCAGAAGAAACTCATTATCCACAAAGTATAAATGGGAAACGGCAATCTTTATAACTATAACTATGGTACTCTCAAGATCATCATGGAAATCTGTGACAATTGTTCATCGCATATCATGTATATGATAGTAGTGAAGTGATCATTTACACCATTAAACCTAAAATAAATGAATAAAATCACAAAATATAAAACAAAAACGAAAATAATTAAAATGGTTAACTTGAAGACCGCCAAGTTTGGTTATATGTTATTACACACATCCAGACGAAATATTTGTTGCTAGAAAATAATATATTACGATAATAATCGCCTTGGCGTAGGTATAACGATCAAACAAACGAGTATGGAGTTCGGGACGCCCCTGGCCTAAAATTTCCCAAACGAAGCCCGATAATTACCTCGATGGAAGACGACCGCATGATTCGGCAGCGCCGTCGTCGATTGTATGCATCATCATCGTAGTAAGCGGTCCGGCGGTTTGGCGGGCAACGGACCCGTCCAGAGATAACCGCGGCGCCAACTTCGATTCTCTACTGGGTGGCACAAGCTGCAGTCTGCCGTCTACGTGCATCCGAAATCCACCTGTCTCGCTCGCACCGGCGACATCCCTCCTTTTTAACCTCACGTTCGCCACATGACATCGCCGATGCGGCCTACAATCATCTTCTATAATTCAACTGTTTAATCGCGTGTGTGTGTGTGCGCGCCTGCTTTTAAAACCCTCGTTTTGTCAGGCGTAGGCCATAGCTTAAATCCCAAAGAAAAATAATAGTTATTTTGGGACGTTTCGGGTTCGACAGAAAATAAACGTTAAAAATCCACATTTACTAAATGTAATCGACGACGGTTTAACGCACGCACACATACGTATACGATCGATCCATTCGGCGTCTTGGAGTGTTTCGCGTTGAATGTCAAAGTTTATGCGGGAAAGAAATATGTGGGCGGATCGAATGAATGAATTCTGAACGTGGGACTGCAGTCTTAATCTCATTGCTGGCTCCTTTTATTCATCAAAAGCGGACCGATAGCGCCGCCTTAAAACCATTTACCTGTACGGCGATAATTTCGGTTCACTTTAGATAATGACCAAACTTGGATGGAAATGAAACTTCTGATAACTGACGGGTTTGGGGTTGGCTTTATCTCGTTAAAATTAAGCGGCATAGACTTAAGTGCCTCGATATGTGTTTTTTGTTTGGCAAAGTTAGAATATTTATAAATTTGCAGATCGTACAAAAATTTAAATAAAAAATTAGAGTATCAGTTAGACCGTTGAAAATTTGAGTCTAAGTAGGTATTAAAATAAAAATCAAGTTGCAAATCAATCAGCATCAATCGTCACGATGTGCATTTATATCGCAAGTTAATAGATAAGACTGAAATGTGGATAAAATACTTATCCATAAACAGTTCACTCGCGAAAATATTTACAAAATATTTATAAAAAATGAGAATTATTTGGACAAATCCTTTAACTCAATTACTATATTTTACTGCTGATACCATTGAAAAACGACAAAAAACATCACCGCGCAAATCTAATGATGAAACAGATGTAGATAGTCATGAAATATATTTATTTTATTTTTGTTTGTCTATTATTTCGATATTCTGATATTATTTCATTTAATTTTTCAATGTTTCTCACTTCATTCTACACTTTTGTCATAATTGTAAGCTATTTATAAATTCAAAGTATCAATGCTATCCAGACATGAAGATGCGAAATGTTTTCGACAGTCATCAAACATTTCTACTTATGCGATTATGGTTTATCGATGGGTTCACTATTATCAGTAATACTATCTCAAACCTTACACCAACGTAAACTAGAATATATTGATAACATTGGATACAGGCAATTATTTAACTTTATTTATAATAACTCAGAATAAATCTTGAAAATTTTTAAGAGAGGCAATCCAAAGTTTTAAACCGCCATCTGGAGTTGTAATGTAATGAACGATTCTATCCTGATTAAGGAATCGTTGATTCAAGTCAATTACTTACAATCACAAGTAGCATTTGTGCATTAATTTTGTATCTTCTAAATATTTGAATAACTTTGTTATAACTAATGCTGTTGAAAGCATTGAAAATCCACAATAAGGCAGGTGATATGTATACATCATACGAACTTTTCCAAAAATGCCATAGTACTATTTATTAAAACAATATTGATGAACATCAATTATGTAAATACTTCTTTAATTAAGTGTTTGCGAAACGTACTTTTCCATTGTATTTTCAATTATTTTTGGAAGAGATGGGTTTTATACCTCTAATTGATTCTCAGTCATATGTTTTGCATCTATGAATTTCAATCTACTTCTACCAAAGACTTCGCTGATGTGGACGAAGAACATCTATCTACATTCATATCTCCAGTAATTATGAATCTGCTTATGTTGTACAGAGTTAGCTGTAATTATTGCAACCGTGTTTTAGGGGGACGCACTTTGCGGAAATTTCTGGAAACGGGAAATGACGAAATTCTCCCTTTACTTTTATTCTATCGATTTATCATCGAATTACTTGATTTTTTCATTGATGTAATAATGGTGCGCCCGCTCTGCTATTGTCGACTTGCACCAGCGCGGTTTCACGGCTTCGCAGATCCAGAAGCGCCTCAAGATCAACAAAAGCACTGTCTCCCACACCCTCAATCGCTTTCGTGAGTTGATGACCATCGCCCGCAGCCCTCGATCTGGACTTCCGACCACGCCCCAGAACGTCAAGAACGTCAGGGAGCGCCTGAGGAGAAATGCCAAGCAGCCCATGTACCCCTACAAGTATGTGAAGGGTCATAGCCTGAATTTTGCGCAGAAGGCTGCGAGAAAGCGTTGCGTTCCCCGTTGAGCTGCTGCCCAACACACAGAACGACAGGGTGTTTGCCAGAAATACTGAGGAAGCCAACGGCAAGGGCCCGGTCGTGGAAACGCCGTTCCATCCGGCTGCGGTCATGATCTGATCTTCATTAACCAGTGCGTCAAGAGCAACCAGAATAACTACATTTCGAACGTCCTAACTGCCCGTCCTGATTGGTTGGGCCCCCACAGTCCTTAGGCGCAAGCGCTAGATCTTCCAGCAGAAAAAGACACAAGAAGACGCAGACGTTCCTGACAGCCCACGTCTCCGAGCACACCAGAAGTTGCCAGCTTGCTCGCCCAACCCGAATCCATTGGATTTCTCCGTGTGTCCGTGATGGAAGTTGAGGACCATGTCCAAATCACGCCCAAAGGTACAATAAAACACACTTCACCCTAATCACGGGGTTACTTTCGAACAAATAATACAACAAAGACGACAATCAACCCGCATCGATCACGCCTCGTTGATGAAAAATTTCTCTACGCCCAAATTCTCCGATCCTTCTAGAACCAACATATGGCCCTAGCAATTGATCACTCTATGTACGAGAATATCAACCACATAGTCTAACAAAATCTAACACAGAATCTCCACAAAGTCTGACAATTACACACATTAAATGTCGTACGATCGGCGTTTTCCAGTGTGATACTAATCAAAAGAAGTTGTGACGGAAATCCACGAAAAAATCATTCCAGAGTACACAACGAAAGCCAAAAATCATGATATATGCGAAGATTCGTATCCCCCTTTAACCTGCGCGTCGCGAATCTATTTCACTACCCTGGCCGGGCGTACGCGATCCATTTCATATTCGAAGCGAGCGGCTACACATACAGCTCGTCCGTCGGAACGACCACATATGCATTTTGGAATTGAAATAAAACTTCGCCGCAATTCGTAACGTAATAATATCTAATCTACTTAGTTATCATTTGTTAAGCAATAATGTTATGAACCCTTGACAAGCCATCCTCACCTAATTTTATTTCTGCGAATGACATAAAGTCAACTCTTTCCAAGCCGTTGTGTGTAAGAGCACAACATTATTTAATTTCTCCAACCTAAACTGTAATAGCTCTCGCGCTATCAAATTTCTTACCAGAAAGTCTGCACATGGGGCAAAGAGCTTAACCATTTTTGTGAATTGCACCATGAAGTAGTAGATTCTTTTCATAAATAATTTGCTCTAAATCAGAATTGCAATTTGACAGCCATATATATTTTTAAATGCTTTCGCCGGCGCGCCGGCGCCGTTGCGAATTGAAAGTGTCGTGGCAATTATAATTTCGCTAGCCATGCCGCCAGCTTCTTCAAAAGTTCTCTACAGACTGAGAGTCTTTTGCTCTTCACTACCTTGTGGTCGATTCCTCCGTGGCAGTTGTCGCAGGATTATTCTTTTTATTTTACTGCTAGTTCTTCTTCTCGGTTGAAGTTATTGCTGTTCTTCATTATTTTCACCCATATAATCCTTGGGTAAAAGTTAGTTCTGGCCAATATTTTAACATTGTCCTAATCAATGTTGCGGTTTGAGCCACACAAATAATTTTTGTATACCAGAGCTATTTTAAACCCCTGTATCCATCCTTCCAGCCTTGTGTTAATTTTTGATAGATATTATGTTGTTTTTATTTTTGTTAAATTAAATGTTTAAAGGTGGTACTGAATTGTGGCGTCAGTAGCGCACCAAAAATTCCTAGCGGCAACTGCTTGTTATCTGTCAGGTAACTAATTTAATTAAAGGCTTTAATGACCCATCGTATTTAATAATTATTGGTTTTCTATCAATTAATCTGTAGCATTGCAGTTGTAAAATGCAACGTTGCCTTCTACAAGCTTCCATTTTTCGTGCAGTCGGGTAAAATCGCAGCGCACATAATTGTGTGTCCCACGTTTTTCGTCCTACGTCCAATTCGAACCCATTACCACCGAGATAATGAGGAAGAGGTTCGAAGTAGCGGCTTATTATCGTCTCCGCGCACCGAACGCTCACAATTAATGCGAAAGTTGTGTTAGAGGTCGGGTCCCTGGCGTTCCCAAAGACGCCGACCGAGCCGCGGCATTCTCCACTCATCATACATCTAGACGAGATAGATGCGGCGAAGGAATTTTATTGCGGCTAATCTCCAATTAAAAAATATTTATAATTTATTTCAATAATAAACACATCGTTTCGACGTGTTATCGCCCGAGCTTCGAAAACAGAGCACGCACACACGGGCGCAGATAGATACGAAAGTTGTTTATCCTAGTGAATGTGTGTGCATTTATGGACTCGTGCTTGGAATACAATTTATTCGGTTTTATTAGTTTGTTTATTATTCATCTGCATGTGTGTATGTGTAAAATGATTACATGAAATACAGATTGCGACTTTATTAAATTACTGAACGGAATTAGTCGCCGTATGATGCGGTTTAAGTTGATTAATATGTTAATACACTTTAAGTCACCCCAAATATCGGTTTTCTATGGCGAACTGATCAGACAGTCCGACCGGTTAATCCCTAGACAGACGACGTTGTAATTCAGTTCGATGATGACATCAAGCCACTAATAAATTCTGGTTTTATTTTTAATTCTCTAAATTAATCTGTACGTAAAATTAGAATTTAAGTCGGCACTACAAGTGTACATTCAGGTACGTCCCTCTCATGTCCTCCTTCGGCCTCTTCTTTCAAATATACGGCAATAAAATAAGTTAATAATATACTCAGCGACATATAAACTGCACCACCTAGAAGGGTTGGAAATTTTCGGACCAAATTTGGCAGAAACATTGGACTAGTCTAAGGTAACAATTGATTAAAATTTGATAAAGAAAACACTTCACCTTTTTGATTTTTCTTTAATAATGTGTTGGTCCGCCCCTATTTCTGATACACTCATTGACCCGCCTTGACATTGATTCCAGCAGGTGATCAATGTCTTCTTGGGGTATGGCATCCCAAACAGCCTGTACTTCATGCCGTAGAGCTTCTATTGTCAACGGTGGATTCGGTAGATTCCTCAATCTTCTACCCATCATGTCCCACACGTGCTCAATGGGCGACAAATCGGGAGATCTTGCAGGCCAAGGCAAAAGATTAACATTGGCCTCTTCAAAGAAGTCAAGAGAAACCCGTGCTACGTGAGGTCGCGCATTATCTTGCTGGAAAAGTGGATCTTCCAGCCGTCGAAGAAATGGAAGAACATGTGGTTCTACCACTTCGTCAATGTAGCGTCCGGCGGTCATACTGCCCCGAATGAAGAGCAAGGGTGACCTACTGCCGTAAGCAATAGCACCCCACACCATCAACCCCACAATTCGGTGAACATGCCTCGCAATCGAAAAATCAGGATTGCACCTTTCTCCACGTCTTCGTCTAACAGTCATCCGACCATCATGCATTCTTAAACAAAATCGCGATTCGTCACTAAAGACAACTCGATGCCACTCCAAGTTCCATTGAAGTCTTTCCGTGCACCAGGCCAAACGTTCCTGGCGATGTTGAGCAGTGAGGGGTAGCACAAGATGTGGGCGGTAAGACAGCAAGCCAAAGGTTCTTATTCGACGATAAACTGTTCGCAAGCCCATCGGACGACCTTGTTCACCTAACCATTGATCAGCTATTATCTAGTTGTAGAGAATCGGTCTGTCAAGGCCATCTGTCTTAAGGGGCGATCATGGCGTTCATTGGTTCGTGTTTGAGCCCCAGTGCCTCTTCTCCGACGTTCAACCCCATGTTCAGACCACGCTTGATAAACACGCATTATTGTTGAGTGGTGCCGTCCCAAACGGTTGCCGATTTCTCTAAACGAAAAGCCTGCTTCTCGTAAACCAACAATCCGCCCTCGGTCAAAGTCACTCAACTGCTGATAAACTTGAGGTCTCCTTCCTCTAGGCATCATTAAACATTTGAAACACTTTAAACTAAAGAACGGGATCCGAAAAAGTGGAACAAATTCAAAAAATGACTCGATAATTGCTTATCTATCACCACCTCTAAAAAATGACACAAACGTCAAAAATCCCATGACTACTTGATGATTGGGTTTCAAATTTTAATCAACTATTTCCCTGGACTAGTCCACTATTCCTGCCAAATTTGGTCCAATTCCCACCCCTTCTAGGTGGTGCAGTTTATATGTCACTGAGTATATAATTGTTAGGCAGGCGTTGCTAAATCATGTTCGCTTAAAAACACTAGAAATATACGTTCTGGTGAAGAGCGCAGGGTGCATATGTGCCCTTCTTTCTTGAAATATGTAGCCCTAACATAATAAAATATTTACTACTTATTTCAATACTATGATTACCAAAAACAACCATCATGTGAACAAGTATTTTTAAGTTTCGTTAAATAGAAACTTCACTAAATAGAAGTAAATTGATTGAATTGGTTGGATCAAAGTCTGGATAAAAAATTCGGAACACATAACCAGTCGTTAAAAATCGAAGACTATATGTGTAATTATCTTTTAGACAGCCAATTATTTATCTAATTTAATAATCCCTTGTTTAATAAATGATACCACCAGCTGCTACGTTACCTTGGACGTACTATGTATAATGTTACCGACCACATCGAGAAAACATGTTAACGTAACTTCACATTATAAATTCACGGCCAATTTGATGTATGTCATACGATCTTGCGACAGCTAGCAGCAACTGTAATACGATAACTGTTCATATTGTTTTACCACAGCGTTAATAATACGCACATGCTATTTTTAAAACCGCTGTTTGAAATATACGCTTGGTTAAAATCCGACATTGTAATAATAATAGTGTTACAAATCGAAATAATGGGACTTTTGTTACATCTTTTTTCAAACGAATGGTAAATTGTCTTCTGCCCATTGAAAAGGGTTTTGATAGTAATGTTTAATATTCTTTCATAAGTAAAGCAGTCCAATATTATCTCCTAATTCAAAATTTGTGTCATAGAAAATTATGCATATGATTTGCTATGTTTTAAAATTATACGTAAACGCTTACATTAAATAAAAAGACGTCTTAGTTAATACGTCCCTCAATATTGAGAAAATCTATAAGAAAAATTAACCCCTAACTAGACCGTATTTTTCTAAACTGTGATCTGAATTCCGCCCTGTTCATATCATTTCTGATATGGCCTGTTTCTTGAACTGTATGTATCTGTGAACACTTTCCCTATCTAAAATAAATTCACTCTTTTCCATATAATATGATATATGCACTCGCAGACTGGTATTATCCTGAATACAATAGTGGTGCCACAGTCGATTGGAGACTGTACTCTAACTGTACGAGGTTTAAGGCACATCATTGAGATTTACTATACAAATGTTCATCTGGACACTATAATCGATAGTTTAGACTCGACGTTTACAAACTTATATGGGTTTTATACACTGCTCAACAAAATTAGAGGAACACTTCTTTAGCCATGCATAATTTTTCAAATTAAAGACAGACGCAAGTATAAACTTTAGTATATTGTTCTTTCAACATTACTTAACAAGAAATAACAAACAACAAATATACTGTAATTAAACGGTTTTCTTGAGTAACACCAAACTATTGAGAAGACTACCAAAATCGAAGTGTGTCTTATCACTTAAAATGTAATGGAAATTCTACAAATGCCCGAATACCGAGCTTTAGTAGCGCGTGTGCCCTCCATGCTGGGAATAAGACGTCTTAACATGTCTTGTGGTAAATTTTGCCATTCTTCCACAAGAGCCTCAGCCAACCCCCGAAGAGTCTGAGGTGCAGCAGGACGTTTCCTAATGCACCTGTCAAATAAATACCAAACGTGTTCGATGGCATTTAAATCTGAACTCATGGCTGGTCACCCCATCACTTGGATTTCATGTTCCAGGAGAAAGTTTGTTGTTAAATTAGCGGTACGAACCCTACAATTATTCTGTTGTAGGCTGAAGTCATGGCCCAAATTGTCTGCAAATGGCATAACATGCTCTTGAAGAATCGTCTCAACATAAATTTGTGCGTTGAGACGTTGGGGAACGACAACCAAGTCTGTGTGACCGTCTATACTAATGCCACACCATGACCGATTTAGCTCCGAATCAAAAACCGCGACTCGTCTGTAAAAATCACATACCTCAAGTGTCGAAGTTGCCATTGCAAATCTCCACGGGCGAAGTTTAGACGACTAACTTTGTGATTCCTACTCAAACGAGGAACTCGCACAGGCCTGCGAGAAGTCATATTGATTTCTTTGCGTCGTCTTCTGACCGTCTGATCGGAAATTGTCACATTTCGGAGTAGATTTTGTTCGTCGGCGAAGACAAGAAATAACAATATACCGGTCGTCCCTAGGGGTAGTTTTTATTTTGCAGCCTTGTCCAATTCTCTTGGACTATGTACCCGTTTCTTGGCACTTATGCCAAGCTCTGCAGATAACAGATGAAGTGGAATGGAGCTGGTTTGCTACATATCGCATAGATCGACTATCTTCAAGCAAAACAACAGCCCGTGACTTCAATTTCACTTAAATAATTCATTTTAGGCTCAGAAGCGTTGAAAATGACAAAACTGACGGTGTTATTGTGTTCAGTGACTAATTTGATGAGTTTCTTCAGATGTTTGCTTTGTGGTGAAACACAGAGACTTTCTTTACATTTCGTCTTCTACGATGAAAACGAGCAAACGAATCACCGTAATTCTTTTTGCACTATGGCAATAAAGCTCTAGAGAATAATATAACAAGAAAAAATCCTGCTTCCATCATTTCCTGGAAAACTTATAAGCGCCCAAAAAAGTGTTCCCATAATTGTGTTGAGCAGTATGGTATATCATTACATTTCACGTGTTAATGTGGTTTTCACGTCATACCGTTTTTAGTGTAGTGTAGGTAACGAAAGGCAGAGGCACTATTGTTCGTACTTATCTGAGTTTAATTTTTTTGTTACAGAAATAAAATAAAACAAATGCAAGACCAAATCTAAAAAACAAGGAGTGATAAGAATTTTCTCTAATTTGATTATCCAGATTCTATCTGAAATAAAAGACTGAGCGCCGTAATCCCAGTGTATGCATATTGGGGCATTAACCTCTTAACACCAGAATGAAGTAAACTAAATTAAAAAAAAATCTTTCATAAAAACATATAACTATATGATATGGCAACTTATTTTTTACTGCCCGCAGCTGTGGTACGATTGTAGGGGTTTTATATCAAATTAAACGCAAATTCTTGAAAACAAATATTAATTTATTATTTATTAATTCTTGGATAATTAGCCAAGGGTGCATCTAACCTGATATTTTTAGAAAGAAGAGTTTGGCCATTTTTCTTATTTTTCTCATGTAATTATGAAAGTCGTCTCTTTCTTCTTTCCATAAGGACTCTGCGATCTGGGTGCGAAATTCCAAAAGATCCATTTGACACCTCCTTACTATTCCAAAAGATTTGCAGTCTTTGTGATAAAGTAGCCATCAATTGACAATTACTAGATCAATAAAATGGAAAATTAAACGGTGATACAATTTTCTTGATCTAACACGGATTCGGTAGTAGCAGTCCACACCTGATACTGAAAATATCACTGTGCTGTGTCATACAAAAGATGCACATTAATTGTCAACTACGTACTGTTAACTTTTCTAGTTACACTAACAGTTGGCAACTCGTGGTTATATTTCAAGATGGTAATGTACTAAATATGCTACACACGACCATTGCTCGAAAATTATTTTTCTGCCCCGCTTACCGTTGTAGAAATGGTACGTCGTGAATTTGCTGCTTTCGGCTTTACGAAGTTAAGATAAATATAATAATCGACGATGGTCCGTTGCCCCAATTTAAGATGCTTAAGATCTGCTCGTGTATGTGGGTACGATGTTTGGTGGAAATTAATTTAAGACGACGCATTTCGAACTTGTGAAGCTAATAAAGCTAGTGATATGATATGATATAAATATAACAGCCTGAGACAGAGTGGACCATGTGAAACTAGCTGAGTAATTTACTTAAACAACTACTATTAGGACTAACTATCACAAATGAACGTTTACATGATGATAACAATCGAGGTTGAATATGTATTAATACCAGCGATATCTTTACAAATCAACATGAACAGTCGTTCTGAAATCTGAAATCATCGCATTATGTGGATAATGTAAAAATAAAAATAATTGCTTATTTCGATAAAACAGCACTTGATCATTGTCTTTAAAAACTGCGCGAGCAAACAGACGAGTAATTTTCACGACTGCGCTTATTAAGGATCCGCATAAACGGGCATTTTGTTCGCATATTAATAACCCACGAGACTGTAATTTATCGAATAATGCATCTGTCGTAGAATGTATGCGGAGCACCGCATTACCATAATTGCACTAAATCACCCTTCGACGATGCCACCGCCATAAAACTGAAACCACTGCAACTTCAAATTAGAGGCGCTTCGGAGATTTATCAAATCGTTAAGCGCAGACGATAAATCGGACAAAAAATATTGAACGGCGACCCGATTAGCCCATTATAAATTATCCCCTCCATCGCTATATACGTTCGTTCTTTGTCGGTTCGCTTTCCGACGTGCGTCGTGTTGCAGTACGTTCGCATCTCGATGCAAAATTCAAACAAAATTCAATCACTTTCACAGGTTTTGTTATTACACCGTAAATCTAATTCGTAACCGAAGAATGAATTACAACGTGTTAAAATAAGTTTAAATTTCAACTCTCACCTTATTCCCTCCGTTCATAATCTGATAGCTTCATTTGTCCGGTTACCCCGTGCTGCGGTCTCCGCGGTTCGGTCTTTAGACTCATTATTAATCTTGCGAGTAGCGCCATCATTTATAAAACGGAGTAGGATGGATGCCGCCCGGTCCCGAGCTTCACGGTCGTGCCCTTATGCAATCGCTTACAATACATTAAGTCGTACGCATTGTGCAAGTTCTACCTTTAATGCTGATTTATCTCCGTACGGATGTTAAACCGTATTATTTACATTCTTTCCGTACAATCCCCATTTAATTAATAAAAAGTCGTCTGCTTGATTTACGGAGTTCTTTTTGTAGCCGTAAGTAGCCGTAAATCGACTTTAATTGATCACTCGCATCGCAATTAATATCGCCGGAAACTTATTTCACCGATCTCGTGTCATAATCTACAATCGTGAAACGTAAAGTAAATGACAATATCTTCAAAAAATATTGGCTTCATTATTGTCGTTCAACCATATCAAATTGAACTTACATACATACATTCCAACCCCTTCAACGATATATATCGTCAGTCACAATAGCATGTCATTCTATCTAATAGTATATTAACGGATAAGTTTCATAAGACTGGATTTATTGCACGAGTTCAAGTATTGCTTAAGAAGCAATGCAATTAAAAATTTCTTATGCACATGTGTTTATAGTATTTTACTAGTTTGAGAATTTTATGTGATTTAATATTAATAACAAATACAGTTTAAAAATGGAATATTGTGGTTGTCTGCGACTCTAACACAATAATTTTCATGAAAATATTGTGTTAACCAACCTGGCCTTACCTTGCATTATCCTATATCTAATGAAATTATTAATTATATCATAATTGTACATTACGCTTATTAAGAAGAAAGCGATGTGCAACATTTCGTGTAAGATATATTTCTCGGCATTTGATTAATTTTGATTATTGACATTTTATGATTGTCAAAAATGTCCATCTTTACCATAGTAATGTGAATATATGAGAATTTATTGGTCCAGAACCAGCTCTTGGGATTACAAGAGCCCTGGCCAGAAGCTCGAATAAGAGGTGGATGGAGCATAAGGTATTGGAATACTAGGGAATGACACATTCGAAGATAGTACTGAAGGGCCCATCTACTGCACGTACCAGGATACTGTTAGGCTTGGGTAGGAAAGACCTGCGCACTCTGACAGCCTTGGCTACTGGCCATAGCCGGCTAAGGCATCATATGGCTGAGGCCACTGAGTGCAGACTATGCTGTGAAACTGAAGAAACAGCTGAGCACTTTATGTGTGCCTGCCCCGCAGGGGACAAAATCAGGTTCACAGTCGTTGGTAAGACAAAACTGGAGCTGGGCGAACTCGACAAAATCTCACCCTCTAAAATCCTCCTTTATTTAAAGAGAATAGGAATGGAGGGTGAAATACAAATAGTTGTGAGCCACAATAGATCCTTGCGATCGCAGTGGAGGGGCGATAAACGCCCCACTCATTATAACTAACTAACTAATGTGAAGATATATTAAGTTGAATGCCAATTATTGTATTGAGTGGTAACTTACTCGTAATCGTGTCTATCAATTATTTTAACACCGCTGGTTTAACTGCACAGCAAATATGACATCTTCCATTATGAGATTTGTTCTTTTTGTTGGTTTCCCAACCTATTTGTCTATAGTTTTCATATAAGAAAGTGTCACTATTAGAGTGACGTTTATTCGTCAATTACTATCTTAACTTATTATTTTATTAAAATCAAGAAAATCGACGTTTGATTATTCATATACAAATTAAGAATTTGTTCATTCATAATAAAAATTGTAATACCGTGTTTGTAAAACGGTTAGTATTAAGGATAACATTATGTTGTCGTTATCATGAAAATCTATGAGCGAACAAGGAACAACCCAACCCAACCCAACCCAGCGCCCAAATTACGTAAGTTACGTTGCACATTGTATTTTCCATCCGGCATTTGGTCTCTTATTCCAGTAATCTTTCGGCACTGTTACTTTTAACCTGCACCTATTGCATTGATTTTTTGAATTTATATCGCTGATTGCGCAACGTATTATCTTATTTTTTAGCACAAAAGCGTCACCCCTGTACGCAACAAAACGTTATGTAAAAAACATTCAAAACTTCCGTTGCGGTTAATTCCAATTGCAACATTTTATTGCATAATACAAGCGACCTTTTTGTCTTTAAATAGGTGACTTGACAGCTTGCCCTTAGCTGTTTTTTAATATTTGGGTTGACACCGCATCTTCCTCCATACATAGCGCCAGCTTCTTTGTTGGGTTGGGTTGAATTTTCCTTCATATTTAGTATTTTCAATTTTAATTTGTTTTTATGTCGTTTTGTAGTTTTAATTTTACCTCTTTGTTTTTATTTTTTAACTTTAGTTTCTTTTTTTTTGATATTCGTTGACTGTTGTTGTTGACTTCGCTTATTGCGAGCTCCGTTTTTAAAACTATTCTTCTTTTCTTTCTTTCATTCGATTTACTTTTATTCGTTCGCTAATGTAAAGATTTCCTTCGATTTTTTTTTTTTACTTTCAAACGAAAAGTAATTGCATTTTAATTTTTTCGTTTCTGCCGTTTAGTTGCAACTGTGACCCACCTTCACTGTTTAATTATAATTTATTATATATGTATTAATTATTTTAAATTACAAAAATAGAAGTAATTGCCACCCTCCCTTAATGTAAGTGACATTTTATTCATTTTCGAATTTATCATTTTATTAATGTGGTCGAGTACGTAAAATATATGAAAAAGAATTCATTGGTGTGACCAATAACACAGTCACAATTTGAACACATATTTATTATTTGTACTAAAAGACTGCCGTATGGCAAGGGAAATATTTGTTTCATTTTATTAATCATCGTCGTTAAACCATATTTTTTTGAATTACCGTACTTTTTGCTTCGACCCATTACGTTAGATTAGTCACAGCTTGTACCTCTGAAATATTTTTTAATTTAATGTTATATGACTTTAAACACAGTTATTTAGTATTCTTCCTTGGATATTCCACGTACGTTTTCTACAGTTTGCAGTACTTTTTGGCCTTGGTACACAAAATACTATTCTCGTTATATACTGTCCAGGGACCTCTCTTTTTCAATTATCGCCCCCTTTTTCAAGGTTAACAATTTTGTCATAATATTCACATAGACCTCATATTTTTTCGTTGTTGGAACCATTACTGAGTTGGGGTATGTTTGGCTGGGTTGGGTTGAGTTGAGTTACTGAGAAAAAATGTGCTGCATAATTTGAAGATGACGGATTCAACAAAAATAGACTATTACTATGGTGGTACCTATTCACTTAAAGCCAGCCTTGATCCTGATTCAGCATTTAAGGCCAATAAGAAGTGGATGCGTAGTACAGTAGAACAATAGGTGAAGAACGAGAAACTGCAAAGCATTCGGAATATATACGGTGAAGGCATATAGCTCAATATTTGTATCGAAAGGGACTGTCGTTAGACTTATCAGATGACACGAAATTGTGAAGGATGGAAGAAACATTTTTTTGAAAATGAATTTGAAAGTAAATTCGAAGGAGGGTCATTTAGGAAAGAGGGAGGAATTAGAAGAGATGTACGAGTTGAGTTTAAGAGCCAACTGATTGAAGATATAAAATAATGAATGTGTCAGCAATAAATTTTGTATGATAATGTGAACTGCGTCCGACAAAATACGTGGAATAAACTAAACGCGAATTCGGCCAGTATCTTTAACTGATAATTGAGCACGGCAATGATTTGTTTATTTTATTATTAGTGTTGAGAATTACTGCAGAAGCCTACAATTTAATTAAACTCCAAAAGTAATACAACTATATAAAGAGTTGCCTCCAATATTTACGAAATACCTTGGCATGCTAGTGTACTTGACGTTCTCGCCATTCCCCGTGGAATCACAAAAGAACCAGTCCAAGAACTTTATAGGCATACCTTGCCTTCTGGGCGTACGGTTCAAGAATTACTGCTTCGCGGACAGGTCGAGGCTCGCTGATAACCACGCTTGTTATCTACCCACCAAGATAGCATATGCTATTGCTAATCGATTCAGATTCACAAGTCCACCGCTCCACACGGCAACGTGGGCTCTAGTTTCTAATTACCACAGTGCCGACTGCACATCAACAACATTCATAACAAGTACGTGTATCAATATACAATTCGACCTTACCAACTCTGCATTTACATATTGCCCGCCAATATATGTTTCACCCCATTTAGCACAACTCACAGCATCACACACATTAACTACGCCACTACACTCTACACTACTATTTCCAAAGTCCAATGCCACCCTCCTGGATGTCAAGCAACAACTGTAAATTATCGTTTAGATGGCGCTCCCTACTCAACTCTTAGCCGATTGGTGACACAAAACTATGCATTTTACGCAATCTGTATAAAAAGCTAAAATATATGTTTTGCAGCAATTGCTAACACATTGACCAACATCTTAATTCATAATTCGATTTTTTTTTCGTAATATTGGAATTATTCAGATCCCTAAAATCGCGTCTTGACTACGCCGTTGGTACATCCAGTGGGCATAAATTACCATACGCGCGATTAGTTGTGTTCGGGCGCGCGTTTACAAACTGGTTAAAAGGAAAAACTGACCATTACCGGCCGCCACGGGACGACCGCTTTTCTATTATTAATGCGCCTCGTAAATCGAAGAGGTTTTACGGTAAAATACGAAAACACCCACGCGGCACTTCAAAAACGAAATCGGCCGCTCGTAGATCACAAACAATGGCGTACGTGAGTGAGTGCGCGTGTGTGTCGGTGTGATAGTACATGTGTATGGCATTTCGAAAAGTTGGGCGTTACAAAAATAAATATTGGAAACTCGGCGCCCCGAAGCGATAAATATTTACATGTAGAGGCGCCGGCCTATGATCGCTGGCGTTATTTATTATCCTGGCGGCAATTACAATGTCTTATTACCTTTATTAGTTATTAATATTAATAAACGAACCGACTTATTTATAGATGTGAGGTGTAAAGGAGTGCTTGTCGGTGTAGTATTCAGGCCCGGCACGAAGAAGTCTAGACGAAACTTTCCTTTTATCGTTTTCATTTGGCGAACGCAAGTAATGCTAACACAAAGTAATGATTAATGTACTTCGATCAATTAACTTCACTGTGATTTAAATATTGTTACAAATTTTCCGTTTGCGTCATTTGGCGACTAGTTCTCGAAATAATACGTACAAAACTACTTAGTACAGGATAGAAATGGACCATCACCTCAGGTTTTTGGTAATTACGGCGCCAAATATAGTTGTTAAAAGCATGAGTGGCACATTAAAATTTCTATGTTCACGTTTCAGTAATTTTACAATTATTATTAAAGCTTTTTTATATACTTTGTTAAAATTATAAAATATTTGTTGAATTGAAAAAATTATATCACCAAACTGAAAAAAGTAAATATGCAATTTTCAGTAATAGTATCCAAACATCAATAGAACCTAATGAGAAATGTTAAATAATAGTAATAAACAACGATATATTGATATGATGTGATTAGTTTCATTTATTATAAAAATTGTTTTTTTTAATTGTCTTAGTTAATGAAATCAAAGAATGGAAAATACCAAAACACAACCTTTATTTCTTTATTTTCAAAAATTACACAGCCTCTTAACAACAAAATTACCAAATTGATATATTTCAATTTAAAAATAATTGGCTCAATATTTGAATTTTTTTTTTATTCTTATATAAAAATATATTATGTAATACTGTAATAATTTATAAAATACATCACGTGGGTGAATAATATAACTTAATTTAAAATATCTTTACGAGTCCTTCCGACTTCGCTATTGAAATTTATTCTAGATGCGTGTAAATGACAGTTAGACGGATTATCAACTTGATTTAACGCTTACAGTGCTATGTCGATATTTCATTTAACTTTTTTTATATTTAACACCGTGACTTTGATTTTCGTATAAACATACCGTTGCTTAACAATTTTTACTTGAATTCTAAAGATAACCGTCGTGGAGACTATGACGGTGAAATTGGTACTATTGTCATCGTGTTCTGACGTTTCTTGCATAGCCTTCCGTGCCTGGATCTGTTTGCACTATATTTTTATCGACTTTACAGATTCCCTTTTTCTCTTCCAGAATATTAAAATCCTCTAAATCTTAAATCTTCGAATTTTATAAAAAGTTAAAAAACGACGACTTTTTTTCTCAACGGTGCTTTCTTTTTCCTCTAAGTGCCCTAGTAATCTTATAAATTGCAAGAACCTGTTTCGTAAATATGACAGGTTGTCAACCCTAAATATAGATATTTCTATATATTTTCGTCCTAGCTTCGAAATCTTTATTATACATCAAATTTCTATCTCACGAACTATTTTCTCAACCCGCACGATTATTTATTTATCACATTATTCAAATATAGAGAGCCTTGCAAGATTTTTCCACATTCTGTATTAACGCGGCATACTAATATCATATTTTGACAACCTATACCAAACCAAAACTTATTTGAAATTTTCTCCTCTTTACATGTACATTTCGTGTAGTATACAAAACTATTTAGGTGCGAAATTTCGAAATTACATAACTGCTACATTGCTCCCTGTCTGCGTTTTATTATTTTCATACATTGTCTAATAGCTCTAATCTAAACGTTCCATATTTCGTTTAATTTCATAATTCCGGTTTATTTTTACATACCTGCGTCTTCGAAACTAGTGAAAATATTGCTGTTCTAAGTATTTTTATATACGTATGTTTTTCTTGCCAGTCATGTAACCTATCAAGTGCACCTGCACCCACTATCTCCAAATTTTCTGTAGAATTTTTATTCGCTTATACATAAATATGACTACAGAAACTGTTTGTATTTTCTCGCGGGTAAAATCTGTTTTTCCATGTTCTCGGGTAGCGAACCGCGTAGTCACATTTGCCATCATCAGGTAGGTCATCTCGGTCGAAATAAACTAGACAAACTAGAAACTTTTTCTAGTATATATATATGTATATATATAATCGGCTTTTTGATCATCAGACATGAACAAAATGCAATTTCCTGTTAGGTTCCTAAAAATCTAGCCTCAGTTAAGTAAGTTATGGTTTCGCTTTAATTAATTGTAAATTCTAACAACAAAAATGAATTGAAAATTATTTGATATGTAACAGTACAATAATTTTTAATGGTACAATAATTTTTAATGTTTAATAATATGTTTTAATTAAAGCAACATGTAACAAGTAGTGGACAAAATTTAGTGACAAATTAAAAAATAATCGACTATGTATCCTCATTCATTGCCTGGTGCCGACCCTGGCGCAGCGTCACCGCGGTCGTTGATATACGACTGGACATTACTTACGATTCTAACGTTTAATTTTAATTTTTCAACGTTGCGTAAACGTTCTTCCTTTTTCTCGCTCGTCCGATCTCTAGACATGAATTATTCACGAGTGTGTAGCGTTTACGACGGCCGAACGAAGGCCCACACCGAAGACCGTTTTTAAAATTTAAAAGGTGGAATTCGTTTTCCGAAAATAAACGCAAGGTCTTCCAGCAATTCTCTTAATAGAACCACCGTCCATACCGAACCATGAGTAAGCCTTCGTTTTCGAACGACTTCAAAGGGATCCGCTATAAATTAGATTATACAGGGGACGTTGTGGGACGAACGATCGCGTACAATTTATACGCGCAATAAAATATTGTTTCATTGGCATATACTTGACGAGGAAAAAAAACATGCGATATCAGTAGATATTTATAAACTTTTGATCCATTGGCTGCAAGATCGACGTGGGGCACAGTCCGTTTTGGGAAACGGGCGTCATTGGTGGATTTTGGTGTCAGGTGACACGCGGATCAAATCAATGTTTTGCTGAAATCATACATTGTTTCAAAATGGAGAATTATTATTGTTCAAGGGGATTTTGATGGTGATTTTTTAATTTCTATTGCGAAGATGCTCACAAATAATTCATATATGTGAAAATATATATTTTTTTATTAATATTTTTTCCACAAAATTAATCATGAAATATATTAAATTTCTTATGAGCCCTTTTTTACATAAAAATTGATGTTGATTCTTTATTACTACGATATAGTAAGAAAATGTTTTTTTTTAATATTGATGAGAGAAATAAAACAAACCTTTAGTAATTAGCTCCCACGATGTATTAATTGTTGTTTCAAGACAAATCATTTAAACAATTCCTGAATTGCAGGACCGGACGATTGCGTCAACTTAACCCTACAAATTTTCTTCTGAAGTGTAAATACATAAAGATCTAAAGAGGTGTTAGCACATTGGACAATATTCTCAACGTGAAAATCCAAGCTTTGGTTATCGTCCAAGGTGAATACTTTTTCGTGCACAATCTGATTTTACGCATTATAGTTTAATGTTCACTTTTGAAAAAAAAAACATAGGTATTATTGAATTTTGCCTAAATCAGTAATAAACATTTTATGTCTCAGTAAAAATATTATTCCACCGTAAGCTACCTTCCCTTGTTTGAGATATATAAAAAATACTACTTTTTAAATCAAGGTTTGGACGTACTGTTTTTGTAATTACATTTCCAACGATGCCACCTTAGCTAAAGACATAGGAGCGTATGGTAATTCTCTTTTTTTTATTTTTAATTGTGACAATATTTGACAGAACAATATTTGTGCCTTTAGCTTTTCTAATTTTCTTAGTTTTTGTGTATTTTCTTTCATTTATAAATCATTTCTAGTTTGTTATTCTTAGCTTTATATTCGTTTATATCATTGAGGTTATTCGTTTTTCATACACGTTTATTATCCATGTATCTATTAAGGCATATGTAATATTATTCGATTAAGTCTTCTTTGACTTTAATGTTTTAGTCGCGGCGGTGTTTGTTCTTTATATATGAATATTGTTATCACATTTCTTATCTATTAATTTCCCTATCGTTTTTGCTTCCTTTTGGTCTTTTTTTGTTCTTCTGAAACTGTTTTACATTACTTTATTGTCGTGTCGATTTATTTGATTTGTTTCTTCGCTGCTTCATTCAGTTTCTCTAATGAGTATTTCCTGTGTTTTTACTAAAGCGTCATGAATTTTCCTTTTATTATATCACATCTCCGTTTTACTTACAATATCGACCACCGCAGATTTTTATTATAGTTTATAATTTGTTGCGTTTTCATTGGAAGATGATTTTCATTGAATGCCATTATGTTAGCTTCCTTAATTTCATTTCCATTAATTTTTCAAAGTAGTTGAGGTAAAAGTTAAAAAAATATTAAAAATTTCAAGTTTCAAAAAAAATGTGACAATACCATCGTAAAAAATGTTAAAAATCGTGAAACTTGTAAAAAAAAGTTATAAATTGTAAAAAAAGTTAAATAGTCGAAAATATATCGTAAAAATGTAAATCAAGATAACTGTAAAATAATCAAGAAAAATTGTAAAAATCGTTCAAAATCATTGGAAATCGTTACAAAATTGTAAACGAATCTAGTCGAAAATAAATGTTTAAAAATCGAAAATGAACATTAAATGATCATTAGAAACTGCAAATATCGTAAAAGTCGAGAAAAAATGTAATTCGTGAATGGATACATCAAAAAAGTTAAAAACCGTAAGAATACAAATCTGTCAACACTAAAAAAATTAAATATTAAAAATCGAAATATATCATTGTAATTTATTAGAAATCGAAATTTTTTTAAAGCAAATTATAAAAATCATTATTAATTGTAGAAAAATCGAAAAATTCGAAAATCGTGAAAAAGCTCTTGTTCTTGAACTCCTGCTGTGGCCAAATGGGAAATAACACTTAATCGACACGAATGGTTAGTAATCTTTCTTTTCTTGATGTCTAAATCATTTTTTTCGGCGGACTTCTTTAACCATTTAGATATTTCGTTTCTTCCCATTGGGCAATTTTTGTACCATCTCACTTGATTCGTTCGCCAAAATGAATTTGGCGTTAAAAATAATCGATCTGTTGTTACATTTTCCCCCTGTTTTCTTTGACTTTATTAAAAATTCGCACAAGACATCTACTAGGATTTGAGGTATTGAGAATTAGCCATTTACAATCAGAAATTTTTTTGTTACCTTTCTTCGCTGCTTTATTCAGTTTTTCTAGAGTATTTCCTGTGTTTTTACTAAAGCGTTATGAATGTTAATTTTTTATTTTTACAATACCGACCACCGCAGATTTTTACTATAGTTTTGATACAATTTGTGGGGTTTTCATTGGCAGATAATTTTTATTGAATTATTTTTTTATTTTTTATTTTTGATTTTCATCTGTGCCATTATTTTAACTTAACTAATTTATTTCATAATCGTGTTTGGTTCATTTCCATTAATTTTTATCAAAAAGTGGTTCATATAAAAGTTAAAAAGTTATTAAAGTAACGACTTTTGGTTAAGAAGTATTTCCAAAATCTGTGAATTTCATTTTTTATTATTTTAATTATTAAAAATTGAAATATACTGTAATTTATTAGAAATCGAAACATTTTTTTAAACAAATTATAAAAATCGTTATAAATTGTAACAAAATCGAAAAACTGGAAAATCGTTAATAAAAATCGAAAATGACAATGACATTTACAAAAAATTGTAAAATTGAAGCAATCGTAAAAAAATATACAAATCATTGAGCATCGTAAAAATCGCCATGTTGACAAACCTGTAAAAAATTCTTATTCTTATGCATTACAAATATTATTAAAAATTCTAAAAAAACGTACAAAGAAAAATTAAAAAAAAATCTTAAAATCATATATCGAAAACACATACACTGAATTATATCGAGAAAACACTATTGAAAATCGTAGGAAATCGCAAAAATTGTCATAACTTGTAAGAACAATCGCAAAACGTCGGAAAAATTGTTGAAAGTTATCATAAACCATAAAAATCACCATAAATTTAAGAAATCATTGAAAATATTCACTGTAAGTCGTAAAAAATCGAAAAAATAATAAAAAATGTATGGAAAATCGTTGAAAATTATCAAACAATATCTAAAAAAATTTAGATCTTCACATTCAAAGAAGTGGAAACTTAATAGGCGTCCTTGCCATCTACATTCAACAATGTATTACTTGCTTATACTTAATGTAAGCAAGTAATAAGTTATAATAATAAGTATAAGAAAGTTCAGTGCCGAACACTGCAGGGTTTTTACTTATATGATAGTTTGTCTTGTTTTGTTTGATTACCTGCCATTTTCCAAGTTTCCACTGATACTCTGGTGAATAATTTTATATCGCAGCTTCTTTGTGAAGTTCGAACGACAGTAAAAGTACAGACGAATTTGCTCTCCAAAAGACACGACAACTAGCCAACAATGTTAAGTAATAATTGATGAGTTTGTATGTAAAAACAACGGCACGACACGGCACTAATGCCATTTACTTAAAATTGTCTTACATAATAAATTTAATGGCATTTTTCCAATATATCATTATAATAACTTCATTGCTGGATGAAGAAAAATACAAAGGAATATAAGAAGTAGTGAATTTTTGTTTGAAAGCTTGAAGATTCTCCACTTTGCTTGTGTATTATTGTTGATGGCGAAGTTTTTTTTTAATACCATTGTGGAAACAACGGAATATATTTGAGATCATACTGCATTTTATTAAATTGCGTTAAATTTATAAACGGGTTTAGCGATGACCTTTTGCACCCTTCTGCTGTGAAACAGTTAGGAAATCTGATTTACCTTAAATTTTAATTAGTTTGAACAAGTATAAGTGTCAGTGGTTACAACGGCTATCGTACTTTTTAAGACCTTTTCTAAATGTAGAAGATAAAACTTACTTAGTTTGAGCATATTCAAGATCACAACTAAATAGTGGACAATCTTTAACTATACGGCGAGGCGTGTTTCTAAGAATGCTTTTGGAATATTACTTCAAAAATGTCGACCTTACAACAGGCTTTAGCCTTCACATGCGATTCAATGTGTTAGTTTAATTGGTGCTACGTTGGTAGTACTTTACCATTTTGTTTCAATATATGTACTCGTATATTTTTATAACTTGTGTACGAAGTGCGAGTACCAGTTATGTCAATAGAAAATTTGAAATAGGGACTTGATTTTTGTTAATCATATTTGCAATGCTTTCTTCGGGTAATTTTTAATTTATATCGAGTCACGATTTGTTTATACGTGTAAACAAAGCTCTTGCAACCGCAACACCTGTTGAAAAATTCGAGTATGTGACGAACATATGTCCCAAATACCGCACAGTGTAAACACCACAAGACCTGTTCGCGTTGCGCAGCAGTGCGATTTTTTCCCTCCAGAGTGCAAGCAACTTTCAAATTCACTTAATTAAAATGTCCGCAGCCGATCTAATTGATATTGCGACGAGCGTCAGTTTCAAATACGATGGAAGTTGAAATGCGGAGAACCTTCCTTATCGGTCGGCGGAGTCCAAGTACAGAAAGTGTACGCGCATACGCACAGCCGATTAAGCGAACCTTCTTCTTCTTACATAGACATAACGGAAGTGGAGAAATCGTACCGGATTCCTTATACATACTGGTTGGCCTGTCCCTTCTTATGCACGGCTTGGGATTTATCGAAGGCGCCAATAGTCTTTGTACGTTAAAGGCGAAATCGGTTAATACGATTCAAACGTTGACCGAAAAGGAATCCGAGTCGAGTAAATCTTTGCGTTGCAAATCGAAGCAATTAACTCGTCCAACGACTGAAAATAAAATAATTTACATAATCCTAGTTAACGTAATACAATTTTTCTACGAAGTCAATAAAGAAGATTAAATTTAAATTATGAAATGAAGACGCGTGAACACTTGTCAAATTATACAGTTTTAAAATTATATAAGCGAACACGCCCCATCCTTTTTATTGATCGTAATTTCTTGCTACGCCAACGTGTGTTGTAATTCTAATTGAATTTTTCAGTTTCAGAATCACCCCCACCTCCCTATTCGCGTTGCGCAATGGATAGATTAAAACCAGAAGGTGAGTAGTTTTTTTTTTGTGTTTTTAACGGCGAAATTTTACCTACGTTCCCAAGAAAGCAGAAGCAGTTATTTACGGCAGCATCTTAATCTTAAATCACAGTCTGTCCCATTAATCGTCGATAAGTTCGAGCGACAGGAGATAACGCAATCGCGTAACATGCAAGTAAAGTCGTTCGGTTATCGTTTGGGCTTACACAACTTTAACTATTGATGGTTTCGAATCGCATTTTCTTCTCTCTTTGCGTATAAATTAAATTCGTGTATGGTTGCATGATAATTTTTTTGAGCAACCGGAAGAGAAAATTTAAAAATTATACGATAAGATAGTTTTGCCGAAAATCATTACCATTGCTAAAAATGCAGCAACATATTTCTGCTACTAGTATTTCTACTTTGCATTATGCAAAACTATTCACTGAGTTATATATTTAATACCAATTAAAACAATAAATAAATGATAATAACAAATACATTAAGAGTAAAGAATAAAATGTAAAATCATATAGATAAATTAACGACGGAAACAAGAATAAAATTGACAGTATGTGAAACCTTTTACTTTGATCGCACGAGAAATTAAAAAATGAACAATAAACGGAAGGAAATAAAATGTAGATAAACTTAGGTTTCTTCAAAAAACCAAAATTAAAATCGTAAACAAGTAATGAAAAACATTAAATATACAAAAATCAGATTAAATGATGAAATGTAGAGCATCATTCCAGTGTGCGACCTCCTTTAAAAACCTCAAGGTGAATCTATAGGTTATTTATCTATGCGATTTGCCACGAAATTTCGATACCAGTCATAACTACCAATGCCATGTTTGAAAAAAAACACACTTGACACCTTGAATTTGATTCTTCATTCTGACAGCTGCCACACTACCCGACGACTTGCTAGTTTCGTTTAAATTACGTAACTTAACAAGAATCATTAATAGAACATTATGTTTGTAATTGTTTCGGTGTCCAAGTTTTAACAGCTGTCAAATTATGTAAATCACGCAACTTGACAGCTGTCATCATAAACTGCATTTTGATAGCTGACGAATCATGTTTTTATAACTGTCGATTTTTTCAACACAAGCTATTTTATTATAAGTTAAATTTGAAATTTTGAAGCTTTTTAAAGCGTTTTACAGTAGCACAGATTAAAAAGAAATTTTTAGGCGACCGACACGTAAAATTGAAATTTCAGTCGTCAAACGCGGACGAAAAGTAATCGTTTTTCGTCCGCTTTCATTTTTCGTCCGCAATAGGGTGGCGCCATCTACCGACAGTTACCGAAATTGTATAAAAATAACCACATTGCCGTCAGTGTCAAACTGTGCATCTTGTTTACATTAGTAAATACGTGTTGGTGATAGACTTTTTAACTGATTATTGGGTAATTATTGTTTATAAAGCCGAAATAACTTCGAATGTAGACAAAGAAAACATAAACATGTCTGAAGGTGTCACAAATATGTACAATTGTTCAGTTGTCATAAATGACTATGTCAATAAATTGTAAGTAAATGTTGCAATAAATTTGAAAATTTTATGAGGGTCGCCTAAAAAATGTTGTGTGCACCACGGCCAAAAAGTGTTTTTTCGTCCTCGTTTGCTTTCCGACCTCGGCTACGCCTCGGTCGTAAAGAAAACTCGGACGAAAAAACAGTACTTTTTGGCCTTGGTACACAAAATACTATTATATCAACTTTTCACATTATTAAGGCATTTCTTAAAAAAGTTTTACAATTCTCAATTATTATTAGGTATTGGAATCTTTGATATTTTCGTATTTGTTTTAATTTTGCAAATTATTTTAATATTTTAATTTATTTTTTTTGCACTTGAAACAATTTGAAAATTGATTTTTTCTTTAGCATTTTCTAATATTTTAGCCCAGTTTTTGCGAATTTTGCAATTCTTTTGACATTACAATTTTTGAAAATATTCGCCTATTTTGTAACTTTGACAAAGTTAAATTTTTATTATGATTCGAATGTTTGATTTTTTTGCATTTCAGGCAAGATATTTATCAATCGATAGAAATTTGTAAAAAAAAATTAATTATGCACAAAACTACATGAAAAATGTAAAAATTAACCAAAAACACCAAAATATCAAAATCGATTTATTTGCCAGTTGTCAAAAATGTAATTCTGTCGAAATTCTCAATATGTTTGTAAAAATTTTTAATTTTGTTTAGCATATTCTGAAATGTTCTTCATTTATCGCAATGTTACTAGTATTTGAGATAATTTTGATATTTTCTCGTATTTCATTACATATTTTTAAAAATGATTAAAAAAATCCTGAATGTAGATGAATTGAAAAGAAAACAGAACAAAATGAAGAAGAAAAAGAAATTATTAAAATAAATAATAAAGAGATCAAGATGTAAAAGAACCTAGTCGTCGAAACTTATTACTATCTTTGATACCAGAAGAAATATGCTGCCCAACAAACAAATAAAAGAAGAAATGATGATAAATAGTACATGTCGAAATAAGTAACAAGAGTAACAAATGTAAGTAAATAAAATAATAATAAAGAATATCTTACAAATGTAAGGAAAAAGAAAAAGAAGTCGAAAGAAACTTGAAGATAATACTCTTTTGATTAAAGATATTTAGAATGGTTCGAAGAAATCTCGGAAAAGGCAACATTTGATTGATAAGAATTTGATCAAACAATTAAAAGAAATAGAAATGGAATACAATAAAAAATGCGATGTCAACAAGGATAGAGTCAAATCACAAGAGATATGTGTATGTTATATGAAACGATATTTTGACAGGTGTAAAATATGCCTTTCTAACTCAAGTTTATGTTTAAACTAAATTATTTGATTTTACGTGTTCACAGCTGTAAAACAATTTTCCTTTAACTTCACTTTGTTTGATATCTGACCGCTATAATTTTAATAAATTTGACACCTGTCATATATATATAACAATTTAACATTTTGTTAGTTACCACGCAATGGTGTAAGATATAATTACGCAATCATGCATAGAACACCATGAATATTACTTAGAAAAACGCAGTTGAGATTCTTGGACTATGGTTTAGCCCTCGTTATGACCTCCTCGCCCAACGCTTGCATAACTAATTTACTACACAAATCTCCTAGACAATAACAATGTAGAATACACAATTTACCAAAGTTCAAAGTGTTCAAAGTTCACTTTTCTCATAAAGATCTTCCACGATTTATGTTAAATGGGAACTTATTTGATCGTTACATTTTATCGTCTGACGTTTGCCAATGCAAACTGTTCTTAATATGCAGCATCACATGCTTCGGTTTCTCCTGTTAAAATATCTTGTGTTAAGTGAGCGGTTAGTGATAACAGCGGTGCAACAATATTTCTGATTTTATCGAATCAACGTACAATGATTTGTTTAACAACTTATGTTGGGTGGAGGACTTCACAATGTGGATGAAACAATCGTCTAAGAATTCCAACTGTTTTTTTTTCCTTTCAAATCAAAACAAGTTGTTGGCTTGCGTTGGAATAGGTTGGGTTGGGTTGTATCAGTGTTGGATCAGTTGGATTAGTGCGAGTTACTAGATTAACATCGTTTTTAATGGGTGGAACTTTTTAGATTTCCTTGTTGCTTTCCAAAGCTAGTTATCTGTTGCCTTGATTGAAGTTAGACTTAGGTGTTCTTCAATTTGTTTTGTTCGTTATGGATTAAATATTTTAACTCTTTTGTTGCTTTGTTAAGGTTTCTCTTGTTTTCTTCCATTCTTGCTTGTTGCTAATTTTTACGCAGCTGTATTTTTTGCTTAAATGTGGGAGACCATACAAGATGCAGCATGGTGTGTTCCTGAATGTGTCGGAACACCTAAGATGTGTTTCCTGTTAGAGGTGAAACACATTCAGGAATATTTCTTACTGCAATACTGCATCTTGTATTGTTTTTGTTCCAGCTCGGTTATTTTTAAGGCAGATTTACAGAAATCAGAGTGAATGTCTAGTTTTTCTGTGAATAATCAATCCAATTATTGTTAATGATGCTTTTCTTAGGTTAATTTGTCGCGTTGTCTGACGATTCGGCTTTACATTTTTTGGTGTCAGTGCGAACTGAGAAAGCAAAAACCAAAATATAAATACTCATAAAGCAATAGTAAACAAAGTAACTCCACGTACATGACTATATTCCTTAAAAAATCAAACTAGCAAAGGAATTCATACGAAATTCATATGCCATAAAGCATTACTTTTTATTATAAGTTTGATGCGAAGTTTTTGGTACAATATTATACAACCATATTCGTTATAAAGGCGTATATTTTAATATTTGAAATAAATTATCGATGTCATTTTAACAGAAACGTCAATAATGTATTTCAAATATTTATCTTGACTACATTAATATCGCTAGACGTATAGCTTCAAAGCGAATATTTGTGGCATGAAGTGCATTTTTATGTCTAGGTTACTTTAAGTGCATATTTTTGCAAATTTAATGTGCATTTATAGTTTATCCGACCTCTGATCATAACCGTGAGATTAATAACTTATTAAACTGAGTCAGTATAAATTAACAGTAACGTATTACGCAACGTGCGCCAAAATGAATACACAATCGGTTCGGTCGTGTTAAATTTCACCTGTCCTTCCGGCAGCGGAATTAGCGCTGCATGACGTGTCGCGACATACCTGAAGCGACCGGTACGTCGCGACGACCTCGTTCCGCGAAATACGAACGTCGTTCCCGGATCGAGGAAAATCGACTTCGTCCGTGCAGATCGAGCGCGCCGATTTCTGGAAACCGCTGGAAAAGAAGACGGTTGGCTTCTGCGAAGTCGACAAGTGAGCTGACGTGCTGAATTTAAATCGTGTTTAAAACGCATTTTTCACTCAACTTTAATGTAGTTTCGTCGGCTATATTAACGAATTACACGGAATGTAGAAGTTGGTGTGCCCCGATCGAGTGCTATTGATAATATGGTAATTTTGTTACATTGCGAGTTCATATAAATTTTTAAACGTTGATTCTACATGGTTTCGTAACGACTGTTAATCTAGCTGTGCATGTTGATTGGGATAAAGTCATGATACTACTCTATAATCGATGTTCGATCATGTATCAACGATTACGTAAATTTCGGAAACTACAAAGTGACCACAATTATAATGTTACTCGAAATAGTATTACTAATGTTTGCAAGGGCGAATTACGTTTTTCAAAACTACTGTTTCAGTGCAAAAAATATTGGAAATTTTACAATGACTGCTGTCTCTAACTCTTTTTGTTTTGCTATTTTCCTATATTATATTTACCATTAACAAGCAAACCGAACTATATATTATTTTTTAACTTAATTTGCACGTGTTTCATTTATTAAGTTTAGTTCTCAATAAGCTTTTTATATTTTCAAATTTACTATATTTATTTTCATATCATTTTTGTTATGTTTCATATGTATTTTGAAAATTTCTCTCGTGTTATTATTATTTTGCATAATCAAACTAATACAACCCAAGCCAACTCATCTGGACCAAGGCTGATCAAATCAAACTGAACCGACTATTTCTTATTTTATTTTATCAATAATATGATTTTTTGACACTTTTCGTTATTCTACTCTTTCACTTTATTCGTTTTTATTACTGTTCGTTGTTGTTCTTCATGTTATATTTCATTTTTGTATTTATTTAAATATCATTTTGTTTTCTATATTATTTTAATGGTATGTTTGTCATTTATTGTTTCAATCTTCGTTTACTAATTTTCATTTTTTTATTATGTGTATTGGTGATTATTTCATTCAAGTTTTTTTTTCCTTTCTATTCTTTGTTCAATTTGTTGAGTTTGAATACAAAATTCTGAATGATGTAATGGCTTTGGAAATGATTCACATACAAAAACTATAATATTTAATATTCGTGCGCGGTAATATTCCGGATGCATGTTTTCATACAGTACTAGATTATTAACATATATAATTGATTTTACTTACGCCATAGATATAAATATACTGCTAACTTATTTTTTAGGATTTTAGGAGTGAAATTCTGTTAATATTCCTTATTAAGTTGTATAGTTTCTTAAAACATGATATGGTATGCTCTGATCGTAAGCTATTTAAATTATAATATTAATACATTGTAAGCACAATAAAAACCGATTTAAACAAAAAGAAAATAACCATATAACATACATTTTACTTTTCCATGGTCGCTTTAACGGCATTGCGTTGGAATTGGTTCGGTTGGGCTGTGTTGGGTTGGTTTGCGTTTGATTGGGTTGGGTCATTTTTGGCCAGATTTTGAGGTTCGCGCTTTTTATTTTAAGACGCTGTCGTGTTTTTCATATTACATTTTCATTGCTGTTTGTTAAACAAGGATCAGCATAGTTGACTTAATTTATTATTTATTTATGGGTTTTAGTTGTTAATATGAGAGTATTACATAATTCTTTAATGGATAGTTTTGCACTTACAGGACCATGCTTTTAACATTGAATAATAATAATAATAATAATAATTTATTTGTCATCAAGAAAATTACGTGACAGGTCGATTTTCATAGAAAAGCTCAATGCGAACATAATGTTAATATCAATATTCAGTAACGTTACTCATTAAAAATTCTTGAATAGAATAATATTTTTCCGATAGAAGTATCTCCTTAACTTGGTCATCAGTTTGCCGGTGGGTAATAGTTTCAAGGATGGTGGCAGCTTATTGTACATTTTGAGGCATATGTGATTCGTGCTCCACTGCGTCTTTTTAATTCGGTGATGTTCAATTGCGAAATCCCCCTTGTTTCTCGTGTTATAAGAGTGGAAGTCAACATTTGAAAAAAATTGACTCTTCTTCTCCAGGACAATTAAGAATGTAAACAGGTGGTATAGTTAGTATACCTTGTGTCTTGAACAAATTTTGGCAGCTACTAAGTATGTTTATACCACACGTAACTGCTTCCTTCTGCTTCAATAGGATGTGTTCTGCTATGGAATGGAAGTTAGAATAGTATGTCATTCTGCACACATCCGGGGAAGCTATGCTCTTCATTCTACGAATTGTAAAGATTGTCGTCGACAACCTCTGGGATAGGTGTGATATGTGGCTGGTCAGAATAATGTGCGACCAAAATAGATACCCAGTAACTTCAGCTCTGAGTCGTTCCTATTTATCGTGTTGAAAGTCAAGCTTTGAGTTTTGGAAATATTTAGTTTTAGACCATTTACATCAAACCAGTTTCCCGCTTCTTGAAAAGAAGCAACTTCTAAAACTTCTAGTTGGTACGAGTCAGCAATGTTCAGAATATTAGTATCGTCAGCATGTAAACATGTTTTGTAATATTGCACATTTTCTGGAAGGTCATTTATAAATACCACAAATAACAACGGACCCAAAATAGAACCTTGTGGAACTCCTATGCTAGTATTTGCCTCTGTAGAGACATCATTTTTCAAATATACGCGCTCCGTTCTCTTTGCTCTGTGGAGCATACTATCGAAAGCCGTACTTAGGTCGCAGCAAGTAATTGGAGCATTCTTACGATCTTCAAAGACATCAACTATTCCTTACAACAAATCTACGAGTGCTATGATTGTTGATCTGTGGGTTCTGAAGCCATGTTGAGATTTGTTCAGCATTGTGTCCTTTTCCAAGTATTGTTTCAAGGATCTTTGAGTTCGGTAGTTATTGTCATTACCGGTATTACTTTTGCAATCTTCAGTTTTTTCGGAAAGATTCCCTGTTTTAAACACTCATTGAAGATTTTGCACAGAATATTGCTGATGAACGGAACATGCCATACAAATCTGCAGTTCTCTTGGGTTTTAATTTGTTAACGATGTCTAAGATTTCTTCTTGTGTTGTCGCATAGTTAAATAAAGAATTTACAGGATATATTCTGTTGTTCGTTTGAAGTCCTACTGCTTTATCAATTAACGAATTCACGTATCTTTCTCCAATTGATTGTTTCTCTTCTTTCCACATTCTCTATTTATTACCTCCCACACTGCCTTATTCTTGTTCACTGCATTAATGATGAAATTTGAGTTTTGACTTTGTTGGAATCTGGTATAATTTTCATGTGGAAAACATTTTAGAAAGTTTTGACTCTTCATCTATTCGAGTTCTATAGTTTGAGATGCTTCGACCATATTTTCGAGCTGTTTTAATTTAACGCATCTTTGTAGCAATTTAGTTTGGCATTTCTTCTCGCTTTCGTGATTACTTTACGAAAAGAACATTCAAAACACTATGTGATCACACCATGGAACTTTCCATAGCAAGTCTCTGAATTGTCGCATAATATATCCCGCCAGTTTTGATTCCGAATTCGGTTAATAAATTCCTTGGTGTTTATATAGTTTATCACGAATCTCATATGTAATTCCATTGGCATAATCGCTGCCTTGCGGGGAACCATGAGCTGCAGTATTAAAGCTTTCTCTTTACTCCGCTTCAGAAAGTCTACATTAAAATCTCCACCTATGAACATTGTGTGGTTGTCGTATCTGCTCTAACTCTTCAAGGCTTTCGTTTAATTTTGAGAGAAATATATAAAGATTTCTCTGCGGTGGTCTAGATAGTGACATTACAAGTATTCTTTCACTCGGAATTCTTATAGTACTGTTTCTATTTCGGTCTCTACTGTGAGCTTCCTTATACTATAGTTGTTGATATTTTAGATGCTCTTTTACAAGCAGAGCCGCACCTCTATGATTACTTCACTCTCTGGAGAACCACTCTGCCACATTATAGTTATGAATATTTATTTGTTCCAGAAGGTCACGTGGAATCCAGTGTTCAGTCATACATATTACGTCAACATTGAGTTTATTTAGAAACTGGGCAAGAATATCTATTTTCTTTGTCAATGATTGCACACTAATATTTATAACTACAAACTAATTATCGTCGCTGGAAGTGCTTGAATTGTTTTGATCGAGCAAAATATTTGAGGGGTATTGTATTAATTGAAATGTGCGAAGTTTAATTAGTTTCTTCACGCTCGTTTTTCCAACTTGATAAAATAAATGGTGGAGTATCTCGAAAATCGGCGATGACACCTTAATTTTTTTAATCAAAGGTTCCAGCAGAATAATTTTCAACTCATAATGTTATAAAATTGACATAATCAAATAAAACCGTAGAGAACTATGCCCATCCTACACTCAATCAGTGGCACAACAGCAACACACACACACACACATACATCATGGCAGAAGCAATGCCGGTGCCACATGGAAATATAGATGGAACATTTTACCAGCAATTTGACACATAGTTTACGTAGAGGTGCCAGTTTGGAAGAGGCACTAGATTCCACGTGACATGTAGTAACTATCCTTTAACATACACTATTATAAGTCATTACCAGTACCTAAAATTGGCGTCTTCTATAGAGCTTTGGCAGGAACAATTGACGCCAGCCCTACAAGCTTGGGAAGCAGATTTATTTAAATCTCAACGGCGAACCTGCATACCTTACCTTCAGGATGTACGTTTTCAAAATCAATGTATGGGACAAGTCGAGACTCGTCGATAACCGGCCATGTTTTCCGACAATCCAGAATCATCAAAACTGAATTCACAGTCACCCCATTTGATGCTTAAGGAATATAATTATATTTAATACAAAAGGATTATCGCAATAACCTTTCTTAAAGATAAATGTCTTTTATGCAACGTCTGTCGTAATTATATTTCGTTTATTGTACTTTAAAATCCCTTCCAGAACAGTTTCTCGTTTTTCAGTTTCCAAAATTTAAGAATACAATTATATTTTAACGTCCTTGATAATATCTAGCCGATGCGCTGAAATTATCAGAATCGAAAAACGCCTAACGCCGTAGGATTGCACGTGTTGCCGTGCCTCGGGATTCGTTAATGTTCTAGATCTGGAGAGCGCGTGGTAAAAGGCTGAATGAAAATTATCCAGCCGACAATAAACAACTGCCCACATTATGCCGCGCGATAGTATAATGTATAATGTCCGATCGTACTTGGCAGTTATCCGGCGTTGTCAGTGGTAGGTGTGGCCGGTATGTGTGTTGTTGGGGCCGGCTACGCGCCCGACTCGGAGCGCACAGTCCTCGAGATCATTCAAGAAATCAGCCTTCCTGACCCACAATACACCTGTCCGCAGACCATGATTTACTTGCCCTAACGGAACGAAAACTTGCACTTACTGAATGTGACAATTGTACAATGTACGCGTACTTGAACGTCCATTTCAACTACTAAAATATTGTCCTCGTGGAATTACAATCATTTCGTTTTAACGGGTTACCTTGTTAATATGACTTCTTAATTCTTTAAATTGACTAAATAATACTGCCCATACGTGTGTATGCATGTGTATGTGTCGTTAGCAATGTGATAAATGCTCATACTTCCTATTTTATGTTAACCCTTAACCATTGTCATGTATTTGTCATACAGTTGTGTCGTGGGGTTACAGTGACCGCCTCTTATTTTTGTGCTTAATTCACACACTCTACGTTTTTTTTAATATTATCTATAACGCAATGGATCTTATAGTAAATCCCAAAAAATGACCAATAATGACACAATTTCTGCCCGGCATAAATCCCCTTTCACAAAAACCGTCATTTTCCGACCGCCAAATTCATCACAACGCTACGGTTGTAAATGAGCCATTAAACATCGTAATTTAAATTATTATATGACAAGCACACCCGGGAATTGAGAGTATCTAATCCTCTTAGAATCTGTCAACCAAACATCCAGACCATCCCTTTTCTTGGTACGTATGAAATTCGTTTTCTGTCCAATCACGACGATTTCTTCGTTTAGTCCCGCCCTAACATTGAGAACCACTCGAGTATTATTCAAGTATCAGTCGAGTAGCATATACTACTTCATTACAATACGTATAACAATATAAGTAGCTAACAAGCATACAACACATCGCGACAGTGTTCACCAAGTGCAAATTGTAATTGTAAAGTAATTGTAAATAAGTGTTAATAAATAGTGTATAAAAGTAAAAAGAGTTTAGTTTACTCCAAGTCTTTTCTAATTTCGTGGAATCAAACTTTCGATAAATAATATGTCCTATTTAGGAACCTTCCATAAAATTTCTTTTATCTACATATACTCTTATATTATGATCATGAAACCTATCTAATGCAATGTTTCTCCTCCTATTATTATATCGTTCAAATATCGTGCAACCCCACCTAATCACTCTACAAAAATAGTTCTATACGAGTTGTAGAAGTTGAATATTCTTGACATTTTTTGTGTTGTAATAAGTGCTGCAATACCCGGTTAAAATGTTAGCATAGCACATCATGGATGTCTCCAAATAGTTGTCTAATATTTACCAGAGTTACCGTAACAATATCTTAAAGATACAAATTTATGAAAATACCTCAATAACTTGTATTTTCGTTTAAAATCTTCATTTTGAAAATTTTCATGATTACTACGCTTCCTTACACATAGAGTGTAAGAAAATAAAAATCCACCAAAGTGGCGGAACAAAATTGTCAGTGTCGAATTGTTCATAGGCAGCATAGTAAAAAAAATATTTCGTGTGAAATTTGTTACCAGAAAGAATTCCAGGGAAAGTCGTGCAAGGCAGTGTCACAAATTTCACTTTTATTGTTTTATTTAATTGTAGGTAGTTATAATTTCTAGTATTTGATTAAACTTTACATTTTTTTATTAGATTATTATTTTTCACATAAGGTACTAACTACAACAATGAAATTTTTAATCTTCCAGTTTGGACGAGGTTATTCTTTACAATTTTGTAATAGTAAATTAAATAACGTTCGCAAAAATTAATTAGTTTGTTGTAGCAGGTTGATACTACTCGCGATGTTGTTTCCACATAAATTTTATTATTGCATAATTGTGTAGTGGCGTACATGGATGTACATTATAAACTATATATTGTCATGTTTGTTAAATTAAATAAAGAATAACACAAATACAGTAACAAAAATATATAGGATAACACTTCGAAGGTTATACCTTAGCTAGAAATAAGACTTTAAATTGATCAAATTCTCAAAAATAAATGTGGTATTACACATTGGACATTTAATATAAGAATACAATTTGCTAGGAGTGTAAGGTCATCGGCATGTACTATTTATGCTCGTTGTTGTATATTGTTCCATTTTTTATTTAAATTAATTTGAAATATAATAGCACCTGCATAGCTAATTTATATACGTGGCATTTCTAAATTGTGTCCAGTAATTCAATATCTCTATTGTTTTCACATAAAGATTTGTCGCCTTTTTTATACAAAGAGCTGATATATTCTTTCAATTAACAGGGACTTGCACGTTGTAGGCCAATTTTGAAGCCAATTTTCAAGAATTTATAGTAAAAAAACTAGAGAAGATTTCGATATCAAAGATTTGTCATGTTATTGTACATCAATTGAACATCACACGTGATTTTTTGTAAATGTCAATGTTGACTCCCAAGACAGCGCCTCTGTCGAAAGTGAAGGGTCAAACGGTGTGGGATTGGGTCCACCCTAGTTATCGGAAATAAAAAAAATCATCAATGCTTTTGATCGTTGTTATGTCAGCAAGGTCCCGATCGTTCACTTTTTCGAAATTACGATTTATCATGAAATGGCGAACAAGCATGTTAGAGAGCTCATCAAGTGTTACTGGCGGTCATAGTGCGTGTTTGATTTTTTTGCCTAATTGATCCCAGAGATGCTCAATAGGATTGATATCAGGGCTTTTGGCAGGCCACTCCAAACATTGGATATTTGCTTCTCTAAACACGGCTGTGACAATGTTAGCTGTATGAGGCTTGGCATTGTCCTGCATAAAAATGAATCCATTGCCAAAATTTTCGGCAAATGGTTGAACATGGGGTACAATTATCTGGTCTTCTTTTGAAAGTACCAGTTTTTCTGAACCATGCTGCGGCCCTCTGCACCACAGATTTGTTGGTATTTAGAATTTCAGCAACTTCTCTTTGTGAATATCCTTCACGCAGAAGAATAATAATTTGGGATACTTCTTCTGGTCTACAATGGCGCCTAGGCATATTTAATTCACGTAATGCAAACAAATTCACAAATTCTCGCAAGAAAAAGAAAGGTTTATTAATTAAATGACTTAAAAACAATTTTCAACAATTAAGCCTTTTTGTTGACTTTCGTGTCCTAGCAAAGCATTCTTGCTATTGTTAATTGTTGCATGGCACACTATTTGAATTTTGTTTAAGAAACGTCAATTTATGAGATGCAAAAAGTACATTAAAAATAACTTGTAAATTGGAAGCTTTATTTCAAGTTTATTTGGTAGTCCCTTAATTTTGTCCAGAAGTGTATTACCTGATAGGTTTGGACGATTTGAAGATGAAATTATTTGCCACAACTTTTATTTAACTTAAGTATATAAACCGCATACGATATGTAACGTGTTAAAATATAACAATAATTGCTATTCATTAACGATATTAAGTTGTCAATTTATGGATAATTTTATGCATAATTAATGTTTACATCATTAGGTTATTTTTAATTTATCGGAAGTTTGCCGAGTATGTACAATTATTCTACCGTTTGGGTATTTGAGACAATATCTCAAATTTAAACTGTCTAAGCCTCGTTACTTCAGTTACTGTGAACATATTGAAATAAAGATTTCAATTTAATTTTCGTCGCAATTGTCTTCGTGAACTGAGTAAACGTTATGTGCACAGTAATTTAATGGATGTCTGATATGAATATTTAATTTAATTCTGGTTTAATAACGTGAATGCATGCCTCATCCACGTAAGAATTATGCATATTTATCATAAATTAATCAACCGATGGAAGCGCATTCCGCTAATTAAATCCATACGACCGAGAATCGAAAGGACTTGCGCGTATGCGTGCGATATTTCACAGCGTGCGCTCCCAAGGGACCACACATTTCTGAGATGCATTTTTGAAGCGTCGTTACCGCTCCGCCTCCGGGGCACAATTAAACATAGTTAGCTCATAACGCGACGGTAAATTTCTCGTATCTACCGAAGCGGTACGGTCGGTCGCCCGACGCTGCCGAGATAACAACTTTCGTGCCTGTGAACTCTTTCTCTGTCCGACTCGCTGCAAGATCTGTTGGCGGTTCGAAGTCATACGAACGCACGTTCACGATGACCCCCTCGAGCGGAGTAAAGAGGGCGCTTGCCGAACGCGTTTACTCTGTTGTCATCAAGGACGTTTCGATGTCGCCGATTGGATTTCGTTTCTATCTATCGTCGATCTGTCATGATGTGTACGAAGTCAAAAAAGATAATAGTAATACATTGTTAAAATTAAAGCGGCCTCAAAAACTCCACCGCATTATGAATAGGTACCCAAAAGATGCACTTAAAAAATTTAGGCGCATAGAAAATGCAAATATGCTCTATAAACAATAAAATTGTCCCTTTAACAATGTATAATCTTAAATATGAAAGATTGTTAAATTCTATTCAGAACATAAATTTTATGATTACTTCAAGATCTTCAGCGAAATCATAAATACAAAAGAAAAGTAAGCTAATTTAAAGAATTTAGGATTAAGATTGATATTAATCGAACATGCAATTTATATTTTGGTTACAATAAATGACAAACATCTCAATTACGTTCACAAAATGAAACATTTGCCTGTTTGGTTTTAGGAATTTTGCATACATGAAAAAAACGTTCCACATCAAACAAAGCTATGGGTGCAAATTTAAATGTCAGTGCTTCACTAATATCTACTATACTTTTTCTATTAGACAAACATCGAATTTCCTTCATATGAAAGACCATGATTTTTTGAAATAACAAAGTTTTTGCACCAAGTTATCACTTCGCTATTTAAGCCAATAACTACACCCTGAACATGTTTAACTTCCTGAGTGATTTTAGTATGTAGTAAGAAATCCATGTAAATGATGGATTTTTATTATACCGTCTCTTAGAACCTTCTCTAAAATGTTTCTCTTATTCATCCAATGCACTAAACACAATGCACAATTCTTTCGAAGATGATGGCATAGTAGATTGCGGTCTATCCATTTTCGCCATCGATTGGTTAGCGGAGCCATGTCCCAAATCATTAAAAATGTCCTTGACGGCGTTTTCAAAAATACTATTTTACACTGGCTATTAAATGATCGACGTTAGTGCATCGAATTTGTTCACATACTCGGTGACGTCCATGTCCAAGGCAAGTTAGATGCGTTACTTTTAGGTAAAATATTTGTATAGTATAAGTTCAATAACTTCATCGTAGCCCAAAATGCCAATGATGACGTTTACTATATATCCCTCAGTTGTATCCATAATTTCATCGATTGAGACCCATAAACAAATATTTTGACGCACTTTTTAGTAATCGATACTACGTTTGTGAATGTGTACTTTTCTATGGACGACACAATTATTTTTGTCAACAGAAATAAGAGCACTTCATAAATCTTCTGCAGATTGAGTAGTTTGTGCATATTCGCCAAAGAAAGGTTGTCTAGTTTTCTTTTCGTTGTTTAGAACATATTAAATACTGATTTACTTACCATGAATATTTTTTCGGCCGATGCAGACATGATTTCGTAAAATGTCTTATCATGGCCAATAATGAATACAGCTCAAAATGCATAGTCGCAAATTCCCGACTAACCCATTTCTATATCATCACAGTGAAAAAAAAAACATTTCATGCCTACCAACCTTTTAATTAATATAATTATAATTTAATTAATATATTAATCACTAGTCCCTTCGTTTTATACCGATAAATTCTTTTCACTTGAAAAAAATAAACATTCTTCTTACCACACAGCACTTTATTCAATCTGAATGAACATTTCGACAAGTATGTTGCCATCTTCAGCAGATGGATTTGGCAATAATATGCTACTATTACTAAATACATATGTACATAACGTGTATATTCGATTAAAGTATTTTATTCCCTACGTTGCTTTAACTAATTCAGATCTACAGGTATAAAGAATAACTGGTGGAGGTCATTGTTACATTTACAGCTGTTGAGCCCACATTGAACGACTACCATTGTGTCGCAGTTGTGTTAAATAATTGAAAACATTCTCTCTTACATCGATCACCTCAAAAATACTTTATTTAAATTCAATTATTTAGTAACAATTACCCCTTAACGCAAAACTAATAAATACCAAAACTGACTTATTGGTATAAATAAAACACAATATTATAAAAAAATAAATCAATAAAAAAATTGTGGTATCTACGGAAAACATTTTCAAACTTGCGGTGTCTGCACCTTATAATAATTGTACGTTACGAGTCGCTTACTGGCCACGCTTGTATTTTAAAGAAGGTGTACCCATAATCACCATGCTGTTGCCCCATATCTTTTTTGATTTTGACATACACTGGGGGCTATTTTTAAAACCGTAAAACCTTTCTCACGGTTCCGGCGTATGTGTTTGTTTATATTTAGGATGGACTCGCAAACGACTGCATTTAAAGATGCACGACCTCTTGTAAAGACTAGTTACGAAGCCAACGTATTGTTAGAAATCTTGCAATTATTTTTTTATGAAACATTTGGCAACAAGGCCTTAGTACTTATTGATGTAATCTCTTTTGATTAATTTTAAGTTGTGATTTAAACTATTTGCAATTGTAATGGGTAGTATAACTTCGAAGAATGACATAAACTTATTAATTAATCTTAACAGGGATATTTAAATGGATATATAACATATAATATATCAAAGTCCAGTCATCGCCTGGTCGGGTGCGTCAGGTGCCTTTGTAGCAGACCCCCTGTGATAGGCGCCATTCGCCCCTATGTCATCACAATGCAAAGGCAATAAATCCGTTAGTCAGTTGTCAAAGTTAAAATTTACCGCTTTCGTCACACTAAACATGAAATGGATTTAAATTTACTTTCGATCAATATACAAGTTAATAAATACATAAGTAAACCGATTGTATAAGTAAAAAAGCCAATAATAATAACACTTACTATTAAAAATACTGCGTGGAATCAACGATGACTTTCAAAATATTCATAACTAAGTTTAGGGTTTTTAATTTCAGAAATTACTGGGAGGGGAGCGAAGAACACGCAAATACAAAGAAATCATAATTCTGGAGCAAAACACAATCACAACATTGACAATCTTCTTCGATTACATACAATTTAATTAGAAAGAATATACTTGTTTGGGCAAACGACTACATATCACATCTATCACAATGTTAATATACTATTTTTAGACACTTACACACATACTATCAGTTAGTTGTATGATACTGTTTCTCCCTGGGGTATAAAAATGTGGCACCAATATACTACGTTTCGATTTATTTACTCGTATTCTAATCGAGTTGCGTTTAGGATGGTATGTCGAACGAGCCGCAGAGTTGCCAGATCAAGCAAGGCCGGTCACTCTGCCTTTCTTCCTTTATAGGGAGAGCTGGTCTGCCGCGTGTAACTCGCAAATGGCCTTTAAATTCACTTCCTGGCGCCTATAAATATCCTTTCAATTCATTGTTTTCCATCTGCGTCTCACGAGTGCCTCAAAATACTATCGCCGCTATTTTCGTTTTGGACTTGCGTTATAAATATAGCACAAGAGAGGATTTAGTTCGAGATACAGGTGGATCCTGTGCATCACTATAAATGTCTTGAGGATTCATTTATTATTTGTTGTTTTAATTAGAACAATCGACGTTATAATCAACCAGATAAATTTATCCAAGAGATAGAAGAAACTAAATAAATATAATGAACGCAGTGAAGATGATTCAAATATAATTGTTTTCATAAACGGAAACAATTATCTATCCCATGCAAAAAATAAACACAAAAGTAACGACGAAGAGTCTTTAGATACCACTTGCTAATACAAAAAAATAATATTATTTACAGGGAAACCAAATGGAAATAACTCACATCTAGTCAAATAAAAACGCAGTGAAAAAATCTGGCAGAAATGCAATCAGTGGTACAAATGTCTAAACATGTAAGATGTAATTTTTATAAAACTGATTATTAAGGAAGGTCACATGCTAGAAAAATTAAGGTCGTAACAATTTAAAAAAAACTATTATAATCTAATTGAATTGTTAACATTAGAGGAGAATTACTTAAATTTCTTGACTACTCGGCTACACCTATCTCGATCCGTCCAGTCTTCGTCTTTTAAGTTTCTTTCGGACATTGTTTTTCTAATTCCTCCGGTCCATGTATTTTTTGGTCGTCCACGCCTTCGTCTTTCTTGGGGGACCCAGTTCGTAACTTGTTTGGGGATACGTTCTTCACCCATGCGTTGCACATGGTCATACCAGGTTAGTTGCTTATCCTTTATTTCATCTATTATTGTCTTCTCCACATTCATAATCTCCGTGATTCTGGAGTATACTACAAGAAGACGCCGATACCTACAGGCAGCCTCACATCACCATCCATATCTGTAAAGATTTCTAGCTACCACACTCCTACACAGAGCGGAAAAAAATAGTGATGATAGTAATAAAAGCGAAGCAATACAACATGTGAAGGATGTACTACAGAAGAACGGCTATGAACCACAGGATATTCAGAGACTTGCTGAAGCTAGGAAGAGGAAGAAGGATGAACCAGAGGGAAAACCAGCAGGATACGCACACCTCCCATATATTGCAAGAGTTACGGACACGCTGAGAAAACCCTGGAGATGAAGAATATTAACGTCAGATTCTGCACAGTTAAGAAAATGAAAGAACTACTTCCATCCAACAAGGACACAGTACCCAGAGTACGAGTTAAATGAATATACGAACTTCAATGCCAGTATGGAGTATCGAAGAGATGTCGAGCATGGAAATACTACCATACGGGAAGCAGTCACATAATCAACTACAACGAAGTAAAGATACTCTCAGGAACCATCATTAATACCCACGTATAGTGAGAGAATCCTTGGAAATAATGAAGAACCCGAATAACCGAGCAAATCAGTAGAAACCTTCTGAAGAGCATGATCAGCGAAACGTCAAGTTTATTTCAAGGAGCACTGCAAGACCCGGAAGGTACAGCAATGTAATATTAGAACAAAAAATAATAGCATGAAAATAAAAGACTGCAGTATTATCCTGACAAAGTTGAGGAAGATTTGGATTGGTGCGATATTTCCGTGGTTGTTGAAGAAATATGTTACTATTAGCAACTGTAAATTATGGGATTGTGCATGTGTGTACATTTTAAGCTGGAAAATGTATTTCCGTTGCAGACTTGAACTGCCACAACCTTCGCATTTATCCCACTATCGGCCAGCCAGCCATCATGGAGCTATAACAACTTTCAAAGTTCAGCAAAGCCAAGCCAAGCAAGCAAATCCAGCCTGCATCAGAGCAAATATCTCACTAGGAATAAACTCAACATTCTATACTTATTCTATATTAATTGTTATATCAGCAGAGCCATTTACTGAAGTATTCACGAGCATCCACTAGTAATTCGCGTCAAAAGGCCGTAACCTATATTATGTCAATTTATAATTTTAATTTCGTTTGCCGAGTAATAGGGCTGTTATTAGCAGCTTTTGAGGTAAGTCAAAAATATAAGCTGTTTTTCTGCACATTTATCATAGGGTTGAAATTTCTATAACATTTTCGAAAACACACCCAAAGCACAGTTGAAAATAGTGATCTATTACTTGATGGTCACTCAACTCATAGAACCATAGTGACTATTGAATACTGCAGAATAAACAGCATAATACTGTTACCGTTTCCACCCCATTGGGCGTGGCAGTATTTTCGCGTTTATTACAACCAAAAATTTTACTTGTGGCTTAAAGCTAATCCTGGCAAAGTAATGACTTTATATGTTAGTGAACTAGTTGGAAAAGCATATTGGAGGGCTGCTACACGTGAAAATCGTTTTGCGCGGTTTTTATAAAACTGCCATTTTACATTTAATCCATATATTTGGTGAGCGGTGTTGTAAACCATCTTGTACCACTGGTCGTGCCATAACAGCTTCAATTGGTCAACCCACTTCGTCCCCGAACAATTATGAAAATTTCAAAGAAAACCCTTATTTTCTCAAATAAACTACCAACACCTCAATTACAGAAACAAAGGCCCTTCAATAAAATGTAAAGGACCAGTAGAACAAGGGCGGAAACATGATCTTTTGATCATGATAAGTTGGTATTTTTGAGAATGATGTAGACCAAAATGTTGTCGATGCTGAACCGCAATCTGTGAAAATCGTGAATCCTCTTCAGATTTCGCCATTGCCTGCAGCTCTTCCTCAAAGGAGATGCTCAAGGCCATCTCAACAATCAACGGTATTGACTTCAACGCCAAATTATAATATACAATACAAATACAAATCTGAAATTAAGAAGTCTATGATTTCAAAAAACTAAAAACCTGCTGTGTAACAAATAAGATTTTTCCTGACAATGGTTAAAATGACGTTCTTGGCAACAATTAACAAAACACAAAAATATATTTGCAATTTGAGTACATAAAATATTTCAAAATATGTTGAAATTTCTTGTTTAATGTTTTGTGACTGCTTTGAAAAACCTATGTATTTTTAGTTATTAGCTTTCCTGTTATATTGTACAGCATATTTGTAAAACGAATTTGTATTATTTTATTATTTATTATTAAAGGCATTTTTTGTTAAGAGGTTCCACTTTCCTCCAGTTTCCCCTACATATACTTATCATTTAACACATTGCTTCTTGTAAGTACACTTTGTTTTTTTTTATGATTATTCACAGATTTCCACCCTAAAGGTATTATTAACTCAGTTTCCACCAAAATGTGTTGCGCCTCTCGTGTATCTAAGAAAGACAAACACTTTCCTTTTTCAAACTTACTCTATCCACATTCGGTCTGAAGGCAAATAAAAAGACCACACTTACATTTGAAATCTACATCTCCACATTAATCTATTATTTCGAATATAATATATCTTGCACAGATTAACTTTCAGATATTGACACAGCTAGGTCTCAATGGTTCCTTAAAAAATCAATTTTTACACGATTTTTGTCTCATGTTTTATCCCACCAAATGGAGTTTAAGGCCCCAGTTATTTTTCTGCCCTTTATTATTTTACTATTTATTTCCTTTTCTTGCCTTCCAGTTGTTTCAATAACTACTCCCAGATATGTGTACTCTTGACATGCTTGGATGATTTCGTTATCCTCTAATTGTATATGGTCATCTCTGGCGCCTATCTATAGGTACTTTGTTTTTTCCATATTCATATCCAGACCCCATAATCTGTATTCTTCCTTTAACTTACGGCACATATATTCTAGGTCTTCCTTGTCTTGTGCTACAGTCACTTGATCGTCTGCGAAGTGTAAGGTGTATAACGTTGTTTCGTCTGTAATCTGAATCCTCCTTCCGTGACATTTCGCTCTCCATATCTTCAGAGCTTCATCGAGATATATTTTACATAAAGTTGGTGACAGACAACACCCTTCGTTACTGCGAAACCCTTTGATAATTTATTTCCTATTTTTATTTTAGATGTTGATAGCTTGTATAATGGTGACGTTAATGTGACTTTTGTCTAATACATCCAACAGTTTGCATAAGGGAACACTGTCGTAATCTTTGGTAAGATCGACAAATAGTAAGTGAGTATCCCTTGCAGTTGCCATTATCTTCTCTATTAATTGCGTCAAGCAGAATATAATATCCCCACATGACCGGCCAGCTCGAAATCCACTTTGCTGTTCAAGTTCATATGGTTTGTATTCATCTTGTAACATATGTTTTAACACTTTACGATATAGCCTACTCATTGTACTTGTAACTGATATACATCTGTAATTGTTGCATATATCTGTTCTGCCCTTCTTATGGATCGATGTTATCCAGGTCGTTTTCCATTCATCTGGGACCTTATCTCCATGTAGGTATTTGTTAAATAGGACTGTTAGCATAGTCACTAATTTTGCTGATCCACACTTGATTAATTCTGCCGGTACTCCGCCTGGACCGCATGATCTTCCATTTTTAAGGAAGCTAATAGCTCTTGTCATGGTATTTAAATTTATTATCATCTCTTCACTTCGATGCACTTTGTGGGAGTTGTTTTATATATTCAGCACTTTTTTCGACTAGTAGTTCTTTATAGTAGTTTTCCCATGTTTCAACTTTTATAATTGGTTTAGTTCTGGAGGATTTATTGTTTCGAAGATTTCTTACAAACTTCCATGCTTCTAATGACTTTGTCATTAGAAGCATGGAAGCATTTTCTTTCCCAGCATTTATTTTTTTCCTATATTATCTGGGGCATCTTGATTTGGGGCGTATACTTCGATGATGGAGATCTTGGTTCCGTGGTAAATGAGATTCATTGTGACAATTCTCTCATTAACTGTTTCCAAGTTTGTTATACCGGCTTTAAGTTTAGTATGTACTAGCAAAGATTCTCCCCTTTTCGCCCGTTCCTCTTTTGGAACGTATTTTCCAAATTCTTTCATGCCATTACCCTTTTTTCGTTTCTGTTAGTGCTATAATATCTATTTTATTCTCACTTCCAATAGTATATCTGCCATTTTTCCTCTACAACCTTGTACATTCCATGTTTCAATATTCAAAATCCGTTTTTTTGCGTTTTTCGTTTACCGTTTGTTCCGTCCGACCTCCAAGTCTCACTGAGATGTTAACCAATCGCCCAACCTCTATTTTGGTCCACGGTCTCTTATTGTGAATATTCTAGACAATCCGGTCTCCCGGATCCGCCACCCGGGGTACGCGCTACTAGGTGGTTGAGGTTCCACCCGTGGTATAACGGTTGTCCATCCCATGTCAATCGTATTAATTTGACAATTTATTAAAGCAAGTGGCTTAACAATACTGTGCGATTTGTTATATGCTTATTTTATAATCCTTATATGGCTGAAGCTTATCACGCTTTCTTGAAGTGTATTAAAAATTTTGGTACCGACTAAAAATACATAAATACGAGAAAAGTTATTAAGAAGCAACGTTTTCGTTTTCATATTGAATGCTAGATTTAACATTGGCTGACAGCGTTTGAGTAACTCCCAATCATTTTCGCATCCGCTGATGATGAAAACCAAGGCAGGGTAGAGGAATAAATGGACTGCAGATGACACGGAATGCCTAATGACTCTGCGACTCAAAAATAACCGAAGTCATAATTATTTTATTACTCTAGTTTAGTTTATTTTTTACATTATTGCTTCCAAGTTTACCAAGCTTTCCAACTTCTTAGATTATTCTCCAGTAATATACTAGCTACTGGTTCATATACTGGCTTAAAGGCAGTTTATTTTCGTTCATTGTATTCAGACTTTGGCGTTTGTTCGATTGGGTTGGGTTGAATTATCAAGTTATTTATTTTAGCACAGTTTCAGAATATAGTTCGAATTATGTTTCAGTTTTACCATATTCGTTTCAGTTGCCCGTTTAGTTTATAATGCAACTGCGTATATAATTTAAGACCCCAGTTTAATTTCACTGTAACGTTGGTATCGTTGGTACTGAGTTTATTGTTATATCACATCGTAAACCGAGTATAATTAATTAATTGCTTGATCTTATTTGTAAAAATCACCATAAAAATGCAGCAAACTGTAGGCACGGAAGTTGCATTTGCAAGAGCAAGCTTATTTTAGGCGCAGTTCCACTCTTTGTTGGAACACATCTTATTTCGCGCTGATAATGATCTCCAACTGTTGCAAATTCAACTTGCTCTTCTATAGTTCACTGCATTTTTTGTACAAGATGATACCATTAGATGATCTTTTATCATCTGAGTGAATTCACAATATTAATTATATTAAAATATTATTATATTCAATTTAATTTTATTAAAAATTACCCAGCTGAAGACACGAAACTTGGCCACGTTCAGAGGTTACTTCACCACATACAAATTATCTAAAATTTTAGTGATTCTTCAATTTATATCTAACTTAAAATAGTAAAATATTTAATTTACAATCTGTTGTAAGTAAACATTTATCTTTTGATCGTTTTTATTTTATGATTATCCCGTTAATTATTTCAACCAAAAAGGACCCAGATTCTCAAAAGTCATGTGCGTCACGTTAAGAAAAAAACTCAGTTGACACTGGCTATATTTAGTAAACCGTTACTACAAAGGAACACGCCGCCCATCAAGATTAACAAGTCTGAACCTTAAAAACAATAAAAGAATTCTCAGAAACACCGAAATTCATAAACATGCTTTTCGTATTGCCCGCAAAAGGTCGCGATATTATCAGCTTCGATATTAATTATATTCACATGTATCAGTCCGACTTATAAATATGCATGGCGGCTGAATGTTGTAATTGAAAGCGTGTTTCATGTAAAATTAATGAAATGAATTCACTCACTCTCAATCGTTCGTTATTAACGTCGATGTGTGCGTTTGTTGTTCCCACGCAATGAAAAAAGTGATGCAATTACACGGCGATTTCCACACGATAATTCAGCGAAAATACCGGTCGACCCGCCGCGCCGCATTCGAGTGTGATTTCAGTGATTTTAGGAGCAGCAGCTGTACACACACGCGCGCGGTTTTACCGCCGAGATGAAATGTCTGAATAATTAAAACCAGCTAAACTATCGGCGAGTTGGAAACCGAGAAGAAACGAGTTTTTCTCGAGCGATCGTAAAATATATTTATCTAACATTCCGTTATCTTGTATATCTTCATTACCCAGACGATTTTAAGATATTTGCCAATGTTTTAAAATTTTGAGGATCTCGTGGCTGTTTATGCTGAGGTATTAATCGATCATCATAGAAAAACAGTAAAGAATGAATTATCATCGTTAAACTTTTCTTTCAAATTTGTAAACGAATACTGTTTTGGACTATGTATTTAAAAAAATTGAAAAAATATTTACAAAATGAAATAACAAAGACTTTTCAGCAACTTATAACGTGTTGTCGTAAATTAAAATAAAACTGATACCGTTTTAGTTTACCTGAATAAGGCAATGTAATTATATTTTTTATATTTTTGAATTCATGGGCGAATAGAACAGTTGTTACTATCATCGTTAAGTTGAGTATAGAAAAGGGATGCGTAATAATTGCTGTCGGATTAGGATGAGTTCAGTTTGCATTGTTGGCTTATTGTTGAATTTAGTATGGCGTACGCACGTAAATAATACAAAATTACGTCGCGAAATGAACGGAACTATCAAACGGTTTCTTGATCCGTAATCAATAATGGGAATGCAATACTGAAATATTGTTACTGTAAACCATCTTCGCACAGTAATAACCTCGCTTATCTCTGTGTCTCAAACGCATTAAACAGTTTGTCGATCGGTTCATAACTTAAGGGGTGTCGCCCAATATCACAACAGAGGTGGCTATTCCCGCTAGATTTCCCGCGGCATTAACTTTAATAATCAAATTCGTCATTCAAAACGTAACAATTTGACACATTTTGACATTTAACATTTTTTAGAAATTGTTCTTTGCAAAAAAACACGATTTAACAATATCTATTAAAACTCCATTACAAAAAATGGTACCCCAATAAAGTGTAATGTTACTAAAAGTATGATTTGCTCTCGATACGATATAAGTGTTTTGCTATCGAGAATTTTTACAATAGATATTAATCTAAGATTTGGTGTTCGTCACTACATACTTTTCGGTCATTGTTATCTTAATTCTTAAACATATATGCATGATGTGCTGCTCAAGTTCCAAGTTGAGTCTTAAGAAGGGTTACATGGATAGTGTTTAACATTTTCAAACTACACCTTAAAAAATGTTTTATTCAATAATTGCATTCGAACGGAGGAAACTGGGCGAGTCTAAGGAGGTAATTTTTATTCTCTTTTATAAATCCATATTTTTGAATATTAAACGCTTCATACTTTTATGCATCGTTAAAACGAAATTATTGGACAAATTCTTAAAGTCGAGGCAGAATTTACTACATCCTGACTTTACGGAATGCATTAAACGCAGTAAATCTGGAACGATCTTATAAAATAACGACCACGTGAAGCCGCGCAAAAGCGTTGACTTATGGTCTATGTAACGTCGTAGATTTCACCGAGCACGCAACAAGTGCTCCGGTGCCGACGGAGTGCCAGTCGAGAGGTTTATCGAACCATAAAATATCGACGTAACTCCGACATGGGAGGGAACATTTTATTTGACTTTAACGCTGCAGTTTCTCGAACTTTTGCGTTTCTGCCATCGATCGTCAAACGTTACGTTAACTCGCTTTTCTTTGTTTCAGATCGCGCTCCGAGCGAGGCACCTATTGTGTTTCATGGGACTTGGCCCGGATCGCTGACGACGAACGGAGAAGGTAGGATTAATAATTATATACTGTTATGATTATAAAATAATGAATATTTCGTCCAGAGATTAATTACCAAAGACATTATTAAAGTAAAAACCAAAAATGAAGTTCCATTGAGGCATTCATTACCAAAGACAGTTATAAAGTAAAAAACACAAATATTGTTTTATTCAAACAGTTTTTGCCAAAGATATTATAATATTATTAAATACTGGTGTTGATAATATCAAACTGTGTTTTACTTGTCATTGACGTCATAGTTAGATTTTCTTGAAATTTGTCACATGGTTAAAATTACAGAATTCACTCAACAAACTGTCTTATATAGAACGATAAAGTATTTCTGTCTGGTTCTAAATAAGTACATCTAACCATTTCATTGGTTGAGGCGGGGCCTAAACACCAACGACGCTAAGTTTTTTCGAAACGCTGCCCGTGCTGTGAGATACGACAAAATTGCACATAAATGAAATTGTAGAGAATTATATTTGCTAACGGAATCGCATGGGCGACATATATCTATCTTTTTTAGTTTAGAAGCGGCAGGAGTTCAAAGTCGTAACACTGCGTTTCGCAAAAAACATTATCGAATTCGGACGCCTCCAGCTTCAAAACCGTTGAATATATGCCGTCTATTCGATTAGACTGATTTAATTCCCGAGAAATTTTCTTATATATATATTTTCACATGCACGGGGGTTTTCGTTACGGATCGAGCTTTGTTGCACAGCGCAACTGTAAATGGGTCATTACACTGTAGGATGTTGCGAGGCGAACTAAATCTTACTTTTGCACATCGAATAACGCCATAGGGCACGCTTACACTACGCATTAGTTGCCGGTTCGTAGTTTACGTCATAAAACGTTATAATTATGTTCGGCACAAATTATTTGTTTTTACTATACCGACAGTGAAATTAATCTAAAACTTGTTTAAAGGGTCATAATAAATTAAGCAGCCGTAATTCTAATCTCACCGCTAAAACGGCATAAAAGGAATCTATAGAAATTGAAAATGTCATTCCTTAAATCAATGTAAACGTGTGACCGGTTTTAATAAAAGTCGTGTTTCCAAATTTAATTCTTTGCCGTTTCCGACGGCAAAAGAACCGAGTAAGTTTCATTAAATTAAATTCAAGCACAGATTCTTATTAATCGACACAACCGACGGCTAATTATGAAGCCACCCTCTTCAATTTTGTTCGGTGCTTTCTTAACAAAAATCTGTAGGAATATCGGCGATACGGGTTGACAACAATGTAAGCGCCCAACAAGGCGTGAATTGCAATATATGTATGTGATTCTTAGTTCTCGGGTTGCGAATCGCGTTGTAGAAATGTTCCCCGAAGTCGGCGTTTCGGCCCATCTTCCATCTTCAAGTAGTTCTTCTTGGTCTCTATCGTTGGGTTGGCTGCGCTCAATTGCTTGTTCCTCTTGATTAATGGACCTTGGCGTTCTAGTTTTGCGATGAGCTGTGGCGGTTCATGTGGCGCTGTCCTCTGTGTACTGATTGTGCTGCATTGTTCCAGTACTGGTCTCCATATTGCTGGTAATCGTTGGGCGTCATCTCGTGTATTTCTTTCTGCTTATCTATTTAGACTAATTATATCAAGAGAAAATTCATCAAAATCAAAAAGATACCTGAAGTCGCACTGCGTCCAATAGCAAGTTGAATCGGGTCACAAATACAGTCGTTATTGAAACCTTTCGTCGAACAAGCAGCGTCACACGTCAAGAATTTAGACCGTCTCAGTCAGATGCTGAAGAACCATACCGTAGAACTGGAGCACTTGTTGGTAAGCTTTGATGTAGTAGCACTGTTTACACAAGCCCCGGTAGACGAGACAATAAAGATATTGGAACGAAAATACCAACCGCAAGAACAAAACATGGAACTAGTCGAGCATTGCATCAAAAACACTTATTTCATTTTTGAGAATCAACGCTACCGACAAACAAGAGGAGCGCAGGATTACTATTATCGCCTGTCATGGCCAACACAGTTACACGGAAGAGAAGGACTCAACAGATTTCTGGAATACCTACACGAACAACATCCAGCTATAAAATTCACCATGGAAGTGGAAGAAGACAACCAGCTACCGTTGGGCACACAGTATACCGATAAAAGACTCACACCATCAGGTACCTCAACGCTCAGCACCACCACCCAGCGCAACAATTTTTCGCTGCATTTTCGTCCATACACTTTCGAATTTACGATTTTAAATCAGTTGTAATTTCATGTGTCTGCGTTTACCCCTTAGTTCGGATTCATTGATTTTGGGTAAAATTATTTTCCATAAAAGTATAAATAAATAAATGTTGCTCCACATCCAAGTTGATATTTTTATGCCTTCTTCAAGATCTTCGTCGTGCAAAACAACCGAACATAATCGACTGAAATGCACCCTAACAGATAATCTGGCATTTCATATATTTTATATTTACCAAATAATACTTAGATGGTTCCGTTAAATAATCGGTTTTAATCGTAATTAATTTTCTTTTTCAAACTGTAAGCCGATTACTTCCCACAATTGATATGTCCCATCGTTAGCGCCACACTTCGTGGTTGAAATCCGCAAGTATATAATCCATTCGTACCATACTTTATATCGTCGATGCTAAAAATTACCGCGTAAAGGTTTCACTAAAGACTCGGCTTCAAAATGAAAATCGTATAACAGCTTTGTTGTTTTTTTTTTTTTTTCGTAAAGGCGATATTTATCTTGGACGATTTTGTTCGGCAACAAGTCGATTGCGAAATACGACTTCGACTTGATAGCTTATTCCCGCACAGGTTCATTTTTGTTACTCAATCCGTTTAAGATGGTAGTCGTTTTGCGTAATTTTCTTTAAATATTTGTTTTCGTATCTTTCCATTTGTTTATCTGACAACTCATTGTCATGGTCTCCTTAAGACCTTTTCGAAAGAAAGTGACTTCGTGATTTTTACACAACCATTTGTAAATTCCTTCCTGTATGTATTGCCAATTTCTTTAACTAAACATGTTTGTATAAAGCTGTCATCGTTACGAGACTTGTCCTCTCAACTTATAATTTCTGAACATTACTTGCAATAAAATAATAATAATAATGTTGATATTTTTCATTAATACATTCGTCGAGATTGAACGTTGCAACGATTTGTTCGAGACTGCTGAAAATTCCTGCTTAATGAATTAACATAGAAATATAATGTACAGAATGGGGAAATAAAACTCATGAAAAATAACTAAATAGGAATCCTCGTGTATGAGAGCCTCCTGTATGTATTATTACTTTCTTCAATTAAAGCTCGTTCAACACGTTGAAGTGCCAACATTATTATGATACTTTGAATTATGTATTTTAATTAATTTTTTTTATTGTTGAAGAAAAACAAATTGCTTTGGTTCCTCTGACAACGTTTGGAATTTATCTTGTGTGAAATGATGTTTTGTGTCAACAATCTTAGGCTGTGCAATGTTTTGCAATATTCAAATTCGAATTAAGAGACTATGAAATTGCCTTTGTGTGTCGATGAACTGAAGTACTTGCTGCGTTAAGCAGTTCGAGCAGTTTCTGTAGTTTTTATTTTTTAGATTCTGCAATTTTCAACGTTATAACTGTCGAGGCTTGTACTAATTACATTCTTAAGGCACCAGACCACGGTGCGTGCGCGGTACGAGAGTGTATCTTTCATAATTATTTTCAAGCGAATGATGAATGCAATTCATTTCATCAATGTTTATTGTCAATATATGCATATAGAAGACTGTATACAAATTTTTATACTTGAATCTATAGTATAGTTTGCGGTGTACGCCGTTCCTAAGAGGAGACTGCGCGCGCGGTGGTTGACAGCGATTAAGCCATACGGCTGATCTAAAAAATAAAATAAAAATATATTTAGAAACTAGACATATGTGTCTATGGCATCACGTAGGGGAATTTTGATATCTAGAAGAAAAAAGAAATGGCGGACCATCGAATTTTATTTTCGATTTTTATGAAAAATTTTCATCGTTCATATGAAAAAAAAAATAGAAGGAGATTTATTATAAAAAAAACCCCTACGTGGTGCCATACTACATTTTCGAATAGTTTAAGACTTGGTGCATGCAAATCGGATGTACAGTTTTTCTAATATGCTGTCAACCAGGTTGAAAAAGTAGTTCTCGAGAAAAACGCGTTCAAAGTTTTGCTGAAGCATAATTCAACATATAAACTAACTATTTTCTCGGTCTATTTTTTCTTGTTTCTTACGTTTAGTCAGCTATTCCTGGACCATACAACAGCTCTTCAGCGTCCAGAGAATCATTATTTTTTCCATGTTTTGCACGAAGACGACCCTCATGCGTGCTTTTTTCGGCTTCGTGCTCGGCTTCGCATATTCGTTTCTAGTCGATGTTTTGACAATATTGGTAGAGTGCGTCACCAATTTTGATGTCTAATATCTCCAATACATTTCTGAGGCCAATGTGACCATTGTTAAAAAGTATTGATGCAATATTAGCGGCAGTTTCGCGACGGCTTATTTAAAACGGGGAATTCAGCGCTTAATATCGGGCCGCAATTGTATTGAAATATATAACGTCTTGTACGTGACCGTACAAGAGTTTTTGGGTTTTTAATTTGGAAAAATGAGTAATAAATGTAAACAATCGAACCGACCGTTAGCTGGCGCATCTGTCGAACCACCTGTACCTGGACAGCCGTGAATTTGGGACTAATTTCGTATGCAAAATATTCTGAGGGTCGAAACGAAATAATTGTAGCGAATATTTTGCACTGGATTGCGCATATCTAAACTAACTTAATTAATTGTTAATATATACATATGTGGGACCGAACAAATCGAATGATATTATATATACGAATCGTACGACTGCCGCTCGGCGCGGTCGTACGCTAGCAACGGTTCACATAAAATGCTGTATCTCCATCAATTTTACGAATTTCTGTAAAATATTCGGTGAGAGCATTCTTGACAAATGCATCTTTCAGAAAACGAAGAAAAAAAAATAAGGAAAAAAATTATTTTTCACCGTGGTCTAGTGCCTTAAGTAAAGTCCTAGGTCACGCAAAACACTCGGTTTATTCTATTCGGACACACATTTTTCAATATACAGGATTTTTAATTGTTGATCTTTTTAATTATAATATAATAATGTAAATATTCATTCTATATATATTTGATATTGATTTGTTGAACGAAACTTTCCTAACATGATTCTATTTATTATTGTTGCAATCTGTGATATGTGAAGAACAAACTTGGTGCGACATTCATCTAAACAAGCACTTTATATCGCCTCTTTTGCACTGATTTAGATTTTCACCGTGTTTTTCATCGAGTACCGGCGTCTTTAAAATTTTCATAAATTCACTTCACTTTAAACGTTGTGCCTTAAATTCATTCAAAACTAGAATCAAAGTTGTTTCAATTTTCAAGTTTTCACTTTTGCGTGTAAAATTGTGTTTTCTGATCAACATTTCTAGTATTCTCTCGCTTAACTTCGCAGAAATCAGCATAGCTTAATAATTATATGCATACCGTTATATTGGAGGGCATTTATCGCAAAAGCTCGACTATAGCATATCCTTCAATTGTATAAACACCACAAAATCATTCAATCTACGTTGCTGGTTTGGATTAAGATGTATATTTTTCTACTACGTAACTTTTTAATACATTCGCAGCAGTTTTTATAAAAGTAAGATGCATACGCAACATTATCTTCCATGATATCACAACGTAGCCGCCATTAAATATATGTATAGGTAAAAATCGAACTTCATAGTAATTGATCCATACAACCACTGATTTTGTCTTACATTTTAATTTATATGCATCGCGTATCGGTGTTGGAATCAGCATATCGGAAATTAAAAGCTATTCTTGGAATTTGTTCTGTATAACCTTAGTTTGAAATAATGAATTCACGATGCGTAGGGCCCTAAATATCTACTCCGGCCCTGACACCGATCGACATTACTTTTTCCGTGGCAAAAGGAGCTCTCTCTTAGCTCGGGAGGTGATCGCGTATGACATCATAAGCAACTCCGTCTCTCTCTTTCTCTCTGTCTTTCGCCCGCCGAGATCCATTCAAGGCGACCAAGAGTTCCCCTTTTCGAGCCCCCCCTGGCCGCTCGCGGGCCCCGGGCGATCTTCGCAAGGCGTGTTGAACGTACGTGGTCTCAGGTCGCGTTTGATGGATACAATTTCGTATTTTTACCGATAGTTTTCGTATCGATAGAAACATGCGTGTCCGCCGGGCCTGCGGGGAACACACACGGAGCCGAGGAGGCGATATTCCTGTCGGCGACTTTTTACTTGCAGATCGTTAAGTAAGCTGCGGAGTTGCGTATTTCTGGACGTGGTATAATTTAGAAAATGATCACGGCACACGGTGTGACGCTTGAACAAAATAGGCGGATGAAATACCAATGTTCCGACATTTCGAGATTTGCTTTCCATGTATCGCATCTTAATATAATCTCATATAATCCATCTATTAAAATGAATGCAAAAAGAAAAGATGCTCCCGTAGGCGTAAGTATGTTTCAAAATTAGTATCCGAATGCTTTCAATATTTCAAAATTCTATTTTATATAATGGAAAGTCAATCAACAAATATGCGGCGTATTAATATTTTTAATTTTTTTTTTCTTTGATGTTTTCGTTGGGAAAACTTATGTCACAAATGTATAATGTGATATTTTAAATATAATAAACCTACTAAATAATATTTATTTCTAAAATCGAAAATGTTTTTATTATTTAAAAGGCTGTTACTCCAAAGTATGTCATTATATTTAAATAATTACGCGTTCCACTGTGCGATAGTGAGTAGCATTACATTTCAGTTCAATAAACAATAATTTTCATTGGTAGATATTACCTACTGTTTAGTGTGTAATTGAATGCACATTTACAAAACTACTGTTTGAATTATAGTAACGTGAAGCTAGGACACACTGACGAAATCTCTACTAACAACGCCGACTGAATAGTGATTTTGGGTCTTAGAAAATTCTATCGATTCATCATCAAAATTATTAAAAAATTATAAGATTTTTTGCCTTTTGTTGCCATAATTTGTACCATTTTCTTTCAATATGGCCCATGTTGTTTCAATATGGCCGAGGATTCGTTTTATTTAATTTTGAGAATTGAGGACACGTTGCCTCTAGTAGCTATCATTAAATCTGTCATGTTAACAGCTTTGAACAGCTGTACCATTTTCCGGATATCTTCGCATGCTAGTGTACCTAACAGATTGCACTTGACGTGCTCGCACTGGGCGTGTTCATATGCATTTTAGGGAATGTAATTAAATATTTAAAATATGCATTTCTGTAAAAATATCTGCGCTACAAGAAGAATTTTTGGATATTTGCACAGCTTTTTCAAAGTCACTAAAGTCGCATATATCACCTATATAATTTGTCATGCTTTGTTCCACTTGGTGATGGAAACTATCGGCACAGGCTCAAAGTATTTAATGTAAATTTAATGGCACAAATTTCGGTACAGTTAACGAGATACATAAATCAAAAAGGATAGCAAAGACCAATGTTTGTTTGTTTGTTTTGTGCTGAACAATTATCTAGCCAGATAATTATTTTTAAGGCCTTTTAAAACTTATTGTGTCATGCCATATAACTCCTATGGATTTTAAATGTGCTTGGTTTGTACCCACAGGGACAACATTTTAAAATAAAATAATTCGTGAATAATACAACTTTGTACTGGTTCATTCGTGGTAGCATTATGCCATTTTGTAAGTCAGCAGAATAACAAAAGTCATCTTGGTCTCTCATTAACTCTGAATCTTTAAGATATTGTATTCTCGACACTTCTGCTTTGTTAATGCGATAAGCATAGGGAATTACAGCCAGTACAACCAGCTCCAAATTATTTTCTATGTGTTCAGGATCATGTTCTTCAAATGATGAACACATCTCGCATCCTCTAGTCCGAGTTTTGTAAATGAACGGCAGTATTCGATTCTAGCTAAAATATCAGCCAACAACGCCCATGCCACATCGCGGCGCCCACAGTACCCAATTTCCATAAATACCACGAAAGTGACTGCCTACAACAATACACATAGTAATACCATAGTAAGTACCATATAATACATAAATAAAATATAGACATTTAACACAACTCACAGAAATACTATGTTCACATCTTTATAATACATTATTTCGTACGCTACTGCACCTAATTGCGAGTGGTCCAAACATCCATTCTGGTGAACATTGCCAGGTTCAACTGTGCCCTTCTTTCTTATTCTCCGTTATTATTTAAACGAAGCCCACTACTCAACCCAATGCCACTTGGTGACACAAAACTGAACACACTTACATTTTACGGAATGTAAACAAAACGTGAAAATACGTATTTCTATAAAAAAAAATTGCGGTGCTACATAACAAATAATGGACCTTTAAATAAAAAAAGTAATTTATCCTTAATTATAATGTATTTATTTATTCCATTTCCATGGCCTGTTGTGTTGCAAAGCTTCACTAAAGAGCATGTGCACGGTATATACTTCATTTAACAAACGATATTTAATTGAAATAATTTTTTTGTTCATACATATGGAAGTAATTGTAGCATTGTAGCAAAGAAAATGATTTTCTGGCCAATAAAATAATGTTAGCGCCAATTGTTTGAATTCGTGTTTTAAACGTAAAAAAACCGTTATATAGCCACAAACGTTTGTTTGGTATGAATGAAATAATTGATTGAACGCATTAGTTAAAAAAAGAAGCATTTATCAGACAGAATCAATTGATTGTTTTGAGGAGCAATTTTTTTTTTTTTTGAACACGTGGTGCAGTGACCTTTTCTCCTCTCGTCTGCAGGCGTCATGTTGGATGCTGGCGTCTTGGTGAAACGTTGGAACTGGTACTAGATGAGCGCACTCGTCGTCTGATTGCTGAATTTTCAATTAGAAATTAGTTGTTCGTTCATAACAAGTTGTTTAAATGAATAATGTTCGTTTTTATTAGTTTCATTTTAGAAAATATAATAAAAATTTCAGCAAAACTTCATTCCAGCGGAAACTGAGAAATCTTTATATCAATTTTTTTTTTCGTTTATATCTACTGTAGACGATTATAAAACATTCTTATACCATTATTATTATTATTATTCTAACATATACCTTTAAATTATCATGAGAATGTGTGTTATAAATAACTGCACGACTCACCTGTATTAGTGAAATTATCAAATACTACAGTGTTATCAAATTACTTCGTATCTGGTACATTTAATTGGACGCTCTGGTCGGACGTGCTGTATATTACCAGGCCACAGAAAGTTGACCTGCACATTTCAATTCATTATCGTATCCGCTTAGTTCTAATCGAACGTTTATTTAATTGAAAATACATCGTCGCCTACTATTAAACTAAATCGTTCTGCGCAGCGAGTCCCCGCATACAGAACTCGTATAAATCGAACGTGGAGGCAATCGAACATAAAGTTGTAATGCAAGTCGATTGTAATCCTTATCGGCGCTTTTACAAATTTATCGAACGATAAACGCGTTCGATTATAAAACGCCAATATGTATTTTAATTGTTATGCAAGGTTAATTATTTATCAACTGGCGCCGGCGGTACGTATATATTTGAATATCTACGCGTGTTCTAATTAAATTTTTTCACATCGACGGGGCGACAGTCGCGCGCGCGCCTGTGTGTGTAGTGTGTGTGTGGTATTTTCGCCGCTGATTGCAAAAATACCTTCACAAGATTTCGTGTGACAGAGAGAGAGAGCTCGTGCGTGTGAGAGCGGATTTCCCATTTAATAAAAATCGACGGCTCGGCGCGCCGCCGCCGGTGACGCGAAAAGCATGTCGGCGACGAAAAAAATTCGCAGACGAAAAAATGTTGTTTTGCAATTATTCACGTCCGTATAAATGAAATGAGCGTGTTTTTATCAGCGTAATTTCTTTGAAGGGGAAAACTGATCGCGATAACCTTATATTCTTGACGCGGAACATTCGTAATAGGCATCAACCAAAAATGGTTTTTCCAAATTCTTTATACGCCCAATAAACTATACTGAAGCGACGGAGCTAAAAGTTTATATTGACGCAGTTGGAACACGCACACATACACACTATAACGTATTGAAACGTAATTGTAGACGAGTTATCTCAGAAGCGAGTGAATTTCGACTGGCACTACTGCTACTATATTTATCGTAGCTGCTTTGTTCACCATTTTGGATTCGAATGTGGGTACAGGTTCGGTGGTTTCAATTTGCAATTTAAACTTAATAATTAAATTTCTTTAGACCAATTTATGGGTTATATTTGCAGTTATTTATCATTGATATCAATTCATGGCAGCTGTTAAAAAAGTGCTTTAGACAATAATTGTTTTCATATAATATAAAAATGTATGGATATGGAATCAGGCATTAAAAATTTCCACTTTCCACAACATTTATTATTGGTTGATTAAACTATATCATTCAACTATTTTACCTGCATAACCTGAAGCCAATTAATGACTTTATTACGTGGAGCTGAACAATCATTTTGAAAAAGCCCACCGCGTTCAAATTTATTGCTGGATCCAGTATAATGGACGAGTCAGTCACACAATCTATAAAAATGTGTGAATTTGAAACAAGATGCCGTCGTACTAACTCAAACGCACGCCAATTAAATTCACATCTCAAGTCTGTCAAAAAATTAACGACAACAATACTACATATAAAAAATATATACAAATGAATAAAAATAATTATATTCCCTTAAATTCGTTTCTAATAAGATTTATGAGGCATTGACTAAATACGTGCCCCTGAAATGATTGCTAGATCTACTTACTGTGCCTGGTTCACGAATGAACACATCCACAATATTAAGCTTAAGGACAAATATCGTCAAAAGTTTAATAAATATAATTATCCGCATGATTTTCAACAATTTAAGCATTTTCGTAAAATAGTAAAAATTAACTCGTCAAAACTTTTTAAAGATTATATATCCAACGTGCAGAATAAAATTAAGGATGTTCCCAAGTATTTCTGGTCATTCGTGTCTTCGATGAAAAAAAATCAGGGATACCTAATTCAATGACATACCCCACTGGAGTTATATTAAATTCACCAAAGTCCGTTATTAATGGATTTCAAGCATATTTCAGATCCATTTACACATCTGCCTCTAATGTTAAAGTGACGAATACAGGACTAGTATTCGTCACTTCAACATCAGAGGCACATGTGTAATCGATGCTTCACTTCTTAATGTCGTTACTGTTGATGAATCTGATGTCCTTAAAGCACTCCAAAAACTCAAGACCAATGACTGCTATGCTTTTTCAAGGCTTTTAGGCCACTTAATAAATTTATCTTTGTCAAGTAGCACTTGACCCGAATGTTGGAAAATTACTCGCTTATGACCTGTGCACAAGAAAGGGATGTGGCTTCTATTGAAAATTATCCACCCATAGCCATAATTAACAACTTCGCAAAGATATTTGAAATATGCCTGTATTCGAAGATTTTCACTGAGATAAATTTCTATCAGTTTCTATCTGAGAATCTTGATAATAATATACAAGTTGATGTAGTGTACACGGACTTCACTAAGGCTTTTGACACTATCGACCATTCAATTATTTTACATTAACTCGGCTGGATTGGTTTCTCTCCCATGTTAGTATCTTTTTTTCAAACATATATTATGGGTAGAAAGCAGTACGTAGCACATATGAGGCATTTATCCAACCATTTCATACAGATTCCGGAGTTCCCCAAGGTATCAACCTGGGGCCCTTATTGTTTCTCATCTTCATTAATGATTTATGACACCAGCTTCAATGTAACAAACTACTTTTTGTGGACGATCTCAAGCTATTTCCACAAATTAAAACAATTTAAATCTGAACTTATCTAAATGTTATATAGTAAGTTTCTCTCGCAAAGTTCACCCGATATTCTACGACTACAACATTAATCTTCTTCAACGTTGCACATCTGTTAAAGATTTAGGTGTTACTTTTGATATCAAACGAACTTTCAATGAGCACGTGATACACATTACATCCGCTGCAACAAAGGAGTTTAATAAATATATATTATTATTATTATTATTATTATCAGTTTTTGTGACGTATAGTCTAAGGTTGAGTGGCAGAGGCGTACCGTTTAAATTATAACATAAATACAAGGCAAGGCAGAGAGTAATCCCTGATGCACGTGTAGGAAATAGTACTATGACTGAATTTAGAGGGTATTTGAGTTGTGATGTAAGTTGAACTAAATGGTGGTGAAGCACATCTTGGAATAGGTAGTGTTTTTAAAGATAATGTCGACTAAAAGATGTTAATGTATTACATGTTGTATTGTTACATGCATTGCTGTATAGCAGTTACCTTCTTGTGGACTTATTTGGCGTGTCTCTGGCAATTAGGTACTATTCCGATTAAAAAACAAATAAAAAACATTAAATTTATGAAACGAATATGAAATAAAAGCAAACCAATTAAATGTTTTCCCAAACTCAAAGAAAACTAGATGAAAATAAACTAAATTGAAGAAAACAAACGAGTCCAGTAATACATAAATTCATAGGGCTCTAGTTTCGAACACTCAGATATTCATGAAATACCTTCTATATTATTTTATATCTATGGAATCTTCTACGGTTACTCCTTCTCCCCTCTTAGATTCATCACTTCAAAACTGTGGTTTGGTTGGATTGGATTGGGTTTGGTTGGGTTGGGTTGGGTTGGGTTCATTTTTTATGACCTAATTTTCTGCTAAATTATAAATGTATTTACTTATGCTGCCTGTAACCAATTGTACTCGATATCTGCATAAAGAACTTATCTTCCCAGTTGCCATTACTGGGAACGGTGCTTTCGTGCATACTAATTAATGAATCAAAATACATACAAACCAAATTATCGTCATTTTTAAAGTGTAATCTCACAATCATTTCACTTTGAAAATGACGATAATCCACAAAAACTAGTGTTCTTCGCCACTGAAACGAAAACATCCAAGATATCTGGATGAAATAAGGAAACCAAATAAACAATGAAATACATAGAAGTTAAAAACATAACGAAAATTAAAAAAATGAAAATGAGGTAACGAAAACGAAGACAAGCGATAGTCAAATTAAAATTAAACAACACCAAAGGTGAATAGAAACGTGTTTACTTTAATGGAAACAATACTAGTGAATACAATAATTAAGGAAGTGAAATGAAATCAGCGAACACAGAACAATTCAAACCAAATGGGAGAGAAACTATTAAAATTAAACATTATAGTAAACAAAAACAGATAAAATGTATACGAAAGTGAAATAAGCAAATCATTTTAAACGATTTCACTACTTGATTACAGTCACGTAGCTCATAGTCCGTATGACGGATGCGTTTTATAACAAACCATCAAACATTGCCAATGCCCACCTAAAGAAAAATACCCCAAATGAACGAAAACATGGAATCATTTCGCAAACGCTGTCGCGGTAATAACATACTTTATGTTCGGAGATACGGAGCCTTTGATAAAATCTCATCACGTCTAAAAATAGGAAGTGGGCGATAAGAGAAGTTCATCGTGTGTTACGTGCCGGTTCACAAACATACAAATTTATATCGCAAGACAGTTTAACGATTTCGGGCGTTGCGCTGGTGTAAGTGGTTATTTTAAGCCGGCGCAATCATTCCGCCGTTTGGTTTATCTATCAGCTCTGCGAAAAATCCATCTTTGCTGGAAGACCGGCGCTGCGCTGTGTGTAATAATATCACGGTGAAAGCGCCCAATCTTATGCTTAATTAGTCTTCGAGAGATAAAGATAAAGAACTTGGTAATAAACGAAAATTGCGAAATTTCGGTTTAACGTATTAATTTGCTCGACTAGCTTTAATTTATTCCGATACAAGTGACAGTCCATTAATTAAACGAAATGGGTTTGTTTACAGCGACCGCCAATGTTTCGTGAGGAATATTAAAAACTGCGATTTATGTGATATTTAACAAGTAAATGAGTTAAGGAGTATAAAGTATGTTACATGCCAAAATAATGTCATACAGGGATTTTTATCTATAGTATAATTTCACTTGAGCACATTTTAATCAAATATCTACATTTTACATACTTGCAAACAACTCGTATTCCCTTATCACTGTCATGTAACACATTCCTCCTTCAAGCACAGCCTCTTAGATTTTGACCCGATTTGCGACACGAGCAAAACATGACGTGTTTGTATATGTTATGCGTATTTACTATACCATGATAGTAACTTACCGAGTGCACCTAACACCCTCACATGAGCCTTCTTTCGATTAAATGATGGCCTCATAGAAGTAATCTTATAAATATACATAGGTATAAGAAAGTAATAAATAGCCATCCTTGCTGCCTTAATTAGATTGTTTTATTACCTTCTGACTTAATGTATAGAATTTATTTATAAATATAGAAAGTCCAGTTTGGGTCTATTTGCCAATCAAGTTCTATACAATTAAGAAATTATTCTTGTACATGTACCACTCAAATCGTTTAGTCGTCTCGTTTTGACTAACTTTAGAAATAATTAAAGATCGCAGTCATAAGAATATTTTGCTTCCCACGATAATTGTTGGGAGAAACAGCTGTTGATGGCTATTAACAAGTGTAGACATTCTACATTTGTTAATAATCACGATATCATATCTGTCCTAAAGAAGCATAAAAAATGTAAGATTGATCTAATAGATTTATTAAAACTAGAAAATAAACAAAGTATATCCAATTTCAAATCGACGTTTAATTTTATCTAATTAATACTGAATCCTTTTGATACCAACAATCGTGTTACAATTCCGGCGATAATGTAGTTTCCCTATGTAGACCCTCATTGTAGGACCTTCTAGAGTTGATAATAACACAGACTAATGTCTAGATCTATATTTTCCCACCTTCGATGTAATCTTGTAATCGAACCACTCAAAATTCCAGTCGACGAGCTTCTTATCTCTATGACCTTCTAATCAGCGGTCCTATTAAAGGCTTGGTGACGTAACAACGATATTTCCCAAGATCCAGTGAATCAATATGAATTTTTCAATTTTCATCGACAATTGCCGATGCCCTAAGGAATACTACGGTCTTTCACAATTTACAATTATAAAGTGGTTAAACCGTCGAAGAATATACAACTGGAGTGAGTAGGGCTTAGTGGGGCATTGTGGGTTAAGATAAATGGTCGTCAAAATCTGTTGACTATGTACAAAATATGATAAATATGTGGAAAATCAACATACTTTTTATTTAAAAAAAAAAATAACGTATTTTCATGTAATGGATTGTCTACCCACCAAAGCGAATAAACACATTCAAAATGTTTCGCTTACATTTTACTATTAATTTCAAAGCGACTTTGAGAATTAAACCGTATACAAACAAATTTATCGCTGCAATTTTACGGGATGGCCGTGGTAAAATAAATTCTTGAACGCGAAAGAGAAAAAATCGTTGAGGTTACGGATTAGAATCAATATTTGTGGCTAAATCAGGTAGGCGAATGCCATTAACTGCCAGACGACATCGTGTGCCACTTGACTGGCGCCATGTGCGACAAGGACGCGACTATCCCACGTACGCACGGGCCAGACAAGGACACTCAAGGACCAGATGTTCCGCAAGGACAGGTCGGCCGCTTTTCGTCTCTTTTTACGCGCTTCCGGAAGCGATGGTGCTTCGAATCCGGTTTTTTCCCGCACGATGCGGGCAAATATTCGGTCGACGGAGGCCGCGCCGAAAACTTCGAGTCGACGTAACGTATCGAGCGATTCGTTTAAATTATTCGCCGATCAGGTTTATAATTTCATGCGAGCCGATTATTTTATTGTGGACGAAATGGCCATCGATTTATATACGACTGGTGATCTCATACGTTCCGCCTAATTTGAGTCAGTTATCAGTGTGTTTGAAAAGAGTGATCGTCGTGAATATTGAACGATTGGTGATAAAATGTTCAGAGAAATTAATCAAACTAATTTTGTACTTCGTGTCTATGTACAGAAATAACATTGCTGTAATAGATATTTGGATAGGGCCTGTTGGACTGCAGCATTTAGTTTGAACCTTCACCGTCACCTTCATTTAAACATGTGATAATATATGTATACTTGTTGTTTACAGATATATGAAACTAAAAATTTATGTGAAAATGTAACAAGCAAATTATAAATTGGGACAATTAAGAAAAATGTGATAATTTTTGTCTACTGTTAGTTCATTCTTCACAATGTAATTTATAAAATAATAAATAAAAATAAAGTAGTAATTTAGCAATAAAGCCAATTATGTTTGATTGCTCTATTGCTCTACATATAGATTAACATTGAAAACACAGGTGAAATAATCTAAACTGTTCTGTAAATTCAAAACGGAATAAATTTTTGCTTTAAGAATGTTATTCCAACATTTAACAAACCATTCGAACCCAACCCAACCCAACCCAACCCAACCCAACCCAACCCAACCCAACCCAACCCAACCCAACCCAACCCAACCCAACCCAACCCAACCCAACCCAACTTAACCCAACCTAACCCAGTCCATCGAAACTAAATCCAACCCAACTCGATAGCAAAATTGTCAGTTGTGCAGCAGTGTTTTAGCATTCATTTTATTTCACTCTTTATCTTTTTTTTATATTAATTTCCTCTCTTTAGCTTCGTTCATTTTTACTATTCTTCTTCGTTCTTGTCGGTTCAGTTTAATTGCTTCGTGTTTTAGTTGGTTTCTTTCGATTCTTTCATCATTTTTTCGTTTCTTAAGAACTTAAGACGAGTCACACCCAGATTCAAAAAGCAGCACTTCTAATGAAAGTGGACGAAGAATCTAGTGATGAATATGAATAACTCGCATATATGATATTATGGCACACATGAGTAATGCGTGTTAACATATGTGTGGGCATCTTAGACATCGTATTTGTCGACTTAATATTCTTACCTGCAGTTGGGTCGGTGATGTCATTTGAGATTATTAATTTTGTGTTAAGGTTATTCTGCCCCGTTAAGCATAAAAGTCGTATTTGACAAAAGCAAGATTTTGAGTAAGTGACCAATTAGTAAAATTGTAAATACCGCAAGTTTGTACTGTCTTTAAGATTTTGTTTTTTCCAAAACCCATTTTAGTTTTCGGTTTAACTTTCGGAAATTTGTTGCCGAAACTTGAACTCGATTACAAATGTGACTTTTGAAAGATATTCATTGAAATTAAAGAATTTTATTTAGCCAAATGTATTAAAAAAATAAGCCCAACCCAATAAAACTAAACCCTGAAAAATCGTAATTTTTTTAAAAGAAGCAAATGTTTTCATTTTTGATACTCGTCATTGGAGTTGGTATTTTATAAAATTTGGACGTACGATGAATACGAATTGATAAGACTAAATATATTCTAAATTAAGTCCAATCCAATGCAACTTAATTAACCCTGCGGAAATGTTTATGTTTTTTTAAGCAAATATTTGCAATTTTTTCAGACGTACGACAAATAGATTGGACGACAAACATAAACTAAAAATAATGACGCGATTTTTTAAAGCAAACGTTCGAATTACAAAATTTGTAGTCGATTAGGATGTACGATAAATAGATTTGGCTGAGACTATCAAAAATGAACCCAACCCAAATCCATACAAATATTACCCAATTGAATTTGTTTTGTTGGAGTAGTCGTATATGCATTTTATTTCGTCAGTTACGACGTTAGGTACTAACAAATGTAGATTCGACATTTATGCTCAACAATTCGTCCTATTTTGCAGATACGACTTTCCTATTTTATACTACAGTTAGCCAAACTAAAGCAGATATGTTTTCTGGCTCTAATAATATAAGAAAACAAGTTCATATGTTTGCGATGACCCAAAAATCTGAAAATCGTAAACAATGTAGATACAACTTTTATGCTTAACAGGGCAGTATTGTAGAACCTAAGAAGACTTTCATATTTTAATTACAGAAATGTATTTACGTGCTTATAGTTTTTTTTTTAAGTAATGAACACGACGTATCTTTTCACGTGGTGAAAAGTCAATCGCAACCTATAAACGCTTAAAATGTACAATATTTCTATATTGCCTACATACCAATCATGGAATTTGTTAGTATTTTTTGTTATGTAAGTTTGATCGTTTATTCTTGTTCAACTTCATTTTCTTTTCCTTTTTATCACTTTTTCTTTACTTGTTTATCTTGTTAATTATTTAAATAGTTGTGTTGGGCAATAAAATATAGTTTCATATAAAGCAATAGTTCGTAGTCAAGCATTTTTTGAATAATCTGAATATTTCCATACTATTGATATTATGAATGCCTACCAAATTAATATATACGTTTATTTTCATTTCGCCATCAATGTTTATTTTTAGAAAATTATTGCTCTCTGTTACGACTTTGCAACACAATCGGGTCTGGCCTCTCCAATGTGTCTCCTCTGTTCGTTTCCAGTTTCCTATACCTCCCATACCCCACCTGCTTTAAATCAGTCGCTTAAGCATCCTGTTAGCACTCATTCTTATTTTTTTTTTTTAAATATCGAGCATATTTTTTTTATTTTAATTAAAAATGTAATTTTGAAAAGGGATCCTTATAAACATAATATTTATACAATTTAGCTTTAAATCTTGGGCCCGTAATAATTTGTTAGCAGTAATAAATAATCTTGACATTGGTCTATGGGATTTGGGAATTTGGTGTTAAATGATATTAATTGCTATGTCAATTAAAAAGTATATTTAAATGTATTTTTTAATTGATATGTTAATTATTTTTAATACCTACGCATTATGAGCGCCTATAGAAATAGTTGTTTCCGAGATATTTATTCGCAAGATCAATGATCAAATTTTGTGATATCTACTGGAATTGAATAAATCCGCAGTGCGCGAGAAGTGCATCTTGACCGCAAGTGACAACGACCCAAACGTTTCTTTGTGCATTTAAATTGCAAAACGTTTTATTTCCGTCGTTTACGGTTTAAGCTGTCTTTTTCGCGAGCGTTCGCTAGAACGCTTTGCATGGCTGCGCTCGAGGAAACGGCCAGCGCAGTTAATAGTATCGTTAGGTCTCATAATTGCATTGTAAATCCGGACGAGATTAAATCGATCAACGGCGGAGAGGTCTGGCGGAGGCAATTACGCGTTTTGAAAAATGCGTAACACACCGCTGATTTATTATAGATTAGATTCAGCCTACGTTACACACACGCTCGCATACTCACAGACGACATAAATATAAATACACAAACACATACACACGTTAAGACCACGGTGTATCGGAACAAATTAGAAAAACACGTAAATCGTACTTAGTTATGGAGGCGCGTAAACGCCAATGTTACAAACATTCAAACTAGAAGTTAAGATATTCATGATTGAAAATTAATGATTTTAAATGAAAATTACTTTTGCAATGTATGAAAGTAAAATGTTTGGAATATAAAATAACTCAAAGTATGAAGTAAGAAATTGTTGAAATATTTAAACGTGATAAATCATTTCAACCACGCTATATAGAATTTCAATCTCTGACGTACAAGTTGATGTATGATTGTCCAACATTATTTTAACGGGAGAACGTTTTAACGTAGCTTCGCTTATGTATATAAAGTCGCTGTGAATCTCTTCATCAATGAAGATAAACTTATCGACATTGCCCTGCTGTGGGACCAACGTTAATTTCTTTCTTCGAAGTTGTAGCCTCCCACGCTCTGCTCGAATCTTCTCGCTCACTGTAACGCGTTAGTTCGTTAGCAAATTTTATAGTTGAAACTAGGGGGAACTAAAATCCAATGGAGCAAGATTATGGTATGCTAATATCGATTATAGTGAGCCTCAGGAATCGATTCTAAGATCGCTCTTGATACTATTTTAAATGCAATTTAAGTTGTTCTCTAAAAACTGTCTTAGTTTGTTACTATGCAGATAATGCGTAATTGTATTTATTTTTCAACAACGGTGATAATGCTTGCAATCAATACAATGACTAGAAATACATATCAAATGTTTTCCAATTGTATTAATTGCAAGTGAATCATATTAATTCGTCAGTAATGGTATTAAACCTAAGTTTAGAAATTATGTGGCAACATGAATGTGGGTAGCGATTTGGAATTTCGGGGACATAAGACTAATCTGAAAATTATATTCAAATCGACATTTGTGAAACATTAAAACAACTATGATCGAGTTCTATCGCCCTCTTCTGTGATTCCATGTATGGGCCACGTCCAAATCAAATCACTTTTTTATTTTATTTTTAATTTTCGAACAACAAAGCTCAATTGCGCCGAGAACAACCGACAAAAATATCTCGCACACGATTTTACGAAATATTCGCAGATTTATCGACATGCCGAGAGTGCGTACAATATCCAGGTAGGTCGCGCTCCGTGTTTATGATATGCGGCGAGTTCGTTACTTATGCGCGTGTGGGCGAGGCGAACCTAAGTCGAGGTGCGGCGGAACGGTGCGCGCGATGTTGTCACATGTCCTTCCCGCGGCCTTCCACGGCCTTCCGCGACCGTCCGAGATAAGCCGCGAACGTAGCGTGCCATGGCGCCCGGCGCCACCACTATCCCGAGACACAATTGTTTGTCGGCGCTCTCTTATCGCGGGACGCTGTTTGACTAGCGACATTTCGCCTAAACACACTTCGGATTGTTAAAATTCAACTGGCGCCGTCCCGACAGAAGGGCATCGCGCAAAATAGGTGATTTATGATTTTTTTTATTTTAATTATAGCGTGATATCGATTACAATTTTTGCTATGTTTTGAATTATTGGCATCAGCAGCAATACTTTATTAAATTATTTCTTTTAGGTGTTGATAATCTGAAAAATTCAAAAATCCGTTTAAGTTTGGATTAACGAGGTTGTAGAGCTTATTATTCACATTTGTTTCAAAAGAGCGGCGAATTCTATATAATTTGTCTGAAGTTTGTGTCCCAGTTATGACCAATTAAAATCTCACTCGGTTAAGTAAAATTCATGAAATAAGAAATAATATTTTGTTAAAAATACAGAGAGTACCAAATCTCAACGAATAATGTGTAATGGCACTGATCCTACGTAACGAATGATTTATAACATATCGTAAATATAAATTTTGAAAATATTAAAGGTTAATCTTAAAATATTACTTATAGAAATTTTATGTGTATGTTATAATTCGATCGCATGCTGTTCGTACCGTCTACAGTACGAACGCGTATATTGGAAGGTTTTCTTGCGCCCTATGAACAGTAAAGTATAATTAGAACCGTAGCGATCGGAACGAACGCATAATTGGCCGTAAAAACGCGCCGTGTGTATGTTTGGCCGTGTGCGTGAGTACGTATGAATGGGAAATATCAGAAGGGCCGACTGCGACGAACGGCGCGAAGAGTGCGGTTAATGGGCTTTGTTTGAGAATTGATGTCCATCCGCCAGAGCGGCCGTCGTGCGGACGGAATACGCGGGAGAGTCGCGCGGCCCCGCGTTTAAAAATAGACATTACAAGTTCACCGCCGGCGCCAAGATTACGGACTATCGCCGCTCGCGATTGCGTCACGCCTTCGAAATGCGCGACGATGTGTTATGTTCGGCGAGATACACTCTCAGCGGCGTCTTTTTTTCTTCGGAAAACAACAGCGGCACGCAGAAAAAACGACGACGCGACAAATGACAATCGACTATCGTCCGTCCACGCCGACGTTCGAGGAATACGCAATAATCGCTCGCCGCAATGCCACTAAACCATGTTACGCTAATTTTAAACAATATAATTTTAATCACACCACATTTAATTACCTACTAACGGTACGGTTAATGGCATTGCATTGGAGAAACCGCCGATCCATTTAAATCAATAATTATCATTTGAGCTAAAGACATCTGGTCCCTCTGTGCCCAGGGACGGCTTCATGCAGTAAGTAAGTAGGCAGCCTCCACAAGGCAATTGCTATTTTTACGCATGACCTTGTCTAAAACTGGCAGTTACTGTCAGTAGACTCAACGATCTCATTTCATTGACGTATTTAGCATGCACGCGTTTTGCAACAACATTCAAGTAATTAATAATAATAATAATAATTAATAAACTTAATGCTACAAGAACCGTTGAAATGTTGTGGATCATTGAATTGGTTATGTACCGTCGCACATCTTCGACTGAAAATACAATCTATCATGATCAATTACACCATGATTTCACATGAAAAGCGTTGCTCAAGTCATCTAAATAAAAGTTCATTAACAAATATTAAACAAATAAAATAGTGAAATTTATTGAGCGTAACAGTATAATAGTATAATAAATATTTATAAATTAAAAAAGTTAAATCTAATGCAATGTGGTGTGAGGAAATGGCGTAGCCATATTATTTCCATTGCAATTCAGCGTCTAGCAGTCCATACGTACAAACACACCTATATGAGGAAATAAATGCATTACCAATTTCGATTATTCGGCAGTAACGACGATTACGTATGTCGAAATAAGAATACTTGCGCTCGCCAGGGAATTAGCGATTGTCATCATTTATTTTAATATAAAATACGTCAATTAGTTTAATGCTACCGTCGAGGATTGGAATTACCGGACAGGTACCAAAAGCCTCGTCCGATGCCGTCCGCGACCTACCTTGACGAGTATCATATAACGATGTGCTACGTGTAAAATAAGATCAATTCAATACATCACAAGGCGGCGAGTGTTTTATTCCGAGCAACGACCGAAGTCCCGTAACAATTGAAACAATAAACCAAATAGATTGTAAAACATTACAGTGGGTAAATGAATTACTATTCGGGGACCTCATGTATTGTGGCTTGCATGGTATTAAAAATGTTGAGATTTCTACGTTAAATTAATGTTTGAAATGTAGATTAAACAAATTGTTAAAATGTTTTGAAGCGATAAATCAGACAGCGCTTTGAGGTCGAGATTAAATGTAACCGATTTCGGGTTTTTAAGGTGTAAATCTCAGGGCTAGTGGTACCAACATTCGTAAATCATAATTTATTTAATGTAATTCGAATTTCAATGATTGCACAGTTTTCATAAAAATAGCAAATTTATGTAAAAAAAATAACATGTAAGGTTCTAAAATGTCAGCCATATTCCCGGAATCATAAACCGTAATTAGAGGGCATTAAAAGTCATTCTCCGGTTTTCACAGAAGTAACTCACTTTGACATTTGAAAATTCAAGTTACCAGTGTTTGACAGTTTGAAGAATCCAATGTAGAAAACGTAAAGTCGTATTATAAATAACGTGCCTAACCAACGATTATACGGCGAAATAAAGTGCTGGTGATCGAAACCACCCACATAACCCGGTATTTAATTTAATGCAGTGAAAGGAAAATCAGTTTTGAAAATTGTAAGTTTTATTGACAATGAGTTTGTGTGCGAATATTACCCCCATATAGACATGAATACCCACACACTTTTACTACATACATGCAGAGGAGGTCTTTACAACCAACAACGCTGTTGAAAATAAATTTCAGCGAATGTATTAAGGTGATGACAGCTGTTTCGCCCTATATGGGCTCACCGCGTCTTCATGGCGGTAATATTCGCACACAAACTCGTTGTCACTCATGTTTGCATGACTTGGTGCAACTTCAGCGAATGTATGTGTTGTGGTCTGATGAGCCCATAGCGGCCGAAACCGCCGTTATCACTTTCATACATTCGCTGAATTTAAAGCTTTATGTTTAATTACAATGAACAATAGTAAAGCAACCAGTGTGGATAATATTATTATGGATTTGCTCAAAGCAATTACTAAAGTATTTAATAATTGCTTATTGCAAGTGTAATTTCCGGATGTATTTAAGGTTGCTGTGGTTATTCCACTATTTAAATCTGTCTGCAAGAATGATTTATCCAACAGACCAATTTGTCTTGTCAACGCTTTAGCAAAACTGCTTGAAAAGGTTTTAAAATCTAGGCTCACGGCATTCTTTGAGGTATCGAATATTTTTTGTCATAATCAATATGGATTTACTGCAAGCAAATCTGCAGATGAGGCTGTCGCACAATTATACCAATGAATGTTTTAAAGATACGGTGTCGTCCTGTGCTGTTTTTTTGACCTCGCAAAAACTTTTGACACTGTGGATCATGGTATTATTTTACTTCAAAAGTTGAATAAATACGGTGTACGAGGCATTCCCTTGAAATTATTTGACAGTTATTTATCTAATAGAAGACAGCTTGTTAGAATTGGGGAAGCTAACAGTTGTTCATTTAAGATTGATACTATTAAGAATACTAAATACTTGAATACATGGATTGAGTGTCAGTTCAGATGGGAAGAACATAAAACATAAAAACAATTTATATATTTAAAAAATTAAGTAATAGTATGTCAACTTAAATATTAAAAACTGTTTATTTTGCATTAGTTCAATCAATCATTGATTCAAAAACTTTATTAAATAAAATTTAACTGTTCAAAAAATAATCATTAACATTTTTATTATAAAGCCTATTCGATTTCCTTCATTAGAAGTTTTTCACATATCAGAATTAATGACCTTAAGACAGCTCTACACTCTTGCTACTCTCTAATATATACGTAAATATTCTTGTTTGACAAAATAGATCATAATTGCCTTACGTGTATATGTATGTTATTTATGTGTATGGTGTGTGATTATGACTTTATACAATGTCATATTGAACCTTTTAATAAACATCAAACTCTCCTTTTGACACTATAATTACACTGTTAACTACACACAAACTGTTTAGTTTTAGTGGCTTGGTCTTTTACAATGACCTGGTTTCGGCTGCTCACCTGCCCGGCTTTTGCCGTATTACCATGTTTTCATTTAGAATATGCTTAAATTTTATATTTAGCATAATTTAGTTATGTTTTTTATATTATTGTGGAAATATTGTTTTGTTATCACATGGTCAATAAACGTACTTACTTACTTACTTATTTAAGTATATACAAATTTTGTATAGTAAATTCATAATATACTGTCTTCAGAGCAAAATTTTCATAATTGTTATTATCTCATTATTTCCCTATATTTCATTCTTATTTCATTTCATAACTATCAACGCCTATTTATGGTTTCTATTAATTCAAATTCTTTAATTTATGATATCAGTTGCCGCCCAACGTGCGGGGATTAACTTATCATATCAATTGGCGTCGAACGTGGGGCTTTTGTCATAATCAAAACCTGAAATCATCATAACAATTGTTACCCAACGAGTACGTTTTAGCACATCGCAAAAATTGACATGCAACGAGTGGAGTTTCCATTAATGCACATTTCCCTTACACAGCACAATAAATTGGGGCTTAAATTATCATATCAATACGTACATAAAGTGAATGTACATTTTCTGTTAAAAATAATACTTATACATATCTTCTCACGACGTATAGAGCGAAATCCACCTTTATTCAAAGGGAATATCCATTGTACACAAGTCGGCACTTGGAAATTGTGTCCAGGGACTATTATGCAAGCACTCACTTGCCTTGCGTTCGCAACCGCCTCCGCGTACAAACCATATTCGTAAATAAGGTAGTATCTGAACTAGTGATACAAATAATTTTGTGACTGTTTCGTATGATAGTCCTCATTTCATTAATTGTGTACAATTTCAATGCTAATTTATTTATCGTGTTTTCCATTCTTACAAACCGGGTAACATTGTCCCATTGGATTCGAAAATCTGACAAAACAAATTCAAAATTGAAAACAACAATAGGAATATTTTGATTGTCTAATATAGAAAATTCACTTGGACCTATTCAGCACTGATGAAGTCAACGCTCAGACGCAGAATCAGAATGCAAAGTATAGGAAGAATTTTCCACCAAATAAAAACTAACACAATAATAAGGTGTATCGTACAATAAGTCAGGTTTTTGTGAAATTTAAATACGAAAATGATTAGTTTGAAAAAGGTAAAACTTGACAATACAGAAGCAAGTTATGATTTGAAATTTGGTGCATAGCCGAAGCAGCATAAAAAAGGACAACATTAAGCAAAAGAATTAGAGTGGAAAGCATATTGGACCCGTTCAACAAAATTCAATACAATGATTATAGGAGTTATGACGCGCAGTGTTACAGAAATTTTTACTTTCAGAAAAGAGAAATTGTATGCAACCAAATATATTGCATATGGGTACCAATAATTATTTTACTACTCTTTAAAATATTAGATCTGATTACGTTTTCATTCGTTGGAAACAATCGGTGAAGCATTTATTGCTCTCAGAAGCTGGCATAGCACCAATGATATTTTTAGTAAATTTCACCTGCCTCATTCTGCCAATTAAAAACCATGACCATGCATTTTATCCTTGATTTTGAAAAACGTAAATAAATCATAAACCAATAAAATCAGGACTACGCAGATGATTTGTTTCAGTTCGATGTCATTTCGAACCAAAGAATCGCCCTGTTTGACGAGGAGTACGAAAAAATATATTTGCGTACTAATCAGATTAACAGTTCTAACAAAGCAACAATTCTTTCGAACAGAACAGAAGGAGATTGAGTTTTTCTTTCAGGTTCATATGAAAAAATCCACCTTTCGCCTCCATACATGACCTTATATACATAATTCGACGGTCGTTCGTTGAACTGTTTGAAGATTTATCTTGCAACGTTTAACCATAAATGAATAACTAGTAAGATGTCGCATTAATGTACTCCAAACAAAAGGTGCTGCACTCCTGAAATACATCTCGCTTTTGCTGTGACGCTACAAAAGAGTAGTGTTAGCGTATTATGCATGCTAAATTTTCGAGACAGTTAAAGACGACGTGCATAAGAACTACGGTAATTTGAATGCTGGCGCCCTCTCGTTTCCCAGTCAAATACTATATCAGCGGAGGACAGTCTCCCATTGTTTTGCAGTATCTTAGTAGTTATTCATATATGGTTTAACACGATCCATGATATTCGCTCTGGAGTTAAATCCCCCTCACATAGCTCTTTCACTTCACACATGTTCTTGCTGTATTACATGTCGATCTTCTTCGATCGTTTCACACAATATTGTCACTCTACTCCAGCCCAGAGCCCAAAATTTAATTGTTGGAACCATCGATATATTGAGTTATGAAGTTATAAGCAAATATAAATCGCTCTAACCGCTTACTGATAATTTTAAGCATGTTATGAAAAACAACTAGGAACGTCAAAGTCAATGAATAAGCGAAGAATAAGCAAAACTAGTAATAATAAAAAGGTCACTAAATATGGAACGCCCGATTTCGAATGGAAAGTTTGGTTTATTATATCTCAAAACTATCGAAACAGTATTGCGATCTTAACGGTAACTTGATAATGCCGGCAACAAAACACCCTGGAGGGCGAGAAGCGATGAAATCGCGAAAGGTGCTTTTGACAGCTTCTTCAGATTTGAATATTTTTCCTTGCACGTAATGGTCCAATAGAGGTGGTAATCAATTTCTGTGTCTGGTGAATATGGTGGATGACAGAGTTTCAAAAGCCAGTAGTTTGAGCAGCATTGTTTAATAGCTAGCTCCCTCATCATTTCGTCTAGTTGACTGCAGTAGATATCCGCTGTAATCGAATCGCCAGCGTTGGACCACCAAAGAGACACCATCAACTTGTTTCGTGTATATTCGATTTCGGAAGAATTTCGGCAGATCATTTTATCAAACAATTCTACTGAACGCTTGCGATTATTGAAAATAATACGTTTATCATCACATGTAGCAATATGACGTGGCAGCGAAGAAAAGCTCTTCTTCATGAGGTCCACCAAGTTCCTGTGCTATACACTCGATTAATGTGGCTTGCGATATCTGATTATCCTCTTATAAGCATTAATGAAAGGCTGCAATATATAGGTCTACATTTATTTATGTATGTTTATAAAACATAACTCGGGTGTGCCTCAAGACAGTCATATGGATCTTGTTCTATTCGTAATATATGTAAATCATATATATTCAAATTTCCAATTTTTCTTCTACTCATGTTACATCAAAGAAATATCGGCTCATCAAACTCGCTCATTCTACCCCATGCAATACTAAATACTGAAGTATTTGTGAATAGTTTAAGCGAACTCTGTTGACATTTTTTTTTTTTAATAAATTATATATATAAAAAAACCTTTATTGGCATCCTAATTTTTTACAACCTTTGTATAAAACCATAATATATCCCAAGTAATTTTAATTCAACTCAATTTCAATAATATATTCAAATGAATAAATGAATCCTATCTTTCCTCTTGCTCCAATCCCTCCACGTTCTTCCGTGCTCCTTCCTTTTCTCTCCTGCCTTCTCGGCGCTCCTTTACTTCTGCCAGAATTTCCACTCGTTCTCCATTCTCGTCTAGACACTTTTTCCATTCCCTTCCTTTCTTTTTCTGTTCCTCACTCCATTCTACCCCCGCACAGTCCTCCATCCAATGCCTCCATACATCCAACCCCTTCTCGCAGAATACACACCTTCTATACGTCTCATCCATCCTGTATTTGTTCCCTTTTTCCTCACTCCCGCACCTAAACCGTGCAATAATTCTTTCTTCTCTGCCTGTTTTCTCCCCTCTTAAATATTTCGGCCTGCCTCTATATATACATATCTCCTTGTATCTTTCATTGTATTGTGCTCTCCTCATTTTCCCTTCTCTTTCCTGCGCATCCACCTGGTTCCATATTTCCATAATTTCTCTCTCCACTCCTTCTCCCTCCTCTATCATCCTTTGTACTTCCCACGTCGATAGCCCCCATCTTCTCATATAACCTCAAATTATATAATAAAATTATTAATTAATTAGTTATTAATTATTATATAATAAATTCATCCTTATGCTCTCTATTGTTGTTTAAATCGTTCTTGATACTTCGAGATCTTAAGCATCTCCCCAATAAGAGATTTCATTTTCAATAGCCATTTTAACAGTTGTCATGAGTCAACCTGTAATTACTTGACAGATGACAAGTAAAAACTGCGCCATTAGTAAAAATGGAACGATATATGCTTCAACAACGCATTGAAATTATGAAAATTCATAGCAATGCATGAAGAACCAAACTCGTGCACGTCGCTCAAGAAGAACTGAGAACATTGCTGTTGCAGCCCATAGTGTTGAGGAAAACCCAAATTTGTCCATTTCTCGTCGATCTTTGGAATTGGGCATTCCACAAATGACATTACACCGTATTTTTCATAAAGACTTAGGTTTTTAAAGTTCAGTTAACACAAGAACTCACGCCTACCGACCATCAACAACGTCGGGTGTATGCTGATTGGGTCCTTCAAATGAATCAAACTGAAGGGAATTTCATCGAAAAATCATCTTCAGTGATGTGGCCCATTTTCACCTCGGAGGGTATGTTAACAAGCAGAATTGTCGCATTTGGGGCTTGGAAAACCCAAGAATTATTGTTCATTGCTCAGCGTTTGACTACGGATTTTGGTTTGGAGGGGTCATTGGACCTTACTTTGTCGAAAATGAGGCTGGAGCAACTGTTACTGTAAATGGATTGCGCTATCGAACGATGATTAATGATTTTGTATGGTCGGAATTGGAAGAAAATGATGTGGATGACGTTTATTTTCAACAATACGGTCTACGATCTATTCCAATGGAAATCGTGAAGTTATCGAGGACATACAGCCCCAAATGTGCGAATTGGTGATGGAATATTTCATGAAAAGAATATGGCCCTGCAAGCGTAGCCTTGGCGGCCATTTGGCTGATATTGTTTTCCATTATTAATGGCTTACTCTCCCCTTTACAATTAAATAAACATCCGATGATTTCGCTCAAAAATACTCCTTTTTTACATATCAAAATGAAACCTCTTATTGGAAGACCCTTTACATGTTTCATGTGCTGGGGCGAGAGCAAGTGCAAATTTAGGAAGTCCCATTTTGAATTTTCCTGTCTATAATGTTCCTGAAGTATGTGCATGCTGTCATTTGATTGTATTTCCTCTCTATCAGCTGTTTGTTCTTCTTCTTGTGTTTTGTCGATATTCTGTTAGAATATACAGTGTTCCTTCTTATGTGTGATTACGTATTTTTTTCTGAGATTTTTCTCTTTGCCATTTCTAATAACAATTCCCTGCATGTCTTCATCTTGTCAATCAATTTATCTTTATTTCCATGTTGCCTGCTCCACTGGTTTTATCTGTCTTGAGCTGGGTTGGCACGTGTTATATGACAGTCATCCATGTGGCTCACTTTCATCACTAAAATCTCCAGAGCGGAATTTCTGGACCCATCGGCGAACTGTACGTTCATTAGCCACATCCTCGCCAAATATCTCGTTGATGTTTCTAGCTGTCTGCAATGCATTATTTCCACGATATGACTCGTATTCGTAAATAACATGAATTTGTTACTTGTGCATGGGTAAAACACACAAATCAAAAGACAATGACAAACCAACTAGTGGGCTTGAAAGAGCGACAATATACCTTCATAAGTAAGACCTGTCAAATGATATGAAATGTCAAACTTTGCACATAAAAAATCGAATTTTCATACTTAACGACCTAAGTAATAATAAACTATGAACTAAAAGAGGAAATAAATGCAAACGAGTAGTTAAAAAAATAGAAAAAACACAAATAAAATGAAGACCAAGAAAACAATACTACCTACCATATATGGAAAACGAAGGAGAAAAACAGTAGGAAAGGTTAATCAACAAAAGTAACGGAAAATGATTTCATTTATGTTTCCACATTATACAACGGGTCATGTTGATATAGGGTGAACCTGGTTACGTTTTGCTCAGGTTGGGGTGATCTAAGAATCTACTTACTTCTGTTATTAAATTAGAATGACATCCTTGATAGCTTGATAAATATATAGAACTTTATAAATTTGTAATTTCCTTTATTTTTGGCACTACCGCCACTCTTGCAGAGTGTTCTCTTTCAGATAGGTATCAAGTATGAAAAAGTACACTCTGCAAACGATAGTGCCACAAAGATTATTTATTTACCCTTTGACGATATAGTATAAGCAGGTGAATTAAAATACGTCTGATGGTATTTAATATAAATAAAATGCACAAAAAATATATTCTCATAAACGTCTAGGGTTAATTAAGAGGTTAAGTTCCCTCCAAGTTGAACTAGCGACGGATGATAGGATCGCAGAATTCCCCCTTTCGTTGTTTTCGTCTTGACGTCGTCATCCGTGTCACGGTGTCGGTCGGCCGGCGCTCGTCTTAATGGGTTTTGCCGCCGGTGCGCGGCATTTATCGGGTCGAAAAATGAACGTCAGTCGGGCGCCACCGTGACAATTGAACAGATGCCGAACACCTGCCGACACACACACACAAGCTCACACATACACGAGCCCGGTGACCCGCAGCCCAAAACACACACAACATTGCCTAAAAACAACATCGCGCAGAATATTAATTGGGGGATCGGCCGATAAGACTGGCGGCGACACCCGTGTCGCGTCTTCCAAAGACGCTAATGTAATAATAATGAGCTCGCCGTTTTTGGGCGCCGTCTAGGTTGACCTCACGTACGTTTCAAAGTACGAAATTACATTGGAAATCACGTAGCTGTTTTTACCACAGGCCCAGTGTGGAATATTTCAGTGTGGATTATTATGATTAAATTATTAATAGTGGATGTGTGTTACACGCGTTGAATTGAATTTTAAATTTGTTCTAAATTGCGGATAATAATTTAGTGTATTCTAAATTAGTTTGGCTTACGTTATTGAAAATATATCTACTAACAACGATTGAAATGATATTTCGTTCAACTAACTATTTAATTTATTAGACATGAACTTTTAATTTAATTATTTAGTCAAAATCAATCTATCCTATCTTTTCCTAGAAAATTTTGCCCAAGCTCACACTTTCCTCTCATCATGGTTCAGTTGTTAAGTCCTCTTTGATTGTCGCGTTATTTTAAATGCCTTCAAATTGTTCTTCAATTTGTCTTTAAAAGCTTTCGTGTGCCACTCCATAGCAAGCATTGTTTCGCGATATATCCCACGCGATTATTTACATCGAAATACCACATTGCATGCCGCATTTCCGTAAATACAACAGATTGCTCACTCATGTTTCTTAGACTTTTACGTCTTAATTGCGCCAAAAACATATACACGTAAATTATTTCGATTTATGGCTCTGTTTGACATTAACTATCTTATTTTATTTTGCCCAAGCACATAAATCATTTTGATTTATCGCCGACCACGTTTTGAACTGTTAGCTTACCTTAATTTAATTTATTTTTCAGTTAAATGTTGGTCTTGTGTTTGCGTTGGCCCAATTATCATAATAAATTAAGATTTGTTTGACAAATTTAACTATAGGAAACGCGATTTCAATTTAACGTATCCAAAGAAAGATAATAAAATTCAAAATGAATTGTACGGCGACGGATGATGACCAGGTGATGGGATGCTGATTGTTATGCCAGCTTTTCTACTTTGCAGATCCTTCATAATCCGGTTTCAAATTTGTCTACATATTGCGTTCTTTTCTATAAAAACCGTACACATCCCTTTCCTCATGCACTTACCCTGTTTAATCCAAATCTACGTGACGAGTACCCTATGTGATTCTTGGACACGGTATGATGGCTGACTACCATTAGTCCTTTCGTAAGGCTATGAGAGAATGTCAAGCACAGCAAGTGAACAATTTCAGGAACACTAGCGTGCAAAGATAATTCGTAATGGGATATTATAAATTAACTACTGGTGAGTTTACAATTGTTCTGCTACAGCCTTTGATTATTAACATTGATAAATAGACGAATTAAACACATCCGGTTTTTATCATTATTCGAATAATTATAAAAAGCGCTTAATTACGTTTAGCTACTGGGCATCACCTTTTAAAAGCTAAACTTAACAACATTTAGGGTAATTACCACGAAAGCGAATTTTTTTTTGTATTAATCGGACCGTGTAAGAAGCCCGGCAATTATCCGTCTCGCGGTATAAATTAATACTTACGACGCAGATGCGGAGGACGAAAAATGACTCGATGCGTGCAACTAAACTAATGAGTCTGGCGGATTGAACCGAATGGAAAAACTACCGCACCTCTCGCGGTGAACCTATACGATTTATCATGATCCGTTTGATTTACGACGAGGCGCGCGAGTTCGCGTTTTATTCAACGCCGATCTTTTTCAGAGATGAAAGAATGACTGAACGTATTCATAGTGCGGTGCGAGAGTTGGCGAACAGATGGGCGAGGTGGACACCTCCCGAGCTTAAACCACTCAAAACTGAAAAAGACCTATTTTAAGTCAACGAAGTTAAGACTTAATAGCAACACAAGCTGTGGAATTGGTTCCGACTTGAAGAAAACTATGAATAACGAAAATGTTATATTAACATTGAAAAATCGAAAATTAAAACAATAATAATTAACACTAATGTTCCCCAGTCGTGGTAATTCGCTTTGCAAGTGGAATAAGCATATTTATTATATGAAATTAAAATAACTAATAATTATTTTTGTTTGCTTCAATCGAATCATATCGCTCACAACGAAAGATAAAACAATGTCGTTTGTCGTACCATATCATCGTTGCGACTTAAACTTAATTTCTATTTTAATAACGCGTATTTATAAGTATGATCGTCTTTGGAGTGATTATTTTTAGGCCGTTGAAAGCTACGTACACTCGCTTAAATTGCGGGTCGTTAGCGACGTTTCCTTTTATTTTGCACATTCTCGTACATTTCGCACGAAATGCGCGCAATTCGTTAATCTGTTAACGCTTGGCGGATTTGTGTTCGTGAGGCAATAAACACCGATGTCGCCTAATCGATACATCGAAGCGTTTAATGGGTTCACTAAACTCGTTATCATAATCATGTTACGTTTAATGACCGAAAATGGGAGGTTTTAACGTTTCAATCGAGCACGAAATTGCGACTGTGAATAAATGAAGATTTCGTTGCGGACGATCCGACGTGCGAAAATGTCGCCCGTGTGTGTGTGTTTGGCATAAATCACCCGAACAAGATGCTGGATATGCAGATAATCCCACCAAGGACACTCACTCAGCGTGAGTGGGAAAATATCACGCCGTGCAACGCATTTATTATAGCGTTGTTTTTCTTTTGACGCGAACGATTTTAGAACTATCGAAATTATGCTCAAATTGCTTTAAATTGTTAGTTAGTTAGTTAGTTAGTTAAATTGTTTCTATAATTCGCTTTAAAATCAGTTTGCGAGCTATTCATGTGAGAACAAATACTGGACGGATGTTCAGCAAGTTCCTGTGTGAAATTAAGATTTAAATTATTAAACGTTAGTGAGAAAGACGTCTTATAGTTCATTCAACGAACAAGACACTTAAAACGGATCTGAAA